>CM061142.1:249681168-250330985 GCA_030789695.1 Scilla litardierei
ACTCGTCAGAAATTTTCATGTGATATGTCAAAATGTTCGTCTTAACTAGTATATTTATATACAATTGTATTACACCTAAGTTTACGGAAAATCCGGAAGAAATAATTCTTTTGGGTGAATCAGATAGCTTTAAAAATTTATTACGGGAGATATACCTTCCTGATTCCAACGAAACCAGTGCCTACGTGTTCGTGGCGAAGGTACGGATCTTCTGCTGGTCTCCATTCACTCGTCCAACACCTCTATCAAAAAAATCAATAATCATATCAAACGTATAAACTTATTTAGTTTTATAATAATATTATTTATTTCCATTATTTCCTTGTAATTTCTTCGTTCACCTGTGCACTCACAGGATACTGTGCATTCAAATTCATACACCTATATTTTATATTATGGTTTATATAATAACTGTGCAATCACGGAATACTGTGCATTCAAATATTATTACTGGGCACTCACGTCTCTCCTTTCTTTCTTCTTGCTGTTACTTGCGCGCGCTGTCAAGCTTTGGGGCAGAGGCAGGTTGAGGGGTGGTACCGATAGGGAGACGGCTGGTCAGAGGCGGGGCGGTTCGGCGGTGGCGAGCGACGGTCATGGTCGAGTGGCTGAAGGCGCGGGCGAAGGCCGCAGGGCGGGGTTCTCGGCTGGGTTCGACGAAGCGGGGAAGCGGCGGTTGAGCCGAGGGAGGTGGCGGTGTGGAGGACTGTCTTCGGGGCTGCCTGAGCTCAGTCGGGGCAACGTGGTGGAGGGGGGCAGCAGCGAAGCGCCATCGTGGGGGTCTCGTCGGGGGTGGAGAGCGTGGAGACGACGCCGTTGGGTCTGACGAGGCGGTGTGCGTGGCTTCAGGCGGTCGGAGAGGGTGGTGGCCGAAGTCGCGGTGGTCGGAGCTTCGAGCTCGGGGCTCGGAGAGAGAGAGAGAGAGTGGCTGAGAGTGAGAGTGAGAGGGCGGGGTGAGCCTGCATGCGTGCGTGAGTCGGAGAGAAGATGGGTTGGGTTTCAGAGTAGATTGTATGAGGGAGAGGGGGACAACGAGAGGGTGCGGGCTTGGGCCTGAGGATCTGGGAGTGTGAGTGCATGGAAAATGAAGATGGGGGTTTAAATAATAGATAAAAATTATTTTTTATAAGTATGAAATTAATACTTAGTCAAATCATTAAATAGGTTAGGTTAGCTTTTAGACTAAGTGAAGAAATCTTTAAACGTGTTCTCCCCACGTTTAAATCCTGGTTTAGGGTTAAAATCTGGTTAGGTTAAGGTAATTAAGAGGGGTTTAAAAAGTCATTAGTGAAAAATCATTTTGTAACAAAATTACGATTTTGTCCCTACTAGTAAACGTGTCCGAAAAATTACGAAAACATACCCACGGGATCGTATCGTTGCGAGGATTGCGAATACAAAGTCCGTTTCAGGGTTTGAGCTACGAAAATACTAGTTTTTGGCCAAAATGTTTAGGAAGCGGGTTTGCGGGTTCTCTATCGATTTGACTTCAGAGAATTACGAAATAAATATGGGAAGCCCTAAATGATCATTGAATGTTACTGTAAAAGTTTGAAATCGTTTTGATGATGTTTGTATAGAAAATAAATTCATAAAGCCAAAACGGTAATATTTGAAAATGAATTTTTATCAGACTATTCGGAGGTATTTGATGAAACTCGAACTTACTAAATTACTTCATAGCTAGTCTGATATCTCAAAATATTTTTATAAGAAATTTTTGAAATCGTAAAACTCCTGACAAACCATTATAAAATAGTTTAAAAATTGAAAAATTGGTCAAATTCGTAAATAGTTTGTCTTGATGAAAACAAGCCGTTACAGATAGAAACATCATAAAACATATGGCATACACAATTCTAGCACACTAGGATACTAATTGAAACAATGTTCAAAAGAACCATAGTACTAGCATGCATTCCAGAATAGATACTCACATAAGGAGTCAATGATAAGCATGGAATGCCATGAGCATAAGGAAGATAAGCACTATATCACAAGCTCAAAACTAGCATCAAGCAAGAGCATGTAAAGATGATATCCAATATAAATAGTCTAACACAGTGTGCAAAGCAGGCAAATAATGTCAAGATCATGACATCACTTGAGAAGGAAACCAAGTGAACAAATAGAGACATGATCTCATCCTAGCTCAATTATCACAAAGGATTCAACATGAGGCATAATGTGACAAAACATCTTTTGAGCAAAGGCATGAAGATAGTCTACGTTCAAAGTCACATGGTAGGACATAAACGAATAAAGTTATCATGAACATCGCATGCATGCATACCAATTGTGCGAATAGAATAAAAAGCTTGTGTAAGCACAATATAATCGGAGGTAGCATCAAAGAAGTCATAGTGCATCAAGATATATTCATGGAAGAATATCTATGACAGAATATACATATCATTAAACACAATATAAAGCTTATATGATCGTGTATAGCACAAGTTATCTCTAACATCTCATAAAAATAGCATAAAATATGAGCATGAGAAGAGAGATGACATAGTGAGAAATATAGCTTGAAGATCACTAACTAATATGAATGAGAGTTATGTCACTTGTAAAAATATTATACATGAAAGATTTAGCTATAGACATGAAAGATCTCTTGAATAAAATTATAGCTAAACATCAGTCATGAAGTAATTAAAATGACAAGTAACATACATTGATCACCCCAAATCATATCAATACGTCTCATAAAGATAATCATCCAAACTATAAGAAAAGTATGAGATGTGTGGTGATACAATGAACAAATATGCATAAAGATCCTAAATCATTAATCTTATTCATGGCATGAAAAAGATATGAACATCAATAAGCAACTAACCAATTCATTATATGAATGTTATAGCTACCATGGTTCATGAGTCATAATAAGACATATATGACATACATGAACAAGGTAGTCACATAAACAAACAATCTTCATGAGGGTGTGACAAGAATGAGCTAATGAAGAAGTATGCTATATTACACAAATCGAATATCTTAAAATACCAATTGTAAACATGGTAGTCAAAACCAATATATTAAAATACCAATTGTACAAAACACATACTTACAACCATTTAGCTCTCCCTATATGTGTGCATCTCCAATGCACAATCCTTTCCTTTGAATTGATCCTTCATTTGTAAACCAAGGAGTGTGTAGGGTAGGCATCTTGCACAACAATCTGACAATTCAACAATTGGTGGTATCCAAAAACTTTTTGGATCCAATAGGTTAAGGAACAAAATCAAGTAGTCCAATAACCAATCATTTACCAATTGTAAATAACACTCATCAATAGAAATGCATGACATGCATTAATAGGAGTTATTATAATCACGAAAATCATACATATAAGGAATTAACAATTTTAAATCATTAGAAATTAGATACACCTAGACTAATAATTCCTAAGCATATGATTTAATCACAATACATTATAAAAGCAATCATCATTATGAATACACACATCTAATACAATAGTGTGTGCTAGAAATATTACTCGTTCAATATGCACATGTGCACAAAATAAACATTCACGGCACAACACATATTTCAGGTGGACAAGTTCTACTACCCCGTCGATTTCATCATCCTAGACATACATGGACCACCTTCTGGTAACATCACTCCTGTCATTTTGGGACGTCCATTCTTAGCTATATGCAACGCTGTAATCAATTGTAGGGATGGACATTTGAAAATAACGTTGGGTAACATGAAGCTTGAATTAAATATCTTTAAATCATGTAAGTTGCCAATAGGTGTTGAAAGTGTTGAAGAGGTATATTTTATTGAAAATTTGATCGAAGACTACTTTGAGGCTGAGTATGAATATGAATCTAATTATATTGATTATAATTTTAATGATATTAATTAGTCTTATTTTGTGCATGTCACTCTTGAAAAATCAAGGGAAGCATGTGAACCAAGATTTGAACTATTGCCAGCTGGACTGCCACCACAATTACCCTCTGACATGGAGCATCCAAAGCTTGAGCTAAAGCCATTGCCATACTACTTGAAGTATGCTTTCCTTGGAAAAGATGAGACTTTCCCCGTGGTAATATCATCCAAACTTACATGTGAGCAGGAACACTCATTGCTTGATGACTTAGGGAACATAAAAGGGGCCATTGGATGGTCCATTGCAGACATCAAAGGTATAAATCCCTTAACTTGTTCACATCATATTTATCTTGAGGATGATGCAAAACCTACGCGTGAAATGCAATGTCGGTTAAATCCGACGTTAAAAGAAGTGGTAAAGGGTGATGTTCTTAAATTACTTGATGCTGGAATTATTTATCCAATCTCTGATAGCAAGTGGGTTAGTCCCACTCAAGTTGTCCCTAAGAAATCTGGTTTAACTGTGGTTAAAAATGAAAATAATGAACTCATACCTATGCGAGCCACTACTAGATGGAGGATGTGTATTGATTACAGGAAGCTTAATTCAAAAACAAGAAAAAAGAGCACTTTCCTTTGCCTTTCATAGATCAAATTTTAGAGAGAGTGGCTGGTAATGAATATTATTGTTTTCTAGATGGCTACTCAGGTTATTATCAGATAGAGATTGCTCTAGAGGACCAAGAGAAAACCACTTTCAATTGTCCCTTTGGAACTTTCGCATTTAGGAGGATGCCATTTGGATTATGCAATGCACCTGCAACTTTTCAACGTTGCATGTTATGCATATTTAGTGATATGGTCGAAAAGATAGTAGAAGTATTTATGGATGATTTCTCTGTATATGGCACTTATTTTGAAAATTGTTTATCTAACTTAGCCCTTGTTTTGTGCAGATGTAAAGAGAAGAACCTGACACTCAATTGGGAAAAGTGCCAATTCATGACTACAGAAAGTTTGGTACTTGGTCCCTTAGTTTCTAAAGCAGGTATTCAGATGGACATGGCGAAAGTTGAAATAATAGTGAAGTTGCCAACGCCAAAAAGCGTCAGAGATATTCGTTCCTTCTTGGGTCATGCAGGATTTTATAGACGCTTCATAAAGGATTTCAGCGCTATCTCTCAAGCTCTTTGCAATTTATTAACTTCAAATACTGAATTTATTTAGACGCAAAAGTGTCAAAATTCTTTTGAAAAACTGAAATCCTTACTTGTCTCATCGCCTATTTTGCAGGTTCCAGATTAGACTCTTCCTTTCGAGATTATGTGCGACGGGAGTGATTACGCAGTGGGGGCGGTTCTTGGGCAAAAGAAAGAAAAAGTTTCTTATGTGATTTACTACGCAAGTAAGACCATGAACAATGCTCAAAGAAATTACACGACAACGGAAAAGGAATTACTTGCGGTGGTATTTGCGCTGGACAAGTTCAGAAGCTACATCTTGGGATTGCCTATCTTCATCTGTACGGACCACTCTGCACTCAAATATTTATTATCTAAAAAGGATGCAAAGCCTAGACTTATACGATGGATTCTTCTTTTGCAGGAGTTCAACATCGCGATACAAGACAAGAAGGGAGTGGAGAATCATGTTGCAAACCACCTCTCTCGATTGAAGGTAGGCACAGAATCAGCAGATACACCGTTGAGAGATTCCTTCCCCGATGAGCAACTTTTGGCCGTCTCTACTCTACCATGGTATGCGGACATTGTAAATTATTTGGTGACAGGTAGAACTCCATCACATTGGTCCTCTCTTGATTTTAAACATTTCAAACATGAGGTAAAATCTTTCTACTTTGACGATCCTTATCTTTTTAAATATTGCGGAGACCAAATTGTGGATGTATACCCGATCATGAATTAGTAGTGTTTTACAATTTTGCAATGAAAGGATATGTGTATGACATTTTTCTGCTCATAAAACTGTTTCAAAAATTTTATAAAGTGGATTTTTTTGGCCCACCATGTTTAACGATGCATATGCTTATTGTAAATCATGTGTGCGCTGTCAACAGTTGGGGGGAATCACAAAAAGAAATATGATGCCATTAAATCCAATGTTAGAAATAGAAATATTTGATTGTTGGAGGATGGATTTTATGGGACATTTTCCACCTTCATTTGGTTATATTTTCATACTCGTTGCAATTGATTATGTCTCTAAATAGGTGGAGGCTATTCCTTGCAGGTCTAATGATGCATCCATCGTGCTAAAGTTCTTGAACGAAAATATTTTCACACGTTTTGTAGTGCCAAAGGCCATTATTAGCGATGGAGGTTCCCACTTTTGCAATTGGCTCTTCGCAAATTTAATGAAGAAGTTTGGGGTGACGCATAAAGTTTCAGCTCCATACCAGCCCCAAACAAATGGACAAGCTGAACATGTAAATAGTGTGTTCTTTCCTTACTTAGTAGTAGTAGATTTTCTTTTCTTTATTTTACACTTTTTATTTTATTTTATTTTTTAAAGGAATTTTGCCTCTAGTTTGCTCTTTTCAACATTGAGGACAATGTTTGTCTTTAAGTTGGGGGGAGTGTATTATACTTTTTGTTAGGATTTTTATTATCTTAGTTTTTCTATTAAAAAAGATAAAAAAATAAATCACCATCACTAATCTTCTAACCATCGTTTAAGCCCTCTTAAAGTGTCACTTTATCGGATGTTTGTGTATCAATGACATTCTAAAAATTGTTTATGGCTTGAAATCATTGTTTTACTCTTCATGGAATGAACCATTAATATGCCCCTTATGAAAAGTTTCAAATTTCATGATTAATATCTCGAAATGGTTTGAATTAATTTCATGCAATTCGTTGTGATGCATAAGTTTAAAGTAGACATGATTAATAGGAATAATTTTCTTTTTGGAATGTGGCCATGAATAGGTGCTAAAATGTGAGTCTAATTAATCGGTGTGAGTTGCCTTTAAAAATGATTGAAAAAAAATTGAGAAAAAGAATAAAGTGCATCGTTCCCTTGAGTTTATCAAGTAGCCGGGTCTTCGTCCTCAGGAAGCATTGGAGATTCACGTCGAAAGATGGATGTATAGGGAGTGCACTCACAAAAAAAGAGAGAATAAAACTTAAATGATTCGAGTTATTAAGTTCGAGGGGCTCTTCTAAGCCTAATGCCCGAAGGTCGTCTGACCTAGGAGTCATTAACTGAAAGCTCATTACATGAATCATTCTAAGTCAAAGTCAAAAAAAAAAACAAAAAAATGGCAAACTCAACACCCATGAATTAGATGATCTTTATATAGTGCCGATTCCTTGAAAATTAGAAAGTTATGAATTGATGTTGTTATACTTTCTGTCCACGCACAACGATGCTCGTATGTTATGTATTTAAACTAGATTAAAGAAAATGACATGGATTTGATCTCATTTGCTCGTATGTTATGTATTTAAACTAGATTAAAGAAAATGACATGGATTTGATCTCATTCATAATTGCGTATATTCGTGGTAAATATTATGATGGAAAGTGCGTTATTGAGCCAAGCCCTAAACAATTGGAAGGATTTACTATTTTTCTAAACATCCGATTTAGTCGCTCTTTTTGCTAGAGACTAGCAAAACGCTAGTTGGGGGGTGTGATTCATGGTAAATATTACATATTTAACCCCTCATTTAGCCCTATTTTGTGCATATAAGGTACTTATTTGGTCTCTAATATAATTGTATTTTGAATATCATTATTTAATTAGAGCAAACCCCTATTTTATGCACAAACAACAACATACTGAGTAATTCTGCACTTTTTGTATTTTTAATGCAAAGATCTTGATCTCACGATTCCAACGATTATTTATTTGTATTTTGCCATATTACCATGCAGTCTACAGTTTGCCACATTCCAAAAAAATTCGCATTGCCATTCAGTCTGAATTCAGATTATCAAACTTAAGCACTCAGATTATCAAAGATATGCCAATACCCAACCCACCTTCCACTCTGACTCCAAATGCCCAAGGCATAGAAAGCTAAGAAAACATAGCATGTTCATAAAAAACTAAGATACAACATTATACGGAATTCAACTACATAGTCATGGATGAAGCATATACCTAAACAAGCACTACACCATAAATAAACTAAGATAAAACATTATACTGATATGACATAAGCTACCACACATCATGCATCAACTGGACCATAGTCTTAATCCACCCACCCTTTCAACATCACCAGTCCGTTACATATAATATTACACAAGGTTAATCTTATCATGGCACGAAAAAACCCAAAACATGCTATTTGACTACCCCCATCCACATCTTTTCCATTCACAACATAGGCCAACCTTCGTCACCCCAACCAATACTTTACATATTCCATTCTTCGTCATCCTCGTCCCCATCTCCTGTGGCCTCAGTCCTAGCCCTCCCCATCGCAGCAACCGTCTTTTCTACGAAGCGCTTCCTAGCCACTTCGGGCAAATTGACAAATCTCTGCCCGGTTTTCTAATTGTCACTAAGTTGCATATACAACTTATCCACCATATGTGCGGGCTACTCGGTAATTGCATACAAATGTTGAGAAAGAAGTGCAAGAGTGTTGGGGTGGGCTCCCTGTATAGCTAAGGCGACCTCTCTGACATTGGCCACCATTTCATTCATGAGGTCGGGCTCATCCCTCAATAAAGCCCAACGACGCATTTTCTTTTTACCCATGACGTATGGGCTTGCATGGCTTGTCCCCGCCGGAGATGGCATCAACGACGTAGGAATGGGGATGTCGGCATAAGCATCAAAGTCGGTTGATGCTTGCGAGAAGGTTGATGGACTTTGCGTGATCGTCGTCACCCTCATTATATAAGCCCCCAAATTTGTTAAACACAGTCTTGTAATAATCACCCTTCGCGGCGTCGTCTCCTATAACAAGCTTAAGATCGTCAAGCCACGGTATGGGTGGTTGACATACTCTTTTAATCTAAAGTTTGCCTGCATCAATAATGAACAACCCATTATGAATAATAAAATTACGTAATCCAATTTTATTTTCATATTTGGTTAATGGATAAGTAAATACAGCGGCCTATGTGGCATAGGTATCACCGTCGAGTACTATCATCTGCAGTTCCTCTGACCATCCAGCCCCACTAATTTCCAAGCTAACATCCATAAGCCGCCGATGAAGACCTTTCATATGATTCTTCACATTCAACCAACTATACTCTGTGCCAAACTTGTTGTTTATATGGATAACAGCATCGGTGAAAGCCGTATTCTTGAACGTCTTGTCGGCTCTAAGGCCTTGACGAGCTTGGTACGCAAGGAATGGAATTAATGCAATGTCATGCTCCAAAAGCCAAACTTTATTCGTCGGCCTTTCTTGGTTGGGTTCTTGCTTTTTTTCCTGGGACTAGACACAGATATATCCATGTCATCATCTTGACGTCCAGACTTCTTGGACGAGTCACTGCCACTTGTTGTGCCATGCCCGCTTTGTAGTGAAGGCATGTCAAAAACACTTTGTATTGCTTGGCTACCAAAGGGTGGTATAGCCCCACCACATTGTAGCATTTGCATGAAGCCCGGTGGATGCGACATGTGCATGGTCATTGGCATGTTGTATGAAGAGTATTGTTGAAACGACATGGATAATCCACCTACTTGGTAGCTAGGCATATGATATTGATAATCACTTGTCCTACGAGGCATTGGCCTACCTAGCAATGGATCATTCCGTCTTGATTCCTCTGCCAACTGTGTACAGTACGCCGGGTCATAGTATAGAGGCATATGATCACTTCCTTGTCCTTGATGAGATGACCCGTCCATGCCTAGAAAAGCATTATTTCCATAATAAAGCAATATTTGCCACAATGACATGTATCCACATATAGTTAATGAAATAAAAATCAATTAATGTAATATTGACTACCGCCTAAATCATCAGACTCCAACTCAATAGTAATAAAGTAAACAGATAAATGGATTATATTGTCACCACATCTCATGCATCACCTAGCAAATTCAACATTTAGATCCCATTGTTATACAATTCATTCAACTTAACAGAATACAACAAAATTATTCATTAAACTCTTCCCTCATAGCCCATGTTCATTGCTGTTCCCATGGTTATATATGTTACAATAGTCCACCCACATTTCCCACGCTAACTGATCCCTGCGACTTTTCTACTGATCCCTTTGTAAAGCCTGTTCACGTATGGGCAACTGTTGGGAAAGATCCATAATCGATTCATCCAGTTCATCAATCACATCCCCATCCTCATCAATCACAGCCCTATCCTCAAGTAACTGGGGATCATGCAGATCTGCTATTTGGATATAATTATGCAACACTGTGCAAGCAAGGATGGTATCGACCTGAGATTTGAATGGATAGTGAGGCTTTGAAGTCAAAATTTTAAACTTGTTCTTTAGTATGCCAAACATCGACTCGATCTTTGTTCTTAATGAAGAATGTCTTAGGTTGAACATCTCTCTGCGATTGAGGCACTCTATCAATATGGTCCTTCCGATGGTATCTAACGCCCCAGTATGGAGATATGAAACCAGGTATTGTTGTATATCTAGCATCGCATAGGTAATATTTTTCCTACAACCGAAAAATGAATCCCGATTTATAATCACAAGGTTTCATACAGACGTATACATGATATTTACGAAAGAGTTTGCATATTACCCTCATTCACATGCAACCCGTAGGGTGGGGGTAACGACAACGCATGTTTCAGGACCGTGAAATCATTCGCTGATCCTTCCCACCCGGCCATTACGTAAGTGAATCTTTTGTTAAGAGTTACAGCTGCAAGTACATTTTGCATAACCCCTTTACGTCCTCTAAATCTTGGTACGAGTTTGGCAGGTAGCATGGCATCGATGTGTGTCCCATCAATAAGACCAATGCAATCCTACACCAGAATCAATAACTAATTAGGATTATTGATATCACGTAAAGGTCACGTTGATATCACCATAAATCATTTAACGCTAATGCCAGATATTCATAACTACATTGACCTTGAAATATGGGAACCAATTAGGATTATTGATTATCTCTGGTGGTGTCTCATTCGGGGCTTGCTTCATGAACCTATCACGAAGGGTACATGTTGCAAACATAACTTTGTTAAAGCAGTTGCTAACCGTCGCCTTGGCCCTTATAAAATCAATTTGCATCACTCTGTTCTTTGACTTATGCCCTACGATGTGAAGAAACATTGCCAACTGCTCCTCGATTGACACATGCTTACTGTCTTTGAGACTACTGCTTTCTCGCATTAACGTAGAAAGATTCAGGAAAGCATGTCTCTGCATTCTTAAGTAATGTAAACAACTACTATCAGAACCAAATAGAATTCGACGCATGTGTGATTTTCTATAAATATCACGCATCGTTGACGGCTCCCTAGGTAGAGGGGAAGCACTATCATCATCGTATAACTCCATGAATATAATGGTAAAAATGATAGCCGCCGCGACCGAAGTACACGTTGAACAACCCTTTTCTCCACTTTCATCCATCTAACTCTTATTTGCATCAAATATATATTCAACGATACGATGTACAAGACATTTGCTTTTATCATAAAATCGTGCAATTTACATATAGACATACAAACTTGCAAAGTGATAAGGCATCACAAAATTCAGAAACATCAACCCACATGAAACATATACAATCCTAACAAAATTCAGAAACATCAACATAAAAAAATTCTGGGAAATCACAACATTTATATTACATTTAAACATATACAATCCTTTTTAAAATTCTCTATTTCAAGCCAATACATTACCTTGCATACAGTATGAAACATCAACCCACCAATCATGTCCAAGCCAATAATGAATCCATATAGAATTGCCCCCAGATTATTAATCATTTAATTATCATTGCTGGTTTCTTGACTTACTTCAAGCATACCCTAGCAATGTACCAACATTACATCATCAATCCAAAACCTTGCACACTCTATATTCACTGTACTTGTCTCATCATTGGGCTCTATTATGTATGGGTCATAACTTTAGGGACATCGTAATACTGATGCGACTTTATGAAATGTCACCCAACATAAAGTGAAGCATATAATTTATCCTCCACATCCATACAAATTTCACACATTTCATGACTCCTTACACACGAGTCCTCCAAAGTCCAAAATACAAAAATGCATTTTATAAAATCCAACATATCAGCAATAAGTTGGGTGTATCATCATAGGGCATTAATAGGAATGTACCCGAAATATTTACTGATTCATGGGGCTTGTAATTGATTGGTGAGTTTCAACTGTTGCAATGAATTTCATTCGACGTACACATGCTAAATGGCATGTGGAAATTGGGTTGGAATGTGGCAAACTACAGACTGAATGGTAATGCATTTTTTGGAATGTGGTAATCTGCAGACTGCATGACAATGCAATTTTTTTGAGTTTCATTTTGTTTTGGGTCTTGGCATGCTGTTCTGTTACACCCTATTGATTTATGACTTTTTATATCCTTTGGATTCTTTACTGTCACTGAAATTGGTTTTTTTTTCAAGCCTTCCCGTATGAATTTCATTTGATCAAGCCCACATTTTTTATTCATGCCTTCCCGTATTGGATGCTGTGAAAAATTTCTCCCACCATAGGTTGCAAGAACCCTTTGTCATTCACAATATACCCACATAGTATCAAAATCAATGCATGAATATGTTCAGAAATCACATCTCTATGACCATCAAATATCACATATTACTGAAATTAAAAGAGAAATTATACCTCAGGTCGCAGATCCAACAACCTAGCAAAGAGTAAGCAAAGACCCAAATATACCTCAGATCCAACAGTTGATTAACCCCTCGCACAGCCCCAACGTCGTCTGCACCAAATAATCCCAACACAACAACCCTATTTGCAGATTAAGAGCGCCGACGAGCCCAAATAACCAACCCTAGTTGTAGATCTAGAGCGCCGACTTCTAGGGTTGCAATAACACAAAAAACCCTAGTTTTTCTGCCGTATAAGGTTGCAAGAACTCATAAAATTGCATCGTTGAAGGAGCCGTTGGGGGAGATGGGTGATCTGAGGTAGCAGCAGCGGGGAGAGAGAGGTGATCTGAGCTCGTAGGACCCGCAAATGCGAGAATCACAATGAAAATCACCGAAAAACACGGAGAATGTGAGATCGAGATTCTCGTTGCCACGACGACGACATCCACAGAGTGAGAAGCGGAGCGAAAAGAACACGCGGAGTGAAAGTGAGGGGTGAAACGAGTGAATAGTGGGCTGAACAGTGGAATCAGCCCACTTTAACCCCAACATAAACCCAAAAGAACAACCCCTTATATGCACGAAGGCCAGCCGATAGCTTATAAAAGCTGCAAGTTGAATGATGCAGAGCGGCGCTCCATGGTCTAATAGAAGGAGATGACCGTGGTAGTCCACTGTTTTGTCACGGCTTGGCCTACTCTTCACCGACGACCAAGCGGCATTAGCTCTTGCTTCACTTGAAGAACGAATTCGGTCTTACTATGACGTTGCACGAAAGATGTAGAAGCTAGATGGCTTCGAACTTGAGAAGAACAATGGAAAGAACACTCAAGATTAGAAGAACTCTCAAAAAAATCTTTATTAATCAATATTGTTATCCAACCTTAGATGGTTTAAAAATGAGCCATGCTCCCATATTTATCGGCCTCCTCCTCCAAAATGGATGGTCAAGATTAACTTAATCTTACGGTTACAGATGAGCTTCTTGAAAGTTATACTAAAATATCTACAAATGAATAAGTCTAATACTTTTTATAATTCTCTATCATGTAAAAAGCTTTACAAAACCATCTTGGACTTAGGCCTTCAAGAATATTCTTCATGATTCCTTTTAGGCCATGATGATCTTATAAGGCTCTTGCGCCTCTTTCAACCCATGTGGACTTGATGGAAGTCTTGGGCCGTGTCATTCTCACCAACTCAATTGGGCGACGTCCCAGTCGCATCGGACTTGTACTCATTGATCTTCTCCAGATGATTCCATAGTGTGAGTTCATGCTTCCAACTTGCTTCACTAGTTGGCAATCCCGTCCACTTTACGAAGTACTCTATGTAGCTTAGATAGGAGCCTCGCCTTAGTATCACCAAATGCGCCAATATTTCTTCAATTTCTTTCTCCAGCATACTTGTGATTGCAGTTGTAGCTCTTCGACACTCGTTCCTGCTAGGCTCTTGTTCATCAGCATGGCAGGGTTTCAGCAGGCTAACGTGGAACACATGTGCGGGATCCTGTAGACGACAGAGAACACTAGAAGGGGTGCTGAATAGTGTTATATATAAAGTAAAAAACTTTTCACGTAACTTAATCCCTTCTATTTGTTACCTAAGTCTCCAAGGAGAGTTACCTCGCTTAGTACTTATTCAACACAAATTTATGAGCATGTAATAAAATAAATATAATGAGCACATCGAAAATAAAGATTACAAGCAGAGTAGAGAGACAAAATTGAGTAATAGCGCAAATACCGAGATTTTACACTGATTCGAACCAACCTTGGCCTACGTCCAGTAACCGATCCAAACCCGAGAGCAATCTTACATCAACCCAATGAAGAGAACTTGTACAACCACCTAGCTTCACTTGCTAGATATTTCGAAACACCTATTTATAAACCAACTAGAAATTTCCAACACAAAAAAACAATCCCTTTCTCTAGAGAGTACAACTTACTAAGCTGTCTCCAAAGGCTTTACAAATCTTTTGACGATGAATTTAATACACACTTTGATTCCTATAGCCAATATATGAAGCTTGTGATTTTAGTGTGGCTATACAAAATACATATCTTTTTGATAAAGAAAAATAATGAAAGTAAGTACAAATAGATTAAAAGAAAAACTTGAAAATTAAATCTCCAAAAATAAAAGATTTGAGCTTTAGAGATCAAAATCAAGCTTAAATAAGGTCAGAGATGATTGTAAAAGTATTTGAAAATTTTCACAAAGAAATTCAAAACAATGACCGAAGAAGAGCTTTAAAATGACAGCCTTTGAGAATTTTAGCTTGAAAATCTATATATTAAAACACAACTGTTTTTGAATTCTAGGGCTGACTAGGACAAGCTGACTAGGACAAACAAGTTGATAGAAAGACGGCTTGAATTTAATCTTGAGTAATGAATGGTTGCGATCAGATTTTGTGGAAAGTTTTGAAGGGAAATGAAAGTTTCTGGGGAATGAAAGTTTCTTCGGAATATCAGAGTGCACGCAATTAATGCATTTGAAAAAAAACATTAACTTGCACTTAATGCTACAGATCAAATGCTGCTGCAGATCAAATGATCTCTCGCTCAACACGGGGCCCACCGTCTCTTTGACCCATGAGACAAAAGATGAGAATAATTTCTCGTGCCGCAAGCGCCCGCTAAATATATATTATATTTAACAACTGTTTTTGAATCCTAGGGCTGATTGTGACAAGCTGACTAGGACAAACAGGTTGATAGAAGGATGGTTGAGATTTAATCTTGGGAAATCAAAGGTTAAGATAAGATTGTGTGGAAATTTTTGGAGGGAAAAATATTTCTAGGCAAATGAATGTTTCTGGGGAATGACAGTTTTTGGGGAATGAAAGTTTTTGAAGAATAGCAGAGTACACACAGTTAATGCATTTGGGAAAAAACTTAATGTTGCATATCGAATACTGCTGCCGATCGAATACTGCTATAGATCGAATGATCTCTCCCTCAACATGGGGCACACCGTCTCTTCGATGCATGTGGCAACACGATGAGAATATTTTTCCGAAGGCGCCCGCTAAATTTTTTACGCTAAATTTTTTTACGCTAAATTTTTTTTCCAGGCCGAATTTATTATTCTACGCCGTATTTGTTGTTCCGTGTCGAAGGCACATGCGCCGAATTTGTTGTTCCATACCGAATCCGCTCGCGTCGAATCCGCTCGCACCGTATTTGTTGTTCCGCGTCGAAACCACTCGTAGCGTATTTGTTGTTCAGTGTCGAATGCGTCCACACCGAAGATGCCCGTACCGCTAAATATTTTTACGCTAATTTATTGTTCTTTTAAATTTTGGCTGTGGAAATAAAGTTTTGGAGAATAAAGATTTTGCGGGGGAAAATCTTTAATGAACCGTGTCTGCAGGCACGGGTTATGCCTAGTACTAGAGAATTGCTCAATTACTATATAAAAATTCTGAAACATCTAGTATTTATAGAGTGGAGGAATAGCTCAAAACGTGCTAAAAACTCTTCTCCAACAGCTAGTAACAGCTAGAAAACGCAAATCACGCTTTTCACAAAAACTGACAGTTGACCCACATAGTCGGCTATCTCCAGGAGATAGTCGGCTATCTCCAGGAGATAGTCGGCTATATTTTTCCATATAGTCGGCTATTGGAGGGATACTTAACTACTACAGAAACTCAAAAGTTCTAGTAAAATCTGCTTTCAAATAGTCAGTTATCAGACGTGGATAGTCGACTATTTTCTGATACATTGGGTTTTCTTCATCAAAATACTTTGAAATTAATTATAATTAATTATTTACTAATTAAAAATATTTTATTACACTTTAAAATTATTTTTCAAAGATTTTTGTCAGTGTGTATCTTCATGAAATTGATTTTAACAAAATTGTACTACTACCTTACAATATACATATTCTTTGATTCTTTAAGTCTCGTTCCCTTGTCTTGAGCCATTGAATCTTGATTTTGAGTCCTTGATCAAATCTTTACTTGCTTCATTCTTTGACTCTAAAGTTAATGGTGAGAAAGTTATAAATTACCGCAAGCGTACGGTGTAGTATGCAGCGGGTGTCAAACACAGGGAGGTGAAGGCTCAATCAGTGACTAGTGTCAAATTTTGTTAGTTATGGGAATCGATGTATCAAGAGTAGAGAGAGATTGAACTAGGGGAGAATCAGCTATGGGAAAGTGCTAGGGCTGGCGTGTGTCGCTATTGTAGGTCTTGAGCTAGGTAGATCTGGCTTCTCAATCCAAGTATTATAGTTGGTACAGGTCAGATCCGCCTAACAATGAGATTTGTTTAGTATGGAATGAAGGGTATGGTGATTACAAGTTAAATGAGGTTTTCGTAGAGGCTAAAAAGCCTTAGGACTCGATCAGTGGCCGAACGATCCAAGGTCGCCGGAAGGTCGCTGACTACTAGGGAGTAGCGTCGATCTTCCTGCACAACGAACAGCTCGTCAGAAAGGCTAGGTTGGCTGTCAACCCTTGGCCTCTTCGATGGTTAAGTCAGTTGGTAACTTAATACAAAGAGGCGTGATACACTGGCCGATCTAAGTGTTGAGCGACCTAACATGGCGAGCTTGAGTGGAAGGCGCATATATGTGGACAATATCCAGCCTTGTGTATAATTGAGAGTTTAAGATTTCTACCAACCAACCCCCTTCTCGATGGATCGAGGGGGTATTTATAGTGGAGAGAGTCGGTTGAGCGCCATTTAATCAGCAATCGCTTCCGCTTAACTGGATCCCTGCTGGAGCATTAATGGGGATGCGATTGGTCTGCGAGAATGTCAGAGATATTCTCGCACCACCTTAACCTAGCACTGATTAAGTGTAAGAGAACGTCAGAGATATTTGTGTATTAATGGAGACGCGATGGGCAGCCATCAGTTCTCGTTTTTAACCTCTGGCATTATTTGAAGGCGTAGGTGGCCCTATGTCACCGTGTCAGAGATATTTGTGCCTACTAGGTCACCGAGGGTCGCCCTTGGAGAGAGTCGAGCTTGGCATCTGAGCTCGGGGTCCCAAGCTTCCTCCTTCCGCCCTTCTTGTTCGGTCAGTAGGCGAGCTTTGTAGTTATCCAGATGATCTCTAAGTTTGGAGGCGGGCTCACTGCTTGACTAGGTGGGTGAGCCTCTCTCACGATTTGTCGAACCAGCTCCCTACGCGATTAGGTGAGCTTCTTGCTAAGGGGTCGGGCTCCTCGTCTGGGCTTGCTCTTGTCCATGCTGGTCGACGAGCTTATTTGCTTGGGCTTCGGCTATTTGGGCCTTTATTTTCTGGGCCAGCCATCAGGCCTAACAGTTGTCCCTGTCATTCGAGTTCGAACCGGGAAGCCTGGCTCCGCTCGGATGATGTGTCACATCCTCATTGGCCGTGGCCAATCGGCGGCATTAATTTGAATCGACCGCCAAATCACTTTAGGTCATCATGGAGATTTGGGGGAAAATCGAGGCGTTAGTTTGCTCTGAGCGTGACACGTGGCCAATCTGACTGATGGGGAAGTCGAGGCACCGGACTCACCTGGATCATGCCATTGGCCCGCCTCAAGCAGCTGAGATTAGCCACTTCTCCGTATAAAAAGAGATGAGGGGGCTATCGAGAGGGACTTTTCTACACCCTTTTTGAATTTTCGTTGCCCTCGTCCGTGTCGAGAGCTTACACTGCCGTTGTTGTCGCCGTCGTCACGCCGTTGCCGTCAAAGTTTCGGCTGTCTTTTCTTCTTCTAGGTATCCCTTCGATCTTTTCAATGGCCTCACCCCCTTCCTCTATTTCTGATTCTGTCGCTAAGCAGTTGTTCGGTGGTTTCCGACAATGAGGGGGAGGCTTCCCTCTGGCTGGCAACGAGCAGAGTCAGGAGGAGGTGTAGTCGGGGAAGGCAAGCTATTTGATGCCGGGCCGGCATTGGAGCTGGACTTATCCTGCCATTTTTGTTTTGGTTTAAGTCCGGAGGACTTTTTGTAAGAATGATGTGTAATCAAAGTGACAATTAAATGAAAAATTTGCTGTTTGCTGTAAAAAAATTTCTGTTTATTGTCGTACGCCTTGTTCTACCCTATGTATGAGAGCTGTGTAATTGACGAGCTTCAGGTCGAAGAAAGGCGGAATGTTGAGTAAACACTCGCGAAATTTTTTGCAGAGAACTTACTCGTGCAATTAAGTTGGCGCCGCCCCTTACTCGATCATGTTGGTCGTCCCTAGAATGAGTAGTGGTCCGACCTCAAGGGAGACTCGTGGAAGCGGAGCCTCGATAGGGAGGGGGCGCAGTCCGGAGAGCTCTGGTCGACCTATCGGGGGCGCGGCTCGGAAGCGTGCCCCAGATCTTTGGAAGGGTATGGGTGCATCTTGAAAGCCTGCCTTAGGTCCTTCGGCGACATATCAGGGGCGTGGCTCGAAAGCTTGCCCCGGATCTTTGGAAGGGTAGGGGCACAACTCGGAAGCCTACCCCAGGTTCTTCGGTGACCTATCGGGCATGGTTTGAAAGCCTGCCCTGGATCTTTGGAAGGGTAGGGGCGCAGCTTGGAAGCCTGCCCTAGGTCCTACGGCGACCTATTGGGGGCGTGGCTCGGAAGCTTGCCCCTGATCTTTGGAAGGGCAGGGGCGCAGCTCGGAAGCCTGCCCCAGGTCCTTCGACGACCTATTGGGGGTGTGGCTCAGAAGCCTGCCCCGGATCTTTGGAAGGGTAAGGGTGCAGCTCGGAAGCCTGCCCAAGGTCCTTCGGCGACCTATCTAGGGCGCGGCTTGGAAGCCTGCCCCGGATCTTTGGAAGGGTAGGGGTAGCTTGCTCCCAACCGTCAAGTCGACCCACATGGAAGTGTTCTGATCTTTTGGGGAGGAGCTAAAATTCAAATTGAGACAACACAAAAAACAATTTAGGCCATAATTCATTAATAATAGTTGAGCAAGTGCTCGATGTTCCATGGGTGAGCTAACTCCTCGCCCTCCATTGTTGCCAATATGTAGGTCATTGGCCCTATAACGTCGATTATTTCGTAAGGGCCTTCCCACTTTGTGGCGAGCTTTCCTTTGCGACTGATCTCTGGTTTGAAGGTCGCATCTCTGAGGACGAGGTTACCGACCCTGAAGCTCCGCTTCTTTACGCGGGAGTTGTAGTATCGGGCCATACTTTGGCTGTGCTTGATGAGGCTTGTCAGAGCCCGATCCCTTACCTCATCGATGAGCTCGATGTTGATGTCGAGGCCATCTAGATTGGCATCTTCATTGAAGTACCTTAGTCGGATGGATTCCTTGCCAACCTCTACCGAAACGGCAGCCTTTGCTCCATAGGCAAGCATGAAGGGGCTCTCACCGGTCGAAGCTTTGTAGGTCATGCGGTAGGACCAAAGGATACCGGGCAGCTCGTCGGGGCAAGATCCATGGGTACTGCCGACCTTCTTCTTCAGGGGCTCGAGGATGCATTTGATCGTCGCTTCCTCCATACCATTTCTTTATGGATGCGCCACAGAGGCAAAGTGGTGGTTGACGCCCTAATCCGAGCAGAAGCTTCTGAAGTCTCTGCAATTGAACTGCTTCCCGTTATCCGTCACTATAGAGCGGGGTATCTCAAAGCGGCATATAATGGACTTCCAGACAAAGTTCTTCATCTCCTTCCAGGTGATGCACACTAGTGGCTCCGCCTCGATCCATTTGGTGAAGTAGTCATGGAGGTGACAAGATACTTCCTCCCTCCTGAAACAGTTGGGAACGATTGCAGGATGTCGAGGCCCCATTTGACGAACGAGACGGGGCTGAGGATTGGAATTAGGTTGGCTGGAGGGGAAGTGGTGTGCTTGTAGAATCTTTGGCACTCCTCGCACCGCTTGACATACTTGGTCGCATTGTCCACCATGGTCGGCCAGTAATAGACGTGATGGATCGCCTTGTGTGCTATGGTGCGATCGCTGTAATGATTCTCACAGAGACCCTTTTGTATCTCGCGGATGACCTGCTCAGCTCTGGTGGGCTCGAGGCATTTCAAATAAGGCAAAACATTGTATCTCATGCGACACTTTTGATAAAGCACGCCACCGAAGATCACGAACGTCAAGGCCCATCTTTCGATCTTCCGTGCTTCTAGCCGGTCTTCAGGGAGGGCCCCGGTCTCCAAGTTGGCTATGATCGAGCTCATCCACGATGGTTCCTGGCTGACGCACATCAGCTCGCCTTCTTCAATACTTGGTGTCAGTAGGTTCTCAATGTAGATGGCCTTCCCTATCTCGGCCGGAGAAGAAGATGCCAACTTTGAGAGTGCGTCGGCCCGAAGATTGTTTGATCGGGGCAGATGCTGGATCTTCGCTCTTCTGAACTTTAGGAGCTCGGCCCGTGTTCACTTTAGGTAATGCTTTATCAGATCCTCTCTAGCTTCGAAGCTGCCTTGTATTTATTGGACGATGAGCCTTGAGTTGCTAATCATCAGCACATTCATTGCCCCAAGTGCTCGACAGAGCTTTAGACCATTGAGGACGACCTCGTACTCTGCCACATTGTTGGTCGCTGAAAAATAGAAGCGGAGTGCATACTCCAGCAAGCTCCCTTCGGGGGTCCCTATCACGATGTTGGCTCCGCTCCCCGACCCTGTGGCCGATCCATCTACGTGAATGATCCATCGCTTGCCTTCAGATTGTGTGGATGTTGAAGGGGCATCCTCGACGGTGGGATTTTATTGTTTCGTGCCAGGTTGAACATTCGGCGAAGCTCCAGCAAGCTCTTTGATCGTGCATTCTACCACGAAGTCTGCCAGCGACTGACCCTTGATCGCCACCCTGGGCTTGTAGACGATGTCGAACTCGCTAAGTTAGATGCTCCAATTCTGCATCCAGCACGATCTCTCCAATCTCTTCAGATTCTTCTCGAGTTGCGAGTTGGTGTAGACCAAGATGGTATGCGCCTGGAAGTAGGGTCGGAGCTTCCTTGCCATCAGGGTAAGCAGTAGGCGAACTCTCTATTGGGCTGTAGCAGGTATCCGCCTCCCGAAGCACCCGGCTGCCATAATAGTCCGGCCTCTGGATGCCTCCATCATCTTTGATTAGGACCGAGCTGACGGCTTCATCGGTGGCAACGAGATAGAGGCTGAGCCGCTCTCCTTCCTCCGGCTTTGTGCGCAGTGGTGGGCTTTGCAGATAAGCTTTCAGCTTGCCAAAGGCTTGGGCGCAAGAGTCGTCTCACTCGACTTCCTTCATCGTGCCTTTCTTTATACTGGGGGCCTTCCGCAAGACCTTAAAGAATGGGAGGGACCTCTCGATGGACTTTGACATGAATCTCCCAAGTGTGGCGATCCACCCATTCAGCCTTTGTAAGTCTCTGATCGTCCTCGGCTTTCTCATGTTGATGAGTGTGGATATCTTGTCGGGGTTTGCCTCAATCTCTTGCTTGGTGATCATAAAGCTGTGGAACTTTCCAAACTGAACGTCGAATATGCACTTGGCGGGGTTGAGCCGTAGGTTGTAGCGTCACACCTTTTGAAAGGTCTCCTTAAGGTCGACGAGATGATCCTTGGCCTTCTTTGATTTGACCAGTATGTCATCAATGTAGACTTCGAGATTCCTTTCGACCTGGGGATGTAAGATCTTGTTTGCCATCGTTTATAGGTCACCCCTGCGTTCTTCAGTCTGAAAGACATCTTTGTGTAGCAGAATATCCCTCGGTTGATGACAAATGACATCTTCTCCTCGTCGTGTGATGCCATTTGAATTTGATTGTAGCCAGAAAAGGCGTCCATAAAGGTCAGTAGCTCATACCCAGAGGCATTGTCAACCAAATGGTCGATTCTCGATAGAGGGAAGCTGTCCTTCGGGCATGCATTGTTGAGGTCAGTGAAGTCCACACATATACGCCACTAGCCACTGGGCTTCTTCACCATCACCACATTGGTGAGCCAGTTTAGGTAGTTGACCTCTCGGATGAATATGGCCTCTCAGAGCCGATCTACCACCTCGCCTGCAGCCAGCATCTTTTCTCCTCCCATGCTCCGCTTCTTCTGCCGGATGGGGCGAGCATCCGTATCTACATGTAGCTTGTGAGCGATCACTTCTAGGTCGACTCCAGGCATATCTACGGCGACCATGCGAAGATATCTGCATTCGCATTGAGGTGGTCTACAAGCCCTGCCTCCAGCTCGACGGGTAGCTTTGTGCCTATAGACACGACCTTGTCGTCTTCCTCCTCTACGTCCTCCACTGTAGTCGACCGTCGATCAACAAAATCCTCCCGATCGCCAAAGAGATCGATCATCAGGGCTTGTTTGTTGAGTATTGGTGTTTCATAGCAATGTTATTTTGATGATGATCACACCATTATGTTGTTGCTAATGAATCTCTTGTTTTAGTCTCATAGTTAACATTTCAAGAATAATATTTTTGGAGACTAAACACTTGGTGCAAGGATGGATATCAAGAGGAGCAATGCCAAAGCTTGGACTCAAGGGGTGCCAAAGCTTGGAGATGTTAGAGAGCATCAAGGTTGAAGCCATAGACTCTAAGGGAAGCAATGTAATCTATATAATATTTCATTTATTGCTTTTCTCGTTTTGAGTCTAGGTTTAATGTAATGCCTTAGATGGATTAACTCATTCTTGCATATGCAATTTCTATCTTAGTGAGCCTTAGGATTATCATAGAAATCATCCCAATAGGTTCATCTTGCCTTAAACTCAAACTGGAGTTTTTGTCTCTCCTACAGTCGACTGATGAAGGCACGTCAGGCGACTAGGTGATTCCAGGTGCCTGCCCAGCCTGCCCAGCCTTTTACAGCCGAATGGAATGGATAGCTCAAGTCAAACTTTAATTGACTTCTACTTGAGCTTTCACATCAGTCGACTAAAGTTCGTTTTACAGGCGCCTGTCTTCCAACAGGCGCCTGTGAATTGTTCTACGGTCGTCTGTGTGTAACTTGCACTTTCTGGGCGTCATCCCACTTTACATGTCAGTCGACTGATGAAGTATTTATAGTCGCCTGTCAAATTACAAGCGCATGTGAAATGGTCATCTATCGTCTGAAGATGCTAGTGCAAAAGTTACATTTTCCAGCTCCGTTTCCATCCCAAGTGACGGTCGCATGCTTAAGGTTATATAGGCACCTGCTCATTGAGAGGCACCTGTGTAGTCTTCTACAGTCACCTATCCTGGCTCAAATTATGGCCGTTGGGATTTTGATAGCCGTTGCCTAGTCCACTGTCAGTTGTTCATCAATCGACTGTCTATGCCGTAAACTGCCAAAATAAATTCGTTGTAGATTTATTATTTTGGGGTTTTTCTTTGGGTTTGAGGGTTCCTTTGGGCTTCCTATTTATAGGAGATGGCTGAGTTCATTAGAACTTCTTAGAACTATTAAGATCATTTTAGAATCATTAAGCCACTCTTAAACTCTCTCATTTCCCTATTAGAGCTCTAAATCTCCTTCATGAATTGAAGTCAAGCTCAAGGGAAATCATCCAAGTGCTTTCAAGCTAATCTCATCCCTTGGAGATCCTCTTCCATGCCTTGCATTCATTAATGAGTACATTCATCATCAAGGCATATGTAAGAGTATTTTTTTATTTTGTTATTTTATTGAAACTCTAGCTTTCTGTGTGAGAGCTAGTTACTCTATGTGTGAGAGTATAACCTTCTGTGTGAGGGTTGGTTGAGATCTCTCTGTGTGAGAGTCTGAGTCTCTCTGTGAGAGAGCAAAAATCTTTCTGTGTGAAAGGAAGGATTTCTCTATGTGAGAAATCCTCTGTGTGAGGTATCTCTGTGTGAGATTGTATTCACTTCTCTGTGTGAGAATTATAGTGGATATTGGTGTGACTGGATGTACCCAAGTTTGGGGAACCAGGGTAACATCTTGTGTATGCGTTTGGATTTTTGTGGTGTTTAAATTCCTCTTCCATTTATAATTCCACAATTGCAAGTTTAATTTTTAAATACTCAATTTGTGCCATTACACTATTCACCCCCCACTAGTGTGTTGTTGTTAGTATTGCAAGGGTAAGTTGATCCTTACAATGTTCGGTCCTTTTGTGCTTGGTGGAGCCGACGTAGCAGCTTCGAGAGAGCTTCTGGCATCCTCGCACCTGTTCAACTCCCTGCGGAGTCTGGAACTTCACCATCTGATGTAGCAGCGAGTAGAGAGATTTAATGGCGGTCATGTAGGGTCGCCTGATAATGCCCTTATACGCCGAATCAACGTTGACGATAATGAACTACGTCATCTGAGTGACGACCTCGGTTTCTCCCTTAGGGTCACGGGCAAGGTTATCACTCCGATAATGGGCACCGAATGGCTGGTGAAGCCGACGATTGGGCCGTAGCATGGCTTTAGCTCTGCATCCTTCAGCCCCATTTTCTCGATTATGGAAAAGAATAAGATGTCACACGAGTTCCCAGTGTCGATCAAGAGCTTGCTTACGATGGCCGGCCTAATGAAAGCCTCGATGACGATGGCATCTTCATGTGGTAGATCGACCCCATCCAGGTCGTCATTAGAGAAGAAGATGGGGGGACGGGTACTCTACTTTGCTTTGCCCATGCACCGTGTCCATCATCATGATCTGTCGAGCGTAGGTCTTTCGGGCCGATGCTGATGCGACACCCGATGTCGGTCCGCTGCATATTACATTCACGCGCATGGCCGGCTCGGTCATTTGGTGGGCAACTTGCTTGGCGGTCTGGGTCGGGTTCAGCCAGTGGCTCTTATGGGTGCTTCTCCCTCGCGCCCCTGCCTTCTTTTGTCGACAAACCTCCTGAGATGCCCGTCCTGAATCAGTCGCTCAATGTCTCTCTTCAAGGAGTAGCATTCATCGGTATCATACCTGTGGTCTCGATGATACCGATAGTACTTCTGTTGATTTCTCTTATCGGGTGTTGTCTTCATCTCCACGGGTACCTCTCTGAGAAGCCCGACTTCCATAGCCGCCATTATCACTTCCACCAAGGGGGCGTTAAGCCTCGTGTAGTGAGCCTCTGGCGCTCTCTCGGGCTTGTTCTTCAGAGCGGGGGTTCCTGGGGCCAGGGAACCCCCTCAGTGGGCTAGGGCGGTCTTACCCTCGTGGCTCTTCTTGGTCGCACCATCGGTTTCTTCCTTGGTCTCGTCCTTTGGGGGCGGTCTTGATCATGCCCTCAGGGGCTGCCCTCCTGCCTCGGCTGATCCCTTGGTCGTGTTTCAGCACGAGATGCTTTGGCTGGTATGACCTCCTTTAAAGCCCCCAAAGCCTCCTCACTAAGTATGAACTTCTCCGCCCAGCAAAGGAGGGCATCAAGGTCGACTGGCGGATCGTGGAGCAGCGATTTGAGTAGACTTCTGTTGGCCAACCCCTTCTTGAAGGCTACCATGACGATCTCATCTCTGCAGCTCGTCATGCTGAGCCTCTCTTCATTGAAGCGCTTCAAGAACTTTCGGATGGTCTCCCCTCCTTATGGACTACCGTGAACAGATAGTCTGAGGCCTTCCTCCTTCTTCATCTGGCCAACAACTGCTGACAGAACTTACAGGAAAGGTCGTCGAACGAGTCGACAAAATAGTTGGGAAAGCTGTTGTACCACTCCACGGCCGACTTCTTCAACATTGTCTGGAAAGCCCTGTAGAGAAGCATGTCATCCACTTCGTGAATCTCCATGACTCCTCTATACCACTACATGTGCTCTAAGGGATCGCCCAAACCATCTATAGTTTGAACTGGGGGGGTGTTTGAACTAATGAGGCACCGGGGTTGAGATCACCCTCTTGGTCAGCGGGTTGGCCTCTTCGGGGTAGGGGAGGCGTAGGTGACCTCTGGGAGATGTTTCGGCCGCCCTAGCCTTCTCCCCACTGATTGGAACCACCAGATGAGGCCCCTGATGCTCAAGGGTATCCCTCTCTCGCTCCTTGGGGGTCATACTCCGGTCGTGGCTTCGTCTTTGCCGATCATTATGCCTAGGTGAACGACGTCTTGATCGACGGAGGCTTCTGCTCCAATGCGAGCATTCTTGTCTCGGGCTCCGTGACCTCATGTGTCGATGATTTTCAGTAGGAAGATCCGACCTAGGGGAATTTCGTACTCCCAGGGGCGCCTCATGGGGGACTCCTTGGTTCTCCTCTCAGAGCCTCTCTCTTGTGGCGGCGGTCAGCTGTCGCGGCCGAACAACATCTTCCTCACCAAGCTGCCTTTGTTGAGCGGCTGCTTATTCTTCGAACAAAGGGAGGAGGTCCTGTCTCACATTCGGGGGTCTAGGGAGGCCTTCGAGCGGAGGGCACCCCCGGGTCTAGAGGCAACCCAGTTTTCCATCAACTTGGTGAAGGCCACGAAGTTCGCATGGACATCGCGAGCCGTGGCTTGTATGACGGTCGCCGACCCCTCAAGGGGTAGTTCCAATAGGGGAGTCCTTGCAGATGAGCAAGGCTTTTCATCCAAGTGCAGGATCAGTGTGTCATTGATCAGTGCCTTGAGTCATCCCGGCTTTCTTGGAGGTGACAGCGGGGTAACTTCTGGCGACTGGCCACGACGGGAGTGTCGGCGAGTATGTATGGAGCATGACATGAGTGTAACCCTTCTTTCCCACAGACGATGACAATTTTTACAGGTCATATCTGCCTAATAATGATATTTTTAAGTAGAAATCAAGGGTACGGTGATTACATGTTAAATGGGGTTTTTGTAGAGGCTAAAACGCCTTAGGACTCGATCAGTGGCCGAACGATGCAAGGTCACTTGAAGGTCGTCCACTGCTAGGGAGTAGCATCGATCTTCCTGCATAACGAACAACTCGTCAGAACGGCTGGGTTGACTGTCAACCCTTGGCCTCTCCGATGGTTAAGTCATTAGGTGACTTAATAAAAAGAGGCGGGATACGCTGGCCGATCTAAGTGTTGAGCGACCTAACGTGGCGAGCTTGAGTGGAAGGCGCAGATATGTGGACGATATTCAGCCTTATGTATAATTGAGAGTTTAAGATTTCTACCAACCAACCCTTCTCGATGGCTAGGGGGGTATTTATAGTGGATAGAGTCAGTTGAGCACCATCTAATTAGCTGTGCCTTTCTCTTAGCTGGAGCTCGGCTGGAGCATTAATGAGGATGCGATCGGTCGATGAGAATGTCAGAGATATTTTGCAGCGCCTTAACCTAGCATTGATTAAATGTCAGAGAACGTCCGAGATATTTGTGTATTAATAGAGACGCAATGGGCGGCCATCAATTCTTGTTTTTAACCTCTGGCATTAATTGGAGGCGTAGGTGGCCCTACGTCACCATGTCAGAGATATTTATGCCTACTAGGTTACCGAGAGTCGCCCTTAGAGAGAGCCGAGCTTGGTGTTTGAGCTTGGGGTCCCAAGCTTCCTCCTTCCACCCTTCTTGTTCGGTCAGTAGGCGAGCTTCGCCGTTTGCCGAATGATATCTAAGTTTGGTGGCGGGCTTCCCGCTCGATTAGTTGGGCGAGCCTCTCTCTCGATTTATCGGACCAGCTCCCCGCTTGGCTAGGCGAGCTTCTTGCTTGGGGGTTGGGCTCCTCGTCTGGGCTTACTCTTGTCCAGGCTAGTCGACGATCTTATTTACTTGGGCTTTGACTATTTGGGCCTTTATTTTCTGGGTTGGCCATGACTGTAACAATAGTCATTGATGATGACCAAGTCTCAATCCTCATCCTCTCAACATCTAGAAGTGAGAGAGGGCACAGAGAAAAGGTTGGACCCCTATCGTAGCCCTGATGGGTCGTCGGTCACTACGATATATGTAGTTCTAGTGAGTGTGCCCGATTTTTCGTCGGCGCATATCACTAGATAATCAACCCTCCATTAAGGGCATCAAATCAAAACCCCAAGGGGTCATTGGTGATTAAGATTGTGTAGCTCGATAGTAAGTGAGTTGAATTAATCTTCTATCCAATCATATTCCTAGACTATAATTTCATTTGGATCGATATTTTGGGGTGATCCATCATGCTCAATGCCTACAATAGGGCTTTACATGGCTCTATCTTAAATAACTACTCACTAATCAAGGGATTAACAGATGAAATCAATAGAAAAATAACCATAATGGAATGAATAGAGAATGAGCTGAAATTAACTACAATACACAATCACAATAGCAAGGGAGATTAACAACTAGAACAATCAATAAAAAGAGAGATTAAAAAGTCTTACAATCATCCAGCCAAATAACAGTAGAAAAGAGGGCAGAAAAAGCTCCAGAAAATTGCCCAAAAAGGTAAAATTTCGGATAAAACTCTCTTTTCAAAATTTATAGGACTTGCATATATAGAAATAACTAGTGCATGGTCGTGCCAAAAAATCGGTACGGCCATGTTAAACCTAAAACCTAGGTTAACAAAGCGCCGCCGTTGTTGTGCACGACAGTGCTTGACGATCGACACGTCCATGTCAGTTAGTCCTTCGTTCCTTAGCAATTTTTAGCGGCTCCAGGTGCACGGCCATGCAACACGGCCATGTCGTCAGTCTTCATACTGATTAAATTCCAACACGGCCGTGTAGCACGGCCGTGTCGCTGAATTGTAATTTGCCTCCTCCAGCTGATACTTTCACACGTCCATGCATGCACTAATACGGTCATGTTGATTCTTATTTTCCTCCTCTTAACCTCCAAGCTCTGTCAAATGTCATCCCTCTCCACCGTCTTCCTCCTTCTGTCTCTATTTCACCGAAAATGCATCATTTTGGGCGCAAATACATGAAACATGGAGAAAATGTACCCGAAGTATCAAAGTGGCAAAAGGTGGTAAAACGACTAAAATAAAGATGATGGCATAAAATAAAGGGGGAAAATACGCGGGGAAAGGGTGGGGAGGGAGAGGGAGAGAGAGAGAGAGAGAGAGAGAGAGAGAGAGAGAGAGAGAGAGAGAGAGAGAGAGAGATATATATATATATATATATATATATATAATACACTTATATATATATATATATATATATAAGTGTATTATATTATATATATATAT
Organism: Scilla litardierei; assembly: GCA_030789695.1. NCBI lineage: Eukaryota > Viridiplantae > Streptophyta > Magnoliopsida > Asparagales > Asparagaceae > Scilla > Scilla litardierei. Next base: position 249,710,721 of record CM061142.1, read on the forward strand.
ATATATATATATATAATACACTTATATATCTATATTATAAAAGAGGGATGTTATCAAGAGAAATTGGATAAGAGATATTGGACATGAGAAATTGGATAAGAGATATCTATATTATCAAGAGATATCTATTATATAAAAGACGGATGTTATCAAGAGAAATTGATAAGAGAGTTTGGACATGAGAAATTGGATAAGAGAATTTGGATATCTATATTATAAAAGAGGGATGTTATCAAGAGAAATTGGATAAGAGATATTGGACATGAGAAATTGGATAAGAGATATCTATATTATAAAAGAGGGATGTTATCAAGAGAAATTGGATAAGAGATATTGGACAAGATAAATTGGATAAGAGATATCTATATTATAAAAGATGGATGTTATCAAGAGAAATTGAATAAGAGATATTGGACAATAGAAATTGGATAATATCTATATTATAAAAGAGTGATGTTATCAAGAGAAATTGGATAAGAGATACCTATATTACAAATGAGAGATGTTATCAAGAGAAATTGGATAAGCGATATCTATATTATAAAAGAGGGATGTTATCAAGAGAAATTGGATAAGAGATATTGGACAAGAGAAATTGGATAAGAGATATCTATATTATAAAAGAGGGATGCTATCAAGAGAAATTGGATAAGAGATATTAGACATGAGAAATTGGATAAGAGATATCTATATTATAAAAGAGGGATGTTATCAAGAGAAATTGGATAAGAGATATTGGACAAGATAAATTGGATAAGAGATATCTATATTATAAAAGAGGGATGTTATCAAGAGAAATTGAATTAGAGATATTGGACAATAGAAATTGGATAAGAGTGATGTTATCAAGTGAAATTGGATAAGAGATATCTATATTACAAACGAGAGATGTTATCAAGAGAAATTGGATAAGAGATATTAGACAAGAGAAATTGGATAAGAGATATCTATTATATAAAAGACGGATGTTATCAAGAGAAATTGATAAGAGAATTTGGACATGAGAAATTGGATAAGAGAATTTGGATATCTATTATATAAAACATGGAAATTGGATAAGAGAAAATATAAGAGATGAGATTTTGAGGGATAAAAGAGGAGGTGAGGAATTTTGCACATTCAACCCCGGTTTTTGTATTTTTGCCCATGGACCCTCCCCACCCACCCACCCACCCACACTTTTTATTCTCACCCCTTCCGACCATTTTTTTCCAGTTCTATGAAGATTTTTAATCTTTTCCTACTAGGACAAAGCTTTGTCCTACGTGGCAAGTTTGTCCTAGGTGGTAATGACAATTTTGGGGCGACTTAAATTTTGGGGGAAAACTTAAATTTGGGGGGAAACTTGAAATTTTGTGGGAAAACTTGAAATTTGGGGGAACTTGAAATTTGTGGGGGAGAAAAACTCAGCCATTAAATAAACCGTGCCCTATGGGCACGGGTAATGACTAGTATATATATATAATACACTTATATATATATATAAGTGTATTATATATATATATATATATATATATAAATAATATAAATAAAAAATGACCACGATTCTCGGAGGAGCGATTTTGGATCCTGGCGGCGGCGGCCATGGATCCATCTCTGCCGGCAGCTCTGGATCAATCTCAGGCGGCGGTGCAATCTCAGCAATCACGGATGGAGGCAAGTTGGTGGATCTCAGCAAGGGAGGCAAGTTGGTGGATCTCGGCAAGGGAGGCAAGTTGGCGGATCTCGGCAAGGGGGGCAGCTTGGCGTATCTTGGCAAGGGAGAACCAAGAACAATTTTGGCTAGTGCTAATGGAGGTGGGCCTGGAAATGTATCTGGAGATGGTGTTCAAAATGGTGGCTGGAATTTAGTCACTAGGAAGAAGACTCAAACTGGATTGGGTGGGACCGGGAAATCTCTGGGGGTGGGAAGAAGACATTTTTCAAATGGTCCTTTGAATCATTTTCGAAATGGAGGGCCGAGAGGGGGCCTTCATTATCATGGACAGTCTTCTCAAATTGATGCACGTAAGGTGTTTGCAAAAATGCCCATTCGACCGAAGGTTAATTTGAAGATCGACACGAAGTCAGCAAAATTATCCTGGGCGGATAAGTGTGCTAACAGGAGAACATACGGATCTGAATTCTCTATGGACTATGTGAAGCCGGGGTTGAATGAGGAAGGTGTAGAGGTTGCAATTGTAACCAACTCTCTGTTGGCCAAAGGTCAGGTGCAATGGACCAACACTCTGGTGGGATATGTTCTTGGAGATATCCCGTTTTACGGCCAAATACGAGCATGGGTGGATAGGCTTTGGTTCTTAAAGAAGGGGCTTAAGATTTTTAGTAGAGAAAATGGTTTTTTCTACTTCAAATTTGAGGACAACAATGAATGCGAAAGGATTTTGCTTGGTGGCCCTTGGCTCTTTGAGGGAAGACTTGTGGTGTTACAAAGATGGAGCTCTACGATTCAACATGAGAGAGATATTCTCTTTACTGTTCCAGTTTGGGCTAAGCTTCACGGAGTGCCTCTGGATATGTGGACGAGAGAGATCTTTAATATAATTGCCTCAGTCATTGGTGTGCCTCTCTGTCTAGATAGACAAACTGCTAAATTGGAAAGGATCTCCTATGCCCGATGCCTTATGGAGGTGGATGCTAAAAGACATATTCCTACTCAGGTTATGGTCGTACATTAAGATGGTTCAAAAATTGCGGTTGACGTGAAGATTGAAGGAGAGCCCCCAAGGTGCTCTAATTGCATTTGTTTCGGTCATTCAGATGTACAGTGTCCAGACAATGTGAAGCTCCCTTCGATCCAAGAAGTTAATACCGGTGATAAAGGTAATATCAACATGGATTAAGAAGTTCTCCATATCTCTAATATTATAGCTGGGGCTTGCCTGAATGTGGGGAGCGGAGAAAAGCCAGATTCTTTGACTCCAAGTTCTTCAATCCCAATAAACGCTGATGGGGGGCTTATCTTGTCTGATTTGGTTCCTGAGACAATTTCTATAGCACATGCGGGGGAGAAAATGATCGATACTGAGGAGGGGCTGTCCTCAGAACCAGCGTAAATCACTCAGCAATCAAATGAGAGTGATGACTATGTTTCAACTTCTGATGCGGTAAAAAACAATCACACTAAGCCTCTTGCGGATGCAGGTGACCAAGGTATTTCCTCTTCAACCTCCCCTGTACCTGATCCTTCTGTGCAGGCTACGGAAATGTCTTTGGGCAATGGCCAAGCACCTTATGACACGCCTGCTACTGACCCAATGACAATTTTAAACCCTGAATGGGTGAATGATTCTTTAGAAGTTGACAAGTTGACTACTGAACGGAGGGATCAAAACAAGAAGACTACAATTCTAGAACCAATTATGGGGAGCTCTAGGAGAAGTTTGAGAATCAAAGAAGGGGCTTCGGGGAAGCCAAACCAACAATGTTAATTATGAGTATCTTTGTGTGGAATGCCCGAGGCCTAAATAACCCTGTTCGGAGGCGGGACCTGCGCGATAGACTCAAGCTTATTAAGCCAACTATGGTAATCCTTGTTGAGACAAATTTGAAGAGTGACACTGGGAAATGGCGTGCTTGTTTCCCAAAGGACTGGAAAATATTTCACAATTTTCAGTTGCATTTGAGAGGGAGGATTCTTATTGGTATGAATGGTGTGTGGCAGGCAACTATTCTCTCTAATCAACCCAACATATTTCTTTGACCTGTAGCAATGCGGGAGGACTATCAGTTTTGATAACGGGTGTTTATGGATCTAATCTTTGGAGTGAGAGACAACGACTATGAGAACTACTTGAGGCGGACTCTGTTTTGCATAAAGGTGTTACTTGGATAGTAGCGGGGGACTTCAATTGTATCAGATTCTCAAATGGGAAGAGAGGTGGAAGGTGTTGTGACTTCAAAGTTCTGAACGAGTTTAATAACTGTGTTAGTAAGTGCTCATTATCTGATATCAAAAGTGTGGGGAACCTATTGACCTGGTGTAATCAAAGGGTTGGTGTTGGGCGTATTACGGCAAGACTGGATAGGGTGATGTGTAATTCATCTTGGCTTAACTTACTTCCTGATACGTTTGTTGAGTATTTGGAATCTAACACCAGTGACCATGCCCCGATGTTAAACTCCATCAGAAAATCAATTCCCGCCCTAAACCATTTCGGTTTTTCAATGCATGGGTTAAGCTAACTGGATATCAACAATTGTTGGAATCGGCCTGGAATTATCATGTTATTGGATCTCCAATGCACATGCTCTTCATCAAGCTCCGGAACTTTAAGCCAACTCTCCGGTCTTGGGCAAAAAACCATGCTATGAATGGGGATATTGAGGCATGTTCTGCATCTCTTCATGAAGTTCGAAACTCTCCTGATATACACTCTAATATCCGGCTTCAACTCCAGGAGCGTGATTTGGCGAAAAAATTGAGTTGTATGATATGTGTTGAAGAAGAGATGTTACGCCAGAAGAGCAAACAAAATTGCCTATCACTTGGGGATAAGAACTCAAAATTTTTTTACACAGCAATGAAGGCACGACAGAGTCACAATAACCTGGGGCACTTCATTGATGCTAATGGTAATCTTGATTCTTCATATGAGAATATTAGAATTGAGGCTCCAAAATATTATGAAGAACTTTACAACCAAAGCAGCTATTGGGATATTTTTCCCAGATTGGTCCCTAAGAGAATTGTTACGCCTGATGCTGCTGTTTGGCTGGAGCGGTGTGTCTCAAATGAGGAAATTAAAGAGGCGGTGTTCCAAATTGGGGTGGATAAATCTCCATGGCCTGATGGTTTCAATGGGTATTTTTTTCAGCATGTGTGGAGTGTTGTTGGTAATGATTTTTCTGAGGCCATTCACTCTTTTTTCTGATCAACTTCTATTATGCATCCTATTAATCACATAAATCTTACCCTCGCTCCTAAAAATGCAAATGCCTCGAGTCTCAATGACTACAGACCCATTGCTTGCTGTAATGTTGTTTACAAGGTTATTAGCAAAATTATTAGTAACAGACTCAAGAATATTATTCATGATCTTATATCCCCAAATCAGTCTGCATTTCTAAAGGGGCGACTTCTATCTGATAGTGCTCTCCTAGCCCATGAACAGATCAGGGACTTTAGCAATCCTATGGGAGCCAGGGCTTGTTTAAAGTTGGATTTGAGAAAGGCATTCGATAGCGTCAACCGACAATTCATTAGCATCAACCGACAATTCATCTATTATATTCTTCACAGAATGGGTTTTGGCAGGAGATTTATATTATGGATTCAGGAATGTATTTCCACTCCTACCTTCTCGGTAATGATTAATGGATCCCCGTCTGGCTATTTTGAGGGGAATCGGGGCATTAGACAAGGAGACCCTCTTTCACCGTATCTCTTTGTCATTTGCATGGAGGCATTTTCTTTGCTACTTGAAAAAGCTATTTCTTTGGGTAGTATACATCCAATGAAACGGACTGGAGCTATATCCCACCTTCTTTTTGCTGATGATTTGCTGCTTTTTTTGTCGGGCTAATAAGCACTCCTTTGATGGCTTAACTCTCTTACTGGAGGATTTTAACAACTTTACTGGCCTGGAAATAAATATGGATAAGAGTACGGTTCTCTTCAGTAAAGGGACTAGATATCCTACTGATTTGGCTAACCAACTTGGCATCAGAATGAGGAGTGCTATTACAACTTATTTGGGTCTGCCATTATCTCCTAAATATCCAAAACCTACTATGTACAGCCGACTGGTTGATAAGTGCAGGAAGCGATTAATGGGCTAGACTTCTTCTTTGTTGTCAATTTCAGGTCGAATTGAACTCGTCAGAACAGTCATATATGGCATGATCTCTTTTTGGCTCTAAGTTTACCGCATCCCTAAATCCATCCTCCGTACTATTACCTCTGTATGTAGGAAATTCATCTGGGGGAATTCACATATATGGGCCTGGAAGGAGATATGTACTCCTAAAGATGAGGGTGGTGTGGGACTGAGGTTGCTCCCAGATTTAAATATTGCAGCAAGGGTTAAATTGACTTGGCGCATGTTATCAGAAGAGGGGCTTTGGGCTAGATATATGAGACACAACTACAAAGATTCATCTAACTTCTTCGCTGCTAAAGGAACACCAACTCAGTTGGGAACCTGGAAATTCATGCTTGCTTGCAGACGATTCACCAAACACTTGATTAGGAGACAAGTTCAGGATGGATCTTCCACTCTTTTTTGGCACGATAATTGGTTACCTACCGCCCACTTAGTGATTCGTTTGAGGTTCCGGAAGATGGAAATTGCAAGAGAGTCTCAGATTACTGGGATGGAGAAAGATGGATTCAGGATGCTACTATTGATCCTATTCGGACGCAGCTTCAGGGAATCACATTGGAACCCGGAAATGATAGATGGGTCTGGAAGTTGGGCTCAAATTTCACTTTTCTACGGCTTGGAATGGGGTCAGGATCACAGGGGAAAAATTCAAATATTATAAACTATTTTGGTTTCCAAATAATGTCCCAAAGCAATCTCTAGCAGCTTTGAGAGCTTTTCTCGGCAAATTGCAAACGAAATGTCACCTGGCGGCTTGGGGAGCCGAGTTGGATACAGCATGCGGGCTGTGTGATGTGTGCATTGCTGAAGATATTGAACATTTGTTTTTTGATTGTGCTTACACATGTTATCTCCTTAAAAGAAGCTTGTTAAAGTTGGGCGTGTCTATGGCTATTGAACCTCAATTGTCTATGGTGGGAGATTATTTTCTCTCTCATTTTTCTGGCAAGGATCCTTTGAGCATACTAGCAAAAACGGTGCTATCGGCATTGATATGGAATATTTGGAAGGAAAGGAATAAAAGGACTTTTGAAAATCAAAGACGGATGAAGACTGATCTATTTGAAGAGATTGCTACTGATATCAGAGCCAGCCTTGGAAAACTGGAACCGGATTCTCAGGGAGCCAAAGATGCTTTGGAGAGGTGGGAATTTCGAGATGCGGGTTGAGATGCTATGTAACGGCCAGTATTTAACAATACGTATTTTGTTCGTATTTCATTTTTGTTCCGTGATTTTCCGTATCTTGTACGTACGTATTTCTTTATCAACTTTATATATATATACACGTATTTTAATTAGCTATTATTATATATATAAATATCGGTTATTATTTGATTTCATACGAATGATTGTTCAAAATTCAAATCCAAACGTTTTAAAATTCAAATTACTTTAAAAACTTTCCTATTTAAAAACTTTCCTATTTTAATTCTAATAAAACTTATAACTAATTTAGAAATATCTTCCATCATTATAAACCATTATTTCAATAATTATTTTATTCAACCTTCCTCTTTCTCCTGCTCTTAATTTCTCCTATTAATGTTATTATTCAAAAATTTTCCTAATTGATCCTTATTATTAATCTCCTCTATAAATTCTAATTTCAAATCTTTTAACCTATTAATTTCCTATCAAAACTTTCCAAGTTAGGGCCCATTTAAGCCTATTATTATATGTTTTGATTAGCCCTAATTAGCCTTTATTACTCAATCAATCCTATTAAATGAGATTTCAAATCATTTCAAATTTTATTTTCAAATTTGAATTTTAAAATTTTAAAACTCTCTTAAATTCAAACGATTTCGAATTGCTTCCCAAATTTAAAACCTATAGCTAAATAGGAAGTTTTTCCTCTCACTAATTTCCCCTGATTACTCCTTAAATTATTAGTTTATTCAACTCTCCTTTATTTCTTTAGCTATTAATCTCCCCAATAATTGTTTAATTCAAAATCCTTCCTTTCTTACTTAGTTTTAAACCCTACCATTTCTTGACTTTCCTTTCTTTCTAGCATTAATCCTTATTAATAATTTCAATTAAACCCTTGTTACTTCCATTTTTCTTTATATTTAATACCTTCTAATCATATGTTTACATATATGATATTTTTGAATTCAAAACTTTGAATTAATTTTCCATATAAGTTTTAGGAGACTCTATGTTAGTGTGTATTAATATCAGCATTTATTTATTGTAATTATATTTGTGTTTCTTACCTTTTCTTTCTTCATCAAATCTTATAACCCTTTATTATAATTATTTTTAAAGGCATCTTCTTAAAATATGTTTTTAATTCCCATTTCAAAACTCAAATTATCTTTTAAAAAAAACAACATTTTAATTTTAATTATATAAGTTTTTGAATTCAAATTTTGAACTGGCTGCCATATGAGTCGTGGTAGACTTTTTCACCAGTTTAAATAGCAATAAAACCCACACTTAATGAAATTTTGAATTCTTGTTTATTTTATTTCTTTCTAAGTTTACAATGTTTCCTTTTATTATAACCCATTTAAACCTATACTTAAATAGCTCTAAATTCCCCTACTAATCCCATTAATAATTCTTTTTAAACCATTCCTAAATTACTCTACTACCATCTATAAATATTAAACATAGGGATACCTCTTCTTGCAGCCTAAGCCTCTAGCCTTCTGTGCAAACCCACCTCTGTTTTCTCATTCCCCTTCGTACGAGACCCATCCATCATTCTTTTCAACCCCTAAGGTTTCTTTTAAAACCCCAGAACTTATACACATGCCTCCATCACTTTTCAATCCACACAAAAACTCTCTCAGCCCTTCGACAGCCCAGCACACGCCACGCCGGCGAGCTCGTCTCCGGCATCCCCTCCTCCCACCTCCTCAACGCCGAGCTCCCCCACCACCGGACAGACTTCTCGCCAACCCGCAACCCCATTTCGACAGCCCGCCCATCTCCAAACCTCACCACCGGCCTCCTCCCCCACCGCTTTGACGTCCGCCTTCGCCGCAACACCGCCGTACAAACCCGAGCAGCCGTCGACGACCTCTCTTCGGCCCTTCTTCCTGCAACAACTCGACAGCTCCCCTCCTTCGCTCGCAAGATCCGGCCGTCCCTTCCCCTCGCAAGCTTCGCAACGGATCTCCTCGCCCCGACCTCGCCCGAAGCCGCCGCCACTGCCCGATCCGCCGTTCCCCGAGCCCGATCGCCCGAGGCCGCCGTGGCATCGCCGCCCGCCGCTCCGCCCTCGTGCAGTCGCCACCGTCTCCGAGATCCGCCGCCGATTCCGCTCCCCTGATTCGAACCCGATCCTCTGTTTCGAACAGAGGATCCTCCGAGCAGCTTCTTGCCGCAATCGACCAAGCTCCGTCGGCCACGCCTCCTCGCTGCAGCCTCCCCCGGTTCTTCCCCGACGTGTTGTCTCGATTTCGCCTCCGCCACCGACCTCGACGCACTCCAAAGCCTCCGTCGCTGCTCCTTCTCCTCCACGCTCCACCACAGCCGCCCAGCGCCTCCTTGTCTCGCACACGCCGCCAGACGCCATCTCAAGCCCCCAACCCCATGCCGCGGTACCTCTCCCTTCGCAGAAGCCGTCGCTCGTTGTCCGAGTTTGCAGCCACCTGCGAGCACAAGAAGTCGATAGAACGCTATCATGTGAGTCTGAATAATTGGTTACTTGATCTTAATAATGGATAGATGAATTGGTTATTTGATCACCACCTGCGTTAACCAATAATGGATAGATGAGTTGGTTATTTGAATAATGGATATATGTTAACAGGTGGTTAACATATAAATAACCACCTGCGTCCCATAGGTTATTTGGTCTGAATAATGGATAGATGAATTGTATAACAGTGCATGGATATATATATGTATACATAAGTACTTAAGTTAGTTACACACATGTGAGCGTGTGACAGTCAAATTAGTTGGGGCAATATACTGGGATTATTTCAGGACTGTTACATGTGTCTCGTATGTAATGTTTTAATCTACGGTTACACTAATTAGTTTGTAAGTTGGCTATAATTTGGGTAATTTTTATAATACGTGTTGATGCAATTTACTTGTAAGTCGTACCTTGCATTATCCTATACTACAGAAGGTATAAATATGTCTTGTGTATATACGATAAAATGTATGGAATCAGTTAGTTTTATACTACTTGAATTGGTTGAGAACTTATAGCTTAATATCGCGGATTCGATCTTGCAGATAAGTCCGTACCTATCTTACAACAGCGTGGGCACCCAAAACTCGCATCGCTTCGAGGCAAGTATTTACTACCGCAAGTATCTACTCTTTTCAACTACATAAATTTTCTATCCGGTTTCAAAGGCTCAATCATTTATCGCTTTTTACATTGCTCCGGTCTCGTGACCGAAAATACCAAACAATTGCAAATAACAATTTTCAAGTACGTTGCTCAGGCTTAATGAACAAATGACATTGTTGGTTGCTTTCACTTTTATTGTTTTCGAAATAAAGTATTTGAAACGCACGCAATAATTGCATACCTTTTTAACTGCTAAATGCACACCAGTGTTGTGATGTGATACTGGGCCCTAGGGGCAAATTTACGGACTATTGTGCCTTTGGGCAAATCACAGATGATTGGGCCTTCGGGCAATTACGGATAATGGGCCTTCGGGCATTACGGATATTGGGCCGCGGGCCATTTACGGAATGTTTTGCCACTCGGCAAACATTAAACTACAGTTTGACTTATGGACACGTGGGTGGGGTAGTCTAGTGTAGTAGAGGCTGGAAAGCTGGATTGCACTCGATTGGTGAACTTGACCGACACCTGGCCGGGTCGGTGAGTATAGAGTCACGGGTAGCTCCCGTTGACTTGGGTGTGATGCTGGTCACCTCCCCCTCAGACACTGGGCTTTGTCACTAGATAGGAGATTGATTGATTGATTGATGCACCCTTCTCTTTACCTCGGCTGATGCTACAGTGTAAACTGCTAAAATTATTGTCACGATTGACTTTTGCTGTGCACACTACACTTGTCACTACTTTTGCTGTACACACTACACTTGTCACTACTTTTGCTGTGCACACTACACTTGTCACTACTTTTGCTGTGCACACTAAACTTGTCACTACTTTTGCTGTGCACACTACACTTGCCATGCTAGTTACTTTACGCACTACACCTTGCTGTGTTTGCTACTCGCACACTACACTTCGCCTGCTCACTACTTTGCACATTACACATTGCTTACACTCACATGTGCCCTTCTGATGCTATGTTTCAACTTGTTGAAATGTTATTGTGCTTCTCATCTCCTTAAGTTTTGAAAACTATATTATCACCTTGCCGAGGGTCATTTATTACTAACGTTTTAAATCTTGCCGAGCGACCCTCGCTGACGTATATTTCCTTGTTTGTGAAATATACGTTAGGTTTTGAGCAGAGTTCACAGTGAAGTTCACTTGGAGATTGAAGAAGGTGACCAAGAGAACCAAGAGCACGAGATCCACTGCTGAAGACGACGGACATTGCGCAGCTTGCTAAATTTTAATAATTGTTGCATTTACTTTCAGGTGTATTTTAATTTCCTTGTAACTGTTGTAATGGCCATGCTAGGCCTTCTAATTTTTGTGTACATGTAATCTGGAAAAGTTAAAGTATAATGATGACATTATTTTGTTGTTCCGAATATTCGCAAGCAAGAACCTGCCAAAGTAGTCATACACAGATGCTTATTGGGTTGGGGCCTCACCGCTCCAGCCCAAGCGGGCCCGCTCACGTCCTCGCTCCCAAGTATAATGGGAAGCGGGGCGTGACATGCTACAATATTCTTTTATTCATTTTTGTAAATACATAGAGTTCGGATTGACAGGTTAGTCAGTAGGGGGTAACAACACTTGTGCCCTCTCCCCCCTCTGTCACTTTCCTGTTAGTTGTATTTTATGTAATCATCATTTCTCTTTAATAAAGATAGTACACTAAATTTGCTATATATATATATATATATATATATATATATATATATATATATATATATATATATATATATATATATATATATATATATATATAAATATATATATAATACACTCAACAGTTGACTCTACGGTCGTGGCTTTCAAGTCTCCTTTTTGAGCTACTACACATTTTGGTTCTTCATGGCTATTTGTCATCAATTATTTCCTATACGCACTTGAAGTAAACCGTTAGTACCCATATCATTTGTGAACATCATTAAAACTCTACCGGGTGGGTCTCAATATCCCAACACTCTCCCCCTTTTCGATGATGACAACAAATGATATAAAATAAAAAAATAAAATATGAAAAAAGATAACTTACGCTCCCCCTGCAGAGATGCATGATTGCTATAGAGAAGTTACTCCCCATGCATCAAAGCTGGTTAGAGTATAAGCATAAATATGTACAACAGATTAAATTTCATACATTTGTAATTAACAATTTCAATATGCCATGATTAATAATATCAATAATAGAAATTTGAAATACCAATAACAATAAATTTGCAATGATATTAATATTTCTATTTTATATGCATTATTACGTATTCTCTCCATTTGTCACATCAAAAAGTGTGAATATAAACCACATGAAAAAATAACACTACGTGTCAAGCATATAGGAGAAAGCATACTATGCATAGTAAACTAAAAAAGAAAAAATGTAAAGCATAATCATATTCAAAGTTGTCTCAATATCCCTTCATGCAAGCATGTCATTTGTTTCCAAAGCATTATAAAAGATTTGCACATGATAATGAGCATAGCATTTTGCAAACAAGCATAGAAATAATTCAAGTCAACATATGACATCCACGAACCATATCAATGCAACATAAGGATATAATGTTGAGTATTAGACTTCTCCTTACTTGGTTTTGATGATGAGCAAACATATATACTTGTAACTAATCCCCTACTTGCAGTTAATCCATTGCCTAAGCAAATCATGAAGATCAATTAGCAATGGATGTCACTCAAGGATCAACCAAAGCTCGTAAAGTCGAATGGATGATCGAAGACGAAGATAAAGCTTCAAGAAGACTTCAAGATCATTCAATAGAAATAAGGGTGGCAATTCGGGCTGGCCTGGTCTTATCGGGCCGTGCCAGCCCCACCCGGATTTCTTAAAGGACCGGGCGGCCTGGCCTGATAAGACTTCGGGCCACTCCGGGCGGCCCAGGCACTGTCCGATAAAAATTCGGGCCGCCAGGCCTGGTCCAATAGGGTTGAAGAGTTATTTTTACATACATTATTTTATAATTTTTTAATTGATGGAGTCATATTTACCAGGAGGCACATTCACTGTATCGAATTTGGGAGGGCCATTTGGAGTCAAACAATTCTGTGCCATAATAAATCCTCCTCAATCCGGCATTCTTGCTGTGGGATCTGGTATTGATTTCATCATTTAAATTTTGCATCCATTTAAATTTTATCATTTAATTTTATCATTATTGTGACATGATGAGTCTGATGAGATGAAGGGAGGGAAGAGCATTGAACTTTAAAGCCTAGAGCTTCACCATGGGAAGATGATGAGAGGTCTAAGGGCTGCTGGATGCACATAAGGTGATGTGTCCTACTGATGATACACAAGCTGTCTCCAATATCCAATATCATACATAAAATGATAAAAACATCCCATGAAGCAATATATTTACAACAAATATGTTATTAGATGCTTGCAATTGCATATCAAAATCTGTCTACCGATGAAACACAGGCTGCTCTAATATCCAATATCATACATAAAAATATCCCATAAAAATATCCCAGGAAGCAATAGATTTACAACAAAAAAGCAGCTGGAGCTTCCTATGAAGAATATACTATGACAATATGCCGCAGCATCATCACTCCGAGGTTGGATATGCAACGAGTTATGTTAGTCGAGCAGAAATCATAACCGCCAATGTGGGAGAACTGAGAAGGGAATGCCAACAAAAAATCCAGCCTGAACACGTGCATATAGCATAACCGTTGATTCTTTGCCGGTCAGAAACCCAAGCATCCTCGACATAGTAATTACTGCATCAGCATCTCTATCTTTATTGGCATATGTGATCACCTGCTTACAATCCAAAATTAACATATTTCAGCATGTGGCTTCCAGCAAAAAAAAAGAGAATAAAGACTAGTAATTACTTTGTTTTCATTTGTTTGGCAAGATGAATATTCTCTGAAATTTTCTTATTACAGGTTTCATAGAGAGATCCTAAAGGCATATGAGCATGCACAGATTCATATGAGATGAAAAGCCACAGATCTCATTTCAAATAAAATGCTTGCAAATTTGGTTATGCAATGGGCAAGCAAACATTCCTTAATCAAAAGGATCAAGAAGAAGATGCTTACTATCAGAAAATTTAATGAAGACCTCACATTTGTATCATACCTCATGTGCACCATTTTCCCTTCAAAACAATAAGTGCACTAAATTTTAGGGCCAAATATCATACCCAAATGGCAGCCATTAACATCTTTGTATATCATTCATAACCTAAAACTAGAGAGATTCTTCCTACACATGAAAGACACAAGGATGTGGATGTGCACAAAAATGTCCAATAATTTAGATCAGGGTGTGTGTTCAAACTCTAATTCTATATTAACTTAAAAGCTCACCTTTTCATGTACACAAAATCTGACAAAACAAACACATCTATATGCTATCATTTGGGGCACAAATGATTTGTATGCAAAAAGAAGAACTTGTAAATTGTAATAAAAAAGAAGAAACGATTAAAAAGAACTTGTTTACCTCTACATTATGAAAAGATGTTAATTAGATTCTTGTGTGGGCAAATGATTTTCCTCATTTCCATCTGAAAGCAAAATATCAGTAGTCATTTGTTTATAATCTTCTAGTGCTTCTGTATGATCTATAATAAGAGGGGGAAAAACAAAAATGATGCGATTAATAACGCTTGGTTGATTAACAAAACATAAACATATAAATATTGTAAAATAAAGGATTACCTTTTTCGCCATAAATCCAATCTCTAAAACAAAGCAATGCTTCCACATTTTCACCCGTAATGCTACTACGAAAGCGATCAATAATGCCACCACTACAACTAAATGCAGATTCTGAAGCAACTGTGTTAACAAGAATACACAAGAAATCGCGAGCCATAGAAGAAAGAATTGGATAACGGGGGTAATGTGTCCACCAATATTGTAAAATATCCAATTTTTCAGATCTATTAGTTCTCTTCTCCTCTAAATATAGCTCCAGCTCTGACTTTGCACCTCAGTGTCAAAAACATTATTTGAATCAAACTCCTACATAAAATGCAAAAGAATATATTCAAATGATACAAGTCTATAACTAACCAATGATACTTTCAAATTATTGAGTAAGTATATAAAATATTAACATACCGAAAAGAAAGATTCATCCTCATGTTGTAATTCCATGTCGCTCGCTTGACATTGATGATTGTTGCTCATTTGGGAAGCTTGTGAGTACGAACCCGGAGTAGAAGATGAGCCTTGAAAGTATTCATCAAAGAGATCAAGCAACTTTCTACGAAATCTTGCAAAATGAATCGATCCATCATCACCGAATAGTTTCTTATAAGCCCACTTCACAAACTCAAACTTATAACGGGGATCCAACACGACTGCAATGGCCAATGTTTCATTAGAATTGGACCAATACTTTTCGAATTTTCTAATCATTTGGGAGGCCATTTTCTTTAAATATTCATCACTACTTCCACACTCTGTTCTTAAACTATTATAAATCAAAATCACCTGAGGGAAGAACAAGTTTGACGTGGGATATTTTATTTCAGAAAATAAGCAAGTTAAATTGTAAAAAGGTCCCAAGAACTTGCATAATCTCTCAGCCTTATGTTGGATACAACGATCGATGACTTCGTGTTTGATGATAACAAACGTATGTGAATGATTTAATGTGTGTGCTAAGTATTTTCAGGAATGGCACTCTCGCGAATACTTAAATAGAGACTAGCCAAAAGAGATGGAGGAATTGCTATACA
This sequence comes from Scilla litardierei, assembly GCA_030789695.1. Lineage (NCBI taxonomy): Eukaryota > Viridiplantae > Streptophyta > Magnoliopsida > Asparagales > Asparagaceae > Scilla > Scilla litardierei. The sequence goes on from CM061142.1 coordinate 249,726,547, forward strand.
CACTTCAAGTGGACTAAGTCAAAGATGTAGAATATGGCTACAAAAATTAGACTAATTCAAAGATAGGAAGATAAGGAGAAAATCAATTCAAATCCATATTTGAATTGATTCAAATAAATTGGTGCAGCATTCAAATTCTAATGCCATGCAAATTGAAGACTTGGTCAAAGACGGAGAGATATGAAGAATCTCATGCAAATCAAAGGTGATTAAATGAGATCCAATTCAAATCCTATAGCTGCTCAAGTTAAATTCCATAGCCATCTGTTGAGTCATTGGGCCGAAACTTGAGGAAACTCGATCGACGAATGGCCAAGGCCCACCAGGCCCACCAGAGAAGTCCGATATCGACTTAGTCAAAGCCCAAATGGCCAGTCGACCGTTGGACCCGTCTCGCACGAGCATGGGATTAAAGGCGGGCTCTAAAATCTCGGGAGCGTGGGTAACGTCCACTCTCATTCATGATGGAAGATTGTGGCCCCATTATAGGTGGCAGTTATCTCCCCAACGTCACTAAGAGAACCCGAACCTCTATAAATAGGGAGAGGGCTCCCAACTTCAAGGTACGGATACTAATACATAGAACTCTATCTTCTTGCTTTTACCATTCATATATTCGAGCTTTCATCGTTAGTCTAGAGACGAACCTCCATGGGTCGATCTCTGCTACACCGAGCTTTCTCTCTTCCTTAAGTTCCCTACTAACTTAAGCATCGGAGGGGATTTGGGTCGAAACCCAGATCCAACCCCCCAATGACTCCATGTGGTGTAAATCGACGATCAACATCTAACGCCCAAGGCCGGTATTGGGCTCTTCAACCTCGAACGACCAATCCGACGATCATTCTTAGCTCGATCAACGGTCGTACCATCATCTACTACCAACCACGGACCCCGATTCCTCTAACCGAGGGTCCCATTCCGAAAGCTGACTAGGCTTTAGCTCAGCGCTTCAAGTCTCCGTCAGCTTGACAACTGTCTTGGTCATTTTTGGCCTCAACAGTTTGGCACCGTCTGTGGAAAAGTTCACCAGCTTGTCATCCCAAAGCCATTCAAAAGTTATGGCAGCTGGACCCAGCAATGCCAGATCAGTCAAAGGTCCGAAGGAAAAGCACTGAGCAAATAGCGTACTGTTAGAGGATACCGCAGACACCACAATGCCCTGCCTCGACCAACGTAGGAGGCAAATGATCCCGGGGTAACTCGAAGAGAATTCAACCAATTCATTGCGTAGGTTGATAGGAGCTTAGGTGCGTTAGCATCTTTGGTACGCCAGAACACGGGGAGCCCATCCCTGGCAAAGGAGCCGCTGTCGCCTCCGAATCCATACCTGACGCCAACAAGGGGCTCAGCATACCTCCAGGGTTTGGGGGATCCAAGGGCAGAGATTCACCTTGACGGTTTGACCCCCCCCAACTCACCAATACAATGGAGCAGGGGTCGAAGATCAAGCTTTCGTACTCCAGCAGGAACACACCCACTCCAATTACCGGGCATCGACCCGCAATATCTTGGACCAGGTAATATACGGAGCTCCCACTGGTTATAACCCACTGAACCCTGTAGGTGGATTCACAAGAGGGGAAGAGATCCAAAATCGATCCCTCGGGGTCAAATTTTCGCACATTGGAGCAGGAGGATCCGTGCTGGTCCAATCCGCTATATGGAAAACTCCGCTGAAGGAGAATATCATCTCCGCTCCTTTTCTCCCCAAATTCAAGCTCCCGGCCCTACCAATGTATGATGGCAAAGGCAACCCATGGTCGTACATTCAAAATTATTTGACTGTCATGCTTATCCACGAGGCCGAGTAGCCATAGATTTGCAGAGCTTTCAACGCCACCTGACCAAGAGGGCAGAAAGCTGGTACGAAGGGCTACCCTGCTGCATCAGCTCATTCGATGAGCTAGCAAAAATATTCTGCAAGCAGTTCGTCGTCGGAAGACGACCCAAGAAGAGGTCGTACCACCTCTTCTCGCTCAAACAGAACGAGAACGAGTCAATCCGAGATTTTACCTCTAGATTCAACGATGAAAGGCTCGATGTCGAAGAGATGCCGGACATGACTATCATAGCGGCTCTTACCTAGGCAGTCAGGAACAGGCACCTAAGGAGGGCTCTTCACCAGTTCCCCCTAATACCGTTGCAGAAATACTCAATATCACATATCGGTTCACTTCCTTCGAGGAAGCAGAAGAGCCGGACGGAGCCAATGTAAAGGGCACTCCCTCTCGTCATGGAGACACAAGGCAAGAGAAATCAAACTTGGGAACCCCCTGCCAGGAGTCCCGAGACAAGAGGCCTTGGGAGAGGAGCCCTCGAAACAAGAAGTGTCCAACCTATGCTAAGCCGGTCGTCCCTAAGGCAGAAGTCCTCGCCTATGCCCCAAAAGAAGAGCTGATATAGGGCACTGCAAAGAAGGGCAAATACAAGAAAAAGGATAACCTCAAATTCTGTAAATATCACAATGACTATGGGGACGACACAAACGACTGTTGGACCCTCAAGAAGGAGATCGACGCCCTAGTCAAACAGCGACACCCCAAAGGCCCAGCCAATGATCCATTCGGCAAAGAAGGATCCTCGAAATAGAAGGGCAAGATGACGGGATCACCCGTCACTAAGTTGGTCGACTGAAGAACCATCCGACAACCCCTGGCGAATAATACGGTGATGAATGGCAACAACTCAGACGTCGATCAGAAAATACCTATACGCCTTTTCTGTTTCTTATTTTCGCAAATAAAGCATGTTTCCTTTATCAAACAAAGCTTTGCATCTTCGAGCCTTCATAAAGTTTGGAGAGATCGCCCAACCCAAAACTCCTCTCGAAAAAGAACCCGATCCTCAAGAGGGGTTAGGAAAACCGAACTTACGATATTACGAAATGAGCGTCAGCCATAAGTCAAAGGGGCCACCACTTTGCCACTGAACAACTCTCACAAACGGTCGTCAGCCGTAAGTCGACATGGCCACCCCCTCGCCACTGAACGACTCCTAAATGGTCGTCAGCCGTAAGTTGAAGGGGCCACCCCTTCGCCACTGAACGACTCTCACAAACGTTCGTCAGCCGTAAGTCGAAGGGGCCACCCCTTGCCACTGAACGACTCCTAAACGGTCGTCAGCTGTAAGTCGAAGGGGCCACCCCTTCGCCACTGAACGACTCTCACAAACGATCGTCAACAGTAAGTCGAAGGGGCTACCCCCTTGCCATTGAACGACTCCTAAACAGTTGTCAGTCGTAAGTCAAAGGGGCCACCCCTTTTGCCACTAAACGACACTCCTAAACAATCGTCAGCTGTAAGTCGAAGGGGCCACCCCTTCACTACTAAACGACCCAGGTCCATATATCATCAGACCACGAGTCATGCAGACCTCACCCTCTCCACGGGACTCGGCAGTCAAATTCTAAATGTGGTTCAATGGTCTACCCTCGAAGCAGCGTTTAACCTATCGAAAGGGGCCATTAGGCATTAAGACCACCACGGGGCGTGAACAAAAACAAACAAGGAGAGGCAACGACGTACGAGAATACACAAGCTAACTCTCTTGTCCCTCTTCATTACAAAATGTTGTTATCATTCACACCACCCCTATACATTCAAAAATTTCAGGCAGACCAGATCTTACAACGGCCGTTCAGGCCCCTGGTCTCCCTCCAACATCGTCGTGCACCTCGACTCCTCCGTAGCAACTACTCTTATTCTGTCACCAGTTGTGGCTGTGGCCTCGTCCGCGGGAGCCGCCTCATCAATGTCTTGGCTGGGCTCGTCATCGTCATGGCTCGACTTATCCTCGCCATGTTTGGAAAAACCATCGGGATCTTATCGATTTCCAAGGAGAGGTCGATGAATCGGTTCTTCATCTCCAACTAGCACCGCTCGTAACCCCACTCAAATAGCACGTCAAAGTCGGGAAACTTATCCGTGAAATCCCGGATTGCCTTCTTCGAAATGACGTCAGCCTCGATTCTCTCCTACACCAGATCATTCTCTGCTTGCTCTCTTAAGGCGATCTGTTCTGTCTCCCTCTTACGAGACTCGCTGAGCTCCCATTCGAGTTTCCCAACTATCAACGACATCATCTCAGAGAGGCGACAGACTTTTTCTAGCTCAGCCTGGGACTTCTCCATCCTTGACTTGACGGCTTTCAAAGTGACACCGTAATCTGCCACCTTCGAAGCTCGGCGACACAACGCTGCGGTCGCCACAAGAGCCTGCATACAACAGTTGATGATCAGCTTGTACGCAGATGATAACATCGGTAGAGGCCCAGACGATCATTACCTGGACACTGGCGTGGACGACTATTGACGGAAGCCGCTCGTAGTCGACCCTTTCCATGACTGCCCTATCCCGCGGGAGGGTCACATTCTCAGTAATGCAGGAAGTGGTCCCATAATCGAGAAGGGCGGAATCCCCATGCCTCAAAGGAAATCTCGCCCCGACAAGCTCCTCCTCGATACATTCGAAGGGGGCCTGAGAAGATCGATCCTTCAACAACATCGGTCGGTACTCCCTAGGGATGTCTTCGGGCAACCCCACGGTAGGAGACAGACCCCCAAGGCTAGGAGTACTGGTGCGTATGGAGATCTGGAGGAACCTGAGTCTCCGTCGACCTTCTTCATGGGGTGCATCACTCCCTAGTCGAGAGGCTTGCTCCGCGGTTGCGTTTGATCCAGACGGCTCCGAGTCATTGAGGAGAAGAACCATCCACCTTGTCTGACCTCCCTCCTATACAACGACCTCAAACTCGGAGGAGGATTCTTTCTTTCTTCTTCTTCTGCTGAGGGTGAGCCTTCGGGGCAACCCCCTCAACGGTCTTAGGCCGATCTCCAGACGGCTGGGTTGAAGACCTTGATACAATTGGGGCTCAGGGCGACAACATCCTCGCCTCCACATCTCTGATGGAGGCCTCGACTGCGTCCTTTAGTACTGGATCTACCTGGTAATCCGTGCTGATCATCTCTGCTAGAGCAAGAAACACGTTAGTCTGAATGACTAAGGTCGAACAGTTGGCGAGCACGATCGAACCAACCTTTCGTCCACACAGTCCGATGCAATACTTCATCTGACCATGTCCACTCAACCAACCTCATCTCCTCTGGCAGACCCTTCAGAGTATTAGCGACTTTTTTCTCCTCAACGGTCAGCGGCTTATCCTCGGTAGGCCCCAAATCAGGGGCGCCCCAACCGATGTAGAAGCTTGCCTCCCCCTGGAAGACCACAAACACAAACTCGTCCTTCTACTTGGGGTTGAAGGTGGGAAGATTTTCCAACAACTTCCTCCCCCGATGAGCCATTATCTTGTAATATCCTGGGGTCTTAAGAGGAGGAATCCAAATGAAGTGGTTGACAAGCACATGGATGGCTCGATTCCCTTCATCGTGCACAGAACTATGAAGGCCATCAACATGCCAATACCATTCAGCATCAGCTGGCAAAGGGAAGTGTTCAGGGTACATAGGAAGTACCACAGGAAAGGATGCATGGGAAATCGGAGGCCCCGTTCGAAAGTTTTGACGTAAACCCCCACTTCCCGGTCGCCGGGACGATGAGCCCTCTCGTCCCTCCTGGGCAGTCTGATCTGATAGTCGAGGCGAACATGCTTCATCTGAAGCATGTCGATTTGGCCAGCCTTAACCTTGGTCCTCAAATTCACCAGCACGCCTGGCTTTATGACCCCTTCCTGGTTCTTTTGGATGGCGGTGACCACATTCTTTCCGGGGGCAGATGACGAAGCCATTGCTTTCGAGAGAAGAGGAATCCGAATCGAGAGAATGGATAAGGTAACCCCGCACTCCTCCACTGGAACCATCATATATGCACGAAGTGGAAACTGCATGATGGAACACGTATCAGAGATCCAAAGGCCGGGACGTCTTGGATTTCGAATCGACAAATATACCGAATCGACGAGGCATGAGTTTTGGCGCCTAGAACTCGAGTGCTATTTTCTCGACTGCCGTGCCCCATTAAATGCGATGTAACATCGCTTGACCTCAGCAATGGATCCTTCAAGATCGTGCGACGGGGGCCATTGTTGAGTCATTGGGCTGGCACTTGAGCAAATTCGGTCGACGATTGGCCAAGGCCCACCAGGCCAGTCGGAGAAGTCCGATATCGACTTAGTCAAAGCTCAAATGGCTAGTCGACCATTGGGTCCGTCTCGTTCGAACGTGGGATTAAAGGCAGGCTTGAAAATCTCGGAAACATGGGTAATGTCCACTCCCATTCATGATGGAAGATCGTAGCCCCATTATAGGTGGCCGTTATCTCCCCAACGCCACTAAGAGGACCCCGAACATCTATAATTAGGGAGAGGGGTCCCAACTTCAAGGTACGGGTACTAATACATAGAACTCTATGTTCTTGCTTTTACCATTCCTATATTCGAGCTTGCATCGTTAGTCTAGAGACGAATCTCCGTGGGTCGATCTCTGCTACACCGAGCTCCCTCTTTTCCTTAAGTTCCCTACTAACTTAAGCATCAGAGGGGATTTGGGTCGAAACCCAGATCCGACCCCCCTAACGACTCCATGTGGTGCAGATCGATTATCGCCATCCAATGCCCAAGGCCGGTATTGGGATCTTCAACCTCGAACGACCAATTCGACGGTCGTTCTTAGGTCGATCAACGGTCGTACCATCATCTACTACCAACCACCGACCCTGGTTCCTCCAACCGAGGGTCCCATTCCAAAGGCTGACTAGGCTCCAGCTCAGCGCTTCGAGTCTCTGTCAGCTTGACAACTGTCTTGGTCATTTTTGGCCTTAACACCATCCATATTCAAACTCCATATCCAAAGAGATTCACTCAAATCCTAATCAATTTAGGATTCCTTCCAATCTCCATCAAATATGGGATTCTAATTGATTCTATTATATCCCATCCTCTCCTATATAAACCCATACTCAAAGAGAGAGATTTTAAGAGAGATGCAACCAAAGAAATTTGGCCACAACACTAGAGAAAAGCTTCATGGACGCAACTTTGCAAGGAGCTCGACGGACGACGCTAAAAAGTGCATAACTTTCTCCACAGAGCTAGAATCAACGAACCGTTTTCACCAGAACGATCACAACTCAGTGCTCTACAACAGGTGATATTTTTCTGATTTTAATCTCTATATTCAATTAGTGGTATTTATTTTAGCATGAGTTGTATTCTGAATAGCATATATTTTATCATCTCCTAAGCCAAAGCTTCAAGATCTCATTGCCAAAGCTACCTTGCACAACTCCATAACCAAGCCCATCTACATTTTGCAATATAGGAGGGAGCAAAGCTCAAGGCCGCAACAACAAAGGGCTTCCCATCTACTTCATTGTACAACATCAAAGGGAGAAGCTTCAACAACTTGCGCATCATCTATAAGGAGGAGCTTCAACACATTGCGCAACTCTTCAAGTGACATCCACACCTAGGCTGCAACTTTTGAGGAGCCCAAGTCACCTAGGCTGTAGCTTCTAGAGGCGAGGACGTGATATTGGCGCTGACATCCTGTCAGATACGATCTGACCTGAGCTGATTGATAGAGACAGCTGCCGCTACACAAACTGAGATTCTCTAAACTCCTTATTATCACTTTGTGTAGTTGTATAGATCTCTGTAGGGGAACTTTACCATTATTTGTGTTTTGGGGACTTGTCTAGTGGGAACTAGACAAGAGGGTCTTGACGAGTTGTGGGTAGTCAAGATAGAGCATTTACTAGGTTGATAATGTTCTGCACTGGTGGTGTGTAGTACGAACTATGTGGGGGGAAGGTAGCTCACGACTCATTGTAGTTGTACAAAAGGAACATATTAATGCTAGTATCTGCTTGGGGGATGGAGTAGGTGGTGGGTGCGACAGAACAGGGTAAATCTGCTGCGTACTCTGTGATTGTTTTTACTTACCTTGCATATCTGTATCTGTGCTGTATAAATGCGTGTGATTGCTCGTGGGTTGCACGAGAATTTTTAATAGCATATTCACCCCCTCTAGTCTTAGATCCAGACCCAACACCTTATCTCATTCAAGCATCATAGGGCAACATGTGTAGTTGGAATCACGCATCTCCAAATGTTCAAATGCAGTCTTGTAGTAAATAGCACTCTTCAACTTGAAAAAGGTTGAGTTCCATCTGGTTGGGACATATTGTTTGAGACCCTGATTATTATCTAAAGATAAGTCTTTCACACAATGAAAATAATTTTCCTTCCTTGCTTAAGAGCCCCAAACATATATAACAGTTTCCCGAACTTTTTCTACAACATCATCAATGTCCTTTAACCCTTCTTGCACAATCAAGTTTAAGATGTGTACACAACAACGAATATGAAAGAGAGTACCATCCAACACAAGTGATTTCCTACTATTCAACATCGCCTTTAAATTTTGAACACAAACATCATTTACAGAAGCATTGTCTAATGTCAATATAGCCAGCTTCATAATAATACCCCAATCAGATAAAATGTCATAAATCTTATCAGCTAAGGCTGCGCCAGTATGAGGGGAAGGCATATAACTCAAGCACAATATATATTTCCTCAAAATCCAATCCTTATCAATAAAATGTGCAATTATTGCAAGATAACCATCATTGTATCGCAATCCACATGTCCGATGTCAACCTGACTCTACCAGTGATCGCTACTAACAGACTCTTAATCTTCTTCTTCTCAATCTCATAAAGTTTCAAAATATCGGCTTTTCCAGTATTTCTAGAAATGTGTTACACACCAGAGCGTAGATATTCAAAGCAAGCTCGAATGCCCTTATACTCAACAACCTTAAATGGCAAGTTATGCATAACGATGGCAGAAGCAACCAATTCTCTAAATTTTTCAGGATCAAATAAGCAATCAGATAATGACATATTACCTTGAGCGGATGATAATAATATTTGACCAATATCTCGCATGTCTTTCTTCATACAAGATCTCATATGCCGTAAGAGAAGACCGGTCCCATCATTAGTCTTACAGGTAAAGTCCTTCTTACAATATTTGCATTTGCAATATTGTTTGCCATCTTCACTGATGGGAATCTTATCAAATTGTTCCCAAACTTTAGACCTTGTCTTCCTCTTCTTCCCATTATCAGCCGTATTTGAGTTTGATGCTTGTGTTTGACCATCATGTTCATGCTTACAAACTTCATCTATGTCTTGGGCAATATCATTCACATCGTCATCATCCATGGAAACTTGAAGATTTTCGATATCGAAGATTGAATCTGTCGACATCTAATTCAGGAATAGATTGTCAAATTCTCTACCCTAAAAACAAATAATGTAAAGAATGAAAAAATTTCGGAATGTGAACTCAAGATATCCACATAATATCCAGTTTAATACCACCTTTATTTATATCGAAGCATTTCGTCTACGAAAATGGTCTGAAAACATTTTGGACGTCAAATCAAAACATTTCTATTCGTACCATAACAGTATATCAAAATATGTAGCATTCTTAGTTTCTAACTTATAATACTCTGTTGCAATAATAAGACAAGTATTGAAAAGAGAGATAATTCTATAAATTTTGAGCAACAAAGATGCTAGAGACTCATGTTTTTAGCTTGGGCATTTTAAGGACAAATAGAATCTTGGAAGCAACATCTTCTTGTAGATTGGTTATTAATTTGCACAAGGGTTGAAGAAGTGCTCTAGATAGCTTGGGGATTTTGCCTTTTCTGTGTTCAGTTTTGCTGTCATCTTTGTCTGTATATATATTATGCCTTTGTAGCTAGAACTCTTTAAATATGAAAATTTCAGATCATTTGTAACTTCTACTAACAATATCTGTAAGTTGTTTTGCAGGCCAAGTAGTAAAAGCTGAAAAATCTGGAAAAAGTAAAGAATCCTTTCGTAGATCCTAGTGGCTTTAATTCTATGGAGCTGGTGTGCAATTCCAATGGCTAACTTAATTTTTGAGAAGAACATCTGCAGCTTCATTTTGTGTACATATTTAGAAAACATAATTGTTTATGAAATAGTTAAAATAAGATTTGGTTTTCTCACTGTAGCCAAAACTTTATTGTGATGGGGAAATGTATCTTGTCTTTTCTTTTCTAAGCATTTCAATAGAGTCAATAATATATGAATGGCTTCAGTTTGCACGTGACATGGATGTGGGAGATCTGTGTGTTTTGCTGGACCATTATCCTAAACTGTTTTGGTGACAATTAGAGATGGCAGTTAAGTCTCCACATTATTAATATTGTTATGAACGAGAAACAGATTTGGAGAAGGGTTGAGGCTAGGGAACCCCTAGCCTCCTTTATATAGTATTCATAATGGGTACTCATGTGGGTGGATACCCAATAGGCCCAATGGGTCCTATTCATAACACTTCCCCTTATCCAACCAACGTGGTATACTCGACTTTATGAATACTGAATGATTCATTAGTACTACTGAGTATCTTAACAGGGTGGATACTCCTGGATCCAAGTTAAGGGTAACTGCCTCGTTAAAAACCCTTAGCTATGGAAAACCCAGTGGGAAAAACCAATAGCGAAGGGAAAAGAGTACAGCACTCCATAACTTCCCCTGATTTGGGGATGTGTCGAGGGGTGGATACTTCTGGATCCAGAGTCAATGTGGTTGCCTCATTAAAACCTTGACTATGGAAAACCCTGTGGGAAAAACCACTAGCCAAGGAAAAAGAGTACAACTTTACAGTTGACTCCCCCTAATCTGATCAAGCTTCAGGCTTGCAGATCTCCTATATATCTATACATTTATCTCCTATGTGTCTATACATCCATCTCATCAACAACATTCCGAAAGCAAAAGTAAAGTACAAGCATCACTCATCTATACAAGTTTCACTCATATAAGGCATTAGCAGAAACTAAAAGAGTGCTAGCAAACTTGGTAGACAGCTCCATGTCTTAATCGTCATTGTCTGCGAGGTACTTCAGGACATGGCATTGTATGTTCTTGAGCTGCTCCTTGGGTGATGAGCTTCTCGGGATGGTGGAAGGATGTAGACTTGGAAGGATTCTGTGTAGATCTTCAGGAGGTGGACGTCCCTTTTATGCCATTCATCGCGATGATCTGTAACCTGCATATGCAAATACATTAACATAGAGGATTTTTCCTCGACCCTTGGAGATAGCGCAGAAGCTACATATCTCTGGTCCAGTGGCGCGCTGGGGGCACTGCACTATACCTGGCTAATAGCTATACTGCTAACGCTCAAAAAGAGACGCATGCAGTTGGCCAGGTAGAAGAGTGTTCCAAAGACACTTAAGGTACTTCTGGACCATATATATTCTTCCCCTCTTCCAGCTAACGGAAAGGGGTCTTTTAATGTATATCCATACAACCAAATAGGTGTATTTGGTGGAGAATGAAATTAATGTTTCTTCATCAATCATCATTGTATGAAGTTTACATCTTCGGGATGATTAATTAACGTCATCTTCAGGATGATAGTTCATTTCCAGGATAATAGTTCATCTTCGGGATGATTGTTCATCTTCAGGATGATTAATGTTCTGTAAGCCTAGAATTTATGCCTAGCTAGGGCTTTCATATCATATCATATCTGATAGATAGGATTTAACAGATATTTCGGTAATTTATCTTCAGGAGATCCGATTATATTTTGAGTTATGAAAATAATCTCAATTCTTTTAATTTGCTCTCTTAAGAACAATACTGTTTTTAAGAGGTGCAAACAACAACCTTTTAGTATGAGTCCTTTAAGGATCTCTGTCTAGGTTGTCTTTCCTTTAATCATATTATTAATATGTGTCCCAAAAAGAAAGGAAAGTAAAGAAAAAATTTGTACATGCAGTTGAAGAAATTTTATATCGGTGATGTTGTCACATCCAATAGTAACATCAACCAAAAATTCCCTCTTTTTGCAATTCGTTGGGTTACGCCTTGACATAAACCAGTCGATGCATCAGATTCATCTTGTAAGTGAGTTCAGCTCATCTTACTTGATTACTTCCTGGTTTGAGCGATTTATACCTCTAAAAACTATAGCAAATTAAAATGCTTATAGCTAACGATTTTATTTTAATTCTCCTTCAATACTCAGTTATCCCACAGGATTTGATATCATTTTTGATACCAGGACTTCAGGTCCAACACCTCATATTTCATAAGTGAGTCCAGCTCACCTTATTATTGCCTTATTCCACATTATAATTTGGCCTAATCTCTATCTTTGCTTCCGGCAAAGCAGAGTTGTGGAAACGATTTTTATATTTAACTGGCAAAATGAAATATGAGAGAATTTGTCGACAAAATGTGTTCTTTCTTGTCCAAAACTCACCCCGTACGTACTATAATCATTTGATTTCTCCCAGAGGTGTCTCCTTCACGACGCGTTAAAGAAGTGAAGGTTCTGGGACGGGTAAAGAATATGGACAGGTCCAGAATTGGTCCTTAGCAACCAAGTTGCAATAAGGTTCTGGATTTGAGCTCAATTTCCTGTGGTGGTATTGTTTTTTCGGTCTCCAGGAGTAGATCTCTCTTTTTGGAGCCTAGTGGTATGTCCTCTCATCCATTGAGGATATCCACTTCTGCTACTGGTGGATTGCATCCAATATATTCGGTATGTCAATCCTAGCTGGATTTTTAGTAGCAGGGATGTGAAAGTTTTGACAATATCTATATTGTCAGTAACTATGTCTGATAACTGTTTTAACAGTTTCATAAGTGTGGATCTTCAGGATCTCATCACAATTCATGATAACCAGATCATAGGGATTAATGATTTAAATGGTCATTTGAGCTTTAGGCTCATGGATGATTGTAGTATTTCTGTTGAAACTGATTCTGGGACATTAAAGTTGTGAGGGATCTTCAGGATCTCATCAAATCTGTAAAATAGGATCATCAATGCACGTCTTAGGAGAAGCGAATTTAAATGCTTCCCCTGTTCAGAGTGCTCAGACTTTATTTATCTGGGATATTTACTTCCGATAAATAGTTCTGTATTTTGATGGTCTATATTGGTGATATGGGGGTGTCTACTCATCATGGCACAATCTATAAGATGTGCTCTAAACGCTTCCCCCGTCAGAGGTTTTCGAAAACTGTTTATATGAGGTGATCAGACTCATATAAATAGGTTCTAAGTATGCGTTTTGATGGGTTGCATGTTCCCATGTGGTCACCTACAACTGGATTTTTAATGGATAAGAAATCCATTTAAATCATTTTAATGATTTATCTTACCCATATTTGGGTGTGAACACAAGCTTCAGGGTGTTCGTTATTTTTCCAGTTGTAAAACATTTAAATTTCCCAGTGTTATCCAAAGTTACCACCTTTTTATAAAAGAGTGTGGTTGGATAATGCCCATTTATTTAGAGGATATATTGATGAGTACACCAAAGGTACATCATCAGTCAGGTTAAGGGAGTGGACGAAGCCTATTTATATCCCTTAAATACTCTCAAGAGACCTAAAGGTCTTCATTATCTTTAATGATGATAGTATATTCATTTGAGGAAGTGGGGAGAGTCAATGTCCATGTGAATGGAGATGATCTCATTATCATTTTTCCCTTTTGAATAGGACAATGAAAATTTCACCCTTTTTGAAGAATCTTCGGGTTCTTCTGGTTGATGATGTCTTGCATCATCACTCCAGGGTGATATCGATCCATAGTTGGTCGATTCTGGACACTTCTGGTGTTCCAAAATAATTCCTCTTATGAATTTATGTGGCACTTTTGAAAAGTCCATTAAGATGCTCAAGTTAATTTTTGTCCGGTAATAGTTGAACTGTGTTCAAAGTGTGAAGGATTACATCTTCACTTTGACTATTGTGCGGATCATTTTGGGACAAAGCTTCAGGCTTCATTTATTTCTTGAGTCATTGGGGATTTCGTTTTGACGAATATCCTTTTTGAAACTGTGTCAGTTTCAGAGAGTATATGTCATCCTCATTTTATTTTTAGGGGTATTCAAGATAGCAAAACATACGCAGTAAAATAAAATGTATTTAGACTTACAAGAGAATAATACTGATGATAAGTCAACAAGTGACATAGTGTGATGTGTGCTCTTGAAAACATACAACAATAATTATGCTCATTTAAGACTTATGTTATGACAATAGATTTGATTTCAAAATTTATTTGTCCTCGGGGAGTAGCTAAATATACATAAGGTCAATTAGACTTTCGTCGTTTGACTAGATATGTATGTATTTTTATATGGCATAAGTTAATGCACATTCATGTTTGCAAAAACATTATGGCCCTTATCAGAACTTCCGGTTTGATTTTGGCTTGCCATTGCTTACTCCATGTCGAGGTATATCGTATCTTCCCTTTCCCATTTAAACCAAGACTTCCCCTGTTTTGAGTTTTCCTTATTTTTATTTCAGGTCATGTTTGATCCTGAACTTCCCCTGATTTCAATATTCCTTATTTATAAAGGACAATGAAAATTAGTCTTGCTAAGGAGACATAAGCAGGGGTTTGAGCAAATTATTTATACTTCCACTTTTCTAATTAATAAGGGACTTTTTAAAAAGTCTATTTGAATGCTCGAGTATAGCTTCAGGCCATTTACTTGAGTCGTTCAAATTTTATGTGGATAGTTTACCATGCTCAGAGGGGAACAAATACGTGGGTGCGTAATATATTTCTCACTTATTCGTTAAGCCACGACTTCAGGCGTATGCTTATATTCAAGGCTAGAAAAAAATCTTTCCTTGTAAAAATGAAGGAGAGAAATCTTTTAAAGAGTTTAGCGGTATTATGGAAAACTTCTGGTGTCCATATTGGATTATATAGATCATGGATCTTATATATCTGTTTACCGCAAAGTGTGCATCTTTTATAAAGATAGCAATTATAATTTTCGCATAAACCATCGTATTTATTTTATTAGGGAGAGAGAGTGTTGACTTTTGATTTGATTTTGAACTTTAGGTTCATTTTGTCAAAATGGATATTAAACTTTTTGAAATCATTATTGTCTTATTGTCATAAAAATCGTCATATCATGAGCCCATCATACATATAATGTAAAGCTTTTTAAACTAAAGATTATGTTCAATTGAAATGAAACAAGTATGATGTACACATGCTATTTATATGCTGCAGGCATTTTCTAAAAAAAAAACTTATCGCATGTATATAGTGTAGCAATAGGCGTTGAACTATATTAAAGTGGTTTTAGCATGCTTTTTGACAGTTTCATTGTAACATTAATATGGTATTAAAATAATTAACATCCACGCAATTAATGCATAAGCAATGAAAACTAAAATGACTTAGGACTATGGGGATCAGCCAGCCGACACCGAAATAAAAAAAAGTACAGTCCGAAGTTACATCAAAAATAGCATGAAAGAATAAAATACAACTCGGGAACTTCAGAGAGAAGCCCCTATCTTCATTGTGCGTACGCCTTCAGCTCCTTTTTGGTGTCCTTCGATCTTCTTTTTACATTTATATCCTCACTTACAAATTTCTCTCAAAAAAAGAAAAATTGCAGGAAATTAAAAGGTGTCGGAAACCTGGCTGATCCCTAAAAACATAGCCTAATTTTCACATCCACGCAGATAATATATTTGAAACATACAACCATGCAGATAATCAATCACAGGCATGTACAGATTAATTTAAATAATCGAACGTGTGTGACGTGCAAAAATTTATTTTGAAAACTTTTACCTTTTGATCCATATTTTAATGTTTTGTTTACCGCTTTAAAAACCCTTTAAATTTTCTTTTAATTATTTTGGGCTTTTTAGGGCCAAAAATAAAAGAAGAAAAATTATTTATGTAAATGGGCTAATTTTCTGGCCTTTTGGGCCATGAAAACAACCCATTAGGGTTAATTTGGGCCTCCCCAAAAAAATTGGCCCGTTTAGGGTTAGGGTTTCGGAAAACCCTAGGGGGGCCCGCGGCGTGTCGCCGCGACGGCTGGCCGCGCAGAACGCGGCAGCCGTGGCGGCGGCCGCCGCAGCGGCGGGCCACGGCACGGGGCCGCGGCTGCTTGCCGCGGCCTATGGCCGCGGCGTTTATTTGCCGCCGGCGGCGCTTGTGAGGCGCCGCCGGCGGCGCTTGTGAGGCGCCGCCGATTCGGCTTACGGCGAGCGGAGATTTTGGATCAAAAGGGGGGGTAAAAACCGGATTTTTCAAGGATTTAGATCGCTAAAAAACAGATTTTTATTGTTTTTAGGCATGCGGATCTTAAAAAAAAATGTGATTTTTACCGTGTTTTTAAACTTTTTGATCCTAAAACATGCAGATCTAACGTGAAAAGCAAGTTTAGATCTAAAAAGTTTTGATTTTTACCTCTAGATTCAACAAAGGAATCTAGTCGACGGTTGGTGAAGGATGCCCTTTTCGCTCCCCGTTGAGAAGATTACGATCTTCTTGAATCTGAGCGATTGATGGATCTCCTTCCCCGCGAGCCGCCGTCTCCTCTTACGAGCGTGATCGTGCTGATAACGTGTTATGAACGAGAAACAGATTTGGAGAAGGGTTGAGGCTAGGGAACCCCTAGCCTCCTTTATATAGTATTCATAATGGGTACTCATGTGGGTGGATACCCAATAGGCCCAATGGGTCCTATTCATAACAAATATTTTATTTTACAACCTTCCATTATTAATTGGTTGCTGCCTGAGGGATTCTGTTATTGTAAGCGTTTTCTCCGTGACACCTGTTTGTGGTTCCTTCACCTTAACATGAATTTTCAATTCGAATATAGAATTTTGTGTGATTGGTTATGAATCTCTAACATGGCTACTCAATAATGTAATATGTCAATGAAAAGAACAGTTAAGAAATTAACAAATTTAATTTGATGCTGCATACAAATATCAGAGTAAACTAAAAATTGATTCTTCTAATAAATCTATCTCCTGTATGAAACAAAAAAGCCCAATTCAAGGCAGAACGAACCAGAAAGATCAAAGTTTAAGAAGAAACCTTCTCGAGCTTCTCCGGCAGTTCCTCGACCTTCGTCGATGCTCAGCAATTCAACGGAAGCCTTAAGAATATTAACAGAAAAAAATGGATTTAGGACAATTGAAACATAAATCGAAATATCCGACCGAAAAAATTGAAAAAAACAAAAGGAAGGAAAAAACCCCCCAACATCGCCGTCACGCCGGTGGTGGTGCCATAGGAGAGAGGGGAAAATGGTGGGTGAATTCCTCGGAATACATGAGAAGAGAAGAGAACTAACCTGATGGGTGGCGCAGCTTCCTCGATCCAACGGCGTAGCGGAGAAGGAGGCGGTGGCGACAAAAATTGGCGGTCTAAACTCCAGACTTCCAGAGTCCAAAGGCGCCGGCGGTAGGGCTAGGGGCGGGCTGCTGTAGAACTCTTCTCCCATCGTGGGAGTTCCTTTTAGGATTATAAATAGAAATTGAAAAAGAATTCCTATGAAACTGAAACAGAATCAGATCGATTCGAATCCTCTTCCGATGTATTGAAACGAAAAAAAGAAGCAAATCGATTCAAAATTTCGAATGTATTTGAAACAGCAAAGAGCAAACCAATTACCAAAGCTCAAGGCTTAAGCAATCAATGCATATTAATAATTTAATATTTAATAAATAATAAGTGGGACACTGGGCAGTCAAATGTCAAACAAGTACAAAAACTCAAAGTGTTTTCGTTTCGGGCCGGACCGCCCAATGGGCTGAATAACTCGGCCCGGGTCCAGATGAAAATGAGCCGTGTTGGACCGGCCCAGCCCGATAAGGTTTTCGGGCCAAAATTGTCGGTCCAGGCACGGTCTTATCGGGCGGGCACATGCTGGGCTATCGGGCCGGGCTGAAAATTGCCACCCCTAAATAGAAAGAAGAGAGGCAAAAACAAAAGTAATATTTTTATTCTCTTCTTCTTTCTTATTAGAATGTAGCTTAGAAGTAGAATTATGTTGGAGCACACACATCTTCCATTCTATCATAGGAAAGCATTAGAACTCATTTCCTAGGTCTCAAATTCTTAATTCTCATGCATGTGCATTTTGGAGTTTTAACAGGCGACTGCTGAACGATTTACATGCTCTTGTCTCCATACAGGCGCCTGAGATTTGTTCTCCAGTCGTCTGTTATGCACACACATTTCCACTTGTTATTTTGGGCTTTCTGCTATAACTCTCATCAGGCGACTGCTCTACAATGTAGCCCGTCTCGTTTAGCCCAAAAGTACACAGTCTTGCAACTTTCACACTTGCATATGTAGGTGATGTAAGAAGGATTTACAAGTGCATGCCCATGGCACAGTCACATGTATATGTTTCTATAGTCACCTGTTCCAGCTTGTCAAACTTCCCTCGTTTTGACAACTTTCGCACTTGCGCCTGCATGCGATGTAAGAAGGATTTGCAGGCGCCTGCCCATGGTACAGTCGCCTGTATATTCTTCTACAGTCACATGTCCTATCTTTCCAAATTTCTTGAGTTTTCACAACTTACGCACTTAGGAAGTCATTCGCCTGTAGAAGGTTTCTCAGTCGCCTGTTGGTTTACAGCTGCCTGTCTGACCTTCATCAGTCGACTGTCCTACGTGGTAAGTTACCGTTTGAATTCTCACCTATCCTCTGATACAGTGCAGCAGGGGACTGTGATTTCTTCATCAGTAGTCTGTCTGGTGAGTATTTTCTATCAGTTGGCTTTTTCCAGACGGATTTCAAAGGGAGTTTTGGGTATTTTTCTTGATGAGTTTAGAGAACTTATAAAAGGGTCTCCTACTGTTCCATTGGAGATCTTTTGAACCCTTGAAACCCTTTAGAATTCTTTGATCTCATCTCTAAGCTCTCAAGCCCTCATTTTCTCCAAGCCCTAGAATCTCATTCTCTCTTGCTGTCTAACCTAGAATCAATGTTAATATCATCTAGGCATTTGGTGGTGACAAGAGAAAGGGCTTCACTCTTTTCTTGGAAGAGATCAACACTCACTTCACTTTGCTACTTCAAGTTCTAATTCAAGGCATATGTGTTTGTAAGTGTTTACATTTCGAATTTTGTTATCTTGTATTTCGATTTTGCTCTCGATTTGTGAGAGTGGGTTTTCTTGATTCCAAGTTGCGGGAGTCAGGGATATCGATTATTGTTCGATTACACTTGTAAGGTTGCTACAAGTGGGTTTAAAGGAAACCTCTAACTTGAGTATCTGGAGGTATCCGGGTGGAAGGGACGTAGGATTACCGGAAACAAGTCGGGATTGGACTTGGTTAATCCGAACCCTTGAAACATCTTCTTGTTAGCTTGTTTCATTTTGGGTTAATTTATAATTCTACATTTATTGTTGGTTAGGGATTTAAATTGGTATAACTATCGTTTAAATTTTATAAACACTATTCAACCCCCCTTCTAGTGTTTTTGTCACGCCCCGCTTCCCAAAAACGTGGAGGCGAAGCGTGAGAAGGTCCGCTCAGACTTGAAGCTACAAAGCTGCAAGTCCGATAAGCATCAATCACTTTAAACTGCAGGTCCTTGCAACGCGAAACGAAACAAAGATAATAATAAAGAAATAAGACAAAAGATGAATCTCAGAATATCCATAATAATAAATTTCAACATCGCAGAAAAGCCACCAGGCTAAAAGAAAAGAGTCTAAAAGAGGCCCCAGTATGGCCAACAAAAGTACAAAGTACAAAAGAAAAGTAATGGTGCTAAGCACCGGCAACTAATAGCAACCTAAGCAAAAGCAACTCAAACAGTCTCTAAGACTGGTCACCGGTGTCCACCAACTCCTCGTCAAAAGTAGGCTCTGGCACAACGTCAGCAAACACCTTGTCCTCAGCTACGGTCTCTGGCTCAGGGTCTAACATGTGACACCCAAAAGAGCAAGGGGCACATGTCAGCAAGTCTAGAAGAGACTTGTGCAAGGAAGCTGAAAGTAGGTAAAAGTAAAGCAACCTAGCAGTTCTAGCATGATGCAATGACATGGCAGTTAAAGTAATGAGTGCAACAAGTAAAGTAAGGTAAAGTAAATTACGAGCATGGCTTTTAAACATGGCTTGGATGACAAGTTTTACATGAAACATTCACAAAGACAAGTACAAGTCAAGTAAGCACCTCGTGCACAGAGATTACGCCTTTTGGCTAGAGTGGTTGCGCGGGCCAACTCCTAAGCTCAAGTGATCGCTTATCTCTACCCCTCCACGTGTATCGGGCATTGGCTTTTGACCAACATATGAGGCCCGCTTCTGGATCACAAGCCAGGAAGTGTTTTACCATGATGGCATAGGGGTGCACCTAGCCGGACAAGAAACTACAAGTACAAGTATGTAGCGTGTGCTACGAATGCAACATTCAATGCATGGATGACATGACATGGCAAGTAGTAAAGCGTACAGGTAAGGAAAGTAAACATGACAGTTTAGTATGCATGATCAACAAGTTAAAGAGTTGGATCTAGCTTCGTTGTCAAGCTAGATCAATTGGGGTGACGGATCTAGTTTCGTTGTCAAACTAGATCAAATAGGCGTCTAGCCAGCTATCATTTCACTGACTAGTCTCTTTTACTCTAAAAACAAGGAAGTGGCCTAAAAACATGGCCCTACACAAGAGTTGGCAAGTTTCACTTGCCTGCAAGTATCACGTCAGAGAAACACCGTCCAACGAGTCCAAAGTCACAATATCCTACGTGCACAAGTCCACCGACCTACATACGTTTTATTAATCTTGATTAGTGAGTTCTAAAACATTTAAAAATACTTTAAAACATTGATTTTAGTCTTGATTAACAGGCAATGGGTTGGGGGTCCTAGGGGTGCAAAGCGTTACCTCAACACGACGCGAAAGCTACACTGGCGTCGGGTAGCGACGCCAGGGGTTAGAATAATAGAACGCGCTCCAAGTCCAGATTCCAATATAGATTCCTCGCTGGAAAGTTCAGAGCAGCAACCGGAGCGAGGAATCTAGATTCCAAAGCTAGCATGTGCGACGACGGGCTACGACGTGTCGCAACGCCGTACATGGCAAATCGTCGGATAGAAAGCACCTAGGTGGGGCCCACAGTAGTCCTAGGGACCAATAGGGGACCCACAATACCTCTGGAGAACTTGGGGGGCCCACGGTGGCAAGTGGTGCGACGGATGCGGGGTTGCGACGAATGGCTCTCGGTCGGACACAGCCAAATACGGGGACTTGGCTCGGTCAGACGCGGGGGAACGACGATGCACAGCTGTGGGGTACGGGCTCTCGGCGGGTGCGGGGCGAAGCCTCGGTTAGTGCGGGGGAAATGCGGGGTCGGGCGCTGCAGCGGGGCGCTGCAGCGGGGCGCTGCAACGTTGCAACGTTGCAATGTTGCAGAGATGCGTCGTGAGCGGGCGGGCGCCTCGGTCAGACACGGGGCGGAGCGGGGGCTTGAAGCGGGGCTGTGCGGTGCGGAGCGGGGCGGGCGGAGCAGGCCAAGTCTCGGTCAGACCGAGAGCTCCTCTCTGGCGGAGCGGGAGATCGGAGCGGGCGAAGTAGCGGGGTGCGGAGCGGGCGTGAGCGGGGGCGGCTGTCGGTCAGGGCGGGGATTTGGGGGCGATTCCGTCGGTCGGTGCGGGGGTTGGTGCAGCAACGTTGCGACAATTCGTCGCAACGTGAATATTGGGTTTTGGAAGCAGCTAGGGTTAATTTCTTGCGAAAATAGGTCTTCCTAGGGGTTGTTTATATAGTGTAAAGGGGTTGACTTGGTCTAGGGCTAATCCTAATTGGATTAGGAGTTTAAAAATATTTAAAATTCAAATCTCACCCTCTCCAACTCGCACAAGGCTTGGGTGAGGCCCAAATGAGCTGAGATTTGGCTCAAAAATATTTTGAAGTATTTAAAACGTATTAAAATTTTATTGGGCCGAAAATAATTTAAAACGTAGCTATTAAAAATATTTTAATCCTTGCTAAAAATATAAAAGTGGTCAAATGAACTCCAAAAATTATAAAATAAATATCGGGGTGATCCTGATGACGAAAGAAAGCTAACTAAGAAGACAGATCTCAATTTCAACGTCGGACGACGAAACTAAAAATAGAAACGTCTCCCATCAAAAGTGAAAATCGCAACGTCTCATCGAATAAGATTAAATTGTGGGAAAACGACTCGAGAAATGTCGTTCCAAATTAGTGCCACTATTTAATACTATCAGAAACGTTCACAATGGCATATCACAACAAAGTGATCACAAACAAACAAAGTCTAAAATAAACACGTGCACGGCCAAAAGCACGTGCACGAACAAAGTACAACGAAAAGTGGTCGTTACGTCCTCCCCACCTTAGAAATGATTCCGTCCTCCGAATCAACATTAAGCACTGCTCGGGAAAAGGTGCGGGAAGCGCTCTCTCATCTCATCCTCACGTTCCCAGGTGGACTCACCAGGGGAACCGTGACGCTACTGCACTCGAACCAAGTCGACAGTCTTATTCCTCAGCTGCTTCTGTCGACGATCCAGAATCTCAACTGGCTGCTGATCATAAGACAGATCCGGACAAACCGTGATCTCCGAGAACTCCAAAGCATGGGACGGATCACTAACGTATCGACGTAACTGGGATACGTGAAATACGTTGTGAACTCCCTCGAGCGACGGTGGCAGCGCCAAGCGATAAGCCACAGCTCCAACTCTCTCCAGGACATCAAATGGCCCAATGTACCTCGAACTTAGCTAGCCTCTCTTCCCAAATCGAATAACTCTGCGATTCGGAGAAATCTTCAGAAAGACATGGTCACCAGGCTGAAACTCCAAAGGCCTCCGTTTAGCATCAGCCCAATGCTTGAAACGGTCATGCGCAATCCTCAGCTTCTCCCGGATGTTCCTCACAACATCCACAGCCTCCACGATCATCTCCGGTCCTAACAGCTCCTGATCTCCAATGTCATCCCAGCTCAGTGGCGATCGACATTTCTTTCCATATAGCGCGGCGAAAGGCGCCATTCCAATACTCGCCTGGTAGCTGTTATTGTAGGTAAACTCAACATGATGGAGATGATCCTCCCTTGAAGTCTAGCATGCACGCTCTCAGCATGTCCTCCAAAATCTGAATCGTCCTCTCGGACTGGCCATCCGTCTGCGGGTGGTACACCGTGCTGAAACTCAGACTCGTACCCAAGCTCTTCTGCAGACTCTGCCAAAACTGAGATGTGAATCTCGTGTCTGTGTTTGGCACGATACTCACGGGGACTCCGTGAAGTCGTACGATCTTCTGCACGATTCACGTTACATCACTATCTAAACTAGGAAAGGAAATAAAAACGGAGAGTAAAAGAATTTACCTCCATATATCTCCTCGCCAGCGTCTCAGTGGACTGTCCTACTCGGAAGGGAATAAAGTGCGCGGATTTGGTCAATCGGTCTACGATCACCCAAATCGTGTCATTCTGCTTCGGACTCCGAGGTAGTCCAGTCACGAAATCCATAGTGATTTGCTGCCACTTCCACTCTGGAATCGGAAGCGGTTGTAGCAACCCTGGCGTACGTTGATGCTCCACCTTTACTTGTTGGCAAACCAAACACTTGGCTACACTCCGAGCCACACTCCTTTTCATACCATGCCACCAAAAGTTCAGGCAAAGATCCTTGTGGTGCCACCAGGATGCATAGAATACGTCGAACTGTGTGCCTCCACCAATAATTCCTCTCTGATATCTCCAGCTGGCACACACAACCTGGCTCCAAACCTCAACGAACCATCCTCATGTATCAAAAAGTCAGTCCGCAGACCAGCTTCCACCTGCTCCCGAATATTCACCAGCTTAGCATCTCCAGCCTGTCCAACCTTGATCCTATCTACGATCGTCGACTGTATCTGCATTCTCATCAACGAAGAAGTCTCGCCAGGAAGAATAATCTCGACACCAGTCTCGTAAAAATCCCGCTGCAATCTCCACTGCGAAGTCAAAATCATCACCGTTGGAAGTCTGCTCAGCGCATCCGGAACCACATTCACCTTGCCGGGGTGATACTGCAAATCGATCTCATAGTCTGCCATGAGCTCCAACCATCGACGCTGTCGCATGTTGAGCTCCTTCTGAGTAAAGATATACTTCAAGCTTTTGTGATCGGTGAATATCTTCACCTTCTCACTCAGCAGGAAGTGCCTCCAAATCTTCAGCGAGAACACGACTGCAGCCAACTCCAAATCATGTGTCGGGTAATTCTTCTCATGAGCCTTAAGCTGACGAGAAGCATACGCAACCACATGCCCATGCTGATGCAACACACATCCAAGACCTTTGCCAGAAGCATCGCAAAAGATCTCGAATCCTCCACTCCGATCAGGCACAGCAAGTACAGGGGCAGTCGTCAATCTCTCCTTCAGAATATCAAAAGCCCTCTCGCAATCATCAGACCAAACATATGGTACATCCTTCCACGTCAGTCTGGTCATCGGCTCAGCAATCCGGAAAAAGTCCTTAATGAAACGTCGATAATAACCTGCAAGCCCAAGGAAACTCCGGATCTCAGATGCTGACTGCGGAACAGGCCACTCTCTGATAGCCATAATCTTCTCGGGATCCACAGAAATTCCATCACCTGACACCACATGCCCGAGAAAAGCAACTCTATCCAGCGAAAACTCGCACTTGGAATACTTAGCATACAAACGATGCTTCCTCAAAATCTCCAACACTGTCCTCAAGTGCGATGCATGCTCTTCATCCGAATTTGAATAGATCAGAATGTCGTCCATAAAGATAACGACAAACTTGTCTAGGAAGTCGTAGAAGATCAGATTCATCAGGTTCATAAAAACTGCGGGCGCGTTGGTCACACCGAAAGGCATAACCACGAACTCGTAGTGACCATACTTCGTCCTGAACGCTGTCTTCGGGATGTCCCCCTTCTTCACCTTAAGCTGATGGTAACCACTCCTCAAATCCAACTTAGAGAACACCCTCGAACCTCCGTGCTAATCAAAGATGTCATCTATACGAGGCAAGGGATATTTATTCTTGATAGTCACAGCATTCAGCTCCTGGTAATCCACACACATGCGACGCAAACCATCCTTCTTCTTCACCAGCAACACCGGTGCTCCCCACGGAGACACACTAGGATTGATGTAACCCTTCTGTAGAAGCTTATCCAGCTGCCTACGTAACTCCTCCAACTCTGCTGGAGCCATCCGATACGGAGCCTTCGAAATAGGCTGCCTTTCCGGAATAAGATCGATCGAAAACTCGAGAGCTCGGTCGGGCGGCAGTCCAGACATCTCCTCGGGGAAGACGTCGTCGAATTCACGTACCATAGCTGGTCTATCCTGCTCCATCTGCATAGCAACAATCTCCACCGGTCTGGCCCGGAACCTGACAGGGCCAAGCGAACTGCTACCTCGACTGAAATCAAACACCAGATGTCCAGGGATCTCGAACACCACTTTCTTCCTCCGACAATCGATCGTAGCATAGAAACTCGCTAGCCAATCCATCCCGAGCAAGGCATCGTAGTTGATGATGTCGTGGACAATAAAATCAGCGTAAAGCTCATGTCCACAGACCACCAAAGGGCAAGAATTGCACCCACAATGCACCGAGATCACGCCATTTCCTGTAACGATGTTCCAACTCTTGGGAAGTGGGGAAGTCGTTAAGGAATGCTTTTCCACGAAGCTCCGAGAAATAATGCACATCGATGCACAAGAGTCAAAGAGGACTCGTGCGAAAATGTGCAAACCAAAATCACACCTAGCGAACAGTCTAACAATCAAACCCTATTCGAACAGACAATCATATGCAAGCAATCAAACATAAACTAACAATCAAAACTATCTAAGGAAGGAAACAACTAGATTGAGAGTTACCTGCGATAACCTCATCCACAGCCTCGCTCTCCACTGCCATCATCAGATAAGCCTGCCTCCTCGCCTGCATAGCCTGCTGAAAAGCCTGCCTCTGTGGAGCGAGGGGTGCTCCACGACCTGCAGGTACAGGTGCTCTCTGCTGCAATGGCTGTGCGGCAACTGGTTCCTTCCAAGGTAGCTTAGACTTCGGGCACTCCTTCATAGCATGAGTAGGATCTCCACAAATCAAGCACTGTCCCAACATCTTCCTACACTGCTCTTTAACATGCCCGGTCTTGCCACAGAAATAGCAAGTCTTCTGAGGAGGCACACCTGGCCTCTTGAACTGCACTGGCTAATTAGGCCTGGTCTCAGGCCTAACCACCCCTCTGACATGCTCCATAGGCCTCTTCCCAGCTCCAGAAATCTGTCCTCTCTTCTGCCTCGCAATCAGCTCCTGTCTCTGAGCAGCTACCAGCAACTTCTGATATGACTCCATATCCGTCGTAGACATCAGGCTCTGCAAGTCTAGGGAAAGACCCTGCAGAAACCTCTGAGCCTTCTCCTCAGCATCCTCTACCATCTTCGACGTGAAGCGACTCAGCCTAGTAAACTCCTGGTGGTACTGGTCCACCGTCAGATTTCCCTACTTCAGCTCAATGAAGCGCTGCAACATCTCCCTCCTAGCAGCCTTCGGAAAGTACTCCTCATCGAACCTGGACTTGAAAGTAGCCCAAGGCATAGGGCTCACCAACAGCTCCTCCTCTGCATCCCACCAGTTGCGAGCATTATCCTTATGCTGCTTCTTCGCCAGATCAACCCATCCAGCCGGGTTGGCCTTCGACATCTTCAGATTATCCTCAGTATTCCTGATCCACTCCTCTGTAGCTAACAGTCCTTCAGATCCATCAAAGTAAGTCGGGCCCAGCTCCTGAAACTGCTTCGCTCCAGGCTCGAAGCGAGAGGTACTCTGGGTATTCTGGAGCATGCCCTGCTGCACCTGCATCATATGATGCATCATCCTCATGATCTCAGCATTGGTGGGCTCTCTATCCGGTACCTCAGCACGATTGGGCCCATTACCAGATCGGGTCTGTCGTCGTCTAGCCATCTAATGACATAGAAAACGAACAAACAAATTAGACTCAAAGCTTAATGACTTGGATGTTGCAATTTATTTAATGGACATTCCGTTATTATCGTTGTTCCGTTAGTTCGCAATTGAAAGATAGGACCTGCATGGGCCACCAACAAAACCTGTCACGCCCCGCTTCCCAAAAACGTGGAGGTGAAGCGTGAGAAGGTCTGCTCAGACTTGAAGCTACAAAGCTGCAAGTCCGATAAGCGTCAATCACTTTAAACTGTAGGTCCTTGCAACGTGAAACGAAACAAAGATAATAATAAAGAAATGAGACAAAAGATGAATCTCAGAATATCCATAATAATAAATTTCAACATCGCAGAAAAGCCACCAGGCTAAAAGAAAAGAGTCTAAAAGAGGCCCCACATGGCCAACAAAAGTACAAAGTACAAAAGCAAAGTAATGGTGCTAAGCACCGACAACTAACAGCAACCTAAGCAAAAGCAACTCAAACAGTCTCTAAGATTGGTCACCGGTGTCCACCAACTCCTCGTCAAAAGTTGGCTCTGGCTCAACGTCAGCAAACACCTCGTCCTCAGCTACGGTCTCTGGCTCAGGGTCTAACCTGTGACACCCAAAAGAGCAAGGGGCACATGTCAGCAAGTCTACAAGAGACTTGTGCAAGGAAACTGAAAGTAGGTAAAAGTAAAGCAACCTAGCAGTTCTAGCATGATTCAATGACATGGCAGTTAAAGTAAAGCAACCTACATCCGTTTTATTAATCTTGATTAGTGAGTTCTAAAACATTTAAAAATACTTTAAAAACATTGATTTTAGTCTTGATTAACAGGCAATGGGTTGGGGGTCCTAGGGGTGCAAAGCGTTACCTCAACACGACGCGAAAGCTATACTGGCGTCGGGTAGCGACGCCAGGGGTTGGAATAATAGAACGCGCTCCAAGTCCAGATTCCAATATAGATTCCTCGCTGGAAAGTTCAGCGCAGCAACCAGAGCGACGAATCTAGATTCCAAAGCTAGCATGTGCGACGACGGGCTACGACGTGTCGCAACGCCGTACACGGCAAATCGTCGGAGAGAAAGCACCTAGGTGGGGCCCACAGTAGTCCTAGGGACCAATAGGGGACCCACAATACCTCTGGAGAACTTGGGGGGCCCACGGTGGCAAGTGGTGCGACGGATGCGGGGTTGCGACGAATTGCTCTCGGTCGGACACAGCCAAATACGGGGACTTGGCTCGGTCAGACGCGGGGGACGGCGCTGCACAGCTGCGGGGTGCGGGCTCTCGGCGGGTGCGGGGCGAAGCCTCGATCGGTGCGGGGGAAATGCGGGGTCAGGTGCTGCAGCGGGGCGCTGCAACGTTGCGACGTTGCAACGTTGCGGAGATGCGACGTGAGCGGGCGGGCGTCTCGGTCAGACACGGGGCGGAGCGGGGGCTTGGAGCGGGGCTGTGCGGTGCGGAGCGGGGCGTGCAGAGCGGGCCAAGCTCTCGGTCAGACCGAGAGCTCCTCTTGGTCGGAGTAGGAGATCGGAGCGGGCGAAGCAGCGCGGTGCGGAGCGGGTGTGAGCGGGGGCGGCTGTCGGTCAGGGCGGGGATTTGGGGGCGATTCCGTCGGTCGGTGCGGGGGTTGGTGCAGCAACGTTGCGACGATTCGTCGCAACGTGAATTTGGGTTTTGGAAGCGGCTAGGGTTAATTTCTTGCGAAAATAGGTCTTTTTAGGGGTTGTTTATATAGTGTAGATGGGTTGACTTGGTCTAGGGCTAATCCTAATGGGATTAGGAGTTTAAAAATATTTAAAATTCAAATCTCACCCTCTCCAATTCGCACAAGGCTTGGGTGCGGCCCAAATGAGCTGAGATTTGGCTCAAAAATATTTTGAAGTATTTAAAACGTATTAAAATTTTATTGGGCCGAAAATAATTTAAAACGTAGCTATTAAAAATATTTTAAACCTTGCTAAAAATATAAAAGTGGTCAAATGAACTCCAAAAATTATAAAATAAATATCGGGGTGATCGTGATGACGAAAGAAAGCTAACTAAGAAGATGGATCTCAATTTCGATGTCGGATGACGAAACTAAAAATAGAAACGTCACCCGTCAAAAGTGAAAATCGCCACGTCTCATCGAATAAGATTAAATTGTGGGAAAACGACTCGAGAAATGTCGTTCCAAATTAGTGCCACTATTTAATACTCTCAGAGACGTTCACAGCTGCATATCACAACAAAGTGTTCACAAACA
Source organism: Scilla litardierei (assembly GCA_030789695.1). Taxonomy (NCBI): domain Eukaryota; kingdom Viridiplantae; phylum Streptophyta; class Magnoliopsida; order Asparagales; family Asparagaceae; genus Scilla; species Scilla litardierei. Next base: position 249,755,599 of record CM061142.1, read on the forward strand.
AACAAAGTCTAAAATAAACACGTGCACGGCCAAAATCACGTGCACGAACAAAGTACAACGAAAAGTGGTCGTTACATCCTCCCCACCTTAGAAATGATTCCGTCCTCAGAATCAACATCAAGCACTGCTCGGGAAAAGGTGCGGGAAGCGCTCTCTCATCTCATCCTCACGCTCCCAGGTGGACTCACCAGGGGAACCGTGACGCCACTGCACTCGAACCAAGTCGACGGTTTTATTCCTCAGCTGCTTCTGTCGACGATCCAGAATCTCAACTGGCTGCTGATCATAAGACAGATCCGGACGAACCGTGATCTCCGAGAAATCCACAGCATGGGATGGATCACTAACGTATCGACGTAACTGGGATACGTGAAATACGTTGTGAACTCCCTCGAGCGACGGTGGCAGTGCCAAGCGATAAGCCACAGCTCCAACTCTCTCCAGGACATCAAACGGCCCAATGTACCTCGGACTCAGCTTGCCTCTCTTCCCAAATCGAATAACTCCGCGGTTCGGAGAAATCTTCAGAAAGACATGGTCCCCAGGCTGAAACTCCAAAGGCCTCCGTTTAGCATCAGCCCAATGCTTGAAACGGTCCTGCGCAATCCTCAACTTCTCCCGGATGTTCCTCACAACATCCACGGCCTCCATGATCATCTTCGGTCCTAACATCTCCCGATCTCCAATGTCATCCCAGCTCGGTGGTGATCGACATTTCTTTCCATATAGCGCGGCGAAAGGCGCCATTCCAATACTCGCCTGGTAGCTGTTATTGTAGGCAAACTCAATGTGATGGAGATGATCCCCCTTTGAAGTCCAGCATGCACGCTCTCAGCATGTCCTCCAAAATCTGAATCGTCCTCTCGGACTGGCCATCTGTCTACGGGTAGTACGCCGTGCTGAAACTCAGACTCGTACCCAAGCTCTTCTGCAGACTCTGCCAAAACTGAGATGTGAATCTCATGTCTGTGTTTGGCACGATACTCACGGGGACTCCGTGAAGTCGTACGATCTCCTGCACGATTCATGTTACATCACTATCTAAACTAGGAAAGGAAATAAAAACGGAGAGTAAAAGAATTTACCTCCATATATCTCCTCGCCAGCGTCTCAGTGGGCTGTCCTACTCGGAAGGGAATAAAGTGCTAAGATTTGGTCAATCGGTCTACGATCACCCAAATCGTGTCATTCTGCTTCGGACTCCGAGGTAGTCCAGTCACGAAATCCATAGTGATGTGCTGCCACTTCCACTCCGGAATCGGAAGCGGTTGTAGCAACCCTGGCGTACGCTGATGCTCCGCCTTTACTTGTTGGCAAACCAAACACTTGGCTACACTCCGAGCCACACTCCTTTTCATACCATGCCACCAAAACTTCAGGCGAAGATCCTTGTACATCTTGGTACCACCAGGATGCACAGAATACGGCGAACTGTGTGCCTCCACCAATAATTCCTCTCTGATATCTCCAGCTGGCACACACAACCTGGCTCCAAACCTCAACGAACCATCCTCATGTATCAAAAAGTCAGTCCACAGACCGGCTTCCACCTGCTCTCGAATCTTCACCAGCTTAGCATCTCCAGCCTGTCCAACCTTGATCCTATCTACGATCGTCGACTGTATCTGCATTCTCATCAACGAAGAAGTCTCGCCAGGAAGAATAATCTCGACACCAGTCTCGCAAAAATCCCGCTGCAATCTCCACTGCGAAGTCAAAATCATCACCGCTGGAAGTCTGCTCTGCGCATCCGGAACCACATTCACCTTGCCAGGGTTATACTGCAAATCGATCTCATAGTCTGCCATGAGCTCCAACCATCGACGCTGTCGCGTGTTGAGCTCCTTCTGAGTAAAGATATACTTCAAGATTTTGTGATCGGTGAATATCTTCACCTTCTCACTCAGCAGGAAGTGCCTCCAAATCTTCAGCGCGAACACGACTGTAGCCAACTCCAAATCATGTGTCGGGTAATTCTTCTCATGAGCCTTAAGCTTACGAGAAGCATACGCAACCACATGCCCATGCCGATGCAACACACATCCAAGACCTTTGCCAGAAGCATCGCAAAAGATCTCGAATCCTCCACTCCGATCAGGCACAGCAAGTACAAGGGCAGTCGTCAATCTCTCCTTCAGAATATCAAAAGCCCTCTCGCAATCATCAGACCAAACATATGGTACATCCTTCCGCGTCAGTCTGGTCATCGGCTCAGCAATCCGGGAAAATTCCTTAATGAAACGCCGATAATAACCTGCAAGCCCAAGGAAACTCCGGATCGCAGACGCTGACTGCGGAACAGGCCACTCTCTGATAGCCGTAATCTTCTCGGGATCCACAGAAATTCCATCACCTAACACCACATGCCCGAGAAAAGCAACTCTATCCAGCCAAAACTCGCACTTGGAATACTTAGCATACAAACGATGCTTCCTCAAAATGTCCAACACTGTCCTTAAGTGAGATGCATGCTCTTCATCCGACTTTGAATAGATCAGAATGTCGTCAATAAAGATAACAACAAACTTGTCTAGGAAGTCATAGAAGATCAGATTCATCATGTTCATAAAAACTGCGGGCGCGTTGGTCACACCGAAAGGCATAACCACGAACTCGTAGTGACCATACTTCGTCCTGAACGCTGTCTTCGGGATGTCCCCCTTCTTCACCTTAAGCTGATGGTAACCACTCCTCAAATCCAACTTAGAGAACACCCTCGAACCTCCAAGCTGATCAAAGATGTCATCTATACGAGGCAAGGGATATTTATTCTTGATAGTCACAGCATTCAGCTCCCGGTAATCCACACACATGCGACGCGAACCATCCTTCTTCTTCACCAGCAACACCGGTGCTCCCCAAGGAGACACACTAGGATTGATGTAACCCTTCTGTAGAAGCTCATCCAGCTGCCTACACAACTCCTCCAACTCTGCTGGAGCCATCCGATACGGCGCCTTCAAAATAGGCTGCGCTCCCGGAATAAGATCGATCGAAAACTCGAGAGCTCGGTCGGGCGGCAGTCCAGACATCTCCTCGGGGAAGACGTCGTCGAATTCACATACCACAGCTGGTCTATCTTGCTCCATCTGCATAGCAACAATCTCCACCGGTCTGTCCCGGAACCTGACAGGGCCAAGCGAACTGCTACCTCGATTGAACTCAAACACCAGATGTCCAGGGATCTCGAACACCACTTTCTTCCTCCGACAATCGATCGTAGCATAGACACCCCCTAGCCAATCCATCCCGAGCACGGCATCGTAGTTGATGATGTCGTGGACAATAAAATCAGCGTAAAGCTCATATCCACAGACCACCAAAGGGCAAGAATTGCACCCACAATGCACCGAGATCACGCCATTTACTGTAACAATGTTCCAACTCTTGGGAAGAGGGGAAGTCGTCAAGGAATACTTCTCCACGAAGCTCCGAGAAATAATGCACATTGATGCACCAGAGTCAAAGAGGACTCGTGCGGGAAATGTGCAAACCAAAATCACACCTAACGAACAGTCTAATAATCAAACCCTATTCGAACAGACAATCATATGCAAGCAATCAAACATAAACTAACAATCAAAACTATCTAAGGAAGGAAACAACTAGATTGAGAGTTACCTGCGATAACCTCATCCACAGCCTCGCTCTCCACTGCCTTCATCAGATAAGCCTGCCTCCTCGGCTGCATAGCCTGCTGAAAAGCCTGCCTCTGTGGAGCGAGGGGTGCTCCACGACCTGCAGGTACAGGTGCTCTCTGCTGCAACGACTGTGCGGCAATTGGTTCCTTCAAAGGTAGCTTAGACTTCGGGCACTCCTTCATAGCATGAGTAGGATCTCCACAAATCAAGCACTGTGCCAACATCTTCCTACACTGCTCTTTAACATGCCCGGTCTTGCCATAAAAATAGCAAGTCTTCTGAGGAGGCACACCTGGCCTCTTGAACTGCACTGGCTGATTCGGCCTGGTCCCAGGCCTAACCACTCCTCTGACCTGCTCCATAGGCCTCTTCCCAGCTCCAGAAATCTGTCCTCTCTTCTGCCTCGCAACAGCTCCTGTCTCCGAGCAGCCACCAGCAACTTCTGATATGACTCCATATCCGTCGTAGACATCAGGCTCTGCAAGTCTAGGGAAAGTCCCTGCAGAAACCACTGAGCCTTCTCCTCAGCATCCTCTACCATCTTCGGCGCGAAGCGACTCAGCCTAGTAAACTCCTGGTGGTACTGGTCCACCGTCAGATTTCCCTGCTTTAGCTCAATGAAGCGCTGCAACATCTCCCTCCTAGCAGCTTTCAGAAAGTACTCCTCATCAAACCTGGACTTGAAAGTAGCCCAAGGTATAGGGCTCACCAACAGCTCCTCCTCTGCATTCCACCAGTTGCGAGCATTATCCTTAAGCTGCTTCTTCGCCAGATCAACCCATCCAGCCAGGTTGACCTTCGACATCTTCAGATTATCCTCAGTATTCCTGATCCACTCCTCTGCAGCTAACGGTCCTTCAGATCCATCAAAGTAAGTCGGGCCCAGCTCCCGAAACTGCTTCGCTCCAGGCTCGAAGCGAGAGGTACTCTGGGTGTTCTGGAGCATGCCCTGCTGCACCTGCATCATATGATGCATCATCCTCATGATCTCAGCATTGGTGGGCTCTCTATCCGGTACCTCAGCACGATTGGGCCCATTACCAGATCGGGTCTGTCGTCGTCCAGCCATCTAATGACATAGAAAACGAACAAACAAATTAGACTCAAAGCTTAATGACTTGGATGTTGCAATTTATTTAATGGACATTCCGTTATTATCGTTGTTCCGTTAGTTCGCAATTGAAAGATAGGACCTGCATGGGCCACCAACAAAACCTGTCACGCACCGCTTCCCAAAAACGTGGAGGTGAAGCATGAGAAGGTCCGCTCAGACTTGAAGCTACAAAGCTGCAAGTCCGATAAGCGTCACTCACTTTAAACTGTAGGTCCTTGCAACGCGAAACGAAACAAAGATAATAATAAAGAAATGAGACAAAAGATGAACTCAGAATATCCATAATAATAAATTTCAACATCGCAGAAAAGCCACCAGGCTAAAAAAAGAGTCTAAAAGAGGCCCCAGCATGGCCAACAAAAGTACAAAGTACAAAAGCAAAGTAATAGTGCTAAGCACCGACAACTAACAGCAACCTAAGCAAAAGCAACTCAAACAGTCTCTAAGACTGGTCACCGGTGTCCACCAACTCCTCGTCAAAAGTAGGCTCTGGCTCAACGTCAGCAAACGCCTCGTCCTCAGCTACGGTCTCTAGCTCAGGGTCTAACATGTGACACCCAAAAGAGCAAGGGGCACATGTCAGCAAGTCTACAAGAGACTTGTGCAAGGAAACTGAAAGTAGGTAAAAGTAAAGCAACCTAGCAGTTCTAGCATGATGTAATGACATGGCAGTTAAAGTAATGAGTGCAACAAGTAAAGTAAGGTAAAGTAAAGTACGAGCATGGCTTTTAAACATGGCATGGATGAAAAGTTTTACATGAAACATTCACAAAGACAAGTACAAGTCAAGTAAGCACCTCGTGCACAGAGATTACGCCTTTTGGCTAGAGTGGCTGCGCGGGCCAACTCCTAAGCTCAAGTGATCACTTATCCCTACCCCTCCACGTGTATCGGGCATTGGCTTTTGACCAACACATGAGGCCCGCTTCTGGATCACGAGCCAGGAAGTTTTTTACCATGATGGCATAGGGGTGCACCTAGCCGGACAAGGAAGTACAAGTACAAGTATGTAGCGTGTGCTACGAATGCAACATTCAATGCATGGATGACATGACATGTCAAGTAGTAAAGCGTACAGGTAAGGAAAATAAACATGACAGTTTAGTATGCATGATCAACAAGTTAAAGAGTTGGATCTAGCTTCGTTGTCAAGCTAGATCAATTGGGGTGACGGATCTAGTTTCGTTGTCAAACTAGATCAAATAGGCGTCTAGCCAGCTATCATTTCACTGACTAGTCTCTTTTACGCTAAAAACAAGAAAGTGGCCTAAAAACATGGGCCTTCACAAGAGTTGGCAAGTTTCACTTGCCTGCAAGTATCATGTCAGAGAAACACCGTCCAACGAGTCCAAAGTCACAATATCCTACGTGCACAAGTCCACCGGCCTACATCCGTTTTATTAATCTTGATTAGTGAGTTCTAAATCATTTAAAAATACTTTAAAAACATTGATTTTAGTCTTGATTAACATGCAATGGGTTGGGGGTCCTAGGGGTGCAAAGCGTTACCTCAACACGACGCGAAAGCTACACTGGCGTCGGGTAGCGACGCCAGGGGTTGGAATAATAGAACGCGCTCCAAGTCCAGATTCCAATATAGATTCCTCGCTGGAAAGTTCAGAGTAGCAACAGGAGCGACGAATCCAGATTCCAAAGCTAGCACGTGCGATGACGGGCTACGACGTGTCGCAACGCCGTACACGGCAAATCGTCAGAGAGAAAGCACCTAGGTGGGGCCCACAGTAGTCCTAGGGACAAATAGGGGACCCACAATACCTCTGGAGAACTTGGGGGGCCCATAGTGGCAAGTGGTGCGACGGATGCAGGGTTGCAACGAATGGCTCTCGGTCGGACACAGCCGAATGCGGGGACTTGGCTTGGTCAGATGCAGGGGAACGGCGCTGCACAGCTACGGGGTGCGGGCTCTCGGCGGGTGCGGGGCAAAGCCTCGGTCGGTGCGGGGGAAATGCAGGGTCGGGCGCTGCAGCAGGGCACTGCAACGTTGCAACGTTGCAACGTTGCAGAGATGCGGCGTGAGCGGGCGGGCGCCTCGGTCAGACACGGGGCGGAGCGGGGGCTTGGAGCGGGGCTGTGCGGTGCGGAGCGGGGCGTGCGGAGTGGGCCAAGCTCTCGGTCAGACCGAGAGCTCCTCTCGGTCGGAGCAGGAGATCGGAGCGGGGCGGAGCAGCGGGGTGCGGAGCGGGCGTGAGCGGGGGCGGCTGTCGGTCAGGGCGGGGATTTGGGGGCGATTCCGTCGGTCGGTGCGGGGGTTGGTGCAGCAACGCTGCGACGATTCGTCACAACGTGAATTTTGGGGTTTAGAAGCAGCTAGGGTTAATTTCTTGCGAAAATAGGTCTTCCTAGGGGTTGTTTATATAGTGTAGAGGGGTTGACTTGGTCTAGGGCTAATCCTAATGGGATTAGGAGTTTAAAAATATTTAAAATTCAAATCTCACCCTCTCCAACTCGGACAAGGCTTGGGTGCGGCCCAAATGAGCCGAGATTTGGCTCAAAAATATTTTAAAGTATTTAAAACGTAGTAAAATTTTATTGGGCCGAAAATAGTTTAAAACGTAGCTATTAAAAATATTTTAAACCTTGCTAAAAATATAAAAGTGGTCAAATGAACTCCAAAAATTATAAAATAAATATCGGGGTGATCGTGATGACGAAAGAAAGCTAACTAAGAAGACAGATCTCAATTTCGACGTCAGACGATGAAACTAAAAATAGAAACGTTTCCCGTCAAAAGTGAAAATCGCAACGTCTCATCGAATAAGATTAAATTGTGGGAAAACGACTCGAGAAATGTCGTTCCAAATTAGTGCCACTTTTTAATACTCTCAGAGACATTCACAACGACATATCACAACAAAGTGTTCACAAACAAACAAAGTCTAAAATAAACACGTGCACGGCCAAAAGCACGTGCACGAACAAAGTACAACGAAAAGTGGTCGTTACAGTTTTCCTCATAGACAGGGTCCTTACAATTAGTATCAGAGCACAAAGTTATAGCTATGGCATCCAACAACAACAACGTTCCTCCACGTCCTTTGTACAACAATCATGATCATGATGGTGCTTCTACAATTTTTGAAGGACAATCAATGGTTTGTCCTTCGCGTTTCAATGGCATGAATTTCGGCTATTAGAAATGCCGGATGGAGACTTTCCTAAGGAGTGCTTCTCTTTGGAGAACCCTCCATAAGGAGTACGTTGAACCCACAGAAGAAGATTTCGACAAATGGACTCCTGTCGAGAAGTCCGCCGAGGTGAACAATGCCAAAGCAACGAATGCTCTTCATTGTGCATTGGATTCGGATGAGTTCAACAGGATATGCACATGTAAGAGTGCATATCAAATATAGAACCATCTCGTTGTCACCCAAGAGGGGACGAACAAGGTAAAATTGTCAAATTTATTTGTTCTTATACAAAACTTCGACATGTTTCATATGCAGGAAAGTGAGAACATTGCAACGAAGTACGGTCAATTCATCGACAAGCTTGAAGCTCTTGGTTATGTTTACACACAACAAGAAATGGGTAGAACGATAATCATGTGAATGACCTCAAAATGGGAAAGAAGAGCTATTGCCATTGAGGATGTCAATGACATAAAAAACTATACCGTGGTGAATCTCATCGTTACTCTCATGTCTTACGAAGTAAGAAGGGAGAATCGAATGAAGATTAGAGCTATGATGAATCCAATGGAGGCAAAGAAGAAGACGTTAGAATTCAAGGCAACCTCATCATCATTCGATGGTGATGAATCCGAGAAAGAAATGGATTTGGAAGAAATGGCACAAATGGCGAAGAAGTTCCAGTGCTTCTTTCACAAAGGTAAATTCTCTTCCAAATCTAAATTTGATTCCACTAACAATTCCTCTTCTCTTTGTTTTAAGTGTAACAAGCCATGCACATCAAGAAGGATTGCCCAATGCTAAGGAACAAAAAAGGTGGAAAGCACCGAAGTACCACAAGTCGGACAAATTCAAGAAGGACAAGAAGAAAGGACTCGTTGGGACTATCGATTACTCAAGTGGATATTCCGCAAGCGAATCCGAAGATGAGAAGGGTGAGAGTGCATATATGTGCTTAATGGCCCAAGAAGATACATTCTTCGATGGAAGCGATAGTGAGAATGATGAACCCGATGTAACTATAGATGAACTATGTATTGCTAACAAAGAATTATTTTCTAAGTATCAATCTCTTATTCTTAGATATACTAATTTGAAGAAATCAAATATTAGTAAATCATCCATGCCATGCATCACCAACAATGACACCATTGTTGACACACTTACACTTAAGAAAGCCAGTTTGGTTTCTCAAAATGGCACCTTGAGAAATGAGGCGAATTCCCTCAAATCTCAATTAGATCACGTTTCTTCTAAAGATAGTGTTGATCTAGCTTCACAAAACACACAATTAGGTATTGAGAATGATTCTCTCAAAACCCAAGTGCACGAGCTCAAAAACACGTGTGTCCACTTTGGATACTAATATTTCTTCCCTTAGGAAAAAATATGAGCTCAAGTCCTCCCAAGTTAAACGATTTAACAAGGGAAAATGGCAATTGGATGAATTACTCTCAAACCAATTTTCGACCACACATCGTGTTGGACTTAGTAATGTGGAAGCAAATGTATCCAAATCTCGCACCTCCTATAGTGGTGTTACTATAGATTTTGTGAGGCCATCCTCCGATGCATCCATTAGTGGTATCAAAAACACTATTGGTAGCAAACCTACCAAGAAGGCCACCACTTCACACTCTCCTTCTTTTGGCAAGAAACCCATTAAGGGTGGAAACAAAAAGAAAGGACATGCCTATATGTACACTAACACTCACACACGTAGGAAATATCCTACTTCACATGTGGACACATATGACACATTTTATGCACCACACCCACAGGCACGTGAAAACTCTCACATTAGAAATACTCACGCATGCACTCCTACACATTTATATGTTTATACACATAATCCTCATATGTATGCTTATGGATATCCATCACATCACATGCATGCTTCATATGCTTCATATAATAGTCATGCTCCTTAATTTGCATATAACCCATATATGTCTCATTCATATCCATCTCCACCTTCATATGCTAGATCTCATGCTCCGAGGAAACATGCACCACATAGACCTCAACCAAATGTGCATGCAACTAGGAAGAGGACACCCAAAACATACACATATTTGGGGTCCCAAGAACACAAGTACTAATGATAGGACTGCTTACTTAAACTCTTATCTTAGAGATGTTGGATCTGGATTTGAGCCTGACCGGGGGGGTGTGAATAGGCTAATAAAAATTCTTGCAAATACACACGATATCACATGCAATTATAAGCAATTTTCAGCAGAGATAGTCAGACACAAAGTAAATAAAAACAATCACAGAGTGCACATCAGATTTACCCCGGTTCAGTCATCCCAATGACCTACTCCATCCCCAAAGCAGATACTATCAGTAATATGTTACTGGGTACAACTACAATGAGCTACAAGGCCCAACTCAACTCTCATCTAGTTCGTACAGCACTCCCCCAAAGTGCTAAACGCTATCAATCTAGTAAATGCTCTCTCTCTTCAAGCACCAACTCGTCAAGACCCTCTTGTCTAGCCCCAACTAGACAAGAACCCAAAAAAATGAATGTAAAGTTTAATTACAAAGATCAGTACACCAATACACGAATATAAAAAGATATAGAGTTCGGAAAAGCTCAGTTCGTGTCGGTATGTCGTCTCTGTCAATAGCACTAGTCAGATCTGATCTGACAAGATGTAGTCATCACAGTCGCCTTTAGATGATGCTATGAAGTTGCGAGTTAATGAAATCCTTGAAGACTTACATAATGTATGAAGTTGATGTCTTTAGATGCTTTGCGCAATGTAGAAGAGAACCCTTACGCAATGTAGGAGAAGCCTTGAAGCTTGCACAATGTAGGAGAAGTCCCCTAGATGTTGCGGCCTTGGAGATGAAGTTTCCCTTACGACAAAACAATGAAGGAGATGCCTGGAGATGTTTGCACAATGGAGTCTCTCTTGGCCTTAGATGGTTGCGACAATGGTAGATGACCCTCCTTGGCAACTTGCGGCCTTGAAAATGGAAGATCACCCTTAAAACTTGAGCAATGGAGGATGATGCCTTTGATGACTTGAGTTGCGGCAAGGGGAATATTGAAGATCTCTTTAATGTGTTGCGCAATAGAGAGTTGAGTCTTCCTTTGAATGCTTGCGCAATGAAGAGAGAATCCTTGAAACTTGTTTCGCAATGGAGGACTTAGGACTTGGAACTTGCGGCCTTGGTAAGAGGAGTCTCTTGCTTGATGTTGCAGCAATGATGAAGGACTTAAGACCTTGTGCAATGAAGCTTGGAGGAGGATGAGGATCTCTTGGAGTTGTGGCAAAGATGTGTTAAAGGTGCTTGTTTTTTGTCCTTGCGCAATGGAGAGGTGATGCTGTAACGACCGGTTTTAGCGATGCGTAGTTTGTTCCCCTCTCGTGTCGTATATCTTTCTTCGTATCCGTAGTTAAGTCGTAAAAGACCCCATATCCGTATCCGCAACTAGCTTTACACGTATTAGCCATCATTATTATTATCTTTAACAATATTTTATTATTGAGTTTAGACGATTTCTTTGATACCCTTTCTAAATTACTTTCGAATTCAAATTTCAAGATTTTAAACTTTCTAATTCAAATGAGAGCTTCCCATATTAAATCCTATAAAAAATATATATTTCCAAAACCCATATTGATTAGCCCTATTTCCTTAAATTAAACCTATTAATTTAAACATTATTTTAGAAACTTTCCAAGTATAAACCCTTTTATACCTATTAATTAGCCCTAATTACTTCCCGCTATAACAAAACAATATTACTATCTAAATTTCACACTATCTTACCTAGTATAACTCTAGCCATCTTAGGAACTTTTTGGCCGAACCAAATGTAACACACGCACCCAACAGTAAGACTCACCCACACCACATAATAACACACAAAGGGAATAAAACAACACTTTAAGACCCTTGGCCTGCTCACGTACGGCCATCTTGGCCTACTGAATACCCCACTTCTTTAAGAAATCCTAAAGGCTAAAAATTCTACTATTTCTTATACAACAAAACCATGTCCCTATTAATTCTTTTAAATAAGAACCCTAGGCTTTGGTTCCTACAGCTAGCCTAAACAAAAAAAAGGAGAACCAGCCCTACTCCTCACGTGCTGCTTTCATAACCCCACACCCCTAGGCTAGCCTATGAGAAATCCTAGGGTTTTCTTTTTTACATCTAACCCTACTTTCTACCTACAGCCGCCCTACCCCTTATCATCTCCATTCCATCGCAAAACAACGCAGCTGTGCCTTACTTTCGTCCCCACCGCCTAGCAACGCACGCGAGCTGCCCCTCCTCCTTCTTCTTCCTCACAAGCCCGCAACCACCCCCAGACCACGGCATCTGCTCCTTCTCCATGCATCCGACCACAGCCTGCGGCCTCCACTCATGCGTCAACCCATGCCCAGGCACACAGCCGCCTCTCCACAGGCCACCTCCGAGCTCCTTCTCCCCGGCCTCCCTACCTCCCCTGCTTCAGCCCGCAACCGTCAGCAACAGACTCCGCCAGCGCTCATCTTCTTTCATCACCGGCCCCCTTCACACTTCTACCGAGGCAACCACCGACGGCCTCCTCCTTTTCCCTGCCCGCCGCTGCGAACCGCCAAGCGCCTCGACCGTCGTGCGACACGACGCCTCCGCTCGAGTCGACCCCCGCTGTTGCCGTCGCCGCTCGAATGCCAACTAAAGCACCCCGCTCGACGTCGATGATCGTTATCGTCTGCAGCCACGTGAGGGACTCGCTGCAACCACGTAAGTGTTTATATGTTGCTTTTAACTGTAGTACGGAGTTGGACATGTTAAGGCCATACTCGTATCACGTTAGTAATTACATCAGGGGTATGAAATCAGTATGTGTATGATGTAATGGTTAATATATATGTGTGTAAATATATCATTTGTTAGTTGGGTTAGCACCGTCAGTTTTATGAGGTACCAGTGTAATATGGTATTAGTTTATAAAATGAGAAAATAATGCTAGTTATAAATGTCAGTAGGTTTTATACATTTTACTATACAACATCATACACATATACCTTGTTAGCACCTTAATCAACGACCATATTTCATTCGTATAGCCTTAATAATGGTTTTCTAAGACTAAGCTAACTATCTTATATTAATAATCCATGGCGCAGATACATCGCGACTCCCGCTACAATCACCTGGTCACTCAAATCACCGAAATCAGGCAAGTGTACAATTAAATGTGAATTTTCGAAGTCTGATGATTACTACGTCGTTTTTACTCTATGCTGTATAACTTGAAATCTGCACACAAAGTTACGCATGAAACTATTTTCCATAATGTTTTAGACCAAAATGTGACGTTTTGACATATAACTTGATAGGTTTCAACTTTAGACATTAGCAGAGAAAATTTTTTTCTGTAACCAAAAATCCGTCTTGACATCCCTTCAATTTTTGTAAATGCGGTGCAATAATGAACATTGACAACTGGAAATGAATGAATATGTGCTTGGACATTAACGAGAGTGACATCGTGAAATCGTGCACCTCAAAGGCGAACTCGTGATTCGTGATGTCGTGTGAGTCGACTAGGCCGGCTCGTGTTCCGGCAAAACTTTTGGGTGGGGTTAGGGTTGAGCGGCCACTGGGCGTATGAAAGGTACTCTCCTCAAGAGCACCACCCGATGCGGTGGGTTAGTGTCAATCACGGTAAGCCCCCGTGAGAGGAACGACCTTCTCATCACGACCTAAAGGCGAGAACCCTAGATTAGAATGCTAACTCTTGACATGAAAACTTGCAACGCTAACTTGGTCATCCTGATGATTGAAATGCTAATGGACTCGGAGGAAATCTTAACCTTATTCTTGCAACTGTTTAGAACTGCATGCCAGGGATGTTGTTTCCGTTTCAATATATTTGCTAATATTAAATTGCTGCAGTCATTTCTTTTAACTATTAAATGCTTCTTAAATTCATATTATTTGTACATCTTGCCTTGGGATGCTAATCTTTCCTTGCAGACCTTGCTGACATACATTCATTGTTTGTGGATGTATGTCAGATTCAGCGCTTGAGTACCCGGAGGATTCGTATGTGACGCCTGGCTCGGAGAGCCAGAGTTGGTCGTAGACGCTGAGCCGCTTTCTGCGGAAGACTAGGGCCTTCGTCACTACTTGAGTTTTAGTTTAGTTCCTTGTAGTAGGATTAGTGTGTTGTTGTAGCTCTTTTTGGCCCTGCTGTGGCTTGTCTTGTAATTTCGTGTACGCATTATCTATCTGGATGTGGCATTTACCTTGAATGTTCTGATTGTTCTGATACGCAAATGCAAGGACCTCTTCTGTGTTTTTATCACAGACGCTTATTGGACTTGAGCTTCACCGCTCCAGTTCAAGCGGGCCGTGTAACGCTCTCGCTTCCGGTGTCTTTTGGGAAGCGGGGCGTTACAGATGCTTGCAACTTGCGGCCTTGTAGATGAGACCTCTCTTGATGTTGCGGCATTGTGATGGGATTGTTGAAACTTGATTTGAACCTTGATATGTTGCGGCCCTTTGAAGGAGGAAGATGTATTGGCCGCAATATATGTTTCCTCTCCTTTTGATGTTTTGGCCGCACCCTCTCCTTTTGCTTGTTGATATGTTTTGCCACATCAATTGCTCTCCTTTGAATGTGAGTTTATATAGGAGAGGAAGAAGATCTTTGGCTCAAGTAGAATCCCATAAAATATGGATATTGGATGGAATCCTAACTTGAATAGGATTTGAAATAATTATATGGAAGATCTCTTCTAATCACAATAGGATTTGGAGTTTGAATTTGGATTGCAATAGGATTTGAATTTGAATGGAAATGAGATTTGAATAGGATCTTATTTAATCACTAATTGATTTCCATGAGATTTTGTTCCATCACTTTGGAATGAATGAGATCTATCCATATTTCTCCATCTTTGACCAAGTCCAAATTGCAAATGAATTGCAATTTCTCCATCACTTTGACTAAGTCTTCTTTGCATATTTCTCCATCACTTTGACTAAGTCCCCCTTTGAGTATTTACGAGCTTGCCACTTCTGAAAACACTTAGCATACACATCAAATTGTTCACACACGTTTGTTATCATCAAACACGAAGTCATCGATCGTTGTATCCAACTACACTTGTATCCAACAAGAGATATGGTAAATAGTGATAATTATGTTGGGAAACCAAAGTCCACTTGGACTTAGTTTCCAAAGGGATAATTCCCTTGGACCCAACAAGCTTGGGTACTATAAGCTTATGGTATATTATGTAGGTATCCAAGAATGAGAGAGAGAGAGAGAGCTTATGTGAGAGAGAGAGAGAGAGAGAGAGAGAGAGAGAGAGAGCAATAATAGGCATATTGGCTCTAAAAAGAAAGGATGGATACTCGATAGCGGTTGCTTCAAACACATGACGGGAGATCCCATATTGCTCTCCGAAGTGGTTCGCTTCAAGGATGGTGCAACAATCACTTTTGGAGGGGATTAAAAAGGAACCATCATTGGAGTATGCAAAGTCGGTAATCCTTCCAAACCTCTTAATACAATTGTTTATTTAGTTAGTGGTTTATGTCATAACCATATCTCCATAAGTCAACTTTGTGACAAGGGTTACAAGGTTAACTTTGGAGAGTGTATTTGTAATATAGTTGATAATGATTCACATGTTTTATTTTTCCGTATTAGGCATAAAAATATTTATTATTTGAGGATGCCTAAAACCATAGAACATTGCTTAGTTGCTAAGACAAATGAACAACTATTATGTCATTGCCGTTTTGGTCATGTTCATTTAAGCACTTATATAAGTTAGCTAAGCATGATCTAGTTAAAGGCTTTCCGAAGATTTCTTTTAATAAGAAATTTTTTTGTGATTCATGTCAAAGAGGTAAACTAAGTAAATCTCCTTTCAAACTTAAAGATGTCATAACTTCTAAGAGGCCCTTAGAATTACTTCATTTAGATTTATTTGGGCCAACTAGAACCGCATCTTAAGGTAATGCTCATTATGGATTAGTCGTCGTAGATGACTTTTCTAGGTTTACTTGGGTTTCATTTTTAACCAATAAAAATGAAGCGTTTGAAGAGTTTACTAAATTTGCAAAGAAAATTCAAAATTTCTTAGAAACCACCATTATCACTATTCGTAGTAATCATGGAGGAGAATTTGAGAATGAATTTTTCACTAAGTTTTGTGATGACAATGGGATTACTCACAACTTTTCTGTTCCTCGCGCACCACCACAAAATGGTGTTATTGAGAGAAAGAATATGACCCGAATTAAGTGTGCACGCACCATGCTCCATGATAGTCATCTTGGACTACAATTTTGGGCGGAGGCGGTGCACACGACATGTTATGTGCTAAATAGGATCCTAGTGAGGCCCCAAACGAACAAAATTTGTTTTGAATTATTTTATGATAAAAAGCCACAATTTAAATATTTTTGTTTTTGGTTCAAAGTATTTTATAAAGATACCTATTGTAACTTAGATAAATTTGAGCCAAGATCCGATGAAGGAATATTTGTTGGATATTCCACACGTAGCAAAGCCTACTGGATATACAACAAAACCTCTTCAACAATTGATGAATCACTACATGTTTCATTTCATGTACATTTTGATATTCCTCATATTGTCGATGATAGTGCAGATGTTTTATGTGATTCCATTAGTAACATTAAAATTAATGATTCTATTATTGAGACTAACAATACTAATGAAAATGTTGAGAATGTTCCAAGTGATCCAGGTATTTCCAAAGCTTATCCGACCGTTCGTAACCACCCCCATGAGCAAATAATTGGAGACATTGGTGTGGGTGTTTGAACAAGGTCAAGGATTGATGAATTCTCTCTTTGCGTCTTTGTCTCTACCATTGAGCCAAAGAACATCCAAGAAGCTTGTGAAGATAGCTCGTGGATAGTTGCAATGGAAGAGGAGCTCATGCAATTTGAAAGAAATGAAGTTTGGAGCTCGTCCCTCTTCCAAATGGTCACCAAGTCATTGGGACCAAATGTATTTTTAAGAACAAGATGGATGAGAACGAGGTCATCACAAGGCCCAAAGAAATGTTAGTAGCTCAAGGCTATTGGCAAGAGGAAGGTATTGATTTCGAAGAATCCTTTGCCCCTAGCTAGATTAGAAGCTATTAGATTGCTTTTATCTTTTACATCTAATAAAAATTTTAAATTATTTCAAATGGATGTTAAAAGTGTATTTTTAAATGGTATCGTTAATGAAGAAGTTTATGTTTCTCAACCACCCAGTTTCATACATGAAAAATTTCCAAACCATTTTTCAAACTTAGGAAAACGTTATATGGGTTGAGACAAGCTCATAGAGCTTGGTATGATCGACTCAAAACCTTTCTTTTGGATTTAGGTTTTAAAATGGGTGAAGTTGATTCAACACTTTTCTTTAAAGATTATGAAAATGACTTCCTTTTAATTCAAGTTTATATAGATGATATAATATTTGGTTCTACTAACTTTAATATTTGCCAAGAATTTTCTAAGTCTATGAAGGATGAATTCGAGATGAGCCATATGGGTGAACTCAACTACTTCCTTGGACTACAAATTCGGTAAATGAAGGATGTGACTTTCATACATCAAACAAAGTACACCTGGGAGCTTATCAATCGATTCGGGATGGAATCGTCTTCAAGTAAGCGGGCTCCTATGAGTACGACAACCCATCTACACAAGGATGAAAACGAGAAAGATGTAGACATTCGTCTATATCGAGATATGATTGGTAGCTTATTTTATTTAACTGCTAGAAGGCCTGATATTATGTTCCCCGTATGTCTTTGTGCTAGATATCAAGCTAGACCTAAGGAGTCACATTTGATTGCGGTTAAACAAATTTCACTAGATTATGGGTTACGTTGCCCTAAGTCTAGCACATATGAGTTAATATCATATATTGGTGCCGATTTTGTTGAATGCAATTCCGATAGGAAGAGTACTAGTGGCATTTGCCATTTTCTAGGAAATTCCCTAGTTTCTTGGTTTTCCAAGAAACAGAACTCGGTATCATTGTCCACGACTGAAGCGGAATATATTGTGGTCTTGCATGTGCACAAGTCCTTTAGACACACACTCAAAGACTATGGTGTCAATTGTGATACTTGCCCTATCATGGTTGATAACCACCAAAAATTCGGTACACCACTCCCGTACCAAACACATAGATGTGAGACACCATTTTATAAATGATCATGTAGCTAAGAAGGACATCATCTTAGAGTACATTGAAACCCAAAAACAAATCGCCGACATCTTCACTAAACCTCTTAAAGAAGACTCATTTGTGAGGTTGCATGGAGAATTAGGGATTATGGGTGAATCTGAGATTTAGGAGCTCATTTGTATATGTTATAACCTATTTTGAGCTTATCTGATCATTTTAATATCTCATGTTCATATATGTCATATTTTCACATATGTTTTCAATGAGATCTATTGGAGATTGTTGATTTTATGATTAGATTTATATGTGTGTTATGTATGTTAATCTATATGTTAATGATAGTGATTTGATGCTATTATAGTAATTAGAGTATAGGTTTAAGTGTGAGTAGTATTAAATTCTTGTTTCTAACTCCATTCTGGATTTCAAAACAAGGACAATCGACTGACTTTTCTTCTTCAGTCGACTGCCCAATCTCCAGTTTTTAGTCTTCATAACTCTTATTCATACCAGGCGACTGATGGTCATTTTCCAGTCGACTGTTCTTCGGCCAGGCGACTGTATTTTGATCATCAGGTGCTTGCCTAACTGTCACCAATTTTCCCTAGAGATGCGCAAAATTTCTTCAAAATTTTACTGTGCAGCAGGCCCCTGTAAGTCATTTGACAGGCGACTGTCCAAGTACAGGCGACGGTAATTTATATTACAAGCGCTTGTCTAATTTCTGAGTCATTTTTCATTAGGGGTTGACAGGCGACTGCACGTTGTGCATCAGTCGCCTGTCCACCAAGTTTGGCGGTTCGTAGCCCACGATTTGAGCCGATATTTTTGATCCAATGGCCCAGATCTCAACCGACCCTCCACTTAAGAGATCATGCCCCCTCATTTTTTCTCTCTCCTTCGATCGGCTTCCCTCGTTTCTCCTTCCTTCAAAACGAGAGCCCCGTCCGTTTCTTTCTCCATCGAGTCTCCTCCCCTGTCTGTCGACTCCCTCCAATCAATCGATCGAAGCTTCGATCCCCTCCTCCTTCCGTTGTTTCTGTATAACTTCTCTCTATTTTTTTTCGAGCCCTAATCGTTCACTTCTGTCGATTTTTGCTCATGCCCCCAAAACTGCAACTTCGTGGTTTAAACCTTTGAGGAAGCCTCCTTCGAGTTCCTCCTACCTACGTCGATTCGAAGTTCCTTCACCTACAGCTTCCCCGTCCACACCCTGCACTTAGAGTGCTCGATCTTCTTCTTCTCCCGATGAATTTTTGGGGATATTTGTCTCTGAACCTCCTCCTTTTGAATCCTTGAGATCTGAGTCTGAGCCCTCTCATTCACATCCTGCTGACCTATCGACTCCACCTCCTTCAGCTCCTACTTTAGATCCCCTCCTCGTTCAGTTGAATGAGCGAGTGACTGTTCTTGATCTGAAAGTCTCTGACATGGATCAGAAGCTATCTATTCTGCTTGAGCTTTACTACAAGTCGTTTCTATATAACGGCTTCCCAGTTCCAGCCTATCTCCAGGTTATGTTCCCTCCTTCCAAGGATGTCACACATATTGCTGTTCCTCATCCTCTAGGTGATGCTCACACTCATGCTGAGGTTACCCAGTCTCCTCCTGCTATTGTTGAGCTTACAGAGCATGTTGCTGCTGCTACCGGTGAGCCTTCTGTGCCTGATCACATGGAGATCCCTATTGGTGGTGGTGCATCGTCATTGAAGAGGAAGGCTCTTGTATACTCTCCTCGTTGTTCTGTTAGATTGATGTTCCGTTCTTCTGGCCACCCTTCGGATCCTACTGTCATCCAGATTGACTAAAGGAACTCGGAAACTACTCACCCTAGGACTTCTTATTGTTAGGGTTTGAGTGTATGTTTATGGATGTCTGTATCTTATTTTGGATGTTAGTATGTGTGATTATAGCCCTTATATAGACGTTAGTCATACTTTTGGATGCTGTATGGAGGATGGTTATATACTTTTGCTTGTATGTGGAGTGGATAGTTTATTTTGTACTCCATGTACTCCATTTTACATATATATATATATATATATATATATATATATATATATATATATATATATATATATATATATGGTAAAAGGTGCCTGCGCTCAAGCTCAGATGCGATTCCTGCGCTCGGCCCCTCCCTACCGTCCGATCCGATCCCCCGGCTGTTGTTAAAAGCGGAACATGCGAAACTATTGGTGCAATTACCAGCACGCCCTTAAGCAACCAGAACTTTTGGGGCAATTACCATCCCGCCCTTAAAGCCCATTTCAAAGCAACTTTTTATAACTATTTCTGCAATTACCATCGCGCCCTTTTATCCCTTTTCAAAGAAATATTGTACACTATAGGTCACCGTTGTGCGCGTCGACTAAGAACAGATTAAATTACTCCCCGTGCACAACGCCTAGCCTACGCGTTGTGCGCGTCGACTAAGAACAGATTAAATTACTCCCCGTGCACAACGCCTAGCCTACGCGTCGTGCGCGGTAATTAACAAGTGTAGAGAAAAGCCGTTGTGCGCGGGGGTTTTAAAATTACGCCCCGTCATGTGCGGGGGTTAAAACGCAAAGTGTGAAGCAATTTCCATCCACGCGCACGATCGGCAAAATTACCCCAGTCGTGCGTGTTGGATATGGAAGACGTTTGTACACCCTTGTGGGGGATGTACGAGGGAATACGGACCTCGAACGTCGTGTACACGAAGTCGTGTGCAAAGGGAATCTGTTCCCTTGCGGAGAGGATCTCTGGATGAGTGGGAAAGTCGCATTATATATGCATAAGTGCATGCGACATATGGCTAATAAAGGGGGAATATCTTAAGCTTATGTTGTACCATGCATATGGTACAACTTAAGCTTATAATGTGCCATGTATCATGGTACACCTTAATTAAGTTGTTCCAAAGGAACAACTTACCCTAAAATAACTACCTTGAGGGCTATAAATAAGACCCAAGGGTAAGCCATTTCTTACACCTTTTGCATGAAATTCATGCATGCATCTTCATCCTAGCGAAGTTCTGCAGAAATCATTTCTCTCCCTCTTATCCAAGTTCTTAATCTAAAGTAGAGATTTAGATTGTGGATTAGTAGCCTTACTCCGTTCGTGAGAAGACTCGATCCGTCGTGGCGAATCCGAAGGCAAAGTTCGTAGACTACCGTGCTGCATACGCAAGCGTAAGTCTAAACTTCATATTATCGATCCTAACTCTGTTTTGACAGGATCCTACATTGGTATCAAAGCCATACGGGTTCGCCCCGGAGAAACTATGAACGAGTCGTTGTCTTTTTCACCGATGGGTATCCTACCATTACGGATATGGTAGGAACGCTTCGTGACGGAGAGAACGCAGCGGTTGTTCTTTTCAAGTTAGGGTATTCTGTCATTACGGATATGGCAGGAACTCTCCGTGACGGGAAGAACCGACCGTTCATATCGTCAAACTCGCTCTCTTCATGGATGCTAAGTCTCCATTCATAGGGAATGGGCGCTCTCTTCATGTGGAGGGTGTAGTTTACGAGTTTTTGAAGTGGGTTCATTTTTTGGCACACGGCCATTGGAGGACAACTACTTCCTCGACGAACGGGTGCTTCACCGGAGAAGAAGGTGGTGGTTATTCCCATCGGGGAAGATGAATTTTTTTTGTGCATATGCACCATGGCCAAATGGGTTATAAAGGCCATGCACCCCCCTCCCCATGCGGAGGGGGTTGGCTACGGCCAATAACCACCGCGGCAACCCCCTCCGGCGGGGGTGTGCAGCCACCCATGAAAGGGGAAACCGGCCATGGCCAAAGGGCCATGGCCGGTCAAGGCAAAAATGCGATGGCCGGGCCATGGCCGGCCGGCTCTGGCCAGCCACGGCCTGGGCCAGAAGGCCCTGGCCGCGGCCAGGCCAGGGCCTGGCCTCCCTGGCAGAGGCCAGGGCAGGGGCCCTGGCCCCGGCCAGGGCTTTTGCCGCCCTGGCAGAGGCCAGGGCCCGGCCGCCCTGGCCGAGGCCAGGGCAGAGGCCCTGGCCCCGGCCAGGGCCTGGCCGCCCTGGCAGAGGCCAGGGCCTGGCCGCCCTGGCCGAGGCCAGGGCAGGGGCCCTGGCCCCGGCCAGGGGCCTCTGGCCTAGGCCAGGCCAGGCAGAGGCCTGGCCGGCCTCTGGCTGAGGCCAGGCCAGTGGCCAGGCCGGCCCTGGCAGTGGCCAGGGCTGCCGCAGGCCATCCCTGGCCGGCCAGTGCAGGGGCCCTGGCCGGGAGTGATACAGACCAATTTCGGCCAAAGGCCTTGGTTGAACATGAACGTGCCGACTAGCCCATACGGGGCCAAACGACAGTCATCTGTATCAAAATTCTCTCATACGGGGAGAAACGCCTGGATCCATACGGGAGCCCGCGACGATAGTTTGCAGAAAAAATTCCCAAAAGGGGGATCCGACCTAGGCACGGCTACGGCTCGATCCCGACAAATGGTCAGGAAGTGCCGAACATTTCACTAGTATCATAAGGGTACTAAGTTGAAATATATTTTTTTTGAAAAATACGTTTTCATACGTTTTGAAAAATACGTTTTCAAAAACGCTTTTCCGCTACAAAGTACTATAAGAGTACTAACATTTGATAAAGTGAGGGAGAAATATTGAAAGTTACTCTAGATGGTGATTGGAAACATAGTGACCTTTCCGATTCTAGAGTAACATCTTCAGTATTTTTCGAAAGTAACTTATCAAATGTAATAATATCATTCCAAGTGGGAATTTTTTTCAAGTGGGAGTGATATTAAACTAGTCTGAAATTTCACATTCGATTGATTCAGTATCTCAATGGATCATGATTCGACCAGTGGTCTTTTGGACTAGTTTGTGGGACACCTCAGTTAGTCTGGGGGTAGTGAACCATGACTTAGCCATTTCCCTGGTCGGTCCGCTGGCCGAGACTAATGAATCATGAAAATGTATGATGACTATGTATATAAGAAATTGATGCAATGATTTTTGATCGAACCTTTGGTTTTTATGTCTTTTTGCAGCATTTTAAAAGTAAAATGTCTTCCGCTTCAAAGAATATCGTCGCTGAGTTAAACAAAGGTGAAAAACTCAACGGCGATAATTACAAACTTTGGTCCATCAAGATACAATACGTTCTAGAGGAGCAAGAAGTGCTCGAAACTCTAAAGAACGTTATGATTGAACCTGAGTTGGGCACTACGGCCCAACACCGACGAGACAAGGAAGCTTTTGATGCTTGGTCTCGGAAGAACAAGATAGCACGCATTACGTTATTAAGCAGTATGGCTGATGACATAATGCGCATCTTCCGAGAACATGACCTAGCCATGGACATATGGTCCAAGCTAGAGGAGAAGTTCGGTGGCACATCGGTGTCCAAACTTCGCGCCTTAACTATAAAGTTCGATACATATAAGAAACGTCCAGATCATTCCATGGGGAAACATCGGCGACATATGGCGAACCTTATCTCAGAGTTAAAGGACGCAGGTCATGTGCTCACGGATGAGCAACAAATCCAAGCAGTCATACGTTCCATACCAAATGGGTGGGACCAAATGAAGATGCATCTCACTCACAATGAGAGCATCAAGACCTTCAGCGATGTTTCCAAGCACCTCGAATTAGAGGAAGAGCGGCTTGCGGCTGCCAAGCCAAGTGCAGAAGTGCACATGGTTGCTAGTTCCTCACACGGGGGAAAGAAACGGAAAAATCGTTCGAAGTTCACTAATGAACGTAATAAGCAACCTGAGTCTACCAAGAAACCCAAACATAAGGGTGGGCACAAGAAATGGCACAAGAAGAAAGACTTGAAGAGGATCAAGTGCTTCAAGTGCAACAAGCTCGGTCACTATGCTCGTTCGTGTACGAGTGGAGGCGACGAGGTAACTTGTAAATATACTAGTTACATATGTGTTTCTAGTTCAATATTTCTTGTGGAATCTAATCCATTTTGGATAATTGATTCAGGTGCCACCGACCACATAGCAAGGGACAGACGGTCCTTCGTGGAGTATCACCGGATACCCCAAGGAACGAAGTGGATCTATGTAGGAAACAACACACGTGTTGAAGTGAAAGGCGTTGGGACTTGCAAGCTAGTCTTGGACAACGGCCGCACTCTCCTACTTCATGATGTCCTCTTCGCTCCAGATATTCGAAGGAATATAATTTCTGTGGTTGTATTAATGGGTCTTGGCTATAACTGGTTTTTTCATGATTGTAATGTGGATTTAAGTTGTAATAATACTCTTATTGGAACTGGGTTTGTATTTAAAGGATTTATTGTAATGAGTACAATGTATGATTCCTCATGTAATGAAAATTTCCTTATTGCAAATTCTAAGACTTATGTGTCTGATGTGAATTGTTGGCACGCAAGGCTTGGTCATATTGGACCAACGCGTATGGAAAGACTTGCCAAACGTGGCCTTCTATCCAATGTTTCAAAGGTTGAAATATCGACCTGCGAACATTGCCTTGTGGGGAAATCTTGTCGCAAGCCGTTTGGAACCGGCACAAGGGCCGAGGTTCCATTACAGCTTATCCATTCGGACATATGTGGTCCGATGAATGTCAAGACAAGACGCGGAAAGTCCTATTTCATCACTTTTATTGATGATTTCACCCGATTTGGACATATCTATTTGATATCCCACAAAAGTGAAGCTTTGGCTTGCTTTAAAAACTATATGAGTTTAGTGGAGAATCAATTAGATCGCAAGATTAAGGTCTTGCGAACCGATAGGGGCGGTGAATATCAATCAATAAGTTTTAAGGAACTTTGTGATGAAAAAGGCATAGTACATCAGGTAACTATGCCTTATACTCCTCAACAAAACGGTGTTGCAGAAAGGAGAAATAGGACTTTAATGGAAATGGTCCGTTCAATGATGGCGCAAGCTAACTTGCCAATCACCTTTTGGGGAGATGCATTATTGACGGCCACTTTCATTTTAAACCGTGTACCCTCGAAATCAGTTAGCTCCACTCCTTATGAGTTGTGGAACCAAAGGTCTCCTGACTTAAACATTTTGAAACCTTGGGGTTGTGCATCCTACGCACATATTTCCTCCCATAAGTATGGCAAACTTGGGCCAAGGGGAAGGAAATGTATCTTTATATGATACGCAGAAAACTCCAAAGGTTATGTTTTTGTTAGTCAGGAAGACAATGGTGGGCTAATTGAGTTTGAGTCGAGGGATGTCACTTTCTTGGAAAACGAGTTTCCAAGACAGGGCGAGATAAGTCAGGACTTATCTCTATTTGAGATTTATGATCAAGAAGGAATACCTCATTCGAGTGGGAGAATTCTTGGTGAAAATGAAAATACAAATACGTTTCAACCTTCACCAATGGATTATACGAATGACGATTATCCTATTCCATATGGGAATAATGATCCAAGTGGGAGCAATTCTAACGACATTCCAAGTGGGAGTGATATTAGAATTGATCTAAATTCAAGTCAACAAGGACTTGAAGAATCTCAAATACGACGTAGTAGTCGTACAAGGTTGGCTCCTCTAAGATTTGAGGATGAATTTCCGCAAACCTTTATGACTTTACTACAAGAAGATGACGAGCCTGCTACTTTCAAACATGCCGTATCTTGCCCTGCTAAAGACAAATGGATGGAAGCGATGCAAGAGGAATTAGAATCCATGAAAGTTAACCAAGTCTGGGACTTAGTTGACTTACCCAGAGGACGTAGAGCTATTGGGAACAAATGGGTTCTCAAGATCAAGCATAAGGCTGATGGCTCTATTGACAGATATAAAGCTCGCCTTGTCGCGAAAGGTTTTATGCAACAGGAAGGGATAGACTACGAAGAGACCTTCTCACCTGTTGTTCGTTTTACCTCAATTAGCCTAATTCTGGCAATGGTAGCTTGCTTAGACCTCGAATTACATCAAATGGATGTAAAGACTGCTTTTCTCAATGGAGAATTGGACGAGCAGATCTATATGGAACAACCAACAGGGTTTGTAAAAGAAGGAAACGAACATAAGGTTTGTAAACTTCTTAAATCCATATATGGTCTTAAACAATCCTCGAGGCAGTGGTATATACGATTTCAAGAGGTTGTCTTATCAAATGGTTTTTCCATGCTTGATGAAGATAACTGTGTATATATCAAGAGGAATAAGAACAAGTATGTTATTATGTCTCTATATGTAGATGACATTTTAATAGCCGGAAATGACAAGGGCTTTGTGATGGATATCAAGGCTTGGCTTTCATCAGTTTTTGAGATGAAAGACATGGGAGAAGCCGCATATATCCTTGGAGTTAAGATTTCAAGGAATCATTCGAAGAAACTTCTTTCTCTTTCACAGGAGACTTATATAAAGAAGGTTCTAGAACGTTTTAATATGCAGGACTGCAAGTCCATTGATACTCCAATAAGCAAGTGCGACAATTTATGTCTGAAATCATGTCCAAAGAACCAAAAAGAGAAGGAGATTATGGAAAAAGTTCCATATTCCAGTGCAGTTGGTAGTCTAATGTACGCTATGATGTGTACAAGACCGGACATCTGTTTTGCCGTTGGAATGGTAAGTCGTTACCAATCCAACCCAGGGCAAGTACACTGGAAAGCGGTTAAGAGGATAATGCGGTATCTCAAAGGAACTGCAGACTTTGCTTTATGCTATCAAGGAGATGCCTTGAGGCTCGAAGGCTACACTGATGCTGATTGGGCGGGTGATCTCGATGAGCGACGATCGACCTCAGGATATGTTTTTCTACTCGGATCTGGTGCAATATCCTGGAGTAGCAAGAAACAATCCTGCATCGCACTTTCAACCATGGAAGCCGAGTTTGTAGCATTTAGCATGGCAGTTCAAGAGGCTGTTTGGCTTAGGAAGTTCTTAGACAGGCTAATTAATGCAAATGACTCAGGTGCTGTACCTATACACAGCGACAGTCAAGCATCTATAGCCTATGTCAAAGATCCGAAATTCCATTGTAAGACCAAACACATAGATATCCGCTACAAATTTGCAAAAGACTATGATAAGACCAAGAAGGTAGACATAAGGTACATATCTACGCATGAGATGATAGCGGATCTGCTTACGAAGGCGATCCCCAGAGATGTGTTTTACAAACACTTATCATCTTAAGGATTGCGTAAGAGCTGAGTTGTACCAATGTAAATTCCCATGTCTGTAAATGATCAAAATTAATAACAGAATAAGTTCTTTTTCAAATATTGCATATGAATTTCTTAAGAAATGTTTGTGTACATTTTTGAAATCTCAGCTGAATTGTGTGTATGTCGGATAGATTAAGGTTGGCTCTCTCACATGAGCAACCGCCTTATCTTATCAGATGGATAAGATAGAGATGAGACTAGTTTAAAGTCAAAATCATTAGACGAATGATTTAGAGTCATGACTTAAACAAGATAGTCGAACGAAAGATCTGCATCATATGGATGCTTACAAAAGATCTGAGATCTGTATCATAAGGATATTTGAAAGAGATCTCATAGGATTTTTCCTATCTGTCTTATGCAGGATGAGAGTCCGTGAATATTTCACGAGTAGTAAGGGGACTCAAAAAGATAGTCACTGTGGTGTCTGATCTTTTCATCCGTACAACATCATTAAGACATACTCTCCCTGGGAAAGGAGTGATGTTGTAATACGTGTTCATACCACGTATGCATTTCGACCACTAAGTTAGTAGCAATAGTGTTTGCTATTATGTGAGACTCAAAGGCCATATGGGTCTTAACTCTTACCCTCAAGGACTCCAATTGGTTCCTTTAGATTTGACGAAATGATCGCTATCTTAGCGTGTTACTTATGGGCTATGATAATTCGGCTCGGCGGGGCACGTTAGAAAAGCGAGTCTAGTCAAGATCAGAAGGTTCGCAAGAAGAGGAAGATTGATTTCATATTTGCATTTGGACTTTAAATGATTCAAAGCTGGCCAGCCAATTGTAATCCAGATGGGATTCAATTGTTGAATATAAAGTATAAGAAATGTGAAGAAATAATCTAGGGTAAAGCATGCGTTGAACTACTCAACTTTGCACCTTCGAGGTCGTTGTGTATCTCTAACAAGTGCACAACAACAGACTCTACGCGCTTGACGGTCGCACGGTCTATTTCTCGGTATGATAGATGAAAGAACTAAGGGAAAGACGTTCTCTTATAATCCCCTCAAGTGTGAGTGGGAGATATTGGATATGGAAGACGTTTGTACACCCTTGTGGGGGATGTACGAGGGAATACGGACCTCGAACGTCACGTACACGAAGTCGTGTGCAAAGGGAATCTGTTCCCTTGCGGAGAGGATCTCTGGATGAGTGGGAAAGTCGCATTATATATGCATAAGTGCATGCGACATATGGCTAATAAAGGGGGAATATCTTAAGCTTATGTTGTACCATGCATATGGTACAACTTAAGCTTATAATGTGCCATGTATCATGGTACACCTTAATTCAGTTGTTCCAAAGGAACAACTTACCCTAAAATAACTACCTTGGGGGCTATAAATAAGACCCAAGGGTAAGCCATTTCTTACACCTTTTGCATGAAATTCATGCATGCATCTTCATCCTAGCGAAGCTCTGTAGAAATCCTTTCTCTCCCTCTTATCCAAGTTCTTAATCTAAAGTAGAGATTTAGATTGTGGATTAGTAGCCTTACTCCGTTCGTGAGAAGACTCGATCCGTCGTGGCGAATCCGAAGGCGAAGTTCGTAGACTACCGTGCTGCATACGCAAGCGTAAGTCTAAACTTCATATTATCGATCCTAACTCTGTTTTGACAGGATCCTACAGTGCGCGTCGTGCGCGGAGCTTAAAATGCACAAGTGTGGAGCAATTTCCATCCGCGCGCACGACGGCCAAAATTACGCCCAGTCGTGTGCGGGGGTTAAAATGCAAAGTGTGAAGTAATTTCCATCTGCGCGCATGACCGGCAAAATTATCCCAGTCGTGCGCGTCATGCACGGGGGTAAAAACGTGCAGTGTGAAGCAATTTCCATACGCGTGCACGACGGGCAAAATTACCCCCGTCGTATGCATGGTTAAAACGCTGAGTGTGAAGCAATTTCCATCCGCGCGCACGACGGGAAAAATTCACCCCGTCGTGCACGTCGTGCGCGGGGGTTGAAACACACAGTGTGGAGCAATTTCCATCCGCACGCACGACGGGTAAAATTACCCCCGTCGTGCGCGTGGGTTAAAACACAAAGTGTGAAGCAATTTCCATCCGCGTGCACGACGGGCAAAATTGCCCCAATCATGCGCGTCGTGCGCGGGGCTTAAAACGCACAGTGTGGAGAAATTTCCATACGCGCGCATGACGGGCGAAATTGCCCACGTCGTGCTCGTGGGTTAAAACATCGAATGCGAAGCAATTTCCATCAGCGCGCTTGACTGGCAAAATTACCACAGTCGTGCACGTCGTGCGCAGGGCTTAAAACACACAACGGTGGAGCAATTTCCATCAGCGTGCACGAAGGGCAAAATTATGCCCCATCGTATGCGGGGGTTAAAACGCAAAGTGTGAAGCAATTTCGATCCGCGTGCATGACCAGCAAAATTACCCAGTCGTGCGTGTCGTACGCGAGGCTTAAAACGCACAAGTGTGGAGCATTTTCCATCCACGTGCACGACGGGCAAAATTACGCCCAGTCGTGCACGGGGGTTAAAACGCAAAGTATGAAGCAATTTCCATCCGCGCACACGACCGGCAAAATTATCCCAATCGTGCGCGTCATGCGCGGGGGTTAAAACGCACAGTGTGAAGAAATTTCCATACGCGCGCACGACGGGCAAAATTACCCCCGTCGTGCGCATGGTTAAAACACCGAGTGTGAAGCAATTTCTATCCGCACGCACGACGGGCAAAATTCGCCCGGTCGTGCGCGTCGTGCGCGGGGATTGAAATGCACAGTGTGGAGCAATTTCCATCCGCACGCACGACTGGCAAAAATACCCCCATCGTGCGCGTGGGTTAAAACACAAAGTGTGAAGCAATTTCCATCCGCATGCACGATGGGCAAAATTGCTCCAATCGTGCGCGTCGTGCGCGGGGCTTAAAACGCACAGTGTGGAGCAATTTCCATACGCGCCCACGACGGGCAAAATTGCCCACGTCGTGCGCGTGGGTTAAAACACCGAGTGTGAAGCAATTTCCTTCCGCGTGCATGACTGGCAACATTACCCCAGTCGTACGCGTCGTGCGCAGGGCTTAAAACGCACAAGTGTGGAGCAATTTCCATCAACGTGCACGACGGGCAGAATTACGCCCCGTCGTATGCGAGGGTTAAAACGTAAAGTGTGAAACAATTTCGATCTACGTGCACGACCGGCAAAATTACTCGAGTCGTGCGCGTCGTACGCGGGGCTTAAAATGCACAAGTGTGGAGCAATTTCCATCCGTGCGCACGACCGGCAAAATCCCAGTCGTGCGCGTCGTACGCGGGGGTTAAAATGCGCAGTGTGAAGCAATTTCCTTACGCGTGCACGACGGGCAAAATTACCCCCGTCGTGCGCGTGGTTAAAACACCGAGTGTGAAGAAATTTCCATCCGCGCGCACGACGGGCAAAATTCATCCCGTCGTGCGCGTCGTACGCGGGGGTTGAAACGTACAGTGTGGAGAAATTTCCATCCACGTGCACGACGGGCAAATTACCCCAGTCGTGCGCGTGGGTTAAAACGCAAAGTGTGAAGCAATTTCCATCCGTGCACACGACGTGCAAAATTTCCCCAGTCGTTCGCGTCGTTCGCGGGGCTTAAAACGCACAGTGTGGAGCAATTTCCATACGCGCGCACGATGGGCAAAATTGCCCACGTCGTGCGCGTGGGTTAAAACACCGAGTGTGAAGCAATTTCCATCCGTGCGCACGACCGACAAAATTACCCCAGTTGTGCGCGTCGTGCGCGAGGCTTAAAACGCACAAGTGTGGAGCAATTTCCATCCGCACGCACGACGGGCAAAATTACGCCCCGTCGTGCGCGAGGGTTAAAACGAAAAGTGTGAAGTAATTTCCATCCGCGCGCACGACGTGCAAAAATACCCCAGACGTGCGCGTCGTGCACGGGGCTTAAAACACATAGGGTGGAGCAATTTCCATCCGCACGCACGATGTGCAAAAAGTTACCCCTGTCGTACACGTGGGATAAAATGTAAAGTGTGAAACAATTTCCATCCGCCCACACGACTGGAAAAATTGCCCCAGTTATGCGCGTCATGCGCGGGGCTTAAAACGCACAGTGTGGAGCAATTTCCATCTGAGCGCACGACAGGTAAAATTGCCCCCGTCATGCGCGTGGGTTAAAATGCCGAGTGTGAAGCAATTTCCATCTGCGCGCACGGCGGTCAAAAATACCCCCATCGTGCGCGTGTGTTAAAAAGCCTAGTGTGAAGAAATTTCCATCCACACGCACGACGGGCAAATTTACCATGTCGTGCGCGTCGTGTGGGGCAATTTCCATCCGCACGCACGACGTGCAAAATTACCCCCGTCGTGCACGTGTGTTAAAATGCCGTGTGTGAAGCAATTTTCCATCCACGTGCACGACGGGCAAAATTGCCCCAGTCGTGCGCGTCGTGCGTAGGGCTTAAAACACACAAGTGTTGAGCAATTTCCATCCACGTGCACGACGTGCAAAAATATACCCCATCATGCGCGGGCGTTAAAATGCAAAGTGTGAAGCAATTTCCATCCGCGCACATGACAGGCAAAATTACGCCAGTCATGCGCGTCGTGCGCAAGGGTTAAACCGAACAAGTGTAGAGCAATTTCCTTCCACGCGCATGACGGGAAAAATTACCTCCGTCGTGTGCGTCGTGCGTGGGGCTTAAAACACACAAATGGGGAGCAATTTCCATCCGCACGCACGACGGGCAAAAATACGCCCCGTCGTGCACGTGGGTTAAAACACAAAGTGTGAAACAATTTCCATCCGCGCGCACGACCGGCAAAATTACGCCAGTCGTGCGCGTCGTGCGTGAGGGTTAAAATGCACAAGTGTGGAGCAATTTCCTTTCGCGCACACGGTGGGCAAAATTACCCCCGTCGTGCGCGTGGTAAAACGTAAAGTGTGAAGCAATTTCCATCCGTGTGCACGACGGGCAAAAATACGCCCAGTCGTGCGCGGGGGTTAAAACGCAAAGTGTGAAGCAATTTCCACTACGCACACGACAGGCAAAATTACGCCAGTCGTGCGCATCATGCGCGAGGGTTAAAACGCACAAGTGTGGAGCAATTTCCTTCCACGTGCACGACGGACAAAATTCCCCCTGTCGTGCGCGTAGGTTAAAACGTAAAGTGTGAAGCAATTTCCATCTGCGCGCACGACGGGTAAAATTACCCCAGTCGTGCACGTCGTGCACGGGGCTTAAAACACACAGGGTGGAGCAATTTCCATCCGCGCGTACGACGGGCAAAAAATTACTCATGTCGTGCGCGTGGGTTAAAACGCAAAGTGTGAAGCAATTTCCATCCGCGCGCACGATGTGGAAAATTTTCCCAGTCGTGTGCGTCGTCCACGGGGCTTAAAACACATAGTGTGGAGCAATTTCCATCCACGCGCACGAAGGGCAAAATTACCCCGTCGTGCGCATGGGTTAAGAAGCCTAGTGTGAAGCAATTTCCATCCGCACGCACGACGGGCAAAATTACCCCAGTCGTGCGCGTCATGCGCGGGGCCTAAAACGCACAAGTGTGGAGCAATTTCCATCCGTACGCACGACGTGTAAAATTACCCCCGTCGTGTGCGTGGGTTAAAAAGCCTAGTGTGAAGCAATTTCCATCCGCGCGCACGATAGGCAAAATTACCCCAGTCGTGCGCGTCGTGCGTGGGGCTTAAAACGCACAAGTGTGGAGCAATTTCCATCCGTGTGCATGACGGGTAAAATTACCCCAGTCGTGCACGTGGTTAAAACACCGAGTGTGAAGCAATTTCCATCCGCGCGCACGACGGGCAAAATTCTCCCCGTCATGCGCGTCATGCGCGGGGGTTGAAAGTCCTCGTAATTACGCCCCGATGTGCTCGTCATGCGCACGACGAGTAATTTGTTTGATAAACAACATCAAGCCATATAAATGATATATATATGTGCCTATTTCGGCAGACATGATAAAAATTCAAGCTTCCAAGTGGTCAATATGATAAAAAAATCATATTTCATGTGTGTAGAACGTTATAATTTACAATATTGTCATCAATGGTAGCAATATGGGTAACATATCTTTTAATTTCTTACAACAATGTCATCAATACTTACTAAATAAAGTGATTATTTTTCCAAAAACCTAACATGGTCATCAACATCAATTTTATACGGAATTTTTTTCAATATCAACATTCTTGTTATCCCTTTTTAATCGGTGACGTGCATTATAAATTGATTTGCATGGAAGGTTGGATTTTCCTTCAGGATTTTCAAAATTTCAGCCGGCCTCAGCGTGCTATTTGCCAAATCTCTTAATGATTCCATCTCCATTCCCTGCAACTTCCCTTCATCGGAATGGCCCTCGACATAATTAGCAGCTTGATGGTTGTGCCTGCCATCAACGACTGTTAACCTCCACTCCTCATCGCCAACGCCGACGCCCACCATATTACCACGCAATGAGAACAGACATTGACACTTCTTGGTTTTAACTATCCTGTCAGTCTTTTTTCCTTTCGGTGTCCCCTATAAACCCCGCTTCTTTCACATGCAAAGTAAACAGCAGGAATCCTATTGGAAGTTTTACTCAAACTCGCCGTCGACATGGTAACAATCACATGGCCGACGGACTTTATCCACTCAAACAGCTCGTCTCTTCTATTAAAAATTTGCGTGGAACTAAATTCTTTTGTAAAATCCATTTCATCCTGTATCAAATAATTCATACAATTAATTCGACTTGGAATCAAAGATTTAATGCATTATCCCAGAAAAGATAATCAATAGAACCTTGGATTTTGTACCTTCTCCATCAATCTCAACTGTATTTGCAAGCATGTAAAATCACTAAATTTCTACATCATTTCCACCCAATTGAATAAGAATTTCACCTACAATGTACTTAAAAGTATATACGTACCAAATGGAAAACCTCGAAAATCATTACTTTCAAACGCAAGAAAGGAAGAAAATGCTCATGTATCCTAGAAGGTGTATATGATTGAAATATGTGCATGAATGAATATATACATGTTAGCAGAATTATTGTTTGACTACCTAGTGTATGTATAAGCGTTTGTAATCACTATACCTGGTTGAATTATAATGTGATGTGATCGGGATAGCTACTAGTCTGGCTAGAGTTATATTTATAGTTAGAATGTCCGAGGACGGACTTTATTCTAAGGTGGGGAGGATGTAACGGTCGCTTTCCGATCGTATCTTCTTCGTGCACGTGCTGTTGACCGTGCACGTATTTGTTTTAGACTTTGTTTGTTTGTGAACACCTTGGTGTGATATGTCGTTGTGAACGTCTCTGAGAGTATTAAATTGTGGCGCTAATTTGGAACGACATTTCTCGGGTCGTTCTCCCACGATTTGATCGTATTCGAAGAGGCGTTGTGATTTTCACTTTTGACATGAGACATTTCTTATTTTAGTTTCTTCGCTCGACGTCGAAATTGAGATCCGTCTTCTTTGTTTTCTTTCTCTCGTCGTTTCGATCACCCTAATATTTATTTCACAATTTTTGGATTTTATTTAACCTATTTTATATTTTTGGCCAAGCGTAAAATATTTTTAAATACCAAGTTTTAAATTATTTTCGACCCAATATAATTTTTATTAGTTTATAATGCTGCAAAATATTTTTGACCCAAATCCTAGCCCCTATCTTGGCCGCACCCTAGCCATGCATGAGTAAGAGAGGGAGAGATTGAATTTTTAATGATTTTTAAATCCTAATCCTAATAGAATTAGCCGTAGACCAAGTCACCCCCTCTATACTATATAAACAACCCCTAGGTTAACCTATTTTCGCAAGTAAACAACCCTAGCCGCTCCCATAACTCAAATTCTCGCTTGCGACGATCATCGCAACAGCAGCCCGTATCCGCCCCCGCACGACCGACGAAAACCCCCTCTTTCCCTCGGTCTGACCGAGGCCAACCCCAGCACCATCGCTCCGCTCCGCACCAAGCCCCGCTGCATCGCTGCATCGCCCGCACCCCATGCCCGCCCGAGAACTTCTCTCGGTTTGACCGAGAGCCCCGCCCGCTCCACATCGCTTCCCCGCTCCGCTGCAGCACCCACTTCGCATCTCCGCATCCACCCGCTATGACCGACCCGTTCCCCCGCATCTCCGCATCGCCCGCTCTGTTGCAACTTGCAACGTTGCAACTCCGCTCCGCCCAAGCGCCCGACCGAAGGATTCTTCCGTACCGGCCTGCTTCGATCGAGAGCCCCCGCTCTGCATCGCACCCCGCAGCGCTGCGACCCCCGCCCGCAGTGTCTGACCGACGGATTTCCTCGCACCGGCCCGTGTCTGACCGAGCGACGTTCTTTGCAACGTCGCAACTCTCGCACCGCTTGCCACCGTGGGCCTCCCAAGTTCTCCAGAGGTGTTGTGGGTCTCCCATTGGCCCCTAGCACTACTGTGGGTCCCACCTAGGTGTCTCTTCTTCGAGGATTTGCCGTTTACGATGTTGCGATACGTCATAGCCCGTCGTCGCACGTTCTAGCTTTGGAATCTTGGTTCGTTGATCTGGTTGCTGCCCAGACTTGGCAAGCGAGGAATCTATTTTGGAATCTGGACTAGGAGCGTGTTATTTTATCCCAACCCTTGGCGTCGCTACCCGACGCTAGTGTAGCTTTTGCGTCGTGTTGAGGTAACGTTTTACACGCCTAGGACCCTCAACCACAGCCTGTTAATCAAGACTAAAATTGATGTTTTTAAAGTGTTTTAAATTCACTAATCAAGATTAATAATATGGGACTGTAGGCCGGTGGACTTGTGCATGTAGGTTATTTGTGACTTTGGACTCTTTGGACGGTGTTTTTCTGACGACAGACTTGCAGGCAAGTGAAACTTGCCAACTTTTGATTAGGGCCACGTTTTAGGCCACTTCCTTGTTTTTAGCGTAAAAGAGACTAGGCAGTGAAATGATAGCTGCCTAGACGCCCATTTGATCTAGTTTGATAACGAAGCTAGATCCATCCCCTTTTACTTGTTCATGTCATTCTTGCATACTTATCTGTCATGTTTAAATTCCTTACCTGTACGCCTTGCTACTTGCTATGCCATGTCATCCACGCATTGAATGTTGCATTCGTAGCATACGCTACATACTTGTACTTGCTTGTCTAGGCTAGGTGCACCCCTATGACATCATGAAAAACACTTCCTGGCTCGTGATCCAGAAGCGAGCATTCACATTCGAGGGTAAGGCCCTGGCTCGATACACGTGGAGGGGTAGGGTTGAGCGACCACTCAACTTAGGAGTTGGCCCGATCAGCCACTCTAGCTGTAAGGCGTGAACTCTGTGCACGACATGAAAACGTGACTTGTGAATGATAGTAGTTTGCTACTCTTGCCATGCCATGCTAGATGCTTGTTGTACCTCACTTTACTTGTTGCACTCATACTTTAACTGCCATGTCATTACATCATGTTAGAACTGCTAGGTTGCTTTACTTTTACATTTCAGTTTCCTTGCACAAGTCTCTTGTAGACTTGCTGACATGTGCCCCTTGCTCTTTTGGGTGTCGCATGTTAGACCCTGAGCCAGAGACCGTTGCTGAGAGCGTGGATTACTGACGCTGAGCCTGCGTCCATGTCTGCCCAGAAGGAGTTTTGTGGACACCGGTGACCATTCTTAGTGACCTTGCTGAGCTTCCTTTTGTTTTAGGTTTTCTGTTAGTTGTCGGTGCGTGGAACCTTTACTTTGTACGTTGTACTTTTGTTGGCCATGCTGGGGCCCTTTAGATTCTTTTCTTTTTAAGCCTGGTGGCTTTTCTGTGATGTTGAGACTTATTTTATGGATATTCTAAGATTTCTCTTTTGTCTCACTTCCTTTATTATTATCTTTGTTCGTATCGCAATTGCAAGGACCTGCCATTTAATGTTTATTGACGCTTATCGGACTTGCAGCTTTGCAGCTTCAAGTCTGAGCGGACCTACTCACGTCTCACCTCCATATTTTTGGGAAGCGGGGCGTGACAGGTTTTGTTGGTGGCCCATGCAGGTCCGTCTTGCAACTGCGAATTATCGAAACAACGATATTAACTATGGAATGTCCATTAAATAAATTGCAACATCCGAGTCATAAGCCTTGAGCCTAGTCGAGTCGTTTTCCTATGACACTAGGTGGTAAGAAGACTTAGTTGGACGTCTGTGCTTGCTAGTTAGAGGCCCCTGATTGTTAGTTAGACTCCCTGCTAGGAATTGATTTAATCATCTTAGGAATTACCTTAGTGGTTCTTGTCTAACTCTGACCATATCAGACTTCTAGAATTTCTTTAGTCATTCGCTTGGGTTCATCGATTTCGGACCAAGCTGAACGCATTTCATTACAGTCTAGCTCCTTAGAAAGTCTTAGCGCTTAGTTTTTTAATCTTTAGTTGGTCGACTGTAGGAGTTTCCCCGTAGATTTTCCTGGTTCATATCCTAGGCGTATGTATGTTTTGATCATCCGACCATTTTCCTTGCCTCGATTCACGAGATCGCCTCATGACGATCGTCGTCAATTTTCGAATCTCTCCGTTACAAATCTTGAATCTTCTGAAGTATTTTTTTCGATTTCCTTTTTCCCTAAGTTTAAATTTGTTCAAAATTTTAATATGTATACTTATACTTCATACTCTTTCGTTGACTTAAATTTTTAAAACTTTTGTCGAGATTTTTGAATACTAGCTTATGATATTTTTCCAGCATATACTTTTCGTACCTATGTAAATACCTTGTCCCTTCATATACTAATTTTATTATGAACCGTACTTTTATTTCGCCCAATTCGATTTATAATTTTCTTTTCTTACTTTATTCCATTCGAATGACACATCGTGCTTACTTTTAATATACTTTTCAAGTCACATGTGACTTCAGCTTTCAGCAAGTCGATTTTATGCTCATCTTTTTCGCTATTTCAGATCTTTGTAAAATTACTATTTCGTAATCATTTCCTGATCTAGACCCTCCATAATTTGGTTTTAAAGCTGTATTACAAATTTTGATAATTCTACTACTAAGTTAATATTATCTTTCCGTTCACCATACATACCTTTAGAATAATTTCTAAACTAAATAGAATTTCAAATATTTTTATATATCCGTACCAGGCTCGTTGTGCTCGTTTGTTAAGAACTTTGTGTAAATCAGTTTTTTTTTGGCAAATCCTTGTTCCGCTAAAAGTAGTTTCAATATTGATTATTTTAAAAATTTTCCCTAGCTTAAAGACTTTGAAAGCATTTAACATGAGCTTAAATTCTTCAGTTCATTTAATTTCATTCTTTGAATTTCAAAACTTTTGCCAACATTATATTAAATTACTGCCGTAAAATATTTTCTAAACTACGTCCTTAATGTTCGTGTGAATGATTTACTTCCTTTTTAAATAATTTTCGATAAGCCAATAAACCGTTTTCTCTTATTATGTATATCCGACTCGAACTTATTTCGAACAACTTGTTTTATCGATCTCCAAATATTTTATGCAGACGAGGACTCCAGCTTTTGAAGTACATCAGTTTTCAAACTCCACGTATTTTAGCTTATGTTATTTACACTATTTCCTTTTCTCTGACCTATAAAAGTATCACTACATCTCCCTTTCCTCTACCTAAACATTCACAAGTGAATCGCTGTTTCACCTAACCAAGTTGTCTCCTTGTATTCGTCCTACCTGAACTCGTGTTTATCGATCCTTCACTCGTCACGCTTTCGACCTCGACCTTCCTATATTGCTAAGGCTTTAGTGCTCGTCAATGACTGTGTCAACTCTAATTTGTTAGTAGGCCCTTGGACCTTTGTGATGTTGTCGTGGTGCATGTACCTAAGTTGAGTATGTGGGCTTGAATGAGTGTACTCCCCTATAGTATATTAATGTTTGCCTATTGTGTGATATATACATACTCAGCGTTATTCGTGATATTATGAAGTTGTTGTGTGTTAGTATTTATAGGTATGTGTGAGGATAACTATACCACCCTGGGGACGTCTGTGTATATAAGGATCAGTGTTGGAATATCTAATGAGGTGTATGAAGTTGGAGATACTTATAATGGTTGAAATAATATGTTGGTAAAGCTATGTGTATGATAGGTGTGATAACAATAGGTATACGTATAGTTAAGTGAGTAGGCCTATTATATGACCTATATGTTAGTACGCGTGAGTATGTGCTCGTATGTAGATACGTATTGTGCCTAGACGTAAGTAGTTATGTATTTGCTGCATGAGTATATAGGTGATATACATATGGTAGTAGGATTATAATTTTGATTGGTATTGCTTGCTTTTACGGGATGTTGTACGCGTGTATACCATGAGGTATACACGATTATTGCATATCTTAACTATGTATGAAGTAGATGTGTTGGTATACTAATTATAGGTAGTAGGATATGGTGTGGATATATGTTCTACATGTGTGTGACTATACGGTGAATGCATGTATTAGGGAGGGTATTATAATTATACGTGTGCTGATGTCTGTACTATTATTATGGTATATAAAGTGATTGAACTATGAGAGTGCTACCTGACTAAATATTTAGGGTGATTGACTATTGGTATGTATATGGTTATATTGGTAGATGTGTATACATTGGAGTGGTATTGGTATAGGTATAAATACCGTGTTACGTATATAGAGTATTCTGATATGTGTTTTGAGTCTCACTCAAGCTTGAGTGGGTATACTCTAAGTATATTGTTATGTATGTCTGTAGTTGCATATAGCGATGTTTGATGTATGTATAGTGATAGGAGTGTTTGTGCCTGGTTGTGTTACGCACATGATTGTGGGTCGCTATACCAGTATATAGTTATAGGTGTTGGTCTTGTGGTATAGTTATTTACTAAGGATATGCCTGTGTGAACGTATGTGTGCTAGCTACACTAGGTGTGTAGATGTGCTGGATATATGGTGGTGTGACTGGTATGTATGTATGAAATGTTAGCGTGTGTGGGTGTGCACCATACTCGGGTAAGTATATGCCTAGTTATAAGTATTGGTGACTATGATATGTGTGGCGTGACGTGAATATAGTTATAGGACCGTATGTGATGTGAATATATGGTGAAATATTTGCATGCATTGGAACGACTATGTATTGTGAAATTATAGTAGTGGTGAATGTATATTAGATATAGTAAAACTTAATTCAATAATGGTATGGTGTGACTACATGTGTTGAGGTGTTTGGTATCGGATGAATATCAGGGAGTAGTATACCCATGTTTGTTTGGTGCATAGGTAGCCATCTATACGTAGAGCAATGATTGTATTTGCTAGTATGAGGCTAATCTTATGTGAGTATCTGAGCTATTGCTTTGTGCTAGGTAAGTAGCAGTTATATAAGGGATGTATGCATATATATATATGATTGAAATATGTGCATGAATGAATATATACATGTTAGCAGAATTATTGTTTGACTACCTAGTATATGTTTAAACGTTTGTAATGACTATACCTGGTTGAATTATAATGTGATGTGATCGGGATAACTACTAGCCTGGCTTGAGTTATATTTATAGTTAGAAAGTCCGAGGACGGACTTTATTCTAAGGTGGGGAGGATGTAATGGTCTCTTTCCGATCGTATCTTCTTCGTGCACGTGCTGTTGACCGTGCACGTATTTGTTTTAGACTTTGTTTGTTTGTGAAAACCTTGGTGTGATATGTCGTTGTGAACGTCTCTGAGAGTATTAAATTGTGGCGCTAATTTGGAACGACATTTCTCGGGTCGTTCTCCCACGATTTGATCTTATTCAAAGAGACATTGTGATTTTCACTTTTGACGTGAGACGTTTCTATTTTTAGTTTCTTCCCTCGACCTCGAAATTGAGATCCGTCCTCTTAGTTTTCTTTCTCTCGTCGTCCCGATCACCCCAATATTTATTTCACAATTTTTGGATTTCATTTGACCTATTTTATATTTTTGGCCAAGCTTAAAATATTTTTAAATACCAAGTTTTAAATTATTTTCGACCCAATATAATTTTTATTAGTTTATAACGCTGCAAAATATTTTTGACCCAAATCCTAGCCCCTATCTTGGCCGCACCCTAGCCATGCGTGAGTAAGAGAGGGAGAGATTGAATTTTTAATGATTTTTAAATCCTAATCCTAATAGAATTAGCCCTAGACCAAGTCAACCCCTCTATACTATATAAACAACCCCTAGGTTAACCTATTTTCGCAAGCAAACAACCCTAGCAGCTCCCACAACTCAAATTCTCGCTTGCGACGATCGTCGCAACAGCAGCCCGTAGCTGATCACTCCTTATTTTACACCTTTTTCCCG
Organism: Scilla litardierei; assembly: GCA_030789695.1. Lineage (NCBI taxonomy): Eukaryota > Viridiplantae > Streptophyta > Magnoliopsida > Asparagales > Asparagaceae > Scilla > Scilla litardierei. The sequence goes on from CM061142.1 coordinate 249,797,141, forward strand.
CATGTTTGCATGCCATTTAGATCGCCCAAATCATGTTTTTCACGATATATCGATGATATTGCGATGCTTTTCACGATTTGTTGTTTTTGTCGCATTTCAGGTGATTTGGCGCGATTTGGAGTGATCTCGAGATGCGCTTACTCTAGACGGTCACCGACGACCTCCCCGAGGGGTATTTTGCTGTTGGAGAGGAGCGGAAGAAGAATGGACGTCGCAGGAGCGACGAGGAGGCCAAAATAAGCAATCTGGGCATTTTTAGTGTCCCACTCGGCCGAGTGGAGGAGCCACTCGGCCGACCAGCGAGACACCGCTCGGCCGACCAGATCAGACACGATTCCTATGTGCACTCGGCCGAGCGACGGAGACCACATCGGCTGAGTGACGATACCCCGTCCGCCCGAGTGGCGCCCAGACGAAGCCCTTCAAAAATCTCCAAGTTACTGTTTTTCGGCTCCCTGAGCTTCAGAAGACCCACTCGGCCGAGTGGATTATCCCGTCCGCCCGAGTACCATGAAGCCATCGGCCGAGTGACGACAACTCACTCGGCCGAGCCGCCCCCGAAGTAGAGACCCCTGAAGGCCCAGACTTACTGGAAAATTACAGGGTTTCTCACTCGGCCGAGCGACTTTTGTCACTCGGCCGAGTGCGACGCGCTGCCTGTAGCGAAAACTGCGGAAAACAGGCTGCGCAGGGGTATTTTGGTCACAGTTTTTGGACGATTTTGGGGGGTATTTAACCCCTGTTTTTACCCTAGTTTGAGAGAGCTTCTTCTTAGATTTTTTGCAGCTTTTTAGATCCACTTTTTAGCTTTATTCTTGAGATTGGAGAAGAGACAAATTTGTGATTTTTGTTGGAATAATTGAAGAACTCCATTGGTTTGTCTATCTCTTCTCTAAAAATTCTATTTTTATTGCATATCTCAATATTGTGATGAATTCTATTGCTTATTTCATTGTTTATTCTTGTGATCTTGCTATGAATTGTGAGTAGTCGCCACGTCTTGGGGCGTGGGGATGAACCCTACAAGCCCAACTTCATATTTGTGATGAATTAGTAGAAATTTTGCTAGAATTGATATCTAGGGATTAGATTGGGATCAATTTACTACGGATAGCTAGGAGTTCATACCGATTGGGATTTGCAAGAGATTGGATCCCAATTCGATAGGAAACCCTAGAAATCCGAATTGGGTTGGAATCGAATTTCCGTAGTATCGGTTTGCAAGAGATTGGACCGATACTAGGGTTTCCGGTTGCAATTCCGTGCCAATACCCGTTTGCAAGAGATTGGACGGGTAGGAACTATCCCAATCTAGATCGCGAGTCGAGTTTGCAAGAGATTGGGCTCGGTGCGCGATTGGACGATGATGTTGATCCTAATGCTAGCTTTCCTAGGCTAGGGTTTGCAAGAGATTGGACCCAAACCTAGGATAGCTATAGACCGGCAACAGCGTGAGAGCGTGAGCTTAGTTCTACATTCAGTTGCAACAAGTTCATCCAGAATCTTAATCTAGCAATTTTGATACCGATGAACCACATTCATGAGATACGGTGAGTAGCGGGAATTCCCCATTCCCTAGATGTTCTTTATTTGATTTGATAATTCCGCACTTTGTCTGACGATTGTGACAGGATCGCCCAAGGCAAATCTCTCTTCTTAAATAGCCAGGTTGATTGGAACAAACACGGTCATTCGTCCTCCTTGTGTTCGATATCCCGCTCGCCGCTACACCGTGCGCTTGCGGTAAAACTACAACCGTCGCCTCAGGTGTGTATCCGGGGTGCGATCAAGTTTTTGGCGCCGTTGCCGGGGAGGGCATTTTGACGGTGTTCGTCATCGACCACCCGGTTACTTTTTCTTTCTCTCTTTCTTTACTTTCTTCTATTTGCATATTCTCCCTGTATTTTGCATAAGGTCTTTGCAGGAAGAATGGAGGATGCAATGTCAACAATAGAACTCAGTCAGGAAGACTATGACTCCTTCACAGACCTCCTTAAGGAGCTTGTCGATGAGGTCCACGCTACCGGAGCTTTCGCTATCGACGTCAAGGACCCTGACGAGCAACTGTTTGCTAGTTTTGTGATGGACCAAGTCTCTCCGGAGGGGACAATCAGGGGCAACGTCAGAGTTGATGTGTTGGACGACAAGCTATATTTCGAAGACGGTAGAACAAATGTCGAGGATCACTATACTCCGGGAGGATTTTCGGAGCAAACCAACGTCCAGGGAGTTACACCCCATGACACTTACTCTTGCTTCTATGAGTCGTCTGATGTATTTCTTGATTCCAGGAACGAACCGGAGCCGAGTGAAAGCTCTGACGATGCTAGCACAGAATCGGAGGGCGCCTATTTCGATGCATCATCCTCACTAAGTAGTGAGTCTGACTCTTCACAAGAGAGCGCGCCACCTGAGCACGAGCTAGACCCGGATGGCGAGGAAGGAGCGAAACTCATGCGAGCCGATGAAGTAGAAGGAGAGGCGCCTCTTCAGGTAGAACTTAAACAATTACCTCCGAATCTAAGGTACGCCTTTTTGGGTAACAAATTAACTTTCCCGGTGATAGTAAACTCCCACCTCACGCCAGACCAACTTGAAAAACTCCTAGACGTTCTTAGGAGCCATAAAGATGTCCTGGGATACATTATCTCCGATCTAAAAGGGATAAGCCCTAGGCTTTGCACGCATAGGATCCATTTGGAGGATACCGACGCCACCTCCATAGAGCCTCAAAGGCGGTTAAACCCGAACATGAAGGAGGTGGTTAAAAAGGAAATCCTAAAATTACTAGAAGCCGGTATAATTTATCCTATCTCAGACAGTAGATGGGTTAGCCCCATTCACGTCGTCCCCAAGAAAGGGGGGATGACTGTCATAAAAAATGAAAAAGGTGAGCCCATATCTACGTGCACCGTCACGGGATGGCGAATGTGCATTGACTATAGGAAACTCAATAAAGCCACCCGAAAGGACCATTACCCATTGCCCTTCATTGATCAAATGCTTGAACGCCTTGCAAAACATAAATACTTTTGCTACCTAGATGGGTATTCGGGATTCTTCCAAATCCCTTTGCATGAAGATGACCAAGAGAAGACAACTTTCACTTGTCCCTATGGCACCTATGCCTACCGTAGGATGCCGTTTGGCCTTTGTAATGCCCCCGCCACCTTTCAGAGGTGTATGACGTCCATATTTTCTGATTACATTGAAAATATTATGGAAGTTTTTATGGATGATTTCTCGGTCTATGGAAGTGAGTTTGACTCATGCTTGGAAAATCTTACTAAAGTCCTAAAGAGGTGCCAACAAAACAATCTCACTCTGAATTGGGAGAAGTGTCACTTCATGGTCACGGAAGGTATAGTTCTCGGACACCTTGTCTCCTCGAGAGAAATTGAGGTAGATAAAGCAAAGATTGAGGTAATCGAGAAACTCCCTCCTCCTATTAATGTCAAGGGCATTAGAGGCTTCCTTGGTCACGCGGGGTTCTACCGCCGCTTCATCAAGGATTTCGCCTCGATTGCCCGACCACTTACTTCTTTGCTCGCTAAAGATATTCCTTTTATTTTTTCAGGTGAATGCTTACGAGCCTTCAACGCCTTGAAGGAAGCACTAGTCTCCGCGCCCATCATACAACCACCGGATTGGAGCCTCCCTTTTGAGCTAATGTGTGATGCTAGCGACCAAGCCATTGGAGCGGTGTTGGGACAAAGAAAAGATAAGAAGCTTCATGCGATATACTATGCGAGCAAGACATTGGATGACGCGCAGAAAAACTACACAACTACCGAGAAAGAGCTTCTAGCAGTCGTCTATTCCATAGAGAAGTTTCGCTCTTACCTCCTTGGTTCAAAGGTGATTGTCCACACCGACCATGCGGCATTGAAGTATCTTTTAAACAAGAAGGAGGCCAAACCTCGGTTGATTAGGTGGATACTCCTGTTGCAAGAATTCGACTTAGAGATCAGAGACAAGAAGGGTATGGACAATGTCGTGGCGGATCATTTATCTAGGCTCATTCGCGACAAGGAGGATGAGAGTTTGCCTATCGACGACACATTCGTGGATGAGAGGCTATATTCCATAAGGACCGGAGAGGTCCCTTGGTACGCGGACTTCGTCAACTACTTGGCTTGTGGAATTAAACCGCATGGGATGCCCACGCATCAAAAGAGGAGATTTCTTCATGAAGTCCGTAGCTATTTCTGGGAAGATCCATACCTCTTCAAGATATGCAAGGATAGCGTCATTCGGAGGTGTGTTTCTAAAGAGGAGGCGACATCCATCATTTTGCATTGCCACGGTCTACCATGCGGAGGACATCATGCCGCCTCTAAAACCACCGCTAAGATTTTGCAGAGCGGATTCTTCTGGCCGACAATGTTTAAAGACACCCACGACTTTGTAAAGGGGTGCGATAGATGCCAACGGACCGGAAATATCTCCAAGCGCAATGAGATGCCAATGAGGCCCCTCCAAGAAATTGAGCTTTTTGATTGTTAGGGAGTAGACTTCATGGGACCATTTCCTTCGAGCAATGGCAACAAATACATCCTATTGGCCGTCGACTATGTCTCCAAATGGGTGGAAGCAATCGCCACCCCTACTAATGATGCAAGGGTCGTCTCCAAGTTCTTCAAGCAAAATATCTTCCCGCGCTTTGGAGTGCCTCGTACCTTGATAAGCGACGGGGGAAGCCACTTCATAGAGAACAAGTTTGAGGCCATGCTAAAGAAGTACGGAGTGAACCATAGAGTTGGCATGGCATATCACCCCCAGACTAGCGGCCAAGTGGAAGTCTCAAATAGAGAGATCAAGCAAATTCTTGAGAAGACCGTGGATCGATCTAGAAAGGATTGGTCAATGAAGCTAAACGATGCTCTATGGGCATATCGCATGGCCTTTCGCACTCCCATCGGTACCACACCGTTCCGACTAGTCTATGGGAAGGCTTGCCACTTGCCGGTAGAGTTGGAACACCGCGCATATTGGGCCATCAAGACCTTTAACTACGACTACAAGAGTGCGGCGGTAAGGCGACTCTTGGACATCAACGAGCTTGATGAAATAAGGAGAGACGCCTATGAGAGCTCAAGAATTTACAAAGAAAGGGCCAAGATTCTCCACGATGCCCGCATAACCGTCACAGACTTCAAGGTTGGAGACAAGGTCTTACTCTATAACTCCCGGCTCCGATTATTTCCCGGAAAGTTGAGGTCACGTTGGTCCGGACCTTTCACCATTAAGAACATACAACCGGGAGGGGCCTTCGAGTTGGAAAGAAAAGACGGAGCCTCGTTCAAGGTAAATGGTCAGAGACTCAAGCATTATTCCGAGGGAGTGCCGACGGGAGAAATCAATAGAATATATCTACTTAAGGGACGGCCGGATGACCTTTCATACGTCCTTGATGAGGTAATAGAGGAGGCGATCCCCCACTCGATTGGCGCTCTTTTCGGTGAAGATTTAGAGGAAGGCTCGGATTTAGGCCAAAATGAGAAAGAAGATGATTCCCCCGACCTCTCCGCTGAGAATGATGAAGGCGACGCTGATGTCGCAAGGATTCGAGAGCTCTGCAAACTCTCGAAATCAAAGTCTCCGAAGAAAGCTCCGCCGGTACGGAAATCGGCATCACCGGTGAAGCCGTTGACCGGAGCAAATGCTAGCTTGGGGGAGCCTCCCCCCAACACTATTCGAGACGGGAGACCACCGAGGGAGAACGCGCCGCAACTTCCAAATCCAAGCGCTCTCCCCGGAAAGTTTGATGGGTGCATCTCATATGCACCAAACATCCCGCATTAATTGAAAATCATAGGGGGTCGAGCTCACGACCTTAAACGAGCGCTTGTCGGGAGGCAACCCGACGGTTTTTGCTTTATTTTCACTTTTCTTTTATTTTTGTTTTAAAAAATTTTTAGTGTTTTGAGTCGTTCGCCAAAAAAATTTTGTGATAACGGGTCCTATTTTTCTTGACAGGAGAGGAGATAGGTAAATCCATCATGAGGAGGATAAACGGGACGACGAGGAGCGCCCCAAGAAGGTGCTCGACGCTTAGGAGGAAGATGGAATCGACTGGAGGAAGAAAGACGGAGTTTAGAGCCCAAACGAAGACAAACATCAGAACACAAGGCTCACTCGGCCGAGTATACTAGTCACTCGGCCGAGTACACAAGTTCGTCCGGCCGAGCCGCTCACGAACGAGGGAAGTCTGCTGTACCCAACTCTCTGTTTATTTTCCTGATTTCAATATAACTGCTACTCAGCCGAGTATATATTTTCACTCGGCCGAGTAAAACGGATACCCTCCTAGGGCGAGTCATGCCGAGTAGCTTGAGCCACTCGGCCGAATGGACTTACTCCACTCGGCCGAGGCTGGTAAGGCCACTCGGCCGAAGCGTAGGCGAGGAGGAAATTTCCATTGACCTCGCTCGGCCAAGTGACCACGTCACTCGGCCGAGTCGTAACTTTTATTATATAAGGGCCGAGGGGGGGGCGCGATTTTCGAAACACAAAAACCCGATTTCGCCCGACTGTTCAGCTTCCCTCACCCGACCCTCGCTCGCTCTCGTCCCCACTCGCCCGACCAGCCTCCTCACACCGCCGCTCGACCCGCCACCGCCGGCCAAGCATACGCCGGCGCCTCGCCCGAGTCGCCGGCGGCGGCCGCCGCTCCGATCGCCTCTGGTACCCCCTATTTCGCCTTTTTCGCCTCTTTTTGTATATTTTTCGAGGATCCATGTGTTAAACGACCCCCAAACCCAAATCAATTTCTATATTTATCTGTTATACCCCTAATGCTCCATACGTTTTGAATATTACCCGCTGATATCTCCATTTCATGCGCAGGTTGTTTTTGGGAGCTTAGGGGAGCCCAGGGGAGCTTCTTGGGACTGATTCGGGCTTCGCGGAGGCGCTGTCTTCGCACGCTTCCACTGCTTAGCACTCGCGGCGTGTCGGGGTATACTCTTTCCTTTATTTTATACACGCCGCACTTTTCACGTTTTTCGGCGCGCGCTCGGGGCCGATATGCCGCCCCGGACACGACCGCGGACGAGGAGACCTTCCGCCAAGAGGAAGCGGTCGGATGATGCCGGCCCCTCCCACGAGGTGGAGGGCTCTCCTCCTCCTTTCCCCACACACCCCGCACACCCCGCACAGCCTGCAGCACCCGCACAGCCCGCACAGCCACTCCCTGCCGCTCCACAGCCACCACCTCCGGCTCCACTGATCGGGCCGTTGGGGATCACGTTCTGAAATGACGCACACCGCGTCGCTTTCGAACGTATCTCCCAGCGCTCGATCGTACCCTCCAGGTTTGCACACCTTGCCGACCTAGGACGCCTGGGGGTACTAGAGGGGATGCTCACATTGTACGACAACGTGGGCTGGCGAGATTTCTTTCAGGTGTCGGCGGATACGTTTATCCGCCCGACACTTGAGGTTCTTAGTTCGATCGCCCGGACCGACGAGGGATGCTCGTTTCAGTTCATGGACCGGGAGTGCCAGGTCACTCTCGATATGATGAGAGCATTTTTCTCGTGGCCCGCTGTCCCCGAAGCCGATCGCGGTTACGGCCCCACCCATATCCCCCCACCTTCCTTCGACGCCGGTGCCTTCTGGGCCCTGATTACGGGTCTCCACGTTGCCTTTGACCCTAGTAGGGCCAAGGCCTCGGCCATTGTCCATCCCTGCCTCCGTATTGCTCAGCGCCTTATGGCGATGACCTTTTTGGCCAGATATGAGCCGGGCACGATGTCTACGCCAGAGCTCTACATGCTCTACGTGATGACACGTCCCAGAGCTCTATCTAGGGATGGCGATGAGCTTGTCCCCGCTGTCGTGATTGATGTCGCGGCATGGTTTTTAGACCGCATCATTGTATCGGTGGGCGCTCGCTCACCGATATGCTGCGGCGGCCTGATCACCTTGCTTGCTCTTATGACCGGCGAGGATTTCCCTGACGACCTGCGACGAGTATCGGGACCCACTTCTTTGTCGATCGATGTTATGGCCCGGATGAAGATGCTTTGTCCGCACGGTGAGCGTCACTGGGTCTGGTTGCACGGCCCTTATGGTGCCGATTACATGATTCTTCCGAGCCCAGCTCGGACTCAGATTGCACCAGCCCACGTTGACTGGCTCCCTGTGATGGATGTTCTCATCCCCACTGCTTACGTGCTCGAGGCCGAGGAGGCCGAGCAGGCCCACGCTGCCCCTGTAGACCCTGTTGCCCCTGCCGAGCCAGCCGCCATGCCTGTTGACCATGTGGCCCCTCAGCCTACCCCCGATGTTTCCGCCGCTCCTGACACCGCTGTCGGTGTCGGGAGTACCTTAGCTGAGCCCACTTCCACCACTCCCACGGCTGTCACCACCACGACCTCCGCCTCAGGACGGAGACGGCGCAGCACCACCTTCTTAGGCACCCTTGATGCCATCGATTAGTCTTGCCGTTGTGCTGCCCGTTTCTGCTGGGTCCTGATGCATTTTTGTCCACCCCCCCTCCCCTCACTTATTTTGAGAGTCTCATTTTGATCATATCTTTATATATCTTTTCTGGGAGAGAGGGAGAGTTTTTGGTGCCACATATATATCTGTATCACTCCTATCTTTGCATGCATCATGTCCGCATCATATTTTTCATTTCTTTATTTTTATCTTTTTATTTTCTTTTTTTCATGCTTGCATCCTCACTTGGCCCTCACATTTCTTGTCTCTCGGTGTGCCACACTTTGCACATTGAGGACACTGTGCCATTTAGCTTGGGGGAGTGAGTTCTCACGTTCCTTTTCGGTTTGCCACCTTTATTTTTAGTTTTTCACACCATTTTTCGCTTTTGCACTCATTTTCTTCAATTTTCTTTTATTTTACCATGCATCACGTTTTTCTTATTTTTCTGTGTGCCGCATTGTAAATAGTTCTATTTTCCCTTTATCTTTATTTCTTTTTCATCTCATGCTAGAGATGACTTTTCTATGATGATGATGACGTTGGATTTAGCTTACTCTATATGCATGCTATATTTGTCATGTCTTAGATTCTATTTTTGATATCATATGCTATGACTTGCCTTGCATCTAGAGATAGTAACCCACACTTTTGTCACGTGAAAATGGATGAAATTTTATTATTAGCTGAGTCTGAATATTCATATGTATGCTATCACAGAAAACACACCAAGATTCACGCATTGAATGCTTATATCTGGAGTAATGATTTCTTTTTCCTATATCACTTCTATATGCATGAATTGTACACTTCACTTCAGGATGATTGAATGATGTTAGCTATGATAAATCTGGATTAGTTAGTTTTTTTTGTGATCGAAACTGAGTAGATTAGATTACCCTGCTGAAGTTGTCGTGCATGTCTTATAGAGTGAACCGAGAGATATATCTATTTCTTTCTCCACAAATCTTGAACATTATTTCTCTACTTTTAAAATCATTGGTGAATCTCCCCTTAGCGATTCTATTATATGGCATTTCCCCCACTATTCATTCCTAGCTCCAAATCTCTTATTCTCTAAAAAAGAGAGAAAATATTCTTGTATATCATTATCTCTCTTTGAGTTGGGATCGTTTGTGTATATATGCTATATCAAAAAAAAACAAAAGAAAAAAAATGAGAAAAGAGGAAAAATCCTCAATAAAAGATCCCATCTCACTTTCTTTCTTTCTTCTTTCTTTTCATCGCTTTTGGAGCTATATAAAAATGGGGATGTAAATATTTTTTTATGCCACCACGCTTATAGATAAGCTTGGGGGAGGGGATCCATTGATGTGAGAGAGAGTGACTACTTGACGTTGCACGACAACCTAGGCTAAGTAATATTCTATACTCGGCGAGATTATTTTTAGCTTTACGAAATCCAGAAATCTAAGCCTAGCATTCATATCATGAAATCCATACTTTTCTATTCTCTCTATTCTATTATGTGATACTCTTAAACTCCTCATAGAAAGCATTCAATTGAAAAGTGTGTGATCTGCGATTCGTATACCGCTTTAAATGTTTCAGACGATGCTAGTTCTAAAATTATTCCGTTTTTCATGATTATATCGTTGTTCGTGGGTTTTCTATTTCTATTTGCACTATTATACTATGATATCAAAATAAAACTCTTTGACATGTGTTTTTCTTTCAGTGCATGCTATATGAGTAAGCGGAACCCGCGTCCTGAGAAAATGATCTAGCAACCTACCTCTTCGCTTCTTTCTTTCTACTTTATTTTTATTTCGTTTTCATTCTTCTTCGTTTTTCATTTTTTCACTTTTTGCCGTTTTCGTTTTCCGAATCCACCGGGTTCGCCTTTTACTTATCTTCCTCGAGGACGAGTAAGAGGCAAGCTTGGGGGATTTTGATCACTCCTTATTTTACACCTTTTTCCCGCATGTTTGCATGCCATTTAGATCGCCCAAATCATGTTTTTCACGATATATCGATGATATTGCGATGCTTTTCACGATTTGTTGTTTTTGTCGCATTTCAGGTGATTTGGCGCGATTTGGAGTGATCTCGAGATGCGCTTACTCTAGACGGTCACCGACGACCTCCCCGAGGGGTATTTTGCTGTTGGAGAGGAGCGGAAGAAGAATGGACGTCGCAGGAGCGACGAGGAGGCCAAAATAAGCAATCTGGGCATTTTTAGTGTCCCACTCGGCCGAGTGGAGGAGCCACTCGGCCGACCAGCGAGACACCGCTCGGCCGACCAGATCAGACACGATTCCTATGTGCACTCGGCCGAGCGACGGAGACCACATCGGCCGAGTGACGATACCCCGTCCGCCCGAGTGGCGCCCAGACGAAGCCCTTCAAAAATCTCCAAGTTACTGTTTTTCGGCTCCCTGAGCTTCAGAAGACCCACTCGGCCGAGTGGATTATCCCGTCCGCCCGAGTACCATGAAGCCATCGGCCGAGTGACGACAACTCACTCGGCCGAGCCGCCCCCGAAGTAGAGACCCCTGAAGGCCCCGACTTACTGGAAAATTACAGGGTTTCTCACTCGGCCGAGCGACTTTTGTCACTCGGCCGAGTGCGACGCGCTGCCTGTAGCGAAAACTGCGGAAAACAGGCTGCGCAGGGGTATTTTGGTCCCAGGTTTTGGACGATTTTGGGGGGTATTTAACCCCTGTTTTTACCCTAGTTTGAGAGAGCTTCTTCTTAGATTTTTTGCAGCTTTTTAGATCCACTTTTTAGCTTTATTCTTGAGATTGGAGAAGAGACAAATTTGTGATTTTTGTTGGAATAATTGAAGAACTCCATTGGTTTGTCTATCTCTTCTCTAAAAATTCTATTTTTATTGCATATCTCAATATTGTGATGAATTCTATTGCTTATTTCATTGTTTATTCTTGTGATCTTGCTATGAATTGTGAGTAGTCCCCACGTCTTGGGGCGTGGGAATGAACCCTACAAGCCCAACTTCATATTTGTGATGAATTAGTAGAAATTTTGCTAGAATTGATATCTAGGGATTAGATTGGGATCAATTTACTACGGATAGCTAGGAGTTCATACCGATTGGGATTTGCAAGAGATTGGATCCCAATTCGATAGGAAACCCTAGAAATCCGAATTGGGTTGGAATCGAATTTCCGTAGTATCGGTTTGCAAGAGATTGGACCGATACTAGGGTTTCCGGTTGCAATTCCGTGCCAATACCCGTTTGCAAGAGATTGGACGGGTAGGAACTATCCCAATCTAGATCGCGAGCCGAGTTTGCAAGAGATTGGGCTCGGTGCGCGATTGGACGATGATGTTGATCCTAATGCTAGCTTTCCTAGGCTAGGGTTTGCAAGAGATTGGACCCAAACCTAGGATAGCTATAGACCGGCAACAGTGCGAGAGCGTGAGCTTGGTTCTACATTCAGTTGCAACTAGTTCATCCAGAATCTTAATCTAACAATTTTGATACCGATGAACCACATTCATGAGATACGGTGAGTAGCGGGAATTCCCCATTCCCTAGACGTTCTTTATTTGATTTGATATTTCCGCACTTTGTCTGACGATTGTGACAGGATCGCCCAAGGCAAATCTCTCTTCTTAAATAGCCCGGTTGATTGGAACAAGCACGGTCATTCGTCCTCCCTGTGTTCGATATCCCGCTCGCCGCTACACCGTGCGCTTGCTGTAAAACTACAACCGTCGCCTCGGGTGTGTATCCGGGGTGCGATCAGTAGCCACCCCCGCACGACTGACGAAACCCCCTCTTTCCCTCGGTCTGACCGAGGCCAACCCCCGCACCGTCGCTCCGCTCCGTACCAAGCCCCGCTGCATCGCTGCATCGCCCGCACCCCGTGCCCGACCGAGCACTTCTCTCGGTCTGACCGAGAGACCCGCCCGCTCCGCATCACTTCCCCGCTCCGCTGCAGCGCCCGCTTCGCATCTCCGCATCCACCCGCTACGACCGACCCGTTCCCCCGCATCTCCGCATCGCCCGCTCCGTTGCAACTTGCAACGTTGCAACCTGGCTCCACCCAAGCACCCGACCGAAGGATTCTTCCGCACCGGCCCGCTCCGACCGAGAGCCCCCGCTCCACATCGCACCCCGCAGCGTTGCGACCCCCGCCAGCAGTGTCTGACCGACGGATTTCCTTGCACCGGCCCGTGTCTGACCGAGCGACGTTCGTCGCAACATCGCAACTCTCGCACCGCTTGCCACCGTGGGCACCCCAAGTTCTCCAGAGGTGTTGTGGGTCGCCCATTGGCCCCTAGAACTACTGTGGGTCCCACCTAGGTGTCTCTTCTTCGAGGATTTTCCGTTTACGACGTTGCGATACGTCATAGCCCGTCGTCGCACGTTCTAGCTTTGGAATCTTGGTTCGTTGATCTGGTTGCTGCCCAGACTTGGCAAGCGAGGAATTTATTTTGGAATCTGGACTAGGAGCGCGTTCTTTTATTCCAACCCCTGGCGTCGCTACCCGACGCCAGTGTAGCTTTCGCGTCGTGTTGAGGTAACGTTTTGCACCCCTAGGACCCTCAACCACAGCCTGTTAATCAAGACTAAAATTGATGTTTTAAAGTGTTTTAAATTCACTAATCAAGATTAATAATATGGGACTGTAGGCCGGTGGACTTGTGCACGTAGGTTATTTGTGACTTTGGACTCTTTGGATGGTGTTTTTCTGACGTCAGACTTGTAGGCAAGTGAAACTTGCCAACTTTTGCTTAGGGCCATGTTTTAGGCCACTTCCTTGTTTTTAGCATAAAAGAGACTAGGCAGTGAAATGATAGCTGCCTAGACGCCCATTTGATCTAGATTGACAACGAAGCTAGATCCGTCCCCTTTTACTTGTTCATGTCATTCATGCATACTTATCTGTCAGGTTTAAATTCCTTACCCGTACGCCTTGCTACTTGCTATGCCATGTCATCAATGCATTGAATGTTGCATTTGTAGCACACGCTACATACTTGTACTTGCTTGTCCAGGCTAGGTGCACCCTTATGCCATCATGAAAAACACTTCCTGGCTCGTGATCCAGAATCGAGCATTCACGTTTGGGGTAAGGCCCTGGCTCGATACACGTGGAGGGGTAGGGTTGAGCGACCACTTAGCTTAGGAGTTGGCCCGATCAGCCACTCTAGCTGTAAGGCGTGAACTCTGTGCACGACATGAAAACGTGACTTGTGAATGATAGTAGTTTGCTACTCTTGCCATGCCATGCTAGATGCTTGTTGTACCTCACTTTACTTGTTGCACTCATACTTTAACTGCCATGTCATTTCATCATGTTAGAACTGCTAGGTTGCTTTACTTTTACATTTCAGTTTCCTTGCACAAGTCTCTTGTAGACTTGCTGACATGTGCCCCTTGCTCTTTTGGGTGTCGCATGTTAGACCCTGAACCAGAGACCGTTGCTGAGAGCGTGGATTGCTGACGCTGAGCCTGCGTCCATGTCTGCCCAGAAGGAGTTTTGTGGACACCGGTGACCATTCTTAGTGACCTTGCTGAGCTTCCTTTTGTTTTAGGTTTTCTGTTAGTTGTCGGTGCGTGGAACCTTTACTTTGTACGTTGTACTTTTGTTGGCCATGCTGGGGCCCTTTAGATTCTTTTCTTTTTAAGCCTGGTGGCTTTTCTGTGATGTTGAGACTTATTTTATGGATATTCTGATATTTCTCTTTTGTCTCACTTCCTTTATTATTATCTTTGTTCGTATCGCAATTGCAAGGACCTGCCATTTAATGTTTATTGACGCTTATCGGACTTGCAGCTTTGCAGCTTCAAGTCTGAGCGGACCTACTCACATCTCGCCTCCATATTTTTGGGAAGCGGGGCGTGACAGAAGGTCCGCTGACCGCTGAGATCTTCTGGGAAGATTTGAAGGTGCATTTTGATAGTGTAGTTAGCATGACTTCATTGGAGTCATTTTCTACCGCCATCCCATTCTCCTTACAGGCATCTACATCATGAAGAAAATGGTCCACATTGAAATAGTAGGAGTAACTTTCAATTTGTCTTCCATTTACCATGGTATATATCTACATCAAGCAGAACAAAAAAATGGTTAGAATTTTTCCGGTTAAACTGAGAAACAAACATGTTGTAAGAAAAATACGTAGAATACCGTGGCTATACGAGGAATAATTTGTCATTTTCTACCGCCATCCCATTCTCTTTACATGCATCTACATCATGAAAGAAATGGTCCTCAGTGAAATAGTAGGAGTAACTTTCAATTTGTCTTCCATTTACCATGGTATATATCTACATCAAGCAGAACGAATGAATGGTTAGAATTTGTCCAGTTAAACTGAGTAACAAACATATTGTAAGAAAAATACGTAGAATACCGTGGCTATACGAGGAAGATCAGAGAAACAGAATACTTAGTAGATGTAATTGAACGCGCTGTGGCGTGGGGATGACCACTGCCTAGAAAGCAATTACGGCGCGACCTCGGTGGTAATCGCTGTTGCCGGTTGCTCCCGAAGGTTAACACAGCAGCCCCTGGCCGCGTCCACTCTTGGCCAGAGACTTTGGATTTTGCACAGTACAACTACCCAGCAGAACGGGATGAAGCAAAAAAGAATTTTTGGAGGAAGCAATTTTTCCGTGTATTTTCTTGAGGAATGAAGAGGGATATAAATAGAGTTCAAAAATAGCTGTTATGAATTCAAACGGTCAAATATTAAACGAGTATTAAAATAGGCTTTGAATGCTGCGTATTAAAGCGAGGCTTTATTTGCGTATTTATTGAGAGGTTTTGAATGCTGCAATCAATTAGCTGTTTCCAACATTTAGAATGAGACACCATTTATTAAAGACGAATTGGACTGCCCATGGATGAGGATGAGACTACAGTTGAGTTACTGTGAGTCATGGAAAGAACCCGTGAGTCTACAATTGTTATGCTCGTGAATATATAGAATATACAGATGTTGCGCTGTGAGTAATTTTTGAGGGTAATCTCATACATACAACGGAATTTTTGAGGGCATTCACGGTCCATTTATATTGAAATTGACCATTAAAATTGATGAGTATAAGTCCGTTATCCTACATCGAGCCCTTCATTGCAAACATCTATGTAGACAATCATATGTATCAGTTTTTAAGAGCATAAGCTAATGAATCAGTTTGGATCTAAATCAGTATGTACATCAATATATTTGAATGGCTGGGTCATTTTTTCAAAATGTCATCAATTTGAATATGTATGAGATTTAATCTAAAATTTTGCAAGCATTTTCTGAATTCGATTGAATATGTATTCAGATTGAAAAAGTATCAGATTTAATCTAAAAGTTTGAATATAGTTTCTGAGTCAGATTGAATAACTATCCGGTTTAATCTACAATGTTTTCAGATTGAAAAAGTATCAGACTTAAATCTAACATTTTGCATGTAGGCTTGCTTCTAAATCAGAATAAGTATGATGAAATTTGGAATGTGATTGATTCACTGCGGTGGCGCGCATTGGAATTAAAATTATAGCATCTCAAAAATATGCTCAAAGCGCAAAATGGGCAATTTTATTCCCGTGGTCGCGTTGAGAAAATTTTTCATCGATGCAACATCAGCTTAACGCGCACAACTGCTAGAATTCTGCTGGTTGTGCACGTTAAACAATTGTTCATAAAATACATTTGATGCTCAAAGCGAACACCTGGCTGTGCTTGTTGTGCGCTTTGCGCAATTATGTTAACCATTAAAAATTTGCTCAACGCGCACAACGACCATAAATTTGTTGGTCCTGAGCATTGAGCAATTATATAACCGGCTATAATTTTTTCCAACTCGCTTCCCAACGGTCAAACATTCATGGGAAAATCAAATGTCTGGTATCAATCAGCTATAGATTCATTAGCAGTATTTTGTATATTCACAAGCACCCCTCTGTAGCATGACGGGGTCTTCGATGTAGCCACACAGTAGAAGTGTAGAACTCTACTGCAGTCGCATCCTCATATACTAATATAATTCGCTGCCATGCGTTGTGCATTGTGCGCCTTGAGCAATTCCGGTTTTCCATGCGGTTTGCTCGGTGAGCAATTAAGATTGTTACTTGCTTCTGTATTATTTAGCATGGTGTGCGCGTCGAATAAAATATATGAAAAAAGATTAGTGGAGATTAGTATTGTTGGGAGTAATTTTCCAATTGGCATCAATGTTGATCAAAGCGTAAAACCGTTGAGTTTCCTTGTTTTGAGCGGAGAATAATTAACCTATTTTGATACACATGATAGAATAATTGGGATTACGCGATTTTCACGTTGGTATTACGCGGTGTGCGCGTTGAGTAAATAAATGTTAATTCCCGAGATCCATTGCATTACTATAGGATCACGGACTTAGTATACTCTTCATTTTTATTGATCAAATTCCTAAGTGGCTTACAACGAGCCTTCATCTTCTCACAACTTCCTCTACTTTCCTCTATAAATCTTCTTCTTTATTTGCGCGCACAACTACCATCTGGAAACAATAAGTTCTTCTGCTGTTCAAGCATGCTTGATAAAGATATGGATGATAGCATTCATCCAGTAGTCTTTTCACGTAAAGTAAATGGTTGATGTTGGAAACTGACCCTATGACGGTAATAAACACAACGAAGGGCTGAAATCAATTAACCGTTGTGTGTGTCGTGCATGGTGGTTAAAAGTCCTAGTGTGAATCAATATCCATCCGCTGTACACACACGATCTCATATTTGAGGACTCCAAAATACACACAAGGGCTTATAGTGGAACCAATTAATCCGTACGCACAACGGAAAAAATTTGATTGTTTTTGTTGCGCTGGAAAATAAAGAATTTTACGAGTTTTTGACGGAGAGTAATTTTCGTAATAGCATAAATTTTGCTCAAGGCGCAAAACGGTTCAGTTTCCTTGTCGTGCGGAGAGTAATTTGCCACTTTTTCAGCTGAGCCTAAAATACTTGGGATTACGCGTTTTTCTCGGTGGGATTACGCGTTGAGTAAATAAGATGTTCATTCCCGAGATCCCTAGCATTACTGTAGAATAACGGACTTAATACTCATCAATTTGAATGGTCTATTTCACTATAAATGGACCGTGAATGCCCTGGGTGTCCTGGAGAAGCGTATGTAATCGAAGGACTACAAGCTGATGTTGTCGCCTCCCAAATATGCTCCTCTCCCTGGTCTGCAAAGAGAAGAATGGCCCCCTGGCCTTTGCGCCCTGGTTGGCTACACTGGGTCAATTAGGTTGGCGGTGCATGGCTACTGTCTCTCTTACACACAAGCACTCCTTCCTGTTCTTTTCGATCTTTTGGCTCGCAGCCAAATTGGCCAAATCTGACTGTGGATGAAGCAGATCATAATTGTCCCTTTCCTCCTGCAGATTTCCAATTTTGGCTGCGAGCCAAGAGATCGAAAAGAACAGGAGGGAGTGCTTGTGTCTCAGAGGGACGGTAGCCATGCACGGCCAACCTATGTGACCCAGGGCAGTCATCCAGGGTGCAAAGTCCCGGGGGGCTATTCTTCTCTTCGCAGACCAGGGAGAGGAGCATATTTGGGAGGTGACAGCATCAGCGTGTAGTCCTCCGATTTCATACGCTTCTCCAGGGCATTCACAGTCCATTTAGTGTGAAATTGACCATTCAAATTGATGAGTATACTCCGTTATCCTACAGCGAGCCCTAATGCCTGATGCTTGCGATAGAAATGGATGATGGAATTCAACCAGTTCTCTTTTCACGTAAAGCTAAATGGTTGATGTTGGAAACTTACGCAATGGGGGTAATAAACGCAACGAAGGGTTATCGTCCATTTATAATCAAGCATGCCCGATGATGCCTTCCATATGTGAGCATTTCACCTTCCACTCATCGACTATACACTCCATATCCATATCCTCTTTATACACTCCATCCAAACCATATAAACCCTTCATCATTTCACTATACCTCGTCTATGGCACACAAACACTCCCTCCTGACCTTTCTGATCGCGGAGATAAAAAGCTCATTCTATTTGTTATGCAACCATTTGGTGTTGTTCGACGCCTCATGTGAATCGGAGTTCCTCTCGGTGTCTTTGAAACGGCTACATACCTGACTGCAGGTTACAATGACACCTACTATGACGACACTCATATCCAGCCGATGATGGCAGAAAATCGACAACGACGGTAATAAACGGAACGCAGATGGTCGCCCGATGAACTCGCGGAAGTTGACGGGGAAGCACGCAGATCACACCGACAATTTATCCTGTAAAGAGCCCCTTCATTGCAAACATCTTACGAAGACAATCATATGTTTCAGTTTGTAAGAGCATAGGCTAATGAATCAGTTTGGATCTGAATCAGTATGTACGTCAATATATTTGAATGGTTGGGTCATTTTTCAAAATGTCATCAATTGGAATACGTATGAGATTTAATCTAAAATTTGGCAATCAATTTCTGAATTCGATTGAATATGTCTTCAGATTAAATAAGTATCAGAATTAATATAAAAGTTTGCTTGTAGTTTCTGAATCAGATTGAATAAGTATCCGGTTTAATCTACAATATTTTCAGATTGAACAAGTATAATAAGACTTAAATCTAAAAGTTTGCATGTAGGCTTGATTGGGATTCAGATTAAGTATGATGAAATTTGGAATGTGATTGATTCACTGTGGTGGCGCGTAGTGGAATTAAAATTATAGCATCTCACAAATATGCTCAAAGCGCAAAACGGGCAAATTTATTCCCGTATGGCGGTTGAGCAAATTTGTCATCGACGTAACTTTAGCTTAACGCGCACAACAGGCATAATTCTGCTGGTTGTGCACGTTTAAGTATGATGAAATTTGGAATGTGATTGATTTACTGCGCTGGTGCACAGTGGAATTAAAATTATAGCATCTCATAAATATGCTCAAAGCGGAAAACTGGCAAATTTATTCCCGTGGGGGCGTTGAGCAAATTTGTCATCGACGCAACTTTAGCTTAACACGCACAACGGGCATAATTCTGCATGTTGTGCGCTTTGTGCAATTATGTTAACCATTAAAAATTTGCTCAACGTGCACAACGGCTCAAAGTGAACACCTGGCGTTACTTGTTGTGTGCTTTGAGCAATTATTTAAACCATTTAATATTTGCTCTCCGCGCACAACGGCCATAAATTTATTAGTTCTGAGCGTTGAGCAATTATGTAAGTGGCTATAAATTTTTCCAACTCATTTCCCACAGGTCAAACATTCTTGGGAAAATCATATGTCTGTTATCAATTCCCTCTGTAGCTTGATGGGGTCTTCGATGTAGCCACACAGTAAAACTCTACTGCAGTCTCATCCTCATTGAGCGTTGTGCGTTGTGCGCATTGAGCAATTCTCGTTTTCCATGCGTTTTACGTGGTGATCAATTATAATAGTTACTCTCTTCTGTATTATTTAGCTCGGGGTGCGTGTCGAATAAAATGTATTAAAAAATCTTAGTGGAGAGTAGTATTGTTGGGAGTAATTTTCCTATTAGCATCAATGTTGATCAAGGAGAAAAATCGTTCAGTTTTCTTGTTTTGCGCGAAGAGTAATTAACCTATTTTGATTCGGATGCTAAAATAATTGGGATTACGCGATTTTCACATTGGTATTATGCGGTTTGCTCGTTGAGTAAATAATTGATATTTCCCGAGATCCATTGCATTACTGTAGGATCAAGGACTTATTATATGCTTCATTTTTATTGGTCCAATTCCCCTATAAATGGCGGACAACGAGCACTCATCTTCTCACAACTTCATCTACTTTCTTCCATCATCTTCTTCTTTATTTGCCCACACAACCTCCATATGGAAACAATAAGTCCTTCAGCTTTTCGTGCATGCTTGATATAGATATGGACGATAGCATTCATTCAGCTGTTCGTCCATTTATAATCAGGCATGCCCGAAAAAGGGTTTCCTGATGTGAGGATTTCGCCTTCCACCATGCCCGTCCCCAACACAGGGCACCCAGGTCAGCCGCCCAAGAAGTAATGGTCAGGGGGACATCACCAGCACATTGTGTCAAGTATGATACATACTTGACAGTCGGTTACAACGACGCGTGCAATGACGACACTCCTATCATGCTTCACGGTTGCCGACAGTCGGCAACGACGTTAATAAATGCAACGAAGATGGTCGCCCGAGGTAACTAGATGGTTATAGATGGTTATGGTCACCTCCCCCAAGCTTTTAACTCATGACTAATTTTTTTCATCTCCCTTGCTTCGCCCAAATTCTGAACTAAACCCTAACCCTAGATCCATCTACATCTGTCCGATTGAGTTTGCTTGCAGTTATGTAATCGATTGATCCGCGTGTCCTTGTTTTTTGTTGAAAGGTAACGATCATAGTTCATTTTTTTGCTTTTAATGAGCAAGGATCATCTCATCCTTCCTAAGATCATCGAACTTTCTCCGCTCCTTCGGAATACCCATCAAGATTGTAGCGCGAACAACGTCCTCGAGCCCAGGAAGTAACGAAATTCCTGTAACTATTGATCCAGAGGTTATCGAATGCTTCGTTGAATGCGAGCCCTTGTGGCCCCCATTTCCGGGTTCAAAAATCCATCTTTTTTTAACTTATTGAATTTCAACTTCAATAAGTTAAAAAAAGATGGATTTTTGAACCTGAAACAATGGGGGGCCCAAGGGCTCGCATCCAACGAAGCATTCCATGACCTCGGGATCAATAGTTACAGAAATTTCACCATATTCCATGTTCACATGCGATTCTTCATTTTCTTCTTCAATTTGGATGCGAGCCAAGAGATCGAAAACAACAGGAGGGAGTGCTTGTGCCTCAGAGGGATGGTAGCCATGCACCGCCAACCTATGTGATCAAGGGCCGCCATCCAGGCTTAATCATATGTATCAGTTTGTAAGAGCATAGGCTAATGAATCAGTTTGGATCTGTATCAGTATGTACATCAATATATTTAAATGGCTGGGTCATTTTGAAAATGTCATCAATTGGAATATGTATGAGATTTAATCTAAAATTTTGCAAGTAGTTTCTGAATTCGATTGAATATGTCTTCGGATTGAATAAGTATCAGATTTAATATAAAAGTTTGCATGTAGTTTCTGAGTCAGAGCGAATAAGTATCCGATTTAATCTACAATGTTTTCAGATTGAACAAGTATAAGACTTAAATCGAAAAGTTTGCATGTAGGCTTGATTGGGTTCAGATTAAGTATGATGAAATTTGGAATGCGATTGATTCACTGCGGTGGCGCGCAGTGGAATTAAAATTATAGCATCTTATAAATATGCTCAAATCGCAAAATGGGCAAATTTATTCCCGTAGGGGCGTTGAGCAAATTTGTCATTGACGCAACATTAGCTTAACGTGCACAACGGGCATAATTCTGCTGGTTGTGCGCGTTAAACAATTGTCCATAAAATACCTTAGATGCTCAAAGCGAACACCTGGCTTTTCTTGTTCTTTGCGCTTTGCGTAATTATATTAACCATTAAAAATTTGCTCAACGCGCACAACGGCTCAAAGCGTGTACACATGGCGTTGCTTGTTGTTCGCTATGAGTAATTATTTAAACCATTAAAAATTTGCTCAGCGCGCACAACAGCCATAAATTAATTGGTTCTGAGTATTGTGCAATTATGTAAGCGGCTATAAATTTTTCCAGCTCACTTCCCACCGGTCAAACATTCTTGGGAAAATCATATGTCTGGTATCAATCAGCTGTAGATTGATGAGCAGTCTTTTGTATATTCACGAGAACCCCTCCTGTAGCATAACGGGGTCTTCGATGTAGCCACACATTAACTCTACTTCTGTCGCATCCTCTGTAACGACTGGTTTTTCATGTATTTGGATTATCTATATTATTTATATGTTTTGGTGGATTTTCTCCTTATGTGTGGTTTCCGTCTCCGTAGCTTTCGTTTTCGTTCGGTTCCTTGTGATTTTCTAGCTTCTTCCTTAGATCGTTGAGTTTTGGAGTAAGTCGTTTGTGACGAGCTTCATATCGCTCATATCTTAGAGATAGGTTGATCTTAGAAGCCGTAGGAATCTTCCTGGAACTTCGCGCTTCGATTCGAGACTTTTCATGCACTTTAGTTGGTTCAAGAAGGGGAACCAACCGACTAGATTCCAATCTAGTCGGTCAGGAACTCTTCTCAAACCGACTAGTTCATTAAATCAATAATTCAGAAGTT
Organism: Scilla litardierei; assembly: GCA_030789695.1. Lineage (NCBI taxonomy): Eukaryota > Viridiplantae > Streptophyta > Magnoliopsida > Asparagales > Asparagaceae > Scilla > Scilla litardierei. The sequence continues at coordinate 249,819,769 of CM061142.1, forward strand.
ACTGTTTACTCTTAGTCGGTCTAAGAACAACTACCGACCGACTAGATGTGAAACTAGTCGGTCAGAACTTGCTCTCAGACCGACTAGTTCCTTTGATAAATTTCACCTAGGTTACTGTTTATCGTTAGTCGGTCTAAAAACATTTTTCGACCGACTAGATGTGAAACTAGTCGGTCAGCCATTGTTCTTTAACCGACTAATTCATTGACAATTTTGACGACCTGAGTTACTGTTTGCTTTTAGTCGGTCACAGTTGGTCTACCGACCGACTAGTTCTCGAACTAGTCGGTAAACAACTCTTCTTTGACCGACTAACCGCTGTCGCAAACCTAGGGTTTGCCCAGCCGCCGCACGATTTTCTATTTAAACCCCCAATCGTTTTCTTTTCTTCTTTCTCTTCTCTTGGCCATTTCCTTTCCCCCTTGACCTCTGATCTTCCCCAACCTTCCTCTAGCCATTCCTCCTTCCTCAAGAGCCCATCTCCCTCTCCATTTGCGCCGGCCATCTCCTCTAGGCCGTCGGCAAACCCCCAAAACCCCACAAAACCCCATTTCTCCAGATTTTCTCCACATTTCCAGATCTGAGCCGTGGTTCTCCGGATCGTTCTTCCGTTGCCGTGCTTACTCGGCATCGTTCTTCCGCTCCAATACGGTAGTGAATCGATCCTTTAATATTCTCATAACCCGCTTTGTGATTTTTGTTAAACCCTAATAAAACTAGGTTGGATGTTGTTCTAATATTGATTTGCCATGGCAGCGATCTCATCCCCGTAGCTAACATTTTGTGACGTGCCTCGTTGATCGTCATCCTTGGTGCTAGGCAAGTGAAACTTGCCACTTAGGGTTTTTGGCCATGCCTTAGGCCTTTTGCTTGTTGTAGGCGTAAAAGAGGCTAGGCGACCAAATGATACTCGTCTAGGCGTAAATTTTAGGATCTAGCTTGACAACGAAGCTAGACCCGACTCCTTTTACTATTTTGCACTTGCTGTCATCCATGCATCTTAACTGCCATGTTTAATACTTTAACTGTACGCCTTGCACTACTACTTGCCCTGACATGTCACTCATGCCTTGTATGTTGCATTCATAGCACACGCTACATACTTGTACAAATCCGTGTTTCCGGCTAGGCACCTGCTAAGCGGGCATAACCCTACGCCATACTTGTTAAAAACACTTCCTGGCTCGTGATCCAGAAGAGAGCATTACGTGTTCGGGGGTAACGCCCTGGCACGATATACGTGCAAAACACTTCCTGGCTAGTGATCCAGAAGCGAGCATTACGTGTTCGGGGGTAAGGCCCTGGCTCGATATATGTGCAAAACACTTCCTGGCTCGTGATCCAGAAGCGAGCATTACGTGTTCGGGGTTAATGCCCTGGCTCGACACACGTGGAGGGGTAGAGATAAACGGTCACTTGAGCTTAGGAGTTGGCCCGATCAGCCACTCTAGCCAACAGACGGAATCTCTGTGCACGACGTGTTTACTTGACGTGATTCACTTGACTTGTACTTGTCCGTGTTTATACTTGTAAAACTTGTCATCCATGCCATACTTGCTACTTGTTACTTGTTACTTGCACCCTACCTTGTTTGTCACTTCCATTTTATACTTGCCCTGCCATGCGTCATACTATAACTGCTAGGTTGTTAGTTTACCTTCCTTTTTAGTTTCCTTGCCCAAGTCTTTTAGACTTGCTGACATGTGCCCTTTACTCTTTTGGGTGACACATGTTAGATCCTGAGCCTGAGGTTGCTGCTGAGGACGTGGTGTTCGCTGACGCTGAGTCAGAGCCCGCGTTCATCGAGGAGTTTGAGGACACGGGCAATCAGTCGTAGAGACTGTTTGTGTTGTTGTTTAGACTGCTTTAGTTGTCGGTGTGTTGCACCTATACTTTGTTATGTTGTCTTTTGTTGGCCATGTTTTGGGCCTTTAGACTCTTTCTTTTAGCCTGGTGGCTTTTCTGGATGTTGAACTTAATTTTAATGTTTGGACATTGCTGTGATTTGGGATCTTATTTCTGTATCTCCTTGTGTTATTATCTTGTTCTGCTCGTGGTTACAGGGACCTGCATATATTTTATTGATGCTTATCAGGCGTGTGGCTTCACAGCTCCACGTCTGTGCGGACCTTCTCACGTCTCGCCTCCATCGCTTTGGGAAGCGGGGCGTGACAGGTTTTGTTGGTGGCCCATGCAGGTCTCTCTTCTGTAACTGCGATTATCGGAATAACGATAATAATATTAGAATGTCCAATAAAATAAGTTCGACATCCGAGTCATTAAGCTTTGAGTCTAATTTTGGTCCGTTTCTATGGCGCTAGATGGCTAGAAGACGTCAGACCCGAGCTGGTGGTGGATCCACTCTGAAGGCTTGCTATTTCTGCGGCAAGACCGGGCACATCAAGGAGCAGTGCAGAAGATTTCTAGGTCAGTGTTTGGTTTGTGGTGGTGCTACTCATTCGACGAAGGATTGTCGACATGCAAATCAACTGCGGAAGGCATCAGATAGAGTTCCGTAGCAGCAAGCATCGGAAGCTGGGCCGAGTCGGATGGTGTGCTATCATTGTGGCAAGATTGGTCATAAGAAGGAACAGTGCAGGCGGAAGCTGGGCCAGTGCATGATTTGTGGCGCCGCAACGCATACCTTAAAGGACTGTCCGAGAGATAAGCATCTGGGGAATGTGCCAGTCGGAGCTCAACTAAGAAAAGCACCCGTAGCTGTTAGACGTGGGGCAGCCCTTGTTCCACAGAAGCAGGCTTTTCGGCAGGCTTTTCTGCTGAGGAGGCAGGCTCCCCTGATGACTGTAGTTGAGGCTGAGACTGTGGATGAGGTTATTGCAGGTAACCCTCAGTCTAGTTGCCTTCTTCCCTTAGACAGTCTTGTTTGTTAGAATATGTTTGGTTGCTTGAATATGTTATGTTTGCTAGAATAGGATTTGATTGCTAGGCTGGTTGTTAGGTGTGATTTGGGTTTGCACATTTTTGGCACGAGTCCTCTTGACTCTGGTGCATCAATGTGCATTATATCCCGGAGCTTCGTGAAGAAGAAATTCTTGATGACTACCCCCCTCTTCTTAAATATTTAATTCCTCCATATTCAATCGAGTTAAAATCCTTTCGTAGATTTTGAAGTTTATTGGTTGAAATTTTTAATCTCGTAGCTTTTGCTAACCAATATTTCTCGTAATTTGGTTTTAAAACTTTACTACAATTTTGATTACTTTAGAATATCTTCCAAGATAAATAGAACTTCAATTATTTTTCGTATATCAGTCCTAGGTTCATTGTATTCGCACATTAAGATCTTGTATAAATCAGTTGTTTGGCAAATCCGGGTCCCTCTAAAAAGTATTTTAAATATTATTTATTTGGAATTTCTCTTCAGGTTTAAAACTTGGAAGCATTTAGCATGTGCTTAAATTTTCACACTATAGTTGATCGGATTTCATTCTTTGAATTTCGAAATTTTTGCCGAAATATTATATTAAACTACTGCCGTATAATATTTTCGAACCTCTCCGTTGCAAATCTTGAATCTTCTGAAAGTATCTTTTCGATTTCCTTTTTCCTAAGTTTAAATTTGTTCGAAATTTTGATATATATGTACTTATACTTCATGCTCCTTCGTTGACTTAAAAACCTCTAAAACTTTGTCGAAATTTGGAATACTAACCCATTGTACTTTGCCAGCATATACCTTCCGTACCCATGAAAACACCTTGTCCCTTCTTATATAAATTTTATTCTGAACCGTAATTTTATTTTGCCCAATACGATTTGTAATTTTCCCTTTCTTATTTATGCCATACAAATGACTCATCGCGTTTCCTTTAATATACTTTTCAAGTCACATATGATTTCAGCTTCCAACAAGCCAAAGTTGTGCTCATCGTTTCCCCTATTTCAAATTATTGTGGAATTACTATTTCGTAACCATTTTTCTGATCTGGACCCTCCATAATTTGGGTTTAAAGCGTATTACGAATTTTGATAAACCTACTACTAAGTTTTCCGTTCACCATACATGCTTTTAGAATAATTTCTAAACTAAACTGAATTTCAAATATTTTTATATATCTGTACTAGGCTCGTTAGCTCTTATGTTAATAGCCTTGTGTAAAACGATTTCTTTTTGGCAAATCCTGGTTACTCTAAAAGTAGTTTCAATATTGATTATTTAAGTTTTTCCTGGCTTAAAGACTTTGAAAGTATTTAACACGAGTTAAAATTCTTTAATTAATTTAATTTCATTTCAAAACTTTTGCCAACATTATTAAATAACTACTGTATAATATTTTCTAAAACTACGTCCTTAATATTCGTGTGAATGATTTACTTTTTAAAATAGCTTTCGATAAGCCAATAAACCATTTTCTCTTACTATGTATATTTCACTTAAACTCGTTTCGAACAACTTGTTTTATCGATCTCCAAATATTTTTATACAGATGAGGACTCCAACTTTTGAAGTACGGCAGTTTTCAATTTCCCCGTATTTTAGCTTATGTTACTTACACTATTTTATTTCTGTATCCTATAAAAGTATCGCTACACCTCCCTTCCCTCCACCTAAACATTCACAAGTGGGTCGTTGTTCCTAACCAAGCTGTCTCCTTGTATTCGTCCTATCTGAACTCGTGCTTATCGATCCTTCCCTCGTCACGCTTTCGACCTAGGTCTTCCTCTATTGTTTAGGCTTTAGTGCCCGTTTATGTCTGTGTCAACCCAAATTTGTTAGTAGGCCATTGGACCCTTGTGATGTCGTCGTGGTGCTTGTACCTAAGTTGAGTATGTGGGCTTGAATGAGTGTACTCCCGGTAGTATATTAATGATTGCCTATTGTGTGATATATACATACTCAGAGTTATTCATGATGTTATGAAGTTGTATGGGTGTTAGTATTAATAAGTGTGAGTAAGGATAGCTATTCCACTCTAGGAACGTTAGAGTATATGAATCAGTGTTGGATTATTTAATGAGACGTATGTAGTCAGAGATGCTTATAATGCTTGAAATAATATGTTGGTAAAGCTATGTGTTTGATGGGAGCAATAATAATAGGTGTACGTATAGTTAAGCGAGTAGGCCTATTATATGACCTGTGTGCTTGTACGTGTGAGTATGTGCTCGTACGTAGATACGTATTGTGCTTAGACGTAAGTAGTTATGGATTGCTGCATGAATTATAGGTAATATACATATGGTAATAGGATTATAATTTTGATTGGTATTGCTTGCTTTTACGGGATGTCGTATGCGTGTATACCATGAGGTATACACGACTATTGCATACCGTAACTATGTATGTGTAGATGTATTGGTATACTAATTATAAGTAGTAGGATATGGTGTGAATATATGAGTTACATGTGCGAGACTATACGGTGAATGCATGTATTAGGAAGGGTATTATAGTTATATGTGTGCTGAGGTCTGTACTATTACTATGGTATGTAAAGTGATTTAATTATGTGAGTGTGACCTGACTAAATATAGTGACTGATATTTTAGTATGTATGTGGTTATGTTGGTGGATGTAAATGTATTAGAGTGTGGTATTGGTATAAGTATAGATACCTTGTTACGTACATAGATATATGTTTTGGGTCTCACTCAAGCTTGAGTGGGTATACTCTAAGAGTATTCCTATGAATGTCTGTAGTTTGCATATAGCGATGTTTGATACATGTATAGGGGTAGGAATGTTTGTGCCTGGTCGTGTTACGCACATGATTGTGGGTCGCTATACCAGTATATAGTTATATATGTGTTGGTCTTGTGGTATAGTTATTTACTAAGGACTTGCCTGTGTGAACGTATGTGTGCTAGCTAACCAAGTGTGTGGATGTGCTAAGTATACAGTGGTGTGATTGGTATATATGAATGAAATATTAGCGTGTGTGGGTGGAACAATGCACGGGTAAGTATGTGCTTAGTTATAAGTTTTGGTGACTATAATATGTGTGGCGTGTCGTGGGTATAATTATAGGGCCGTATGTGATGTGAAGTTATAGTGAAATATTTGCGTGTATAGGAATAACTAATAATTGTGAAATTATAGTAGCGGTAAGTGTATCTTAGATATAATAACATGATTGAATATTGAGTGGTGTGGTTACTTGTAGTGATATGTTGACATAGGATGTAAACTAGGAAATATTAGGGAGTAATATGCTCATGGTTGCTTGATGCATATGTAGCTATCTATGCGTAGAGCGATTGTTGTATTTGCTAGCATGAGACTAATATTATCTATAAGTAAGTAGCTGAACTATTTTTTGTGCTAGGTAAGTAGTAGCTATATAGGGGATGTATATATACGATTGAGATACATGTAAGAGAATGAATGGCTATGATACGTATAAGAGTATGATGTGAGTGGATGATACATGCTAGTAGTGTTAATGTTTGACTACCTAGTGCGAATATAAGCACTTGTAATGACTATACCTGATTGAATGTGATATGATTGGGGTGGTTACTAGAGCGACTAGATATGTTAGAAAGTCCGAGGACGGACTTTATTCTAAGTTGGGGAGGATGTAACGACTGGTTTTTCATGTATTTGGATTATCTATATTATTTATATGTTTTGGTGGATTTTCTCCTTATGTGTGGTTTCCGTCTCCGTAGCTTTCGTTTTCGTTCGTTTCGTTGTGATTTTCTAGTTTCTTCCTTAGATCGTTGAGTTTTGGAGTAAGTCGTTCGTGACGAGATTCATATCGCTCATATCTTAGAGATATGTTGATCTTAGAAGCCGTAGGAATCTTCCTGGAACTTCACGCTTCGATTCGAGACTTTTCGTGCACTTTAGTTGGTTCAAGAAGGGGAACCAACCGACTAGATTCCAATCTAGTCGGTCAGGAACTCTTCTCAAACCGACTAGTTCATTAAATCAATAATTCAGAAGTTACTGTTTACTCTTAGTCGGTCTAAGAACAACTACTGACCGACAAGATGTGAAACTAGTCGGTCAGAACTTGCTCTCAGACCGACTAGTTCCTTTGATAAATTTCACCTAGGTTACTGTTTATCGTTAGTCGGTCTAAAAACGTTTTTCGACCGACTAGATGTGAAACTAGTCGGTCAGTCATTGTTCTTTAACCGACTAATTCATTGACCATTTTGACGACCTGAGTTACTGTTTGATTTTAGTCGGTCACAGTTGGTCTACCGACCGACTAGTTCTCGAACTAGTCGGTCAACAACTCTTCTTTGACCGACTAACCAATGTCGCAAACCTAGGGTTTGCCCAGCCGCCGCACGATTTTCTATTTAAACCCCCAATCGTTTTCTTTTCTTCTTTCTCTTCTCTTGGCCATTTCCTTTCCCCCTTGACCTCTGATCTTCCCCAACCTTCCTCTAGCCATTCCTCCTTCCTCAAGAGCCCATCTCCCTCTCTATTTGCGCCGGCCATCTCCTCTAGGCCGTCGGCAAACCCCCAAAACCCCACAAAACCTCATTTCTCCAGATTTTCTCCCCATTTCCAGATCTGAGCCGTGGTTCTCCGGATCGTTCTTCCGTTGCCGTGCTTGCTCGTCATCGTTCTTCCGCTCCAATACGGTAGTGAATCGATCCTTTAATATTCTCATAACCTGCTTTGTGATTTTTGTTAAACCCTAATAAAACTAGGTTGGATGTTGTTCTAATATTGATTTGCCATGGCAGCGATCTCATCCCCGTAGCTAATATTTTGTGACGTGCATCGTTGATCGTCATCCTTGGTACTAGGCAAGTGAAACTTGCCACTTAGGATTTTTGGCCATGCCTTAGGCCTTTTGCTTGTTGTAGGCTTAAAAGAGGCTAGGCGACGAAATGATACTCGCCTAGGCGCAAATTTTAGGATCTAGCTTGACAACGAAGCTAGACCCGACTCCTTTTACTATTTTGCACTTGCTATCATCCATGCATCTTAACTGCCATGTTTAATACTTTAACTGTACGCCTTGCACTACTACTTGCCATGATATGTCACCCATGCCTTGTATGTTGCATTCGTAGCACACGCTACATACTTGTACAAATCCGTGTTTCTGGCTAGGCACCTGCTAAGCGGGCATAACCCTATGCCATACTTGTTAAAAACACTTCCTGGCTCGTGATCCAGAAGCAAGCATTACGTGTTCGGGGGTAAGGCCCTGGCTCGATATACGTGCAAAATACTTCCTGGCTCGTGATCCAGAAGCGAGCATTACGTGTTCGGGGGTAAGGCCCTGGCTCGATATACGTGCAAAACACTTCCTGGCTCGTGATCCAGAAGCGAGCATTACGTGTTCGGGGTTAAGGCCCTGGCTCGACACACGTGGAGGGGTAGAGATAAACGGTCACTTGAGCTTAGGAGTTGGCCCGATCAGCCACTCTAGCCAACAGGCGGAATCTCTGTGCACGACGTGTTTACTTGATGTGATTCACTTGACTTGTACTTGTCCGTGTTTATACTTGTAAAACTTGTCATCCATGCCATACTTGCTACTTGTTACTTGTTACTTGCACCCTACCTTGTTTGTCACTTCCATTTTATACTTGCCATGCCATGCCATGCGTCATACTATAACTGCTAGGTTGTTAGTTTACCTTCCCTTTTAGTTTCCTTGCCCAAGTCTTTTAGACTTGCTGACATGTGCCCTTTACTCTTTTGGGTGACACATGTTAGATCCTGAGCCTGAGGTTGCTGCTGAGGACGTGGTGTTCGCTGACGCTGAGTCAGTGCCCGCGTTCATCGAGGAGTTTGAGGACACGGGCGATCAGTCGTAGAGACTGTTTATGTTGTTGTTTAGACTGCTTTAGTTGTCGGTGCGTAGCACCTATACTTTGTTATGTTGTCTTTTGTTGGCCATGTTTTGGGCCTTTAGACTCTTTCTTTTAGCCTGGTGGCTTTTCTGGATGTTGAACTTAATTTTAATGTTTGGACATTGCTGTGATTTGGGATCTTATTTCTGTATCTCCTTGTGTTATTATCTTGTTCTGCTCGTGGTTACATGGACCTGCATATGTTTTATTGACGCTTATCAGGCGTGTGGCTTCACAGCTCCACCTCTGTGTGGACCTTCTCACGTCTCGCCTCCATCGCTTTAGGAAGCGGGGCGTGACATCCTCATAAACCAATACAATTCGCTGCCATGCGTTGTGCGTTTGCGCCTTGAGCAATTCCGGGTTTCCATGCATTTTGCGCGGTAAGCAATTATGATTGTTAGTTTGTTACTCGCTTCTGTATTATTTAGTACGGTGTGCGCGTCGAATAAAATGTATTAAAAAGGATTAGTGGAGATTAGTATTGTTGGGAGTAATTTTCCAATTGGCATCATTGTTGATCAAGGCAAAAAACCGTTGAGTTTCCTTGTTTTGCGTGGAGAGTAATTAACCTATTTTGTTTCCTTATTATACTCTTCATTTTGATTGTTCCAATATATTATACAATTCATGAATTTTGTCCTACGTGTCAGTTTTGTCCCACGTGGCAGTTTTGTCCCAGTCAAATTTTTGGTTGCGGACTGGGTCGCCACATGGGGTGGGGTGGGGTTCTGGACATGGCTTTGGGATAGGTTTTTGGTGATTTTTTTGGTGTTTTAGTCCCTGCTTTTCCTCTTTTTGCCCCCGGCCCTCCTCTTACACACACACGCGCTTTTTTCACTTTGGCGACCGCCTATCTTCGCATTTGCACCCGGGCGACGATTGCCTTCGTGCCTTCCGTGTACGGGTTATGCCTGTTGAGTATTGACTCCCCGGATTTGGTTTTGGATGATGAACAAACATAAATATATCATGAACTAACACTTTATGAGCGCAGTTATGGAGATCGTCGCCAAACTTAGATGAACATCAAAACTGACGTCTCAAGACTTCTCAAAGCGCGTGATCGTATACCTAAAGCTTCGTTGAAGCTCAAGGACCTTTATTGAAGTCATGAAGATTCGATTGAAGCTTTTGAAGACGGTTCGTCATAGTTTATTTAATGTCTTCTAGCTTCATTTTCGTAGAATGTTAAGCCTTGAGTAGGTCTTACATTTTAATCTTCATAACGCTCATATCTTAGAGCTAGGATCTTAGTAGAAGTCCATACAAACTTTTCCGAAGCTTCGCTCTTCGATTCGCGACTTCTTGTGCATGTTAGTTGGTTCAAGAAGAACCAACCGATTAGATGGTGATCTAGTCGGTCAGCAAAGCTACTTGAACCGACTAGTTTGCCTCCTTCAAATCTAAGCTCTTTACTGTTTACAGTTAGTCGGTCTACGTTGAATCACCGACCGACTAGTTGTTGAACTAGTCGGTTAGTGATCCTTCTTAGACCGACTAGTTGAGCCTCTACTGTACATGCCTAGTTACTGTTTATTGTTAGTCGGTCAAAGAACGTTTGTCGACCGACTAGTTGATGAACTAGTCGGTCAACATTTGTTGTTGGACCGACTAAATCAATTTGTACTCAGACTATTTGTTTTATCTCTTAGTCGGTCTAAGTTCACTCACTGACCGACTAGTTGTGAAACTAGTCGGTTGACAAGTCTTCTTGGACCGACTAGTTCTATAAGTCTGGACTTCGACCTTTTGGCTGTTCAACCATTAGTCGGTCTACGTTGTCTCACCGACCGACTAGTTGATGAACTAGTCGGTCAGTGATCCTTCTTTGACCGACTAGTCTGGTTCAGAATAGAGCCGTTGGAGCTTTAATTGAAACGTTTCTCTCTCTCTCTTTCCTCTATCCTATATATACTTGGAGTGCTGCATTCATTGCACTCAAGGCTGATATTAAGTGAAGTTTAGAGATGAAAAGAGAAGCATTAAATCTCATTCAAAGCTCATTCATTTCCATTCAAGAATCTCTCCCTCACTCTTATTTCAAGAGAGAGATTCATTGATTGTGAGCCTTCCAAGCCAAGTGCTTGATTCTAGGCCACCAACATCCACCTAGGACTCCATTGCTGGTCATCTACTTGGAGCTAGGGTTTGGTGCCTCTTCATCTTCCCCAAAATCTGTTTTGCCCTAAATCATAAGTTTACTCAAGGCATAGGATTTTGTTGGTAAGAATTTCTATTTCAATTTACTTTGATATTGCAAGTGATTCACTCTCGGTTGTGAGAGTTTGTTTGTGATCCCGGGTTGTGGGAGTCACAATTTCATTTGTGTATGATTTGACTTTGTGAATGTTTTTCACAAGTATTTCATAGTGTAAATTTGAGTTAGAGGATTCTAAGTCAAGTATCCGGAGGGGATCCCGGTGTTTGGGATGTAGGATCACCGGGAACAAGTCGGGGAGACTTGGGTGGATCCGAACCCATTAAATTGCTTGTTTGTGATTGTTTTCTTTGTTGTCTAATATTTACATTTCCGCATTATTGGTAGAGTTTGCAAGATAATTAGGAATTATCCTCTTAAATATTTTAAAGTACTATTCACCCCCCCTCTAGTACTTGTGCAGTAGCTTAGTAGGGCATTACATTTGGTATCAGAGCCAAGTCTATAGCTATGTCTACCAACGACAATAAGACCATTCGTCCACCTTCAGATTACAGCACCTTCAGGAACCGTGAAGGAGCTTCTTCGACGATGGAAGGACACTCCTCGACGAGGCCTCCCTTCTTCAACGGTACCAACTACGGGTACTGGAAATGCCGGATGGAAACGTTCCTCCGGAGTGCTTCATTGTGGAGGGCCACGATGAAGGTGTATGTCGAGCCCACCGAAGAAGATTTTCAGAAGTGGACTACCGAGGAGGTTGCCGCAGAGGTAAGTAATGCCAAGGTAATGAACGCCTTGCAATGTGCTTTGGAGCCCGAGGACTTCAATAAGATATGCACATGTAAGAGTGCATATCAAATATGGAACTCCCTCCTCATCTTGCATGAAGGAACGAATAGGGTAAGAGACTCCAAACTCGTAGTTGTTAATAAATATTACGAGTTATTTCATATGCTACAGGGTGAGAAGATGAAAGAGTACTATGCTCGCTTCGTCGACAAAAGAGTACTATGCTCGCTTCGTCGACATCACCAACGAGTTGGAGGCTCTTGGTAAGACCTACACCCAAAAGGAGAAAGTCTCGAAGGTCATCGATGGTCTTCCTTCTTGTTGGGAGAAACGTACCTTCTCCATCGAGGAAGGTAATGACATGAAAACTTATACTGTCGTACAACTAATGGGTACCTCAATGTCTTATGAGGTACGCAAGGATAGCAAGCTTAAGTTGCAGGACAAGATGAAGTCCTACTTGAAGCGTGACGAGCCAAAGAAGAAGGCTATTGCTTTCAAGGCCGCTCCATCAACATCTACATCGATCGATGATGAAGACTCGGAAGACGAGTTGGACTTGGAGTCCATGGCCCTCATGGCAAAGAAGTTCAACCGGTTCTTTCGGAAAGGTAATTACAAGAACAAATCCAAATTTGGTTCTTCTAACGCCTCCTCTCATTTGTGTTTCAAATGCAACAAGCCAGGACATATGAAAGCGGATCGTCCTCAAAATAAGCAAAAGGAGAAGTGGAAGGCGCCGAAGTTCGACAAGTCGAAGAAGTACAAGAAAGGGTACAAAAAGGGACTTGTCGGGACAACCTTCACCGACTTTGAGGATTCCTCAAGCGGAGAGTCGGACGATGAGCAAGTGGAGCAAGCACACATGTGCTTCATGGCTAGAGAGGAGCATGATCAAGGATCTTCCTCTTTCGATGATAGCGACGATGAAGGTGATGAGGTAACCATGGATGACCTTAGACATGATAATGAGCAAATATGGTCTAAATACACTAAATTAGTAAATAGGTATACTAAGGTAAAAGATAATTTAGCTAGCATCAAAACCTCGCCTAAAACTATCATCACCAACAACGACACCGTTGTTGAAGAGTTGAAAAATGAGATTGTAAATCTCAAGTCTCAACTTGAACATGTTAGCATTGAGGATCCTGAGGAACACAAGATAGCAGATTTGACTTCTCAAAACTTGACTTTGAGTATTGAGAATGAAAATCTCAAATCTCGTGTTTATATCCTCACATCGCAAGTATCCACTTTGGATGCTTCTATGCGTTCTCTCACCGAGAAATATGAGTGCACATTAGGCCGAATTAACAAATTCAATAAGGGTAAGGACCATTTGGATAAAATCTTAAATGACTTACTTCCGGCCAATCACCACATTGGCTTGGGGTATACGATGGGAAGTTCATCCAAATCGGCCACTACCTTTGTTAGGCCAACCTCCGATGCCTCAACGAGTGGTAACAAACACTCTATTGGTAGTTCATCTACCAATGGTGCTTCCACCTCGTACACACCATCGTTTGGAAAGAAACCCACTTTGGGTGGACCTCCAAAGAAGGGTCATGCTTACATGTACACAAATACCATGCCACGTAGGAACACACGTCCTACTCCACATGCTCACACATATGATGATTTCTATGCACCACATCCACGGGTACGTGTACACCATGTGAGACACCCTCACGCACGTGTTCCCCCACATGCATATGTTCACCCACATCATCATATGAACCATTCTCCACATGCACCATTTCATCATGTTCCTTATGCCTATCTACGAAATGCATCACATAGAAATCAACAACGCATGCATGCTCATAATAGGATTAGGGCTCCCAAAATCTTCACTATTTGGAGCCCAAAGGACACAAGCATGGATGAAAAAAAAGTTTACATGAATGCTTATTTTATGAATGTAGTGGATAATGATAATTATGTGGGGAAGTCTAATTCCAATTGGACTTGGCTTCCAAAGGTCTAATATTTTGGACCCAATGACCTTGGGTACCATGATACGATATTTTCTATCTTTAGGTACTCAAGAAAAAGAAACGGAGCAACAAATTTAAATTTAGCTCCAAGAGGAATTGGATACTCGATAGCGGGTGTTCAAAATACATGACGGGTGACGCTCAATTGATTTCCGGAGTGGTGGCCATTGCAAATGGGAACCGGGTAGTCTTTGGAGGCAACGAGAGCAGAACCATCATAGGTGTTGGAAAAGTGGGTAATCCTTCTAAACCACTTATAAGTGATGTTTACCTTGTTAAAGGATTAAACCACAATCTCATTTCAATAAGCCAACTTTGTTACAAAGGTTACAAAGTTAGTTTTGCGAAAGGAATGTGCCATATTTTAAGAAAAGATAATAATGAATTATTGTTTTCCGGGACACGCCATAAGGATATATATATATATATCCTAGATCTTCCAAGATCACATGAACAATGTCTCATTGCCAACACAAGTGAACAACACTTATGGCATCGACGTTTTGGTCATGTGAACTTTGGAACACTATTTAAGCTTTCCAAGTTAAATTCTATTAGAGGCTTCCCTAAGCTTGTCTTTAAAAAGAAAAGCTTTTGTGACTCGTGTCAACGAGGCAAGCTTCCAAAATCGTCTTTTAAACCTAAGAAAAGCATTTCTTCTAAGCGGCCACTAGAGCTATTACATCTAGATTTATTTGGGCCAACTAGAGTTGCTTCATTAGGAAATGCACGATATGGACTTGTCATCGTTGATGACTTTTCTAGGTTTACTTGGGTATTTTCATTAAGTAATAAAAATGATGCTTTCGAAAACTTCACAATATTTGTTAAGAAAGTACAAAATCTCATTGGAACCACCATTGTCACTATTCGTAGTGATCATGGAGGGGAATTTGAGAATGAGTCTTTTGAGAACTTTTGTGATGAAGTTGGTATTACACACACCTTTTCATTCCCTCGCGTACCTCCTCAAAATGGTGTTGTTGAGAGAAAGAATAGGACGCTAGTGGAGTGTGCTCGCACTATGCTTGATGATAGCCAACTTGGCCATCAATTTTGGGCGGAAGCGGTACATACCGCTTGCTATGTGTTTAATAGAATACTTTTGAGGCCCGGCACTAAACAAACTTGTTATGAATTGTTGTTTGGTAGATTACCTCAAGTTAAACATTTTCGTGTTTTTGGTTCAAAATGTTTTATTAAAAATACGTATGGTAGTTTGGACAAATTCGATCCAAGATCCGATGAGGGGATATTTGTTGGATATTCCTCACGTAGCAAAGCCTATCAGATATACAACAAATGAACCTCAACGATCGAGGAATCACTTCATGTTTCATTTAATGAAGGTTTTGTCCCGACTAGAATTACTAATGATGATGACTCTATGGATGTCTTATGTGATTCAATTGGTAATTCAAATTCTATTGATTCTATTGATACTAACCCGACTAATGAATCTTTTGAGAATGTTCCTAGTGATCAGGGAATTCCCAAACGGCTTCATACCGTTCGTGATCATCCTCATGAGCAAGTCATTGGCAATATCCTTGATAGTGTCAAGATGAGATCTCAAGTCAACTACTTCACTCATTGTGCCTTTTTCTCCTCGTTAGAGCCAAAGAATATTAATGAAGCGTGCGAAGATGGTGCTTGGATCTTAGCCATGGAGGAGAAACTCATTCAATTCGAGAGGAATTAGGTTTGGGAGCTTGTTCCATTGCCTTCAAAGAACCACACCGTCATAGGGACGAAGTGGATCTTCAAGAACAAGACCGACGAGAACCAAATCGTCGTCCAGAACAAAGCTCGGTTAGTAGCTCAAGGCTATCGGCAAGAGGAAGGTATCGATTTCGAAGAATCCTTTGCTCCGGTAGCTAGATTAGAATCTATTAGTTTATTGTTATCTTTTGCATGCCATAAAGATTTTAAACTCTTTCAAATGGATGTTAAAAGTGCGTTTTTAAACGGAGATGTTGTTGAGGAAGTTTATGTTTCTCAACCTCCGGGTTTTATAAATGAAAAATTTCCAAATCATGTTTTCAAACTTAAGAAAACACTTTACGGTTTGAGACAAGCTCCTCGAGCTTGGTATGACCGTTTAAAGAATTTTCTTTTGGATTTAGGTTTTAAAATGGGAGAAGTTGATTCAACATTATTTGTTAAGTATTCGAATAATGATATAATTTTAGTTCAAATATATGTTGATGATATCGTTTTTGGTGCTACTAACTTCACTCTTTCCGAAGAGTTTTCTAATGTGATGAAGGATCAATTTGAGATGAGCCACATAGGTGAGCTCAAGTATTTCTTAGGTCTCCAAATTCGCCAAATGAACGATGCAATCTTCATCCACCAAACCAAGTACACGGTTGAGTTGCTAAAGCGATTTGTAATGGAGAATGCTTCCGGGAAGAAGACTCCAATGAGCACGACTACACATCTTGATAAAGATGCGGGCGGAAAAGATGTAGACATTTGTCTATATCGAGGTATGATAGGTAGTTTACTATATCTTACCGCAAGTAGGCCCGATATTATGTTTGTCGTATATGTATGTGCTCGTTATCAGTCTCAACCTAAGGAATCACACTTAGTAGCGGTAAAACGTATTTTCCGTTATTTAAGTTACACACTTGATTTTGGATTACTTTATCCAAAATCTAGCACGTATGAGTTAATCTCATATAGTGACGCAGATTATGCGGGATGCAAATCCAACAGGAAAAGTACTAGTGGCACTTGCCATTTTATAGGAAATTCTCTTGTCTCTTGGTTTTCCAAGAAGCAGAATTCCGTATCACTTTCAACCACCGATGCGGAATATATTGCCACCGGTGCCGCGTGTGCTCAGGTTCTTTGGATGAGACACACTCTTAAAGACTTTGGTATAAACTGTGATACTTGCCCTATCATGGTGGACAACCGAAGTGCTATTTGTCTCTCTAAGAATCCGGTACACCATTCCCGTTCTAAACACATAGATGTCCGTCACCATTTCTTAGATGATCATGTTGCTAAAAAGGACATCATATTAGTGTACGTTGAAACCCAGAAGCAAATCACCGATATTTTCACGAAACCCCTAAAGGAAGACTCCTTTTTGCGGTTACGTCGAGAATTGGGGATTATGGGTGAATCCGAGATTTAGGATTCATATGTTCAATAATCTTGCATGCTATTCAATTTCATTATATTTGCACATGCTAGATTTATTGGAATTTTCTGGATTTTTCGTTGAATTTTCGGAATTTTCGCTCGATTTGTTCATAAACATCAAATTTCATATTTTCGATGTTTAATGGGGTAGTATAATGACTAATGAGAGTTTTACGATGTTTCGTCCAAGTGCGATTAGGAGAGAACTCAAAATTTCAAATTCTAAAATTTTTGAACTCTGTTAGTCGGTTCATGTTCATTGACCGACCAACTAGATCATCATCTAGTCGGTCAGTGAATGAAATCAGACCGACTAACTCAAGCCCTAAATTTTGGCTTCAGTTACTGTTTGCACTTAGTCGGTTCAAGCTCATTGGCCGACCGACTAGATGGTCATCTAGTCGGTCAGCGCTTGAACTCTGACCGACTAAGTGCTCAGGGACAGTTGCGTCTTTTCGCATTCCGATCGACTTATACTCCATCTGAACCGACTAGAATCATTTCTAGTCGATTCATTTCCTCTCCCAGCTCAACTTCCCCCGAACCCCTTCGTATTCCATCGTCGACTCCGCCGTTTGCCATCGATTTTCCGGCCGTTTCCGGCCATCTCTGCCTGAGTCGATCTCCTCCCTAGGTATCTCCACCCTCTCTCAACGTCTAGGGTTAGGGTTTCATCAAGTTTCATCGATTTCAACGTTTTTTAGGGCTTGTCTAGGGTTTGATCTTTAGGGTTTTAGCTTGTCGATCTCAGTTGATTGCTCGTGTCTCGTCGCGCTTATGGCGAGAACACGTATTCTGATCGATCCCACTCGTCCGTTGCCTATGACCGTAGAGTCACCTCCTTCGGACCCCCCGCAACCTAAACACCGATCTAAATCAACCCATCCATCGTCGTCTTCGCCTCCTCTTAAGAAGAAGAGGACGGCGACCGCCAAACCCCGATCCCTACCCAAGCCTAGGAAGCAACCAGTTTCACCAGCTTCATTCCATGCTCCCACTCCTCCTAATGATTCCGACACGGAATACATTCCAGAGACCGAGCATACTGCTCGGGATCCTACTCCTCCACCCCGTTCTTCCACACGTCAGCCTAAGGGAAAGGGTCCGATGCCAGTTGGCGGTGTCGATATTTCATTATGTCGCGATGACCCGATGTGTCTCGCGGCATATAACCGTATCGAACACTGTCCGTTGCTGTTGGAGCATTTCGTACAGTTCTCTGACTTTCCAGGCCTTGCTGATCTTCTGTCGTCTAGCGGTCTTATCGATTATCTTCGGTATGACCCTAAGGCGAATCCACATCCATACCCTCTCCTTGTCAAGATTTTCTACGCCAATAGGGTTCGCGGTCAGTACGATGAGACCCATTCGATTGAGACTACTGTCTTGGGGACACCGATAATCCTCACGACAGAAATCTTAGGAGAGTTGATAGGTGTCTCCTCGTCTGGCCTTCTTCCTTTGGATATTTCTGTCGATGATATTTCTGAGCTTGATCAGGTGATGCTCGCTGAGATCTTTCATGAGATTCCTCCTGCCATGATTGGCGTACCATCGAAGTCTTTCAAGCCGAATGCTTGGGTGTTTAACCTTATCTTGAAGTCGTGCCTCCTTCCGAAGTCCGGCTCTTCTTCCTTGCCATCCCAGCCATTCCTGAAGCTCATTTATGCCATCTTCATGGGGAGCGAGATTAACTGGGCTAGGATCATTCTCGATAAGATGGATTCTTTCGAGTGTATCCGAAAGTCCACGAAATCTGCTCATATCCCATATCCGTGCCTTCTGACACTTGTCTTTCGTCACTTTCGTGTCCCTCTGCCCCCTGATGATGAGCGTCCCCTCAGCCCCCCTCTGAATGCGACGGCCGTCAAGAAGTCTCTTGCGACGCTTCGTCATGTTCAGAGGACGACCCCGTCTGCTTCAGCCTCTACTTCAGCTGCTTCTGCTCCCTCTCCTACTCTTGCTGACTTCGCACGTATGTTGAAACGTGTGGAGTCTCGCTGTGCTCGATCTGAGGAGATTCTTGCTCATATCGCTTCTCGTTTGGGTATTGATATCCCTCCGTTAGTTTCTGACGAGGTGGAGTTGGATGAGGATGAGATCGAGGAGCTTGTTCGTTCTGCTGCTGCTCGTGCCCCTGAGGGTACTTCTGGTGCTGTTGCTACTTATGCCGGTGATCCCGAGAGCACACCTGCTGCCACCGTTCCTCCGGTGGATGCTTCGTCTGTTGCTACTCCCGAGACCACTTCTGTCGTGCCAGAGATTTCCACTCCTTGTGACCCAGTGACCACCTCCACTCCTGCAGAGCCTGCTGCTGCTGCAGATCCTCCCGCTGCCTCCTGAGCTTCTTTGAGTACTCTCCTATGCATATTGGATGATAGATCTAGTTGTGAGAGTGTTGGGTAGGATAGATGGTGGTTGTGGAGTTTTGATATTTTTTGGATGTATTTTGATGTATCTCTGATGATGTTTTGATATTTTTGTATGTTTTGTGACACTCCGATATCTGCTGTGAGATATATGATGTTATATTTTGTGCTTCGATCTGAGGATCAATTTTATGTATGTTGGCGATGTATGATTTTGATGTACTCATGTTTCATATATATATATATATATATATATATATATATATATACATCGATGTTGACATTTCATTCTCTTGTGCACATTATATTCCTTTTTTTAATGTCTCTGATGTTTGATTTCGTCGCTCGACGATAATAACTTGGTTAAATAGAAATTATTTCTATGAAAACATAGAATTGTTTTCCATGCACTAAATTAACCAAGAATGTTGATATTGGAGAGTATATTCCATAACTCAATTCGTAAAATTAATTTGAGTTTTGATGATTTTATATATCGACTTTCGACTTTGGTCTCATTGACACGCTTTGATTTAATTCGTATTTTCCTTTGGTGTCATTTGGACCGTGGTCGTATTCTATGACTCCCGTGCTTTTATTTGAAGCCATTGTTGTTGTCGTTGATCTCCTCCCACTCTTTTTGCTAATGCCAAAGGGGGAGATATATAATAATGACGATGAGCTAAATGATAATTTAAAGCATTTTTCCAAGAATCTAATTTGATATGTTAGATTCAGTGGGAGTTAAGATATATAAATGGATTTTCAAATCCGATATTTCAATAATCGATTCACATTTTATACTTTACTCGTCTGCTTGATGCGTATGATTAATATATATTTTGGAACTAACGTGTCATCAATGCAGGGGGAGTAAGTAAATTTCATTTGAATCATTATTTTTGATTATTATTTATGTTGGTTTGTCATCAACAAAAAGGGGGAGAATGTTGAGTATTGACTCCCCGGATTTGGTTTTGGATGATGAACAAACATAAATATATCGTGAACTAACACTTTGTGAGTGCAGTTATGGAGATCATCGCCAAACTTATATGAACATCAAAAGCGACGTCTCAAGACTTCTCAAAGCGCGTGATTGTATGCCTAAAGCTTCGTTGAAGCGCAAGGACCTTTATTGAAGTCATGAAGATTCGATTGAAGCTTTTGAAGACGATTCGTCATAGTTTATTTAATGTCTTCTAGCTTCATTTTCGTAGAATGTTAAGCCTTGAGTAGGTCTTACGTTTTAATCTTCATAACGCTCATATCTTAGAGCTAGGATCTTAGTAGAAGTCCATACAAACTTTCCCGAAGCTTCGCGCTTCGATTCGCGACTTCTTGTACATGTTAGTTGGTTCAAGAAGAAGAACCAACCGACTAGATGGTGATCTAGTCAGTCAGCAAAGCTTCTTGAACCGACTAGTTTGCCTCCTTCAAATCTAAGCTCTTTACTGTTTACAGTTAGTCGGTCTACGTTGAATCACCGACCGACTAGTTGGTGAACTAGTCGGTTAGTGATCCTTCTTAGACCGACTAGTTGAGCCTCTACTATACATGCCTAGTTACTGTAAATTGTTAGTCGGTCAAAGAACGTTTGTCGACCGACTAGTTGATGAACTATTCGGTCAACATTTGTTCTTGGACCGACTAAATCAATTTGTACTCAGACTATTTGTTTTATCTCTTAGTCGGTCTAAGTTCACTCACCGACCGACTAGTTGTGAAACTAGTCGGTTGGCAAGTCTTCTTGGACCGACTAGTTCTGTAAGTCTGAACTTTGACCTTTTGGCTGTTCAACCATTAGTCGGTCTATGTTGTCTCACCGACCGATTAGTTGATGAACTATTCGGTCAGTGATCCTTCTTTGACCGACTAGTCTGGTTCAGAATAGAGCCGTTGGAGCTTTAATTGAAACATTTCTCTCTCTCTTTCCTCTATCCTATATATACTTGGAGTGCTGCATTCATTGCACTCAAGGCTGATATTAAGTGAAGTTTAGATATCAAAAGAGAAGCATTAAATCTCATTCAAAGCTCATTCATTTCCATTCAAGAATCTCTCCCTCACTCTTATTTCAAAAGAGAGATTCATTGATTGTGAGCCTTCCAAGCCAAGTGCTTGATTCTAGGTCACCAACATCCACCTAGGACTCCATTGCTGGTCATCTACTTGGAGCTAGGGTTTGGTGCCTCTTCATCTTCCCCAAAATCCGTTTTGCACTAAATCATAAGTTTACTCAAGGCATAGGATTTTGTCGGTAAGAATTTCTATTTCAATTTACTTTGATATTGCAAGTGATTCACTCTCGGTTGTGAGAGTTTGTTTGTGATCCCGGGTTGTGGGAGTCACAATTTCATTTGTGTATGATTTGACTTTGTGAAGGTTTTTCACAAGTATTTCATAGTGCAAATTTGAGTTAGAGGATTCTAACTCAAGTATCCGGAGGGGATCCAGGTGTTTGGGACGTAGGATCACTGGGAACAAGTCGGGGAGACTTGGGTGGATCCGAACCCGTTAAATTGCTTGTTTGCGATTGTTTTCTTTGTTGTCTAATATTTACATTTCCGCATTATTGGTAGAGTTTGCAAGATAATTAGGAATTATCCTCTTAATTATTTTAAAGTACTATTCACCCCCTCTCTAGTACTTGTGCAGTAGCTTAGTAGGGCATTACAATGCCTAGTTCCCCTATAAATGGCGGACTAGGAGCCCTCATCTTCTCATAACTTCCTCTACTTTCTTCTATCATCTTCTTCTTTATTTGCCCACACAACCTCCGTCTGGAAACAATAAGGTCTTCTTATGTTCGAGCATGATGCATGAGGTAGAAATGGACGAGATGGAGATGTATATGGAGTGTAAAGATGAGATGGCCTTCTACTGTTCAGGCGTGATGCTTGAGATAGAAATGGACGATAGAATTCAAACAGTACTTTTTTCACGTAAATATAAATGGTTGATGTTGGAAACTGCAACGACAGTAATAAACGCAACGAAGGGCTATCGTCCATTTGTAATCAAGCATGCACGTGGAATGGCCATCTACTCCTTACACTCTATCTCCTCCTCTAACCCCTTCATCTTTATACTATACATCATCTAAGACACACAAACACCTCCTCCTGTCTGTTCCGATCTCGAAGATGAAAAGCTCATTCTATTTATAACGCAACCATGTGTTGGTGTTCACCACCTCTTGGGAATCGGAGTTCTTTTTGGTGTCTTCGAACCGGCGTCATACTTGACAGTCGGGTACAACGACGCATGCAATGACGACACTCCTATCCGGGCTACGGTGGCAGAAAGTTGGCAAACACGTCCATAAATGCAACGAAGATGGTCGATTCGTTGCGTTAATTAATGTCGTTGCCGACTTTCAGCAACCGTAGGCAGGATAGGAGTGTCTTCATTGCAGGCGTCGTTGTAGGGTGAAGCACGCAGATCACGCCGATAATTTATTCTGTAAAGAGCCCCTTCATTGCAAAGATCTTACGAAGACAATCATATGTATCAGTTTGTAAAGAGCATATGCTAATAAATTTGTTTTGTTCTGTATCAGTATGTACATCCATGTATTTGAATGGCTGGGTTATTTTGAAAATGTCATTAATTAGAATATGTATGAGATTTAATCTAAAAATTTTCAAGCAGTTTCTGAATTCGATTGAATATGTAGCCGATTTAATCTAAAATGTCTTCAGATTGAATATGTATCAGAGATAATCTAAAAGTTTGCATGTAAACAAGTTAATTTTCTCATAGACGGAATTTAACAACTTGCTTGGAGGGACATTTTTGTGTTCTTTACAATACGTCGATAAAGACGCCAGTGGTTGAAGGCAGGCCGTTGGATGGCGGGCTGGGGTGCCGTTCCACTTTACTGTAAACTGCATCAGTATGTGCGACGGGAGGTCGAGGAGTGGAAGGCATGCTGTTGGATGGCGGGCTGGGGTGTCGTTCCATTTTACTGTTAACTGCATCAGGATGTGCGACGGGAGGTCGAGGAGTGGAAGCCAGGCCGTTGAATGGTGGTCTGGGTTGTCGTTCCACTTTACTGTAATCTGCATCAGGATGTGCGACGGGAGGTCGAGGAGTGGAAGGCAGGCTGTTGGATGGTGGGATGGTGTTTCGTTCCAATTTACTGTAAATTGCATCAGGATGTGCGACGGGAGGTCGAGGAGTGGAAGGCAGGCCGTTGGAGGGCGGGCTGGGGTTTCGTTCCAATTCAAGATATGCGACGGGAGGTCGATGAGTTGAAGGCATGCCATTGGATGGCGGAGGGACCCTTTGTCTGGGAACGGTGGTGCCCAGTGGGGTGATTTGGCATGTCGATGCCTTCACCGGTGATTTGGACCGACACCCCGCGGGTGGTGACGCCTTCCCCGGTGGTGGAGGTAGTCACGGAGTAGGCGCTGGAGGGGAGGAACGGTCTGCCCTAAGTCCCCTGGCATAAGTTGTCCAAGGGAAGTTGGGGAGTGGAAGGCGGGCCGCTCCATGTGTAAGAGGAATAACTTGTCGGCGATCCGCCTGTAAGAGGAATAATTCGTCGGGAAGGAGTGGTCCGGTATCAACCGAGGGCCTATCCAACGATCGGGCCAACGGGAGGTTTCTTTTGAGAGGGGAGGAGTGTCTAGAGGCAAATCGTCCCTAACGCCCTGGGTTTGTGAGGAGAGATCGAATACGGGGGCGTCTTGCCCCCTCTCAACCTTCATGGTAAGGCTTTTCTTTCTTTACGTTGAGCAATTATGTCTCAGCGTTGAGCAATTAAGTAAGCGGCTACAAAACCACTCATACCTCAGAATTGCTCACCGCAAACAATCACTCAAACTCAGAATAAGCTCACCGCACAAAACCACTCAAAACTCAGAATTGCTCAGCGCACAAATCCACTCAAAACTCAAAATTGCTCATCGCACAGAACCACTCAAAATCAAAATTGCTCACCGCACACAACCACTCAAAAATCAGAATTGCTCAGAGCACAAAACCACTCAAACCTTAGAATTGCTCACCGCACACAACCATTTTTTTCCCAGTGAGGGTGAACTGCCACAAAATTCTCCACTGGGTCACAGTTGCTCTTGCTTTTGAGGACATTTGTGTCATTTTGGGTCAAAAGGTCTCCCTGAGAGCTTTCAAATCACTCTAGCTACATCAATTCTCTCCCATCGCAATTAAGGGTCTCTTCATATGTCTGATATCAATCCGCTGTATATGCATAAGTAGTCTTTTGTATATTCACAAGAACCCCTCTGTAGCATGACGGGGTCTTCGATGTAGCCACACATTAAATCTACTTCTGTCTCATCAATACAATTCGCTGCCATGCATTCTGCGTTGTGCGCATTGAGCAATTCCCGTTTTCTATGCGTTATGCGTGGTGAGCAATTATGATAGTTACTCGCTTCTGTATTATTTAGCCCGGTGTGCGCGTCGAATAAAATGTATTAAAAAATCTTAGTGTAGAGTAGTATTGTTGGGAGTAATTTTCCTATTATGTGATCAAGGAAAAAACCCGTAGGGTTTCATTGTTTTGCACGGAGAGTAATTAACCTATTGTGATCCACATGCTAAAATAATTGGGATTACGTGATTTTTGTGTTGGAATTACGCGGTTTGCGCGTTGAGTATAAATGTTGATTCCCGAGATCCATTGCATTACTGTAGGATCACAGACTTTTATACGCTTCATTTTGATTGGTCCAATTCTCCTATAAATGGTAGACAACGAGCACTCATCTTCTCACAACTTCATCTACTTTCTTCTATCATCATCTTCTTTATTTGCCCACACAACCTCCGTATGGAAACAATAAGTCCTTCAGCTATTCGTGCATGCTTGATATAGATATGGACGATAGCATTCATCAAGTACTCTTTTCACGTAAAGGTAAATAGTTCATGTGGGAAACTGTCACACCCCGCTTCCTAAAATACCCGGGAGCGAGGATGTGAGCAAGCCCGCATGTGCATAAAACAAGGAGGAATTTTTTTTCTTCTTCCTTGTTCGATGCACAATAAGCGTCTGTAGTAATTCCATTGAAGGACAGGTTCTTGTCATGCAATCTTAGAGAAATAACACACAACATCTTTATTATCCCAATAGATGATAAGTAGTATAGGACTGGGCCTTATAGTACGGCCTACATCGACTCGGCAGACTCGAAAGTAAATAGCACACTGGCGATAAGGAAAGCACACTGACGGTAAAAAGCGGATGCTATGGTCGAATCAGAAACTCCTACTTCTCAGCAGGTGCGGGCGCAGTAACATCCTTTGATCCCTGGTCCACGGGATCATCCTCAGTATAGTACTCCACGTACTCCGTCGGCTCGTAGTCTGACATGCATTTCAGAGAAAACAATGAAATACATGTCAGCGCTAAGCAGCAAGTAATAACCAACAGAAAGTAAAAGTGGCAAAGTAATGAACGAACAAGAAAGAACGAACATCGCTTGACTATCTAATAGTGTAGGCAGGCCTAATAATAAGAAGTCTAACTTAACTTCCAAATCAGCCAGTCAGTCAGGGCTTGAAGGCACAGGTCACTTCTATGACCGCAGGACAAGTCCTTTGGTTGACCAACCCCCTTCCCATTCCTTTCTAGACATTGATTCGGTCGTAATTTAAGACCGCTTGTTATTACGCCGCTCTGCCACATTCGAGTAGTCTCAACTTAGTCAGTAGAACAATGGTATCAATACAGCAATAGTGGCAAACAAGTTAGTGCATCAGCCTTAGCCCAAGTGCACGATATGCAACCAGAAGTGCACCCATCCCACGGAGCAACTCGTGGAATATCTACCTACCATCCCCTGCAGGGTGATGGTACAGCGTACCAAATAAGGGTGGACCCAGTCACTCCCACACACTTCGTAGCTTAAGACTACCCCAAAACCTGTGTCGTATCACATTTACCGTATCCGTATCCGTATAGCCTTATAGACCCATCACTTTGAACATCCAACAATACAACAATGAGCAAAAGTACAACAAACACCTATACGGTAGATACTTGCATACACCCGATAATTACTTGCCTGTAGTCGGGACCGGTTGTAATTCGGTTCCTTGGGCGGGTCTCGTACCGCGTCCGGGGGTTGGTGTCTTCCCGGGACGTCTACCTACAAACACCACACGCATGCACCCATATTTATTAATATAATAATAAAGATTACATGGTTCCGTACTACGTGCACATACGCACGTATACGTATACGCGTATAAAAATATAATAAAATAACTCCTATCTAATTTCTCTTCACAAAAATTCACTTCAAAAATCCCTGCACAATTTTTCTTTTACAAATTTTCCCCTCACTTCACATAATCTTTCACAAATCTTCACTTCCCAAATTCCCCCATTCAAAAACTTTGGCAGCACAAAACTGTGAACATTTGTTTCTTTTTTTCCAAAGTATTATTCTTCTTCATTGCTTCTTCTTGTAGGTTGAATCAAGGGAGAAGAGCAAGGGAGCAAGGACCAAGGGAAGAGGGGGAGTGGGCGGCCGGCCGCCGAGCTGCTGTGAATTTTTTTTGTTTGATTCTTGTGTAGAATCGATGGGGGAGGGGGAGGGGGAGAGGGAGAGGGTGTTGTAGAGATAGAGAGAGGGAGGTGGAGATCAAGGGGATGTCGCCGGAGAGCTCGCCGTCGCCGGAGGTGGTCATGGTGGTGTTGGCCATGGATGGGTTCATGGGTTGCTTGAGTTTTTCTTATGGAGAGAAAGAGAGAGATTGAGAGAGATTGATGAAGGAGAATGGAGGAGGAGGGAGGAGGAGGAAGAGGCTCACCAGAGGTGTGGAGGAGGTCGCCGGAAAGTTGGCCGGAGTTTCACCGTAGAGGAGGCGATTTGTGAGGAAGGAGATGGATTAGGGGGGGGGGTCTAAATAGGTTTAAGAAACTAATATTTAACTTAAGCATTTAATATTTAGTCAAAAAGGGGATTATGATAAGATTTGTAATTAATTAGCTTGTTTGAAAATTTTGAACGGTTGTCTCCTCCATATGTTAGTCATGTTAGGGTAATTAGTAATTAGGTTAATGTAATTAGTAATTAGGCAAGGTGATTAGTGATGGTAAAATTTGTAACAAAATTACGATTTTGCCCGTACTAGTAAACGTTTCCGAAAAATTACGAAAACATACCCACGGGTTCGTATCGTCACGAGTATCGTGAATACGAAGTCCGATTCATGATTTGAGCTACAAAAATACGAGTCGTGGGTCAAAATGTTTAGAAAGCGGGTTTACGGGTTCTTTACTGATTTGTCGTCAGAAAATTACGAAATTAATGTGGGAAACCCTAAATGATTATAGGATGATACCGTAGAAGTTTGAAAATGTTTTGATGATGTATGTATAGAAAATTAATTTATTAAGCCAAAATGGTAATAAACGAAAATGAATTTTTACCAGATTATTTAGAGGTATTCGATGAAACCCGAACTTACTAATGTACCCCATAACTACTTTAATACTTCAAAATATTTTTATAAGGTATTTTTTTGAAATCATAAAACTCTAGACGAATAATAGCTTAATAGGTTAAACACTCAAATTATCGTACTGATGGAAACAGACCGTTACATCCTACCCTCCTTATAAAAATTCCGTCCTCGGAATTTAAGGAAAGAGATAAGGATAACGCTCGCATATTTCCTCTTCACGTTCCCAGGTGGATTCACCAGGTGAATCATGATGCCACATGACTCTCACTAGCTCAATCACTTTGTTCCTTTGAGTCTTCTGTCGATGGTCTATGATCTTCCCTGGTTGCTGCTCGTAGGTGAGATCCGGACGAACAATAATCTCTGAGTGGTCGACTACCTGCTTGGGATCGCTGATGTAACGACGCAGCTGGGAGATATGAAAGACATCATGAACTCCTTCCAATGTTGGTGGCAGAGCCAGAATAAGCTACTCCCCAACTCGCTCTAACACATCAAACGGTCTGATGAATCTTGGACTAAGATTTCCTCGTTTTCCAAAGCGTATCACTCCTCTGTTTGGTGATATCTTTAGAAAAACATGGTCTCCAGGTTGAAATTCCAAATGTCGACGCTTGGCGTTAGCCCAGTGCTTGTAGCGATCTTGTGCAATTCTCAGCTTGTCTCTGATAGTACGCACCACATCAACTGCTTCCACGATCATCTCTGGACCTAAAAGTTCTCGATCGCCAATGCCATCCCAACTTGATGGAGATCGACATTTCCTTCCTTAGAGAGCCGCAAAAGGGGTCATACCGATGCTGGCTTGGTAGCTATTGTTGTAAGCAAACTCTACCAAGTGCAGATGATCTTCCCATGATCCTTTGAAATCCAGCATGCATGCTCTCAGCATATCTTCAAGAATTTGGATGGTACGCTCCGATTGACCATCAGTCTACGGGTGATACGCAGTGCTGAATTTGAGATGTGTACCCAGATTCGATTGCAGGCTCTTCCAGAAATGTGAGGTGAACCTTGTGTCTTGGTCAGAGACGATGCTCACTGGAACTCCATGTAACCTCACAATTTCCTGCATGATAATCAGATATTACTATGTATACCGTAAGGAGTTTAAAGGTATGAGATATATCATTACCTCCAAATACTTCTTCGCGAGTATTTATGTGGATTGTCCTACTCGGAATGATATGAAATGTGCCAACTTGGTTAATCGATCAATGATCACCCATATGGCATCATTTTGCTTTGGGCTCCGAGGTAGTCCAGTCACGAAGTCCATAGTGATGTCTTTCCATTTCCACTCTGGAATAGGCAAAGGTTGAAGTAATCCAGCGACTCGATGATGTTCAGCCTTCACTTGCTGATATACGAGGCATTTGGCGACGCTTCGGGCCACGCTTCTCTTCATTCCGATCCACCAAAAGTTCAGTCGCAGATCTTTGTACATCTTGGTACCACCTGGATGTATGGAGTAAGGAGAGCCGTGTGCTTCATTCAGCAGCTCTTCCCTGATCTCCCCTGAAGGTACACAGATGCAACTTCCATACCTCAAAGATCCATCTTCATGAATACGAAATTCTGTTCGTAGACCAGCTTCAACTTGTTGCTTGATCTTCTGCAGCTTCGCGTCTCTAGATTGAGCAGCTTTGATCCGATCGATGATGGTAGATTGAATCTGCATGTTCATCAATGATGATGTAGCTCCTGGAAAGACGACTTCGATTCCCATTTCTTTCAAGTCTTGTTGAAGTCTCCATTGAGTCATCAGAGTCATGACTGTTAGTAGTCGACTCAATGCATCAGGCACGACATTCACCTTTCTAGGATGATACTGGAGGTCGATGTCATAATCAGCCATGAGTTCTAACCATCTTCGTTGTCTCATGTTGAGCTCCTTCTGAGTGAAAATATACTTCAAGCTCTTGTGGTCAGTGAATATTTTTACTTGCTCTCCTAACAAGAAATGTCTCCAAATCTTCAGAGCAAAGATGACGGCTGCCAACTCTAAGTCGTGTGTTTGATAATTCTTCTCATGATTCTTTAGTTGTCGAGAAGCGTATGCAACCACATGACCATGTTGATGCAGCACACTTCCAAGAACTTTTCCAGATGCATCACATTAAACTTCGAACCCTCCAGTTCTATCCGGAATAGTTAGAACTGGTGCGGTTGTCAGCCTAATCTTCAATCCTCTGAATGCTTGGTCACAAGCTTTAGACCAAACAAACTTAACATCCTTCCTGGTCAATCAAGTCATCGGCTCAGCAATCTTTGAGAAGTCTTTCATGAATCGGTGATAATAACCAGCTAATCTGAGAAAACTTCAGATGTCAGAAACTGATCGGGGGGTCGGCCAGTTTCTAACAGAAGTGACTTTCTCAGGATCGACAGAAATACCATCTCCCAAAACTATATGTCCAAGAAAGGCGACTCGATCCAGCCAAAATTCACACTTGCTGTACTTGGCATAGAGCTGATGACGACGAAGAGTCTCCAAAACTATCTGCAGATTCTTGGCATGATCTTCCTCGCTCTTCGAGTAAACCAGGATGTCATCGATGAAAATAACTACGAATTTATCCAAGAACTCATAGAATATAAGGTTCATGAGATTCATGAATACCGCTGGGGCGTTAGTCACACCAAAAGGCATGATTACGAATTCGTAGTGTCCATACTTGGTCCGAAAAGCAGTCTTAGGAATATCTTCCTTCCTGACTTTCACTTGATGATAACCACTTCTGAGATCCAGCTTGGAGAAGACTCGTGATCCACCGAGTTGATCAAAAATATCGTCGATGCGGGGCAAAGGATATTTATTCTTTACAGTCACCTTGTTCAGTTCTCGATAGTCCACACACATTCTTCTCGATCCATCCTTCTTCTTGACCAATAAGACAGGTGCACCCCAAGGAGACTTACTGGGATGTATCAATCCTTTCTGCAACAGGTCGTCGAGTTGACTCCGAAGTTCTTCCAATTTAGCAGGAGCCATGCAGTAAGGAGCCTTGGAGATAGGTTGAGTGTTTGGCATAAGGTCAATAGTGAATTCGAGATCTCGGTCTGGTGGTAATCCCGAAATATCTTCAGAGAATACGTCTTCGAAATCTCAAACTACTAAGGGTTTCTCAGGCTCAACCTGCATTGATGGGACTATTGCTTCATTCGGCTTGGCCTAAAACTTGATAGGACCAAGCAAAAGACTTCCATTCATGAACTCGAACACAGGATGTTCGGGAATTTTAAACACTACACTCTTCTGGTGACAGTCGATGTTAGCGTAAAAAGTTCCTAACCAATCCATGCCGAGTATCACATCAAAGTTGGCTATGCTGATAATCATGAAATTAGCGAATAATTCACATCCACAGATCACTAGTGGGCATGACTTGCATCCGGTAGAGATTTTTACTATGCCATTTCCAGTGTTGACATTCCAACATCTTGGAAGATCACAGATATTAATAGAATGATCCGTCGCAAACTTTTGCGACAAGAAGCTATCAGAAGCTCTTGAATCAAACAAGACTAGATCCGGAGATGCAGATACTAAAATAATACCTAGATTAAGGTAGAATATGCCTTAGCAAGAGATACTCACCAATCAAGCATATGATATAGAATACTGTAATAAACCGAGGCCTAGAGATTACCTGAGATCACTTGATCAGTGGTCTCGGCTTCAGCAGCAGTCATAGTAAATGCCTGACGCCTTGGCATTCTAAAAAGCTTGTTACTGAGGAGGCATGTGTTGCTTTTGCTGAGCTGATCCTGAAGCCATCATAGGGTTGGCTGGTTTGATAGTGCTACGAGGGCAGTCCTTGGTAAGATGGTCAGATGCCCCACACACTAGGCACAGTTTCAAGAACATGCGACAGTCCTTCTTGACGTGTCCAACACGGGTGCAGTAGTGGCACACCATAGTGGATTTGGTGTTGGCTGGGGCTGTTGGCTTCTTGAAATTGGTAGTCTGAGTTGGACGGAAATTGTTCCTGGCAGGTTCCATCGGGCGTTTGCCTGTATTAACTTGAATTCCCCTTTCAAGTCGTGCAACGGTTTCATGAGTTCGTGCAGCTTCCAGAACATCCTCAAGGGTAGTAAGCTTCACTGAAGTCATCGAGGCTTGAACAAGGGGGTTTAGGCCTTGACAAAACTGATAGGCACAGTCTTCTGAATTTTCGACCATGTGCGGAGCGAAACGACTGAGCATTGAGAACTCTGCCTCATACTCATCGACAATCCTGTTGCCTTGTTTCAGATTAGTAAAACGACTTTGAAGTTCTCTCTTGGCCGAGGGAGGAAAATATTGGGCGTTGAACCTTTCTCAGAACATGCCCTAAGAGATAGGCTTAACCAGACGTCGTTCTTCACGGTCCCACCAGCTTCGAGCATCGTCAGTTAGTTGCAGTTTTGCAACTTCAACCCATCCTGCTTGAGAGATGCGAAAAACACTCAACTTGTCTTCAGTGGCTAGGGCCCATTCTTTAGCTTCTAGTGGCCCTTCATTTCCAGAGAAAGTCTTCAGACGAAGCTCCTGGAATTGCTTAACCCCAGGTTCAGCGGATGGTGGTGGTGCTCGTGGTTCCTGCTGAAGCAACTGGTGTTGTATTTCCAACATTTCTCTAATCACTCCCAGAACTGCAGATATCTCGGTGGCACCATTTGCATTGGCACCGTTTCCATTGGCACCGTTTCTGTTGCGGGTGTTTGGTCTTCCTACCATGCTGCAAAACAATAAACCTGAGTCAATATGTACTCAGTCAGCTTAGGATCGTAAAGATGCGTATATTGCTCTGAGTATTTGCATGACCTGCATGGGCCACCACAAAAACCTGTAACGCCCCACTTCCCAAAATACTCGGGAGCGAGGACGTGAGCAAGCCAGCATGTGCATAAAATAAGGAGGAATTTTTTTTCTTCTTCCTTGTTCGATGCACAATAAGCGTCTGTAGTAATTCCATTGAATGACAGGTTCTTGTCATGCAATCTCAGAGAAACAACACACAACATCTTTATTATCCCAATAGATGATAAGTAGTACATGACTGGGCCTTATAGTACGGCCTACATCGACTTGACAGAAAAGTAAAGTACATCACTCGAAAGTAAATAGCACACTGGCGATAAGGAAAGCATACTGACGGTGAAAAGCGGATGCTGTGGTCGAATCAGAAACTCCTGCTTCTCAGCAGGTGCGGGCTCAGTAACGTCCTTTGATCCCTGATCCACAGGATTGTCCTCAGTGTAGTACTCCATGTACTCCGTCGACTCGTAGTCTGACATGCATTTCAGAGAAAACAATGAAATACATGTCAACGCTAAGCAGCAAGTAATAACCAACAGAAAGTAAAAGTGGCAAAGTAATGAACGAACAAGAGAGAACAAACGTCGCTTGACTTTCTAATAGTGTAGGCATGCCTAATAATAAGAAGTATAACTGAACTTCCAAATCAGCCAGTCAGTCAGGGCTTGAAGGCACATGTCACTTCTATGACCGCAGGACAAGTCCTTTGGTTGACCAACCCCCTTCCCATTCCTTTCTGGACACTGATTCGGTCGTAATTTAAGACCGCTTGTTATTACGCCGCTCTGCCACGTTCGAGTAGTCTCGACTTAGTCAGTAGAACAATGGTATCAATACAGCAATAGTGGCAAACAAGTTAGTGCATCAGCTTTAGCCCGAGTGCACGATATGCAACCAGAAGTGCACCCAACCCACGGAGCAACTCGTTGAATATTTACCTACTATCCCCTGCTGGGTGATGGTACAGCTTTCCAAATAAGGGTGGACCTAGTCACTCCCGTACACTTCGTAGCTTAAGACTACCCCAAAACCCGTGTCGTATCACATTTACCGTATCCGTATCCGTATGGCCTTATAGACCCATCACTTTGAACATCCAACAGTACAACAATGAGCACACGTACAACAAACACCTATACGGTAGATACTTGCATACACCCGGTAATTACTGTAATGCCCTACTAAGCTACTGCACAAGTACTAGAGGGGGGGTGAATAGTACTTTAAAATAATTAAGAAGATAATTCCTAATTATCTTGCAAATTCTACCAATAATGCGGAAATGCGGAAATGTAAATATTAGACAACAAAGAAAACAATTGCAAATAAGCAATTTAACGGGTTCGGATCCACCCAAGTCTCCCCGACTTGTTCCCGGTGATCCTACGTCCCAAACACCCGGATCCCCTCCGGATACTTGAGTTAGAATCCTCTAACTCAAATTTGCACTATGAAATACTTGTAGAAACCTCTACAAGGTCAAATCATACACAAATCAAATTGTGGCTCCCACAACCCGGGATCACAAACAAACTCTCACAACCGAGAGTGAATCACTTGCAATATCAAAGTAAATTGAAATAGAAATCTTACCGACAAAACCCTATACCTTGAGTAAACTTACGATTAGGGCAAAACAGATTTTGGGGAAGATGAAGAGGCACCAAACCCTAGCTCCAAGTAGATGACCAGCAATGGAGTCCTAGGTGGATGTTGGTGACCTAGAATCAAGCACTTGGCTTGGAAGGCTCACAATCAATGAATTTCTCTTTTGAAATAAGAGTAATGGAGAGATTCTTGAAAGGAATGAATGTGCTTTGAATGAGATTTAATGCTTCTTTTTTGATCTCTAAACTTCACTTAATATCAGCCTTGAGTGCAATGAATGCAGCACTCCAAGTATATATAGGATAGAGGAAAGAGAGAGAGAAAAACGTTTCAATTAAAGCTCCAACGACTCTATTCTGAACCAGACTAGTCGGTCAAAGAAGGATCACTGACCGACTAGTTCATCAACTAGTCGGTCAGTGATACAACGTAGACCGACTAATGGTTGAACAGCCAAAAGGTCGAAGTTCAGACTTAAAGAACTAGTCGGTCCAAGAAGACTTGCCAACCGACTAGTTTCACAACTAGTCGGTCGGTGAGTGAACTTAGACCGACTAAGAGATAAAACAAATAGTCTGAGTACAAATTGATTTAGTCGGTCCAAGAACAAATGTTTACCGACTAGTTCATCAACTAATCGGTCGACAAACGTTCTTTGACCGACTAACGATAAACAGTAACTAGGCATTTACAGTAGAGGCTCAACTAGTCAATCTAAGAAGGATCACTGACCGACTAGTTCACCAACTAGTCGGTCGGTGAGTCAACGTTGACCGACTAACTGTAAACAGTAAAGAGCTTAGATTTGAATGAGGCAAACTAGTCGGTCCAAGAAGCTTTGCCGATCGACTAGATCACCATCTAGTCGGTTGGTTCTTCTTCTTGAACCAACTAACATGCACAAGAAGTCGCGAATCGAAGCGCGAAGCTTTGGGAAAGTTTGTATGGACTTCTACTAAGATCCTAGCTCTAAGATATGAGCGTTATGAAGATTAAAACGTAAGACCTACTCAAGGCTTAACATTCTACAAAAATGAAGCTAGAAGACATTAAATAAACTATGACGAACCGTCTTCAAAAGCTTCAATCGAATCTTCATGACTTCAATAAAGGTCCTTGAGCTTCAACGAAGCTTTAGGCTCATGATC
This sequence comes from Scilla litardierei, assembly GCA_030789695.1. Taxonomy (NCBI): domain Eukaryota; kingdom Viridiplantae; phylum Streptophyta; class Magnoliopsida; order Asparagales; family Asparagaceae; genus Scilla; species Scilla litardierei. Next base: position 249,855,054 of record CM061142.1, read on the forward strand.
ACGCGCTTTGAGAAGTCTTGAGATGTCGCTTTGGATGTTCACATAAATTTGGCGACGATCTCCATAACTGCACTCACAAAGTGTTAGTTCATGATATATTTATGTTTGTTCATCATCCAAAACCAAATCCGGGGAGTCAATACTCAACATTCTCCCCCTTTTTGGTGATGAAAAACCAACATAAATAATAATAAAAAATAATGATTCAAATGAAATTTACTTACTCCCCTTGCATTGATGACACGTTAGTTCCAAAATATATATTAATTATACGCATCAAGCAGACGAGTAAAGTATAAAATGAGAATCGATTATTGAAATATCGGATTTGAAAATCCATTTATATATCTTAACTCCCCCTGAATCTAACATATCAAATTAGATTCTTGGAAAAATGCTTTAAATTATCATTTAGCTCATCGTCATTATTGTATCTCTCCCCCTTTGGCATTAGCAAAAAGAGCGGGAGGAGATCAACGACAACACCAATTGCTTCAAATGAAAGCACGTGAGTCATAGAATACGACCACGGTCCAAATGAAACCGAAGGAAAATAACGAATTAAATCAAAGCGTGTCAATGCGACCATAGTCGAAAATCGAAAAATAAAATCATCAAAACTCAAATCACTTAAACATATTGAGTTATGGAATATACTCTCAAATATCAACATTATTGGTTAATTTAGTGCATGGAAAACAATTCTATGTTTTCATTTAAATAATTTCTATTTAACCAAGTTATTATCATCGAGCGACGAAAGCAATCATCAGAGGCAATAATATAATGTGCACAAGAGAATGAAATGTCAACATCGATGTATATATATATGAAACATGAGTACATCAAAATCATACATCGCCAACATACATAAAATTGATCCTCAGATCGAAGCACAAAATACAACATCATATATCTCACATCAGATATCGGAGTATCACAAAACATACAAAAATATCAAAACATCATCAGAGAAACATCAAAATACATCCAAAAATATCAAAATATCCAGAACCACCATCTACACTACCCAACACTCTCACAACTAGATCTATCATCCAATGTGCATAGGAGAGTCCTCCAAAGAAGCTCAGGAGGCAGCGGGAGGATCTGCAGCAGCAGCAGGCTCTGCAGGAGTGGAGGTGGTCACAGGGTCAGCTGGAGTGGAAATCACTGGCACGAAAGAAGTGGTCTCGGGAGCAGCAACAGAAGAAGCATCCACCGGAGGAACGGTGGCTGTAGGTGTGCTCTCGGGATCACCGGCAGAAGTAGCTGCAGCACCAGAAGTGCCCTCAAGGGCACGAGCAGCAGTAGAACGAACAAGCTCCTCGATCTCATCCTCATCCAACTCCTCCTCGTCAGAAACTGACAGAGGGATATCAATACCTAAACGAGAAGCGATACACGCAAGAATCTCCTCAGATCGAGCACAGCGAGACTCCACACATTTCAACGTACGTGCGAAGTCAGCAAGAGTAGGAGAGGGAGCAAAAGCAGTTGAAGCAGAGGCTGAAGCAGACGGGGTCGTCCTCTGAACATGACGAAGCGCCGCAAGAGACTTCTTGACAGCCGTCGCATTCAGAGGGGGACCGAGGGGACGCTCATCATCAGGGGGCAGAGGGACACGAAAGTGATGAAAGACAAGTGTCAGAAGGCACGGATATGTGATATGAGCAAATTTCGTGGACTTTCAGATACACTCGAAAGAATCCATCTTATCGAGAATGATCCTAGCCCAGTTAATCTCGCTCCCCATGAAGATGGCGTAAATGAGCTTCAGGAATGGCTGGGATGGCAAGGAAGAAGAGCCGTACTTCGAAAGGAGGCAAGACTTCAGAATTAGGTTAAGCACCCAAGCATTCGGCTTGAAGGACTTCGATGGCACGCCAATCATGGCAGGAGGAATCTCATGGAAGATCTCAGCGAGCATCACCTGATCGAGCTCAGAAATATCATCGACTGAAATATCAGAAGGAAGAATGCCAGATGAGAAGACACCTATCAACTCCCCTAAGACTTCTACCGTGAGGACTATCGGTGTCCCCAAGACAGTGGTCTCAATAGAGTGGGTCTTGTCGTACTGACTGCAAACCCTATTGGCGTAGAAAAGCTTGACAAGGCGAGGGTATGGATGTGGATTCGCCTTAGGGTCATACCGAAGATAATCGATAAGACCGCTAGACGACAGAAGATCAGCAAGGCCTAGGAAGTCAGAGAACTGTACGAAATGCTCCAACAGCAGCGGACAGTGTTCGATACGGTTATATGCTGTGAGACACATCGGGTCATCGCGACATAATGAAATATCGACACCGCCAACTGGCATCGGACCCTTTCCCTTAGGCTGACGTGTGGAAGAACGGGGTGGAGGAGTAGGATCCTGAGCGGTATGCTCGGTCTCCGGGTGTATTCCGCATCAGTATCATCAGGAGGAGTGGGAGCACGGAATGAAGCTGGTGAAACAGGTTGCTTCCTAGGCTTGGGTTAGGATCGGGGTTTTACGGTCGCCGTCCTCTTCTTCTTAAGAGGAGGCGAAGACGACGAAGGGTGGGTTGATTTAGATCGGCGTTTAGGTTGCGGGGGGTCTGAAGGAGGTGACTCTACGGTCATAGGAGACGGACGAGTGGGATCGATCGAAATACGTGTTCTCGCCATAAGCGCGACGAGACACGAGCAATCAACTGAGATCGACAAGCTAAAACCCTAGGCCGAAATCTTAGAAACGAAATCGATAGGAAATAGATTGAAACCCTAACCCTAGGAGCTGAGAGAGGGTATACCTAGGTCGTCAGGAGGAGAGGGAGAGATCAGTGGCCGGAGTTGGTCGAAAAGATGGCCAAAAAACTGACGAATGACGGCGGAGGAGATGAAAAGGCACGGGGGTTTTTGAGCTGGAGAAGGAAATCACACCGACTAGAATGAAGAATAGTCTGTTAAGTGAGCTTTAAGTCGATCAGAAGTCGAAAAGACGCAACTGTCCCTGAGCACTTAGTCGGTCAGAGTTCAAGCGCTGACCGACTAGATGACCATCTAGTCAGTCGGCCAATGAGCTTGAACCGACTAAGTGCAAACAGTAACTAACGTGCGTTTATATTTCATATATTTGCGCACGTTTTCTTCCGTGTTTTTCCGTTATTTACCGCCGTCTTATATTCGTTTTCTCGTGTTTTCTTTCACTTTTCCGTGTTTTCCGTATTTTGCAGGAGTTTACTGGCATAGGGGACATAAAACGACGATATCGCAAGTCCCTGGAGCAACGGGAGGAGTCACGCGTGATCCAGGGGGTCAAACGACGATGATATCATCTTTCAGCCCCTCACCCGATCGGTTGGTCATCTTCAACCGATCGGGTGATGCACGCGTGCACCACCCAGACGCAGCTTGGAGCTCACAAGAAGTCACCCGGTCAGTTCGTAGGCCGGTTCAAAAGCCCAAAGTCTCTGGATTATTATTGTGATTGCCAACCGATCGGGTGACCTTCACCCGATCGGTTCATCTGTAGCCGAATCTCCAGAGCCAAGACACGGTCAGCTCAACCGGCCTCCTCACCCGACGGCACCAAGATCCAACCGGTCACATTCATATGTCAACCGACCGGGTGAAGATGACCGGGTGAAGTCCCGCATTGCGCTGCAAATGAGTGAAGCAGATCACCCGATCCGTTGACTTGTCAACCGATCGGGTGATATCATTTTCTATACATAGAACCCCTAGGTTTTCCAGAAACGGGAGTTGGTTATTTTTTACTGTTTTCTTCATTTTGTGACGGCTGTAATTTCCCAGTTTTTGTAAGTTTTCAGATCTTTGTCAAACTTTAGTATTATCTTAATTGCTTTACTACCATTGCATTTCTATTGTCTGATCATGATTTTTACGATCGATTTCTGTTTAGATCGCTTTTTACTAAATATGTGTGAGTAGTTCTCAAATCTGGGATTTTGGCAGAAACCCCTTTGTGGGCTCTTCCCGATGCGTCCATAGGTCTAGGAAATCGATAGGGATTAGGAATCTAACGGTTACGCGGGGTGTTTTATTGTCATCGGTGGGAAAAAGACCACCTTTGACCGTTGGGCCAAGAGGGAATAAACTTGGCGGTTGACTCCCTAGACATAGCTCACACCCTTAGCGTAGACGCCAAATCCTAGCGCGCGGGAGCGGCAGGATGAGACGTTGGGAGTTATCGTTGCGAGCTTAGTGCTCCCGGAGTCGATCAGTGTTAATGGACACGGGAGTGCCCACTGATCGAACCCGGGAAGTCTGGCGTATCATCCTGGGCACCGACCGGAATATCGGGCCCATGGGACGCTGGTACCACTCTTAGAGGCAACGTCTCACCATTAGACCCTAATTCTGATCGCTATCCTACCCGTAGGCCGTATCGGCGAGAATCGCACGATAGGGTGGAAACCAAAGTCCCGGGTTTTTCCTTTATATTGTCTATACCTTGCATTCCATTTACCATGACAACCCATCATTCGATCCGGGCTAGCTTGCCCATGGGGTGAATTTGATCCTCTTTGACAAAAGCACATCCACGCCTCCCTGAGTTCGTCCTCCAAGCCACACTACAACACCGTACGCTTGCGGTTACAAATATTTAAATCTCATGCCCCCAATCATATTATTGCACACATAAAGCACGCATAAGCGGGGGACGTCAAGCTTTATGGCGCTGTTGCCGGCCTCTTGTTATTTTTGGATTTCATGAACCCTTGTGTCTAGCTCTCATCCCTAAATCGCAATAATTTTCGCATTCTTCTTTTTCCTTTTTATCTTCTTATTTTTATTTTTATTTTTTATCTTATCTGTTTCTTTCCCACTTTTTGCTTCACGGGTGTTTGTTGTTTTTCATGCACAGGAGTTCAAGAAGTCTCGACGACTTGATCCCCGTTGATCCAGAGATAAACGCCACCCTAAGGCGTTTGGCCACCGAGAAGCGAAGAAGAGAGGAACCTGAAACCATGGGGGAGAACACCCCACCTCACAAGTCCCTACTGGAGTACTCGTTGCCTTCCATCGAGTCTACCTCCGCCATCCGTCCTCCAGCTATTACAGCCCAAAGCTTCGAGCTTAAGCAATCTTTGGTGACGTGGATCCAGCAGGATCAATTTTCGGGTGCACCCATGGAGAGCCCGATTGAACACTTGGACTCCTTCTTGGAGAAATGTGACACCTTCCGGATAAACGGTGTCACAACTGAGGCGATCCGACTGAAGCTGTTCCCCCTTCTCTCTGCGAGATAAGGCCAAGCTGTGGCTTAGGGGGAAGGACCCTAATACATTCAACACCTGGGATAAGCTCTCGAATGCTTTCCTGACGAAGTTCTTTCCTCCGGGGAAGACCATGAAGCTGAGAAGTGAAATCTCCTCCTTTTCCCAGGCCAGCCATGAGTCCTTGCATGAAGCTTGGACGAGATACAAGGAGATGCAGCGAAGATGTCCCCCACCATGAGCTCCCCAAGTGGCAGATCATTAATCTGTTTTATAATGGGTTGAGGGACGATTTGAAATCTTCCATGGACGCCGCGGCTGGAGGGTCCTTTATGTCGAGAAGAAAAAAAGATGCCAGACAGATTCTTGAAAATATGGCATCCAACAATGAGCGGTGGTGTGAAAAGAGAGCCACACCAAGATCTGGGGCATCCATAGGGTCGAGGACGTCGACAAATTGTCAAGCAAGTTTGACTTGCTGTCGACCCAGATCTCCGCACTGATGGTAGGCGCCGGTGGCACCGGTTCACAACAGATTGCTGCGATGGAATCCGAAGTTTTTGGAGAATTCGACGGTGGTGACATCTCACCACCGTTGGATCAGGTGATCGCATTATTTTACAAACCTACAGGGAATGCGCCTTTTCCACCACGAACCAACTCCAACCCGGCCTACTCTCCAAACAACCGGAATCATCCGAACCTTAGTTACCGGGCACCATATGAGCAGTCGACTCAGCAGCAACAACAACAGATATATCAGCCGGCTAGGCCCCAGCAGCAGTTTCAGCAACAGTAATTCTAGCAACAACAACCTCCATAACAATATCAATAATACACTCCAAGGAATCAGTAGCCCACCCAGCAGCAATACGGCCAGCAGAGGGCCATCTCTCTGGTTGAGTCCCTCTTGACTCAATACATCGCCAACCAGGAGAAGATAAATCTGAAGCTGGAGATGGGATAGAGAGTCCTCACTGATCAGGTGACCCAGCTGGGGTTACAAGTGGCAAACCTACAGAGACCGCAAAATCTATTACCGCCACAGCCTGAGGTGAACCCGAGGGGGGTAAATCGGACCTTGGCGCTCACGCATAAGCATGAGAACGTGTCTGCCATCATCTTGAGGAGCGAAACATAAATACCCACGAGAGTGCCCCCCAAAGGACCGGAAGCACCGTTGGTCGTGGAACGACCAAATGAGAAATTAAATGACGACGGTGCTTCGTCGCCCAAGCCAACTACTCTGGAGGGAGTCCATGGAGAGGAGAAGAAGAAGGATAAGGAAGGGAACCTCAGAGTATTCAAGCCCGTTGTGCCTTTCCCACAACGGCTTGCCAAAGCCAAGATCGATGAGCAGTATGGCAAATTCTTTGCCATGGTGAAAGATCTGAGCTTACAAATCCCCTTCCTTGAGGCCATCGAGACAATTTCCTCATATGCCAAATTTCTGAAGGACTTAGTGACACGGGGATCCTGAAAGGAGAAGGTCGTGTTAACGGCGGAGTGCAGCGCCCTCATTCAGCGCGCAAATCTGCCAAAGCTCAAAGACCTAGGAAGTTTCTCCATCCTTTGCTCTATTGGGGAAGTGCAAATCCAGAGGGCGCTCGTCGATCTAGGAGCGAGCATCAGCTTAATGCCCCTATCGCTGTACAAGAGAATATGGATGGGAGACTTGGAGCCCACCGGCATGACATTACAACTTGCTGACCGTTCGGTCAAGTACCCGGTGGGAGTAGTAGACGACCTCCCCGTCGATGTGAGAGGAGTACAAGTACCGGTTGATTTTGTGGTGATGGACATGCCGGCAGACAAGCATACCCCTATTATCCTTGGACGGCCCTTTATGGCAACTGCCGGAGTTTTGATAGACGTGAAGAATGGGAAGCTTTCCCTCAATGTCGGCAAAAGAAAGAGTCGAATTTGACTTAGGGTTGTCGATGAAGCACCCAAATCCCCGGGACGATCCTAGTATCAGTATGCTGGAGAACGAAGAAGATAGAGCTGTTGAAATAAGTTCCTGGGAAGTACTCTCGAGGAATCCCCCCGATAGCTTGGGGGACCTTGGAGAGCGAGTTGGCGCACCTAATGAAAAAGATGCTAACGAGGCGGTCGCCCAACGTGTGACCCCTCCCGGATTCCCTAAGGCTCCTCCTATGAGGAGAAAGGGGAAAGAGCCCATGGACCTCACCGGCGATGAGGTCCAAATCCTGAAAAAGATGGCGGTAAACGCCAATTTTAGGAAGAAGCCCCTGGATCCTGTCGACAAAGGGAGGGTAGTTGAGCGAATCTTCTTACAGTCACCGACTACACCAAAAGCCACAAGCTCTGGAGCTGAAGAGATGCCGAATTTTGGGCATCACCCGTATCGTTTGCCTTGAACATCATCAACGGGCGTCGAGCCAAACGACGTTAAACAAAAGCGCTTCATGGGAGGCAACCCATGTTCTGAACTTTTGTTTCAATTTTTAGGACTATTTTTGCCTTTATTTCATCTACTTTAATAAATAATTCCAGCTGTCAAGAAATTCCGTTGAGGGACTAAGGCCATTTGTGCATTTTTGCAGAAAACAAGGCCCCAACTGATCGGTTGATTACTCAACCGATCGGTTGGGATGTATAGGGTAGATGTCGTGTCTGCCACTAAATGAACTGACCGGGTGAGGAAAGAAGAGACCGGTTGGTAGACCGGGTGACCTGGGGTAAACTCTCGAGAAAATTTCAAAATTTGTCAACCGATCGGGTGACAAGAAGCAAGACCGGTTGAGGGACCGGGTGAGAAACTCTAAACTCTCGAGAAAATTTCAAAATTTGTCAACCGATCGGGTGACAAGAAGCAAGACCGGTTGAGGGACCGGGTGAGAAACTCTAAACTCTCGGGAAAATGTGTGGAGCGGTCAACCGATCGGTTGACATGGCAACCGACCGGGTCACCTATAGCAACTCTTCAGCCAAAATTTTCGACCACTAAGTCAACTGATCGGGTGACAACTCACCCGACCGGTTCTACTTAAACCCTATAAATACCCCCCGACCCACCCGTTCACATCCCCTCGCCCGATTGTGTTTTCTCACCGTCGTTTCACCTCTCACCCTCTCCCAATGGCCAAAAACTTTTCTTCACGTCCTCCAATCCTCCATTAGCCTCTCTCTCCACCTCCCCCTTCCATCTCTCCATCTCTTTTTCTCCCTCTCCCGCTCCTATTTCGCAATTTTCTAGCCCTAATCCACAATATCCACCCTACTTTCGAATTTTTTCTGAAGAAGAGTGCCGCGGCTCCACACTTCTCCCATTGCACGGCATTGGGTCAACTACAAGCGAAGAACTCGAATCTCTGCTGGGTAACTTCGCTCCACTTCTCAAATTTCAATTTTTACCCTAGATATTTAATTTGCTTGATTGTTCATGTGTGTGCACTTCGATAGTATTTTACACTCATTTGCATCACTCACATGCACAGATGGCCCGGGATAGAGATAAGGGGAAGGGTATCATGCGGGAGGAGGAACCGTCTCGAAAGAGACGTAAACAAACACATCCTCCTCCCAATACACCACATGCACTTTCACTCGGCCCTCCCCCACCTATTATCCCCCCTGAGGACCCAATGTTGGGCCCGCATGGGTATCAATTTCGGAACCAAGAGAATAAAGACTTCTACCATAGACTTGATGCTCGAGGGCATCTATCAACCAAGTTTGCACACACCCAATCACTTATCGATCTCGGTGTATTCACCGAGATCGAGACTCTTTTCGCAAACATAGGTTGGTTAGCCTTCCTGAACACCACCGCGGTGTCCTACCCGTCCCTCACACTTGAATTTCTTTCCTCACTCGTTTGTGAGTCGATGTCGACTGTCATTTTTCGGGTGCGTAACAAAACCATCCGCACCAACCTGGATACGATCAATGGTATATTTGGTTTCCCTATTCTAGGGAATGACGCTATCCGACACTACGGATACCCCCGGGAATTTGACGTCGATAACTTTTGGTTCCGCCTCACCATACTCCCCCGCTATCCCCGAGGTAAGGCCAATGCATCCTCCATCATCCATCCTATATTCCGTCTGGCCCATAGGATCATATCCTCTGCATTTTTCCCGCGGGATGAGTCAGGCACCGTGACTATCCCCGATCTTTTCATTCTTTGGGCCATGACTTTCCCTTTTGTTCGTGATGATGATGGGATTAGCTTTAGGGCCCCACTGTTCCCGTCCATGCCGGCGACTGGCTTATTTATAAGCTCCTAGAGATTAGTCGGGCCGGCAAGGGCAAGATTTGTTGTGGGGGAATTATCACTGTCATTGCCTCTTATCCCCAATTTAATATCAACATTCTCCGTGGTCTTCCCGTCGCCGCAGGACCCTCACGTCTAGATCTTGACGTCCTGCGGCATATTCATATGATTAAACCCCTTCCTGATCCTGTTTCGAATTCAACTATGGCCACCCCCCCTCGCCCCTACACCATTCTCCACAACCCCACTCGCATGACTGTTGCCGTAGTAGCGGATTGGACTTTTCCACCCGATCCAGAGTTTCTAGCAGGGTTACACCTTCCTTTCCTTCCCCTGGACACACGCAGACCACCTTCCCCTGCCGCCCACTTAGGCAAGCAGGATATTCCCGCGTCTCGGGGAGATATCGGGGCTGGCCCGAGTCACACCACCCGTGCTCCTGGCCCTATCACTGCTGAGGATCTTTCTGCGGCCATTTCTAGCCTTGTGTCAAGTGCCGGCATGACCACTGCCGCCAGCACTACTTCCACATCACTACCCGGCACAACTTCCGCTTCACGTCAGTCCACCTCTTTTGTTCGCTGTCAGGCCTCGGCTCGTCTTGATCTCGAGGCCGAGGTCGCTGCTCTCTGCGATCTTGCCAGGTCCTCTGTCCCCTCGGACCCATATCTTTCCTCTTTTCTCACTCACCCACGTTTCCTTGCACTTGAGAGGAACGTGGCCGCCATCCTCCGCCTTCTCACCCACATCCACGGACCACCACCACCCACACCACACCCCTCACCACCACCTTCACCACCTCGACGATCGTCACCTCCCCCATCACATTCTTCTCCTCCACCATCCCACCCATCCCCACCTCCTTCACCCCCACCTAGGCGATCATCCCCCCTCCCACATCTATTCCCATCCCCGTATCCACTTCTCCTCTCACAACCACTTCTGTCGCCCCTCCACCACCTCCTCCCTCCTCCACCGTCACTGGATATGTGCGCCGCAAGAAATTGTAGGTGCGCTCCAGATCTCTTCCACCACCACCCACTACCATCACCATCACATCTTCTCCCCACATTTCTATCCCTTCTACCACCGCCTTGATCACCGTACTTCCACTACCACCCACCACCACCGACACTCCACCCATCATTCACACCACCACTGCACTTATTCCTCCACCTCTTTCCCCGCTTCTCCGCACACCCCCAGCCTCCCCCGACCACCCATCCACTCCCTCTTCCGAGGAGGGCGAGGATTCTCCTTCTGCTCCTTTTTGATTTCCTTTTTGTTTATTGACATCCCCCTTGCATATCTCTGCATTTTCACGATCATATCATTTTTCTAGCACTGTCACGTCTAGCTTGGGGGAGTCAACTTTTTTCTGTGTGCTGTCGTGTTTTATTTTTTCTTTGTGTGTTTGCTTATTTGTCGTGTCGTGTGATTTTTTATTTATTTCTTTTATTTTTATTTTTATTTTTATTTTTATTTTCTGTTTTTATGTCGTGTGGCGTGCTTTTTATCTTTATTTCTTATTTTCATTTTTGTTTGTTTGATTTTCTTTTCTTTCGTGTGTTTTTATGTCTGTGCGTATTCCCCCCCTTATTCATTGCCCTCCCCTATTTAATTCTATTGCATTGAGGGCAATGCAAGTTTTAGCTTGGTGGAGTCACACTTCGTGCGTCATTTGTTTCTTTTTCTTCGTTATTTGAGTCGTTTTCTCCATCTTTTTCTTTTTCTTTTTCTTTTCTTCTTTTTATCTCTTTTTCCTAGAGATGAACCCTATGATGAATTGCCACAAAATCACACACACCTAGCATGGCATCGATAATCAAACTCACTAGCCCTAGGATATTGAGTCCTCTTGCATTTAATGCATCGTGGGTCCACTTAGCTTTTTTTGAGTCGTGCGTCATGCCTAGCTGTATGGTGTACTTCTACTTTTTGATTTTACTTTATATACCTGTTCAGGAATGACCCCTAGATTATCATGCTTCGATTTGAATATGCGATATTTGTTTCTCCTGTTTGCTTCTGCATGCTATATATGTATCGTATACTTCATTTCGCATGTGTCGGGATTCCACAATTAAGGACTAGGATAACCCATTTAGCCCAAGCTCTAATTAGCGAGAATAGTTTCCTTTGCCCAAGTGTTTAGATTCCGATTTCTTTTTTTTTGTTTTACTTGGTGCAAATCCCCTCGTCGTGTACCGTTCTCCCACTTGGGAGAGTACACATGTGTATAGCCAAAACCCCATAAATCCAAAAAAAAGAGAAAAGAAAGGAAAAAACCAAAAAGAAGAGAAAAGAAAAGAAAGAAAAATTTTATAGCCAAAAATCCAAAATATATATATACAAATACCCAAAACCCAAATAAATTCCCGTGTGAATATTTTTTCCTCCTTACCGAGAATAAATGGAAGGCGAGAATTTGCACCGAGTGTTCTACTCCACATCATCTCAACCCCCATCGGTTTCGAAAACACTTGGCTTAGGAACTTTTTAGCTATTATCTAGGCTATAGTGTGGTGATTTCCTTAACCCTAGTTGTGGAGTCCCTGACGCATGATATTTTTCGATTCTCTCTCTATTCTCATGCATGCTTGAACTATATATTCACCGCTTTATTCAATTCGAATCGATATTTGATATTTGGGTCATTTCTTGGATTTGTGTATATCGAGCTTTATCGCACATCGTAGATAGTGACACCGTCTGCTAGCACACGACCACACTCACTCGCGCTTCACCGCGTGGGCCCACGGCACTTGTCTGGACTGGTATTCCTTGGTTTAGTGATGTGATTTGGCATTTGCATGCTTGGTGTGTCGTTTTTGATTTTGTTGGCCCTGATGGGCGATCTAGGATATAGAGTTTTCTTTTTCTCTCTTTCTCTCTATTTTCCCTCTCCGAGCTCCTACTCTCACTCGTCTTCCTCGAGGACGAGGAAGAGTTCAGCTTGGGGGATTTTGACGTGCGTTTATATTTCATATATTTGCGCATGTTTTCTTCCGTGTTTTTCCATTATTTACCGCCGTCTTATATTCGTTTTCTCGTGTTTTCTTGTTTTCTTTCACTTTTCCATGTTTTCGTATTTTGTAGGAGTTTACTGGCATAGGGGACATAAAACGACGATATCGCAAGTCCCCGGAGCAACGGGAGGAGTCACGCGTGATCCAGGGGGTCAAACGACGATGATATCATCTTTCAGCCCCTCACCCGATCGGTTGGTCATCTTCAACCGATCGGGTGATGCACGCGTGCACCACCCGGACGCAGCTTGGAGCTCACAAGAAGTCACCCGGTTAGTTCGTAGGCCGGTTCAAAAGCCCAAAGTCTCTGGATTATTATTGTGATTGCCAACCGATCGGGTGACCTTCACCCAATCGGTTCATCTGTAGCCGAATCTCCAGAGCCAAGACACGGTCAGCTCAACCGGCCTCCTCACCTGACGGCACCAAGATCCAACCGGTCACATTCATTTGTCAACCGACTGGGTGAAGATGACCGGGTGAAGTCCCGCATTGCGCTGTAAATGAGTGAAGCAGATCACATCGGGTGATATCATTTTCTATACATAGAACCCCTAGGTTTTCCAGAAACGGGAGTTGGTTATTTTTTACTGTTTTTTTCATTTTGTGACGGCTGTAATTTCCCAGTTTTTGTAAGTTTTCAGATCTTTGTCAAACTTTAGTATTATCTTAATTGCTTTACTACCATTGCATTTCTATTGTCTGATCATGATTTTTATGGTCGATTTCTCTTTAGATCGCTTTTTACTAAATATGTGTGAGTAGTTCCCAAATCTGGGATTTTGGCGGAAACCCCTTTGTGGGCTCTTCCCGATGCGTCCATAGGTATAGGAAATCGATAGGGATTAGGAATCTAACGGTTACGCGGGGTGTTTTATTGTCATCGACGGGAAAAAGACCGCCTTTGACCGTTGGGCCAAGGGGGAATAAACTTGGCGGTTGACTCCCTCGCCATAGCTCATGCCCTTAGCGTAGACGCCGAATCCTAGCGCGCGGGAGCGGCAGGATGAGACGTTGGGAGTTATCGTTGCGAGCTTAGTGCTCCTGGAGTCGATCAGTGTTAATGGACATGGGAGTGCCCACTGATTGAAACCGGGAAGTCCGGCGTATCATCCTGGGCACCGACCGGAATATCGGGCCCATGGGACGCTGGTACCACTCTTAGAGGCAACGTCTCACCATTAGACCCTAATTCCGATCGCTATCCTACCCGTAGGCCGTATCGGAGAGAATCACACGATAGGGTGGAAACCAAAGTCCCAGGTTTTTCCTTTATATTGTCTATACCTTGCATTCCATTTAACGTGACAACCCATCATTCGATCCGGGCTAGCTCGCCCATGGGGTGAATTTGATCCTCTTTGACACAAGCACATCCACGCCTCCCTGAGTTCGACCCCCAAGCCACACTACAACACCGTGCGCTTGTGGTTACAAATATTTAAATCTCACGCCCCCAATCATATTATTGTACACATATAGCACGCATAAGCGGGGGACGTCAGTAACTGAAGCCAAAATTTAGGGCTTGAGTTAGTCGGTCTGAGTTCATTCACTGACCGACTAGATGATGATATAGTCGGTCGGTCAAGGAACATGAACCGACTAACAGAGTTCAAAAAATTTAGAATTCGAAATTTTGAGTTCTCTCCTAATCGCACTTGGACGAAACATCGTAAAACACTCATTAATCATTATACTACCCCATTAAACATTGAAAATCTGAAATTTGACGTTTATGAACACATCGAGTGAAAATTCCGAAAATTCAACGAAAAATCCAGAAAATTCCAATAAATCTAGCATGTGCAAATATAATGAAATTGAATAGCATGCAAGATTATTGAACATATGAATCCTAAATCTCGAATTCACCCATAATCCCCAATTCTCGACGTAACCGCACAAAGGAGTCTTCCTTTAGGGGTTTCGTGAAAATATCGGCGATTTGCTTCTGGGTTTCAACGTACACTAATATGATGTCCTTTTTAGCAACATGATCATCTAAGAAATGGCGACGGACATCTATGTGTTTAGAACAGGAATGGTGTACCGGATTCTTAGAGAGACAAATAGCACTATGGTTGTCCACCATGATAGGGCAAGTATCACAGTTTATACCAAAGTCTTTAAGAGTGTGTCTCATCCAAAGAACTTGAGCACACGCGGCACCGACGGCAATATATTCCGCCTCGGTGGTTGAAAGTGATACGGAATTCTGCTTCTTGGAAAACCAAGAGACAAGAGAATTTCCTATAAAATGGCAAGTGCCACTAGTACTTTTCCTGTCGGATTTGCATCCCGCATAATCTGCGTCACTATATGAGATTAACTCATACGTGCTAGATTTTGGATAAAGTAATCCAAAAAATCAAGTGTGTAACTTAAATAACGGAAAATACATTTTACCGCTACTAAGTGTGATTCCTTAGGTTGAGACTGATAACGAGCATATACACATACGACAAACATAATATCGGGCCTACTTGTGGTAAGATATAGTAAATTACCTATCATACCTCGATATAGACGAATGTCTACATCTTTTCTGCCCGCATCTTTATCAAGATGTGTAGTCGTGCTCATTGGAGTCTTCTTCCCGGAAGCATTCTCCATTCCAAATCGCTTTAGCAACTCCACCGTGTACTTGGTTTGGTGGATGAAGATTGCATCGTTCATTTGGCGAATTTGGAGACCTAAGAAATACTTGAGCTCACCCATGTGGCTCATCTCAAATTGATCCTTCATCACATTAGAAAACTCTTCGCAAAGAGTGAAGTTAGTAGCACCGAAAATGATATCATCAACAAATATTTGAACTAAAATTATATCATTATTCGAATACTTAACAAATAATGTAGAATCAACTTCTCCCATTTTAAAACCAAAATCCAAAAGAAAATTCTTTAAACGGTCATACCAAGCTCGAGGAGCTTGTCTCAAACCATAAAGTGCTTTCTTAAGTTTAAAAACACGATTTGGAAATTTTTCATTTATAAAACCCGACTAATGAATTTGAGCAAGTCATTAGTCATCCATGGAGTCATCCATGGAGTCATCATCATTAGTAATTCTAGTCGGGACTAAACCTTCATTAAATGAAACATGAAGCGATTCCTCGATCGTTGAGGTTCGTTTGTTATATATCCGGTAGGCTTTGCTACGTGAGGAATATCCAACAAATATCCCCTCATCGGATCTTGGATCGAATTTGTCCAAACTACCATACGTGTTTTTAATAAAACATTTTGAACCAAAAACTCGAAAATGTTTAACTTGAGGCAATCTACCAAATAACAATTCATAACAAGTTTGTTTAGTGCCGGGCCTCAAAAGTATTCTATTAAACACATAGCAAGCGGTATGTACCACTTCCGCCCAAAATTGATGGTCAAGTTGGCTATCATCAAGCATAGTGCGAGCACATTCCACTAGCGTCCTATTCTTTCTCTCAACAACACCATTTTGAGGAGGTGCACGAGGGAATGAAAAGGTGTGTGTAATACCAACTTTATCACAAAATTTCTCAAAAGACTCATTCTCAAATTCCCCTCCATGATCACTACGAATAGTGACAATGGTGGTTCCAATGAGATTTTGTACTTTCTTGACAAATATTGTGAAGTTTTTGAAAGCATCATTTTTATTACTTAATGAAAATACCCAAGTAAACCTAGAAAAGTCATCAATGATGACAAGTCCATATCGTACATTTCCTAATGAAGCAACTCTAGTTGGCCCAAATAAATCTAGATGTAATAGCTCTAGTGGCCGCTTAGAAGAAATGCTTTTCTTAGGTTTAAAAGACGATTTTGGAAGCTTGTCTCGTTGACACGAGTCACAAAAGCTTTTCTTTTGAAAGACAAGCTTAGGGTAGCCTCTAATAGAATTTAACTTGGAAAGCTTAAAAAGTGTTCCAAAGTTCACATGACCAAAACGTCGATGCCATAAGTGTTGTTCACTTGTGTTGCCAATGAGACATTGTTCATGTGATCTTGGAAGATCTAAGATATATATATCCTTATGGTGTGTGCCAGAAAATAATAAATCAGTATTATCTTTTCTTAAAATATGGCACATTCCGTTCGCAAAACTAACTTTGTAACCTTTGTCACAAAGTTGGCTTATTGAAATGAGATTGTAGTTTAATCCTTTAACAAGGTAAACATCACTTATTAATGGTTTAGAAGGATTACCCACTTTACCAACACCTATGATGGTTCCGCTCTCGTTGCCTCCAAAGACTACCCGGTTCCCATTTGCAATGGGCACCACTCCGGAAAGCAATTGAGCGTCACCCATCATGTGTTTTGAACACCCGCTATCGAGTATCCAATTCATCTGGGAGCTAAATTTAAATTTGTTGCTCCGGTTTTTTTCTTGAGTACCTAAAGATAGAAAATATCGTATCATGGTACCCAAGGTCATTGGGTCCAAAAGATTAGACCTTTGGAAGACAAGTCCAATTGGACTTAGACTTCCCCACATAATTATCATTATCCACTACATTCATAAAATAAGCATTCATGTAAACTTGTTTTTCATCCATGCTTGTGTCCTTTTGGCTCCAAATAGTGAAGATTTTGGGAGCCCTAATCCTATTGTGAGCATGCATGCGTTGTTGATTTATATGTGATGCATGTCGTGGATAGGCATAAGGAACATGATGAAATGGTGCATGTGGAGAATGGTTCATATGATGATGTGGGTGAACATATGCATGTGGGAGAACACGTGCGTGAGGGTGTCTCACATGGTGTGCACGTGCCCGTGGATGTGGTGCATAAAAATCATCATATGTGTGAGCATGTGGAGTAGGACGTGTGTTCCTACGTGGCATGGTAGTGTACATGTAAGCATGACCCTTCTTTGGAGGTCCACCCAAAGTGGGTTTCTTTCCAAACGAGGGTGTGTACGAGGTGGAAGCACCATTGGTAGATGAACTGCCAATAGAGTGTTTGCTACCACTCGTTGAGGCATCGGAAGTTGGCCTAACAAAGGTAGTGGCTGCTTTGGATGAATTTCCCATCGTATACCCCAAGCCAATGTGGTGATTGGCCGGAAGTAAGTCATTTAGGATTTTATCCAAATGGTCCTTACCCTTATTGAATTTATTAATTCGGCCTAATGTGCACTCATATTTCTCGGTGAGAGAACGCATAGAAGCATCCAAAGTGGATACTTGCGATGTGAGCACATAAACACGAGATTTGAGATTTTCATTCTCAATACTCAAAGTCGAGTTTTGAGAAATCAAATCCGCTATCTTGTGTTCCTCCGGATCCTCAATGCTAACATGTTCAAGTTGAGACTTGAGATTTACAATCTCATTTTTCAACTCTTCAACAACGGTGTCGTTGTTGGTGATGATAGTTTTAGGCGAGGTTTGGATGCTAGCTAAATCATCTTTTACCTTAGTATACCTATTTACTAATTTAGTATATTTAGACCATATTTGCTCATTAGCATGTCTAAGGTCATCCATTGTTACCTCATTGCCTTCATTGTCGCTATCATCGGAAGAGGAAGATCCTAGATCATGCTCCTCTCTAGCCATGAAGCACATGTGTGCTTGCTCCACTGGCTCATCGTCCGACTCTCCGCTTGAGGAATCCTCGGAGTCGGTGAAGGTTGTCCCGACAAGTCCCTTTTTGTACCCTTTCTTGTACTTCTTCGACTTGTCGAACTTGGGCGCCTTCCACTTCTCCTTTTGCTTATTTTGAGGACAATCTGCTTTCATATGTCCTGGCTTGTTGCATTTGAAACACAAAGGAGAGGAGGCGTTAGAAGAACTAAATTTAGATTTGTTCTTGTAATTACCTTTTCGGAAGAACCGGTTGAACTTCTTTGCCATGAGGGCCATGGATTCCAAGTCCAACTCGTCTTCCGAGTCTTCATCATCGGTCGATGTAGATGTTGATGGAGCGACCTTGAAAGAAATAGCCTTTTTCTTTGGCTCGTCTTGCTTCAAGTAGGACTTCATCTTGTCCTGCAACTTAAGCTTTCTATCCTTGCGTACCTCATAAGACATTAAGGTACCCATTAGTTGTACGGCAATATAAGTTTTCATGTCATTACCTTCCTTGATGGCGACGGTACGTTTCTCCCAACAAGAAGGAAGTCCATCGATGATCTTCGAGACTTTCTCCTTTTGGGTGTAGGTCTTACCAAGATCCTCCAACTCGTTGGTGATGTCGATGAAGCGAGCATAGTACTCCTTCATCTTCTCACATTGTAGCATATGAAATAACTCGTAATCTTTATTTACAACTACGAGTTTGGAGTCTCTTACCCTACTCGTCCCTTCATGCAAGATGAGGAGGGAGTTCCATATTTGATATGCACTCTTACATGTGCATATCTTATTGAAGTCCTCGGGCTCCCAAGCACATTGCAAGACGTTCATTGCCTTGGCATTGCTTACCTCCACGGCAACCTCCGCGGTAGTCCACTTCTCGAAATCTTCTTCAGCGGGCTCGACATACTCCTTTATCATGGCCCTCCATAGTGAAGCACTCCTGAGGAAAGTTTCCATCTGTCATTTCCAGTACCCGTAGTTGGTACCGTTGAAGAAGGGAGGCCTCGTCGAGGAGTGTCCTTCCATCACCGAAGACGCTCCTTCACGGTTTCTGAAGGTGCTGTAATCTGAAGGTGGACAAACGGTCTTGTTGTCGTTGGCAGACATAGCTATAGACTTGGCTCTGATACCAAATGTAATGCCCTACTAAGTTACTGCACAAGTACTAGAGGGTGGTGAATAGTAGTTTAAAATAATTAAGAAGATAATTCCTAATTATCTTGCAAACTCTACCAATAATGCAGAAATGCGGAAATGTAAATATTAGACAACAAAGAAAACAATCGCAAACAAGCAATTTAACGGGTTCGGATCCACCCAAGTCTCCCAGTGATCCTACGTCCCAAACACCCGGATCCCCTCCGGATACTTGAGTTAGAATCCTATAACTCAAATTTGCACTATGAAATACTTGTAGAAACCTCTACAAGGTCAAATCATACACAAATCAAATTGTGACTCCCACAACCCGGGATCACAAACAAACTCTCACAACCGAGAGTGAATCACTTGCAATATCAACGTAAATTGAAATAGAAATCTTACCAACAAAACCCTATGCCTTGAGTAAACTTACGATTAGGGCAAAACGGATTTTGGGGAAGATGAAGAGGCACCAAACCCTAGCTCCAAGTAGATGACCAGTAATGGAGTCCTAGGTGGATGTTGGTGACCTAGAATCAAGCACTTGGCTTGGAAGGCTCACAATCAGTGAATCTCTCTTTTGAAATAAGAGTGAGGGAGAGATTCTTGAAAGGAATGAATGATCTTTGAATGAGATTTAATGCTTCTATTTTGATCTCTAAACTTCACTTAATATCAGCCTTGAGTGCAATGAATGCAACACTCCAAGTATATATAGGATAGAGGAAAGAGAGAGAGAGAGAAAAACGTTTCAATTAAAGCTCCAACGGCTCTATTCTGAACCAGACTATTCGGTCAAAGAAGGATCACTGACCGACTAGTTCATCAACTAGTCGGTCGGTGATACAACGTTGACCGACTAATGGTTGAACAGCCAAAAGGTCGAAGTTCAGGCTTAAAGAACTAGTCGGTCCAAGAAGACTTGCCAACCGACTAGTTTCACAACTAGTCGGTCGGTGAGTGAACTTAGACCGACTAAGAGATAAAACAAATAGTCTGAGTACAAATTGATTTAGTCGGTCCAAGAACAAATGTTTACCGACTAGTTCATAACCTAATCGGTCGACAAACGTTCTTTGACCGACTAACGATAAACAGTAACTAGGCATGTACAGTAGAGGCTCAACTAGTCGGTCTAAGAAGGATCACTGACCGACTAGTTCACCAACTACTCGATCGGTGAGTCAACATTGACCGACTAACTGTAAACAGTAAAGAGCTTAGATTTGAGGGAGGCAAACTAGTCGGTCCAAGAAGCTTTGCCGACCGACTAGATCACCATCTAGTCGGTTGGTTCTTCTTCTTGAACCAACTAACAGGCACAAGAAGTCGTGAATCGAAGCGCGAAGCTTCAGGAAAGTTTGTATGGACTTCTACTAAGATCCTAGCTCTAAGATATGAGCGTTATGAAGATTAAAATGTAAGACCTACTCAAGGCTTAATATTCTACGAAAATGAAGCTAGAAGACATTAAATAAACTATGACAAACCGTCTTCAAAAGTTTCAATCGAATCTTCATGAATTCAATAAAGGTCTTTGAGCTTCAACGAAACTTTAGGCTCACGATCACATGCTTTGAGAAGTCTTGAGATGTCGCTTTGGATGTTCACATAAATTTGGCGACGATCTCCATAACTGCGCTCACAAAGTGTTAGTTCACGATATATTTATGTTTGTTCATCATCCAAAACCAAATCCGGGGAGTCAATACTCAACAATTACTTGCCTGTAGTCGTGACCGGTTGTAATTCGGTTCCTTGGGCGGGTCTCGTACCGCGTCCGGGGGTTGGTGTCTTCCCGGGACGTCTACCTACAAACACCACACGCACGCACCCATATTTATTAATATAATAATCAAGATTACAAGGTTTCGTACTACGTGCACATACGCACGTATACGTATACGCGTATAAAAATATAATAAAATAATTCCTATCTAATTTCTCTTCACAAAAATTCACTTCAAAAATCCCTACAAAATTTTTGTTTTACAAATTTTCCCCTCCCTTCACATAAGCTTTCACAAATCTTCACTTCCCAAATTCCCCCATTCAAAAACTTTGGCATCACAAAACTGTGAACATTTGTTTCTTTTTTTCCAAACTATTATTCTTCTTTATTGCTTCTTCTTGTAGGTTGAATCAAGCGAGAAGAGCAAGGGAGCAAGGACCAAGGGAAGAGGGGGAGTGGGTGGCCGGCCGCCGCCGAGCTGCTGTGAATTTTTTTTTGTTTTGTTTGATTCTTGTGTAGAATCAATGGGGGAGGGGGAGGGGGAGAGGGAGAGGTTGTTGTAGAGATAGAGAGAGGGAGGTGGAGATCAAGGGCATGTCGTCGGAGAGCTCGCCGTCGCCGGAGGTGGTCATGGTGGTGTTGGCCATGGATGGGTTCATGGGTTGCTTGAGTTTTTCTTAGGGAGAGAAAGAGAGAGATTGAGAGAGATTGATGAAGGAGAATGGAGGAGGAGGGAGGAGGAGGAAGAGGCTCACCGGAGGTGGGGAGGAGGTCGCCGGAAAGTTGGCCGGAGTTTCACCGTAGAGGAGGCGATTTGTGAGGAAGGAGATGCATGAAGGGGGTTTAAATAGGTTTAAGAAACTAATATTTAACTTAAGCATTTAATATTTAGTCAAAAAGGGGATTATGATAAGATTTGCAATTAATTAGCTTGTTTGAAAATTTTGAACGGTTGTCTCCTCCATATGTTAGTCATGTTAGGGTAATTAGTAATTAGGTTAATGCAATTAGTAATTAGGCAAGGTGATTAGTGATGGTAAAATTTGTAACAAAATTACGATTTTGCCCCTACTAGTAAACATGTCCAAAAAATTACGAAAACATACCAACGGGTTCGTATCGTCACGAGTACCATGAATACGAAGTCCGATTCACGATTTGACTATGGAAATACGAGTCGTGGGTCAAAATGTTTAGAAAGCGGGTTTACGGGTTCTCTACTGATTTGTCATCAGAAAATTACGAAATTAATGTGGAAAACTCTAAATGATTATAGGATGACACCGTAGAAGTTTGAAAATGTTTTGATGATGTTTGTATAAAAAATTAATTTATTAAGCCAAAACGGTAATAATCGAAAATGAATTTTTACCAGATTATTTAGAGGTATTCGATGAAACCCGAACTTACTAATGTACCCCATAACTACTTTAATACTTCAAAATATTTTTATAAGGTATTTTTTGGAAATCATAAAACTCTAGACGAAAAATAGTTTAATAAGTTAAACACACAGATTATCGTACTGATGGAAACAGACCGTTACAGAAACTTATGCAACAAAGGGCTATCGTCCATTTATAATCAAGCATCCCCGACAATGCTGGGGGGTGTTGCAACTGCGTTGTTAAGAAAATTTGTCCCAAAAAGCACTATGAAAAATGTGTACGATGATCATACCATATTCTTTTGGGGTGATATTGGCTATGTTGTCTCACATGTTTCAGGAAAGCTGCTGGGTGTTGTACCATGTAAGATTTTTATTCCCTCCTATTATGAATGATGGCTATGTATTTGTTTTGCGTGTCTTGCTATACACTCCATATCCATCTCCATCTCCTCTTTATACACTCCATCTCCTCTATCAAACCCTTCACCATTTCACTATACATCATCTTTGACACACAGACACTCCATCCTATTCTTTCCGATCTCTTACACTCCCAAACACAACTTCTTATTCAACCCTCTGTTGTTTTACATCGTCTCCGGTAAAGGAGTTTCGATCGGTGTCTTTTTTCCTGACTTCAGGTTACAACGACGACATCAATGATGGTAATAAGCGAAACGGTCTGTCGACTTTCCAATTCACGGCGTCTCCTACAAAGGACAAAGTGCCACGTCAATTCACACATCTGGTATGACAATCATCTTGAGCAGATCAGGGCAGAAATTCGGCAACTGCAATGTAGATGCTGAGCGCATTGCCCGTGTGGTACATCGCCACAGGGGAATCGGCGTTCCAGCCGTTGTGTTTGACACGGCTACATACTTAACTGCAGGTTACAACGATGCGACACTCATATCCAGTCGATGATGGCAGAATATCCGCAACGACATTAATAAACGCAACGAAGATGGGTGCCTGATGAACTCGCGAAAGCTGAAGGGGGAAGCACGCAGATCACGCGCCACTTCATTGCAAACATCTACGAAGACAATCATATGTATCAGTTTGTAAGAGTAAAGGCATATGTATCAGTTTGGATCTGTATCTGTACTTAGTTCAGTATATTAGAATGGGTTGGTCATTTTGAAAAGGTCACCGTTTGAATATGTATCAGCGTTAATCTAAAAGTTTGCATGCAGTTTCTGAATCAGATTGACTCGGTATCAGATTTAATATAAAATGTCTTCATATTGAATAAGTATCGGTCTTAATCACAATTAGGTAAAGTTTCGAAGTGAAGTTTGACTGTTGGCATGTTGCAGAATCACAATTTTAGTATAATGAAAATTAGAATGTGAATGATTGATCATTGGAACAAAAATTACAGCATCCAACAAATATGCTCAAAGCGCACAACGGGCAAAATTATCCAAACGGGGCGGGTTGAGCAAATGTGCTATCGATGCAACTTTAGCTCAACGCGCACAACGGGCATAAGTCTACTAGGTGTGTGCGCGTTTTACAATTGTTGATAAACTACCTTATATGCTCAAATAGCAAACACCTGGCTTTCATTTTTGTGTGCTTTGAGCAATTATGTTATGGCATAGAAAATTGCTAAATGCGCAGACTTGCTTCATTTGAGGTTTTGCACATTGATGAGATTTGTATTCCAAACGGAATTGTCACCGAGCATAAAGGGCATAATTTTGCCCGTTGTGCGCGTTGAGCTATTTTTTATTGGCTATCAGTTTATCCCAACACGCACAACTTAGGCAGGCATTAATCATTATTGAGGAGAACATCCAGCTGGTAGCAAGCCGCTGTATATTAACGATCACTGCTCTGTATATTCACCGGCACTGCTCTACAGACTCGAGGGGTCTCTTAGGTAGACCAAAGGTTCCAATATATCGCCGTTGTGTGCTGTAAACAATTCTATTAACCATTAAAAATTTGCACGGTGCGAGCAACAATTAATGTGGAGATATCAGCAAAATTTTACTGAGTGGGCGAGTAGGAGTTTTTTTTCACACTAACAAAATTGCTCACCGCACACAACCGGTCAAAATTATTTGTTCTGATCGTGGTGAATGGTGAGCAATTGTAGTAACCACTAACAAATTGTCTAATAAAGGCGCTCAACGGGCAGAACTTATCAATGGGAGTTTGTGGTAAGCAATTTTGTCAGACAATAACATATATGATACAATAACCCTATTCTCACTTGGACTATTTGACACACTAACAATGATACATTGTCACGCCCCACTTCCCAAAACAACGGAGGCGAAGCGTGACTAGGCCCGCTTAGGCCAGAGCTACGAAGCCCTGACCCAATAAGCGTCTGTGTGGTACCAAGGCAAAGGTACAGGTCCCTGCATGTTAGTACAGAACAATAAAAGTACAAGGATGAAAGAACATCACAAAATTTATTCCAACATATCCATAGAACCAAGTCTCAATGCCCGAAGGGCTACAACAGCAGAAAAGTAAATCTAATGGTGCAAGCACCCAACCTAAACAAAGAAACATAAAAAGTGCTACGCACCCAACAAAGATAATAACGCCTCTGGAATCTGCTACTAAAAGTCTCTAACTCTGATCCTCCTCGGGGTCGTACTCGGGATCGACGCCCTCTGACTCCACGTCGGCAGTCAGGTCAGTCTCCTCCACGTACTCTGGCTCAATCCCTGACGTACAGCACCAAAAGAAGGAACTGTACGTCAGGCAATGTCTACAAGAAAAGATTAGACCGAACTACAAGTGTACCAATTACTTACAACGTTTTACTGGTTGATTAACATGCTGAGGTTTTTAACAACAGAAAGAAACATAACGGACAAGTAAACAAGACAAGTATGAGTCACAACGAGTGCTATGGACTACGGGACTAGCCTACAGGTGTCAAGACAAGACGGAACACGGGAAGCCAGACACGACAAGACAAGACAAGACACGAAAGGGTTCACGCCTGTTCGGTTCGTGGGGGATCAATCCCTCTTGCCGCTTGCACGCTCAACCCTAC
Organism: Scilla litardierei; assembly: GCA_030789695.1. Taxonomy (NCBI): domain Eukaryota; kingdom Viridiplantae; phylum Streptophyta; class Magnoliopsida; order Asparagales; family Asparagaceae; genus Scilla; species Scilla litardierei. Next base: position 249,880,407 of record CM061142.1, read on the forward strand.
CCCATAACCCTAAGAATCGTGACAAGACATGGGATCACTTGCTCTAGCTTGACAAGTGCCCAATTGCTCTCTGAGCTGTGTATCGTTACATGGGATCACCTGCTCTAGCTTGACAGGTGCCCAATTGCCCATCGGGCTGTGAACTAGTACAAGGGATCACTCGCTCTGGCTTGGCGAGTGCCTTATTGCCCAGCGGGCTGTGCAGACGGAAAGAAACAAGACACGACAAAACAGGAAGGGGTTGTACTAGGGTGTCCACAACTCACGCACACGTATGTCAATCCTATGATGTCAGAAATTGTTGTTGTTGGACTCAGATTTCGTTGTCAAATCTGAGCCATCAAAGGCATCCCGGACGCTATCATTTCACGTCCGGTCCTCAAGTTTCTAACTTAACAATCCTAACAAGATGAAGGCCCAAAACATGGCCAAGAACGCAAGTGATACACTTGCCTGTGGTGGCGAGCGCGTCGTCTCCCTGGTACGCCACGTCCAATCGTCTCGTCAGCGGAAAAGTGTCTGAAAATCGTGACACTGTGACGGTGTCAGATCACGATTCATTAATCCCTATTAGGGTTGTGTCTAGGTTATCGGGACTATCCTATCCAGTTAAAAATCACATTTTTAATGAATTGACCTAATCGACGATCTATCCTATGTGTGCATGCATAATGTCCATTCGTCGATTTCTACGGTTGTACAACGTTTTAAAGATCCGCGGAAAATAAATTTAGTTTGATTAGGTTGCGACTTTTATTTAGGGTTTGATCATCTATTGTGGGGGTTACTACGAATTTAGGGTACCAACCTGAAATTGACGATTGCATGAAGATCCGGCGTCGAATCCGGAAAGGTGGAAACTTTGCGTCGTCCGGAAATTCCTAGGCCGCGGGTAGCGCAGCGGGGAATGTTGATCACCGGTGATGGTGAAGATCCCAGCGTCTCCCTACGTCGTTGTTGCTGGATCTGAGATGGGAACACCGTGCTAGGGCAAAAGGGAGATATGAGAGAAGAGGGAGAGCTTTTGGGGAAGATAGAGGGCGCAAGGATGGAGGAACGAGCAAAGGGGAGGACGTGAGAGGTAGGGGAATAGGTTTCGGGAAGATGGAGACAGGAAATAATAGGGAGAAATGAAAGAGAAATCCCCGTTTAAATAAGAAAATGAAACGGCTGCTAGCACAAAAATTAGGGTTTCGGGGTCAACTAGTCGGTCAGAGAAGGGCGGTCGACCGACTAGTTTGGGAACTAGTCGGTCGATCGTATAACTGTGACCGACTAAAACCCAAACTGAGAACATGGTTGCTGTAAAATTTATAGAGTTAGTCGGTCTGTGAAGGCTCGTCGACCGACTAGTTTGCAACCTAGTCGGTCGGCCAGTGTTCATAGACCGACTAAAGGGTGAAAATGGTCGATAAGATATTTTGAAGATTAGTCGGTCAGAAAAGGATACTTAACCGACTAGTTCGTCAACTAGTCGGTCGGTTTTCGTTCTTTGACCGACTAACGGTAAACAGTAACCTGATGCGAAAAATGATCTCTGTACTTAGTCGGTCTGCGAAGAAGTGTTGACCGACTAGTTCGATAACTAGTCGGTCGGTGGTTGAACTTAGACCGACTAAGTGTAAACAGTAACTCAAGGGAAAACGCCTGACAAAAACTAGTCGGTCTATGAGGAGTTGTTGACCGACTAGATGGACATCTAGTCGGTCGGTTCCTCAACGTGAACCGGCTAATTTGCACAGGAAGTCGCAAAATGAAGCGGGAAGCTTCGGGATGATTCTAATGAGTTCCAAGAGTGATCCTATACTAAGATGTGAGCGCGGAGAAGTAAAGAAAGAAGACGAACAATTGCATATATATAAATAATATTCATCATACAAAAACCAGCCGTTACATCTTACCCACCTTAAGAAAATTCCGCCCTCGGAATTTCTTTCAGAATAGGTGAGGGTAACGCTCTCTCATCTCATCCTCTCTCTCCCAAGTGGACTCTCCAGGTGATCTGTGACGCCACATCACTCTCACCAGGTCGACTACCCTATTCCTCAGCTGCTTCTGTCGACGGTCCAAAATCTGCACGGGTTGCTGGTCGTAGGTCAGGTCCGGACGGACCGTGATCTCCGAGAAATCCACCGTGTGCGACGGATCACTGACGTACCGACGTAACTGGGATACGTGGAATACGTCGTGAACACCCACCAAAGATGGTGGCAGAGCAAGGCGGTAGGCCACTGCTCCCACACGTTCCAGCACATCTAAAGGTCCAATAAACCTCGGGCTCAGCTTCCCCTTGGCATCAGCCCAATGCTGTTCGGAGAAATCTTCAAGAAAACGTGATCTCCAGGCTGAAACTCCAACTGTCTCCTCTTGGCATCAGCCCAATGCTTGAAACGATCCTGCGCAACTCTGAGCTTCTCCCTGATGTCTCTCACGACATCCACAGCTTCAACAATCATCTCTGGACCCAACAACTCCCGGTCTCCAACATCATCCCAGCTCAGTGGCGATCGAAATTTTCTCCCATATAAGGCAGCAAATGGCGCCATGCCAATGCTCGCCTGGTAGCTGTTGTTATAAGAAAACTCCACCAAATGGAGATGGTCCTCCCATGATCCCTTCCAGTCGAGCGTGCAAGCTCGCAGCATATCCTCCAGAATCTGAATAGTCCTCTCGGACTGGCCATCAGTCTACGGGTGGTACACCGTGCTGAAACTCAGACTCGTACCAAATGCTCCTGCAGACTTCTCCAGAACTGAGATGTGAACCTCGTATCTCTGTCAGACACGATGCTCACGGGGACCCCGTGTAAGCGTACAATCTCCTGCACGTACACGGCCAATGTCACAACTAATCAAGAAGGAAAATTAAAGAGAAGTAGAAACAAAATTTTACCTCAAGATATTTCCTCGCCAAGGCTTCCGTAGACTGGCCTACTTGAAAAGGAATAAAATGCGCAGACTTGGTCAACCGATCTACGATCACCCAGACTGCGTCGTTTTGCCTCGGGGTCCGAGGTAAACCAGTCACGAAATCCATCGTAATGTGTTGCCACTTCCACTCCGGAATAGGAAGCGGTTGCAGCAACCCAGTAGTACGATGATGCTCGGCCTTCACCTGCTGGCATACCAAACACTTGGCAACGCTCCGTGCCACACTCCTCTTCATGCCAATCCACCAGTAATTCTGTCGGAGGTCCTTATACATCTTGGTACCACCAGGATGTATAGAATAAGGCGAGCTATGAGCCTCACTCAAAAGCTCCTCCCGAACATCACTTGCAGGTACGCAGAGTCTGCTGTCGTACCGCAGCGAACCGTCCTCATGAATCACGAACTCCGCACGCAGCCCAGCTTCAACCTGCCTCCTGATCCTCTACAACTTCGGATCTCCCGCCTGTGCTGCCTTGATCCGATCCATGATCGTGGACTGAATCTGCAAATTCATGAAAGTATGAACCACACCAGGTAGGACAACCTCCAAATCCATCTCCTTCAGCTCCTGCTGAATCCTCCAGTCAGCAGTATACACCATAGCCATGGGAAGTCTGCTCAAAGCGTCCGGCACAACATTCACCTTCCCCGGATGATACTGCAAATCTATCTCGTAGTCAGCCATGAGCTCCAACCATCATCTCTGACGCATGTTGAGCTACTTCTGGGTGAATATGTACTTCAAGCTCTTATGATCTGTAAAAATCTTCACACACTCACCCAGCAAGAAATGCCTCCAAATCTTCAGCGCAAAGATCACTGCTGCTAACTCCAGATCGTGCGTCGGGTAATTCTTCTCATGAGTCCTCAATTGACGAGAAGAATACGCGACCACGTGGCCATGCTGATGCAGAACGCATCCCAGGCCCTTCCCCGATGCATCACAATAAACTTCAAAGCCTCCGCTCCGATCCGGTACTGCCAAAACTGGTGTCGTGGTCAACCTCGCCTTCAAGATACTGAAAGCCTCCTCACAAGCATCAGACCACTGAAACTCCACATCCTTCCTCGTCAGCTTCGTCATCGGCTCCGCAATCCTCGAGAAATCTTTGATGAACCGCCGATAATAGCCTGCTAGACCAAGAAAACTCCTGATGTCGTGTGCTGACTGCGGAGTCGGCCAATCTCTGACTGCCCTGACCTTCTCCAGATCCATAGATATGCCATTACCAGACACCACGTGTCCCAGAAACATGACCCTGTCCAACCAGAACTCGCACTTGCTATACTTGGCATACAATTTGTGTCGCCTCAGCGTCTCCAGCACTGTCCTCAAATGACAACTGTGCTCTTCTTCAGACTTCGAGTAAATAAGAATGTCGTCGATGAAAATCACAACAAACTTATCCAAGAAGTCGTAGAAAATCAAGTTCATAAGATTCATGAACACAGCTGGAGCATTGGTCATGCCGAATGGCATCACCACAAACTCATAGTGCCCGTACATCGTCCGGAAAGCTGTCTTCGGGACGTCATCCTTCTTAACTTTTAACTGATGGTAACCGCTCCTCAAGTCCAACTTCGAGAAAACTCTCGAACCTCCCAGCTGATCAAATATGTCGTCGATGCATGGCAGCGGATACTTATTCTTCACGGTGACATCATTCAATCCTCGATAGTCCACGCACATCCTGCGGGACCTATCCTTCTTCTTCACGAGTAATACAGGTGCACCCCACGGTGACACACTAGGGTGGATGAAACCCTTCTGTAACAACTCATCTAACTGCTTCCGTAGCTCCTCAAGCTCTACGGGAGCCATCCGATACGGTGCCTTCGATATCGGCTGCGTACCCAGCATCAGATCGATACCAAACTCCAAAGCTCTGTCGGGTGGCAGACCCGAGATATCTTCCAGAAAGAAGTTGTCAAAATCTCTGACAACCGCTAGTCGGTCAATCTCCATCTCCATCTGCAACGCTGTTATCACCGGCACCTCCGGCTTGGCCCGAAATCTGATGGGCCCAAGCGACACGTCTCGGCTACGGAACTCGAACTCCGGATGACCTGGAATCCGGAAAACCACTCTCTTGCTGTGACAATTGATCGAAGTGTGGAAATCTCCCAACCAATCGATACCGAGGACGACATCGAAATGTTGTAGATCGTGGACGATGAAATTTGCATATAGCTCATGTCCACTAACCACTAAAGGAATCGACCGACATCCCAGATTCACCGTCACTACTCCATTCCCAGTAGTGATGTCCCAACACTTAGGAAGTGTATGGGTAGGAATGGAGTGCCTTGTTATAAACCTCCGGGATAAGATGCATATAGATGCACCGGAGTCAAACAAAGCCAAAGCGGGGTGAGAGAACACAAGAATGGTGCCTAGGAAAACAAGGGGTCTAAGGTCAAACACTACTCTAACAATCAAACTAACAAACAACACTAACAAGACTAGCAATGCAATATAGTTATGAAATGAAAAGACTAGGTCAAGTTATTACCTGCAATCACTCCATCCAGCTCCTCGGTCTCCACAGCAGTCATAGTATAGGCCGGCCTCGGAGGCTGCACTGCTCGTTGGTATAGCTGCCTCTGTGGCACCAAGGGTGGTCCACGAGCGGTAAGTCCTCTCTGAACCAGGGCAGGGGCCCTCATCTGTAATGGTGCTGGCGCTCCAACAACAGCAGTGCGGGCTCTAGGACAGTCCTTCGCAGCATGCGAAGCATCACCCCAAAGTAGACACAGACCCAGCTTCCTCCTACAGTTGGTCTGAACATGTCCGGGCTTGCCACAGAAATGGCAGGGACCCTTGCTCTGCTGCTGCACTGGTGCTCCAGGTCTCTTAAATGGCACGGTCTGGACTGGCCTCATCGTTGGCCTAGCAGGTGGCCGGTACTGCTCCTTGGGGCGGTTTCCTCTGTCCTCTGGAGTGTCAGGCAGATGCAAAATCGTCTCATGGTTCTTCGCAGCATCTAACACCTCCATCATAGTCAAGAAACTAGCAGAGGACATGGAAGCATGGACCTTCAGACGAAGTCCCTGACGGAACCGTTCTGCTCGGTTCTCCTCCTTCTTCACCATGTGCGGGGCAAATCGGCTCAGCATCTCAAATTCAGCCTCATACTCATCGATCGTCATGTCCTTCTGCTTCAGGTCCACAGATCTGCCCATCAGCTCTCTCCTAGCCGCCTTGGTGAAGTACTTCTCCTTGAACATGTGGCGAAAAGTCTTCCACTCCACAGGCTTCTGCAGACGCCTCTCCTCAATACGCCACCAGTTCCTCGCATTCTCCGTCAGCTGCATCTTCGCGATCTCCACTCGAGTCTCATCTGGAATCTTGGCAGCAATCAACTTCTTCTCAGTGCTCTGGATCCACTCATTGGCATCCAGAGGTCCTTCCTTCCCAGAGAAAGTCTTCGGCTGCAGCTCGTTGAACTGCTTCACTCCTAGAGCAGCTCGCGGAGCAGACAGAGGTAGAGGTGGTGCAACAGGTGGAGCCTGGGTAGCACGCTGAGACTGCTGAACCAGCTGATGATGAACATCCAGCATCTCCCTCATCACACCCAGAAACTGACGGAACTCTCCGCCCTGGTCCTCCGGAACTCCATCGCCTAAGTTTCCCGATCGGGTAACGCGTCGTCCGGCCATCCTATTGACAGAAAGACGAAGGTTAGGCTCTTACAATGTTTGAATATCAAAAGTGAATGTCCTTACTCTTACTGTTCTGTACTTGCAGAAAGATGGGACGTGGACCTGCATGGGCCACCACTAAAACCTGTCACGCCCCGCTTCCCAAAACAACGGAGGCGAAGCGTGACTAGGCCCGCTTAGGCCAGAGCTAAGAAGCCCTGACCCAATAAGCATCTGTGTGGTACCAAGGCAAAGGTACATGTCCCTGCATGTTAGTACAGAACAATAAAAGTACAAGGAGGAAAGAACATCACAAAATTTATTCCAACATATCCATAGAACCAAGTCTCAATGCCCGAAGGGCTACAACAGCAGAAAAGTAAATCTAATGGTGCAAGCACCCAACCTAAACAAAGAAACATAAAAAGTTCTACGCACCCAACAAAGATAATAACGCCTCTGGAATCTGCTACTAAAAGTCTCTAACTCTGATCCTCCTCGGGGTCGTAATCGGGATCGACGCCCTCTGACTCCACGTCGGCAGTCAGGTCAGTCTCCTCCATGTACTCTGGCTCAATCCCTGACGTACAGCACCAAAAGAAGGAACTGTACGTCAGGCAAGGTCTACAAGAAAAGATTAGACCAAACTATAAGTGTACCAATTACTTACAACGTTTTACTGGTTGATTAACATGCTGAGGTTTTTAACAACAGAAAGAAACATAACAGACAAGTAAACAAGACAAGTATGAGTCACAGCGAGTGCTATGGACTACGGGACTAGCCTACAGGTGTCAAGACAAGACGGAACACGGGAAGCCAGACACGACAAGACAAGACAAGACACGAAAGGGTTCACGCCTGTTCGGTTCGTGGGGGATCAATCCCTCTTGCCTCTTGCACGCTCAACCCTACCCCATAACCCTAAGAATCGTGACAAGACATGGGATCACTTGCTCTAGCTTGACAAGTGCCCAATTGCTCTCTGAGCTGTGTATCGGTACATGGGATCACCTGCTCTAGCTTGACAGGTGCCCAATTGCCCATCGGGCTGTGAACTAGTACAGGGGATCACTCGCTCTGGCTTGGCGAGTGCCCTATTGCCCAGCGGGCTGTGCAGACGGAAAGAAACAAGACACGACAAAACAGGAAGGGGTTGTAGTAGGGTGTCCACAACTCACGCACATGCATGTCAATCCTATGATGTCAGAAATTGTTGTTGTTGGACTCAGATTTCGTTGTCAAATCTGAGCCATCAAAGGCATCCCGGACGCTATCATTTCACGTCTGGTCCTCACGTTTCTAAATTAACAATCCTAACAAGATGAAGGCCCAAAACATGGCCAAGAACGCAAGTGATACACTTGCCTGTGGTGGCGAGCGCGTCGTCTCCCTGGTATGCCTCGTCCAATCGTCTCGTCGGCGGAAAAGTGTCTGAAAATCGTGACACTGTGACGGTGTCAGATCACGATTCATTAATCCCTATTAGGGTTGGTCTAGGTTATCTGGACTATCCTATCCAGTTAAAAATCACATTTTTAATGAATTGGCCTAATCGACGATCTATCCTATGTGTGCATGCATAATGTCCATTCGTCGATTTCTACGGTTGTACAACGTTTTAAAGATCCGCAGAAAATAAATTTAGTTTGATTAGGTTGCGACTTTTACTTAGGGTTTGATCATCTATTGTGGGGGTTACTACGAATTTAGGGTACCAATCTGAAATTGACGATTGCACGAAGATCCGGCATCGAATCCGGAAAGGTGGAAACTTTGCGTCGTCCGGAAATTCCTAGGCCGCGGGTAGCACATCGGGGAATGTTGATCGCCGGTGATGGTGAAGATCCCAGCGTCTCCCTACGTCGTTGTTGCTGGATCTGAGATGGGAACACCGTGCTAGGGCAAAAGGGAGATATGAGAGAAGTGGGAGAGCTTTTGGGGAAGATGGAGGGCGTAAGGATGGAGGAACGAGCAAAGAGGAGGACGTGAGAGGTAGGGGAATAGGTTTGGGGAAGATGGAGACAGAAAATAATCGGGAGAAATGAAAGAGAAATCCCCGTTTAAAAAAGAAAATGAAACGGCGGCTAGCACAAAAATTAGGGTTTCGGGGTCAACTAGTCGGTCAGAGAAGGGCGGTCGACCGACTAGTTTGGGAACTAGTCGGTCGGTCGTATAACTGTGACCGACTAAAACCCAAACTGAGAACATGGTTGCTGTAAAATTTATAGAGTTAGTCGGTCTGTGAAGGCTCGTCGATCGACTAGTTTGCAACCTAGTCGGTCGGCCAGTGTTCATAGACCGACTAAAGGGTGAAAATGGTCGATAAGATATTTTGAAGATTAGTCGGTCAGAGAAGGATACTTAACCGACTAGTTCGTCAACTAGTCGGTCGGTTTTTGTTCTTTGATCGACTAACGGTAAACAGTAACCTGATGCGAAAAATGATCTCTGTACTTAGTCGGTCTGCGAAGAAGTGTTGACCGACTAGTTCGATAACTAGTCGGTCGGTGGTTGAACTTAGACCGACTAAGTGTAAACAGTAACTCAAGGGAAAATGCCTGACAAAAACTATTCGGTCCATGAGGAGTTGTTGACCGACTAGATGGACATCTAGTCCGTCGGTTCCTCAACGTGAACCGGCTAATTTGCACAGGAAGTCGCAAAATGAAGCGGGAAGCTTCGGGATGATTCTAATGAGTTCCAAGAGTGATCCTATACTAAGATGTGAGCGCGAAGAAGTAAAGAAAGAAGACGAACAATTGCATATATATAAATAATATTCATCATACAAAAACCAGCCGTTACATACATTCTCATCGCATAACAATTTCGAACAAAGGTTGATGTTATTAAAAAATACTCAGAGCGCAAAACCGGCACTAATATTGTCAGTTCTGCGCGTTGAGAAATTTTGTAGGTAAAGAGATAATTACTCAAAGTGCAAAACGGGCAATATTACTGCAGTGTTGTGCTCGGTTTAATTGGTATGATACACAACATCAATCCATACCGATGATGACATTTGCACATTTCAGAAGCCATGATAAAATTTCATGCTACAAAGTGGTCAATTTTTATACCAAAAAAACTTATTACATTGATCAAACGTTATATCTTACAAATACTAAATAGCATCGACGGTAGCAATATCCGTGCCTTCTACCATCTCAACGAATGACTGCATCCTCTGCTCATAACCAGCCGGCTATCCATCGGCCACAGCGTCATGCTTTCTTGTCCACACAAGTGAAGTCGAAGGGACGTGACCAGTTGGGTAAAGTTTAACGAAAACAAAGTGATTATTGTTCACATGACCCAACATTATGTGGCTTCTGTAGGCTCGGTTTACTAGAGGACTTCTCAATGGAAAAAATGTCACACACATCGTGGGTGCAAGCAAATGTACTACACAATTGTAGCATGAGGCAATGCCATATGCCATGTCTGGCAATTGCATCCAGTCATCCCGTCTGGCAACTGCCTCCAAATTAAAATTATATGTAGCCTCACCTATAACACGCCTGTACAAGACGCTGTATGTCCGTATCTCACGAAGCAATTCAGTTCTGATAGGCAGCCAATCGGATTGATCCAAGCCCAACTGAACTACCATAGCCCTGTACCCACAGTTTCCATCTGCATCCACGTCTACGCAGCCTACTATGAGGGGTTGTAGACAGTGAGGAAAATCCAAATAATATGGTATGAGGAAGTTGTCAGGCAAATCATTAACATAATCATCATGGGGAAATGGAGGTTTTGGCTTCTTTATTTGAAGTTTCGGACACCTACTACTTTCCTTCACAGGCCTCCTCTTCAATTTAGGCTTCTCCTTCACCGCCGCCTTATGCTCCGCAATCGAATGCAACCGTGGAGCCTTAACAGGCTTCCTCCTAACTGTAGGCTTCTCCGTCTCATCCGAAACATGCTCAGAAATCTCATCAACCAGTGGAGAAAGTTGTTTAAGCATGCCATCCATCTCCTCGTGCTCATCAAAATACGTGGCCACAACCGTCTCCTCCTCCCTCCCAGCAGTCTGAGCATCCACATTATGATCCCCCGTCTCCACCGTCGCCCCCAACTCCAACGTAAGCTCAGCTTGCATCAACCCAGCATCCACTATCTTCTCATCCTCCACATCCTCCACAGTCGCCTCATCCACCTTCGGCTCCTCATTCAACCTTGTTACATTCTCCCCTTATCCATCTCAGCAGTCTGATCATCCACATTACATTCCACCGTCCCCGCCGTATCCACCAACTTCCCAGTATACTCCTCAGCAATCAAATCAGTAGCCACTTCCTTATCATCCTCCTCCTCATTAGCCTTCTCCTCATACACCTTCGGCCCCACAGTCTCTGCCGCTGCATTATCCTCCACCATTACCTCCTCAGCATTTTACACCTCCACGTTAAGGGCAACCGTCTCATCCGTCTCCACCAACTCCCTAATAACATATTCATCTACAGTCAACTCAGCAGCCACTACATTCTTAGCCTCATCCTCCCCATAAACATCATGTACCCTCGGCTACACATTCTCCTCCGCTGCATTAACCTCATCCTCCTCTGCAGCATTCTGCTCCTGCCCACTAAGAGCCAACTTCTCAGTAGCCTGCTCCATCGCATTACGATCCACCTCATCATACTGCCAATAAGCAGCCGATGCAGTCGCCTCCTTAGCCTCATCCACCTTCTCCTCATCTCCCTTCTGCTCCTCCTCAACATTATCCACATGCACCACAAGCTCATCACCCATAATTCTACACGGTGATGATGTCACGCCCCGCTTCCCTAAAATGGAAGGCGAGACGTGAGGAGGTCCGCTCAGACGTGGAGCTGTGAAGCTACAGTCTGATAAGCGTATAAAATTCAATTGGCAGGTCCTTGCAACGCAATACGAAACAACGATAATAATAAGGAAATGAGTCAATAAGCAATTTATTAAATCTCAAAATATCCATGAAATAAATTACAATATCACAGAAAAGCCACCAGGCTCAAAAGGAAAAACTAAGGCCCAAACATGGCCAACCAAGTACAACATACAAGCAAGGGTGCCACGGACCGACAACTAACATCAAACCTAAACAAAGGAAGAGAACACAAGCATCCTCTAAGACAGGTCACCAGTGACCACAAACTCCTCCTCGGCAACCATTGGCCCAGCGCCAGCAAACACTACGTCCTCTGCAACGGCCTCTAGCTCGGGATCTAACATGTGTCATCCAAAAGAGCAAGGGGCACATGTCAGCAAGTCTAAAAAGACTTGAGCAAGGAAACTGAAAGGAAAGTAAACTAACAACCTAGCAGTTATAATAAAATGCAATGACATGGTAGTTAAGTATGATGCAACAGTTTAAAGGAAGAGACAAGCACGCACGATGTAGCAAAAGCTACCAAATCACTAATTCACGAATCACTTATCACGATTATCACTTATCACAATTATCACTTTGTGCTTAGAGTTTCCGTCTTTTGGCTAGAGTGGCTGATCGGGCCAACTCTTACGCTCAAGCGACCGTTTAACCCTACCCCTCCACGTGTATCGAGCGTTGAGATTAGCAACATACTGTGCTCGCTTCTGGATCACGAGCCAGGAAGTGTATTTGGCATAGGGGTGCACCTAGCCTAAAGTCACGATGTAGGAGTCAAGATCCTACTCGCCACAGCTTACATTTTAAAGTAGCGTGTGCTACACAAACACGATGAACAATCAAGTATGCAATGACATGAACAGATATTCGCGTACCGTTAATTGAAATTAAACATGACATGCAAGTATGATGAAGGTGACGGATCTAGCTTCATTGTCAAGCTAGATCAAAGGGCGTCTAGGCATCTATCCTTTCACTGCCTAGTCTCTTTTACGCCTACAACAAGCAAATGGCCTAAAGCATGGCCTAAAACACTAAGTGGCAATTTTCACTTGCCTGGCACCAAGGATGACGATCAACGAGGCACGTCGCACAAAAAGCTAATCTACGGGAATGGAATCGCTGCCATGGCAAAACAACATTAGAACAATAACCAAAACAAGTTTTATAATCGAATCCTACATCGTCTAATATCCATTTTTATTAGGGTTTCAATAAAATCACAATGAGGGTTATGAGAATATTAAAGGATCGAACACTACCGTATAGAAGCGGAAGATCGATGCCGAGCAAGCACGGCAACAGAAGAACAATCCGGAGAACTACGGCTCAGATCTGGAAACGGCGAGGAAATCTGGAGAAATGGGATTTGGGGGTTTTTGGGGTTTGCTGACAGCAAGGGGAGAGGTGGCCGAAGCTAATGAGGGCGAGAGGGGCTCTTTGAGGAAGGAGGAAGGGTTGAGGAAGGTTGGGGAAGATCAGAGATCAAAAGGGGAAGGAGAATGGCCAAGGAAAATGAAAGAGAGAAAGAGAAACAATCGGGAGTATTTATAGGAAAACGCTGCGGCTAGGGCAAAACCTAGGGTTTCTGGGTGATTTAGTCGGTCAAAGAGGAGTTGTTGACCGACTAGTTCGAGAACTAGTCGGTCGGTCGACCAACTATGACCGACTAAGATCAAGCATCGGAAGAAGGAATAAATCTAGGAAATGAATTAGTCGGTCTGTGAAGGCCCGTCGACCGACTAGTTTGAGACCTAGTCGATCGGTGAGTGTTCATTGACCGACTAACGATAAACAGTAACTTAGGTGAAATTTATGAAAGGAACTAGTCGGTCTGAGAACAAGTTCTGACCGACTAGTTTCACATCTAGTCGGTCGGTGGTTGTTCTTAAACCGACTAGGAGTAAACAGTAACTTCTGAATAATTGATTTAATGAACTAGTCGGTTCCAGAAGAGTTCCTGACTGACTAGATTGGAATCTAGTCGGTTGGTTCTCCTTCTTGAACCAACTAACGTACATGAAAAGAGTCGATTCGAAGCACGAAGCTTCGGGAAGGATTCCTATGGCTCATAAGCTCAAACTAACTCTAAGATATGAGCGATATGAAGCTCGTCATGAGTGACTTACTCCAAGTTCACCGATCTAAGGAAGAAGCTAGAAAATCACAACGAAACGAACGAAAACAAAAGCTACGGAAGGGAAAACACACATACGGAGAAAATCCACCGAAACGTATATATATTATTTATAACACTAATATAGAAAAACCAGTCGTTACAGATGCTAACTCCTTCAACTTGTTTACAATACCCACACTCTGCCCCCTTAGTAATCGGGTACGTGCATTATAAATTGATTTGATTGGTGTTTCCTTGAATGATTTAGTTTCCTTCAGGCCTTTCAAAATTGTTGATGGTGGCACCTTTCTATTTGCTAAGTCTCGCAATGCTTCCACCTCTTTTCCCTTTAACATCCCGTCGTCGGAATGGCCCTCGACATAATTAGCAGCTTGATGGTTGTGCTTGCCATCAACGACCGTTAAACTCCACTCACCGCCAGCGCCCACCTCATTACCACGCAATTTGAACGGGCATCCACACTTGTTGGTTCTAACTGGCCGGTTGCTCTTTCGTACTGGTTGGTATCTCCTTTAGTTCCCGCTTCTGGCACATGCATAGTAGGCAGCATGAGTCCTATTGGACGATTTACTCATACTCGACGCACTGGTAACAATCACATGCCCCTGTTGTCGTCTGACTCTCTTTATCCAATGAAAGATCTTGTCTCTACTTTTAAAAAGTTGAATCGTTGTAAATTCGGCTGTATAATCCATATACACATGTATCAAACAATTCATACAACTAATTGGACCGGGAACCAAACATTAGTTTCATTATTGCCATACAAATAAATCAATATTTCCTCGGAATTTTTTAGCATCTCCATCAATCTCAACTGTATCTGTAAGCATGTAAAAACCAAAAATTTCTCCTTCTATTTCTACACATTGTAATAAGAATATCAAATAAAATGTACTTAACAGTATATTCTTACCAAATCGCGATTTCGACAAATTTAGGTTGAAAACCCCTAAATCGATTGCTATCGCTTCACCGATTTGTTTAAACGCAGCAGTTAACACTGTGATGTAAATGTCGAGCCCAGTAATAAAAATCAAATCTTTGGAATTTCCGTCTATGCGCCTTGAGCAATCTACGAAAAACTTGTCTTTTGATATTCTGCATTGAGCAATCTGTGGAAGGTTATGTCTGTGAGCGGTGCGGAGAATTTATCAAGGGGTGACAGAGGGTCCTAACGGGTCATAACGGGTAAAAATTTTAACCCGTTGTGTGCTTCGAGTAAATTCGGTGGTTTAGTTGGCATATTTTACTCAGCGCACACAACGGTTATATTTTAACACGATTTGAACCGGTTTGCGCACTGATTAATCTTACATGGATTGTCAGGATTGACATTAGTAACGGTAATCGTTATTAATCGCGACGCTAAGAACGATTTTGCCCGGTTGTGCGCGCTGAGTAATTAAATTTCTGGCATGAGACAATGACATGTGCCATTTCTGGCATCTGCATCCACCATTTAGCTTTTGGACGGTCTAACAAATGGCCCAGTGCCACTACATTATTTTTAAATTCCACGGCACCCATAAGTTGCCGGTACAAGCCGTTGTGGTTCTGCATCTCTTCTCGCAAGTCATATCTACCCGCCTCCATTCGTCCTCACCCAGTCCCAATTGAGCTGCCACAGTCCTATGCCCACAGTTTCCGTCTGCTTTCACATCTACGACGTGCACTATAAGGGGTCGTATACACTCAGGAAAATCGTTCCAATAAGGTATTATTATGTCAGCAACCAAGTCCTCATCACTATCATCATGTGGAATTGATTGTTTCGGCTTCTTTATTGTACGTTTCCACAACAGTCTACTTCTTCCCTTACCCGGCTTACATGTCAATGTAGACGTATCCGTCATCTCAGCATGTTGCTTAGCAATCTCTGCTACCGGGGTAGAAATTTGCAGACATAGAACCTCATGCTCCTTCTCAAAGGCCGTAGCCACTACATTCACATCATCATCCTCCTCAGCAGTCTGCTCCGCCTCATTATGATCCACCTTATCATCCTCCCCACCCATCTTCCCAGTATGATCCGCCTCCTGCATCTCAGCAGGCACTGCATTCTCCCAAAACGCCTCCCCCACCTTCTGATCCTCCCCCCAATTATTCACAGCCTTCACATGCTCATCACCCACAATTTTATCAGCTGATGCTAACTCCTTTAACTGTTTTACAATACCAACCTTCTTCCCCCGTTGTAACCGGTTTCGTGCATTATAAATTGCTTTGATTGAGGTTGCACTGAAGTTTTTATTTGCCTTCAGTACTTTCAAAATTTCAGCTGGCCGAACCTTGCTATTTGCCAAGTCACGCACTATTTCCATCTCCATTCCCTGCAACGTCCCTTCATCGGAATGACCATCGACATATTTAGCTGCTTCATGGTTGTGCCTGCCACAAACGACTGTTAACTTCCACTCCTCAACGCCTACACCCACCATTTAACCACGCAATGAGAAAGGACATGAACACTTCTTGGTTTTAACAGGCCGGTTGGTCTTTTTAGCTTTCGGTGTCCCCTATACTCACCGCTTCTTTCACACGCAAAGTACACAGCATGATGCCCTTTGGCCGTTTTACTTAATCTCCCCGAACGTGTAATAATCACATGCCCATGACTTAACCCGACGTTGTGTATCCACTGAAACAGCTCTTTTCTATTCTTGAACAGTTGATTGGTGGTAAAGTCATTTGTAAAATCCATATTATCCTGTATCAAACAATTCATAACCTGATCCTCAAAGATTTAATGCATTATTGCCGAGAAGATGAATCAATATTACATTGGATTTTTGTACCAACTTCATCAATCTCAACCGTGGATGAATGCATGTAAAATCAAAATAAGAAAGGCAGATAAACTGTACTTAAAAGTATAGACTTACCAAAGAGTCGATTTCGAAAAATTTAGGTCAAAAACCCATAAATCTATTTCTCTCGATTCAGCTCTTTGTTTGATATCACCAGTTGACTAAGTGATGTATCCTTCGAGCAATGAAATAAAAATCAAATCTTTTGGAATTCGTTCTGGGCGACTGGAGCGATCTTTGAAAAAACTTGCCGTTTGAAATTCCGCTGTGAGCAATCTGTGTAATTTTCTGTCAATTCTCTGCGAGCAGAAGGTATCACGTGACAATTTCAGGTCCTACCGGGTCATATCGGGTCTACAATAATTTACCCGTTGTGCTGGTTGAGCAAACAAGTCTAGTTTGAAATATTACTAGCAAATAACCCGTCCACATGTGCATATGGACTTGATCAAAATGGTTGTGTGCTGTGAGAAATTATGAGTTTTGAGTGGTTGTGTGCGCTGAGCAATTCCGAGTTTTGTGTGGTTGTGTGCGCTGAGAAATTCCGAGTTTTGTGTGGTTGTGGGCGGTGAAAAATTTCGAGTTTTGCGTGGTGGTGTGCGGTTAGCAATTCTGAGTTTTGCGTGGTTGTGGGCGGTGAGCAATTCTGAGTTTTGCGTGGTTGCGTGCGGTGAGAAATTTTCAGTTTTGCGTCGTTGTGTGCGGTGGGCAAACAGCTAGATGGTTCACAGAGGAGAACTTTTACATTTTTGCCCTCACAATGTTAGCGATGAGTAATTTACAATATGAATCAATATTTTTACGCATCTGTATATACAAATGCATCATAACAGCTTCCATATGCGATCAGTTTTGTGACCTAAGGCGGGAAAAGCTAACGAGATAGGGTTTGATCAACAGAAATTATTCTAATTTACTGATCGATATAGACTATAAGAGTTCCTGCTTATATCAAACGAAGATCCTTAAGGTAGAGCAAAAGATTTGTGTCATTGGGTTGGGGTGCCCTAAAATAGTCGACTGCGGACGCATTGCATCGTAAAGTTGGTAAGCCATTAATTGATGCTAATTAATTCCGATATTTATTAATAATTTCAGAAATTGATTGCTCGATTGTTACATTTGGTACATGATTGCGTAGAAATTACGAAGATTGAGATGGACTCGGTACACATTGAGGGGATCTGTGATGAAGCGGACAAAGAAGCAAAGGTTAGAAATTATTTCCCTTTGTTAACTGACTAATTTACTAGAAAATAAAGGAAAACATTTAGTGACTATGTTGATATGTGGTACTTAATTCAGCGTATTATTGAAGGCTCAGAGGTTAATGAAGATTATACAAATCAGTTCACAACAAATAAAATTTTCCCCAGCATAGAAGAGCTTGGTAAATGGGTAAAAGCGATCGGTGTGAAAACTGGGAATTTGGTTGTTACAAAATCATCAAATATGAGTACAAAGGGCAATAGGGTCCCAACTAATTATTTTTGTTGTGAAAGAAGTGGGACATATCGGCCCCACAGACAGGATATATCGGCCAAAAAATCAACTCGAAGCAAGAAGTGTTCATGTCCCTTCTACTTGAGGGCTAATGGTGTGGCAACATATAAGTAGATTTTGACAGTTGTACGTGGCAATCACAACCATAAACCTGCAATGTACATCCAAATGAGAGGAGGTTAGGAGGGGGGAGATGGCCACAGTGAGAGACTTGTCAAATAGATTGCTTAGGCCAAGGGAAATCTTGAAATACCTGAAGGAAAAGGATAATGCAACATCTACCACAATCAACACTATTTATAAAGCCATACAGAGGATGAAGGCATGGGAAATGGCCTGAAGAGCAGAAATGCAGCTATTCCTTAATCTAGTGACACATCGTAATTACATTGTGTATCATGAAGTGGACGAAGTGAGAAATGTAGTGATGAATATATTTTGGGCACATCCGCAGTCGGTTGATTTATTACGAAAATTTTCAGATATTCTGGTTATGGACTGTGCGTTGAAGACCAACCGCAACAGGCCACCATTGATGGATATGTATGGGGTGACGTCCACAGATATTCAGTTCGCACCTGCATTTTGTTACACGACGTCCGTACGTGAGGATAACTACTTCTTGGCCTTGAAGAAGTTGAGCTCTTTGCTACATGCATACATGATGCCACATGTAATTTTGACAGCACTGGAGCCAGCACTTATGAATGCCATTGGCCATGTATTTCCCCTTGCGGTGCACCAATTATGTAGAATGCACATATACAAAAATATTGCCAAAAATTGCCAGCCCTCTTTTGAAGATCAAGAAAAATGGTTAGGTTTCATCTCTAGCTGGAATTTATTGGTGGGTGATGAGTATTGGACTCTCCACCTTGATGTTGATGAGGATCAAACATAAATCATTGTGACTAACTCTTGTGATTGCAGTTAGCTAAAAAGTCACAAATTAGATTCAAGAAGATCAAAAGTGACTACACGTGGTGATTCAAGTGGAGAACTTGGGAGATCAACAAAGGTGAAGCATTGGCTTGAAGAACTCAAATGCTACCTCAAACCTCAAGCCAATGGCATCAACAAATGAATGGAGATTCAATCCAAAGAGAACAAAGGAATGGATGATTCAAAAGCTTCAAAGAACACCTTGAGGATCAAAGGCTTTGTGCTTGGAGACATTCAAGACATACAACTAAAACACTCAAGACCATGAAGAATTATGGAGATCGTCGCCAAATTACTTTGTACATCTCAAGCGACGTCCCAAGACTTCCTCAGAACGCGCGATCGTTGTCCCTGGAGCTTCGTTGAAGCTCAAGGAGTTATTCATGAAGTCAAGGGATTCAGATTCTCCATGTTGAAGCTTTGAAGATGGTTCGTCATGTTATTTATATTGTCTTCTAGCTTCATCTCATAAAATGTTAAGCCTTGAGTAGTACTTGCCTAGAAATCTTCATAACTATCATATCTTATCTCTAGGATTGCCTTAGAATCCATTAGAAAGTTTCACGTAGCTTATCGCTTCTTTTCATGGCTTCATATTCTTCTTAGTTGGTTCAAGTAGAAGAACCAACCGACTAGATGACGATCTAGTCGGTTGGAAATCCTTCTTGAACCGACTAGCCATCCTTGCTAGTTTCAGCCCATTCACTGTTGATCAACTAGTCGGTCCAAGAAGGTTCACCGACCGACTAGATGACGATCTAGTCGGTTGGAAATCCTTCTCAGACCGACTAGTTATCTTAATAAATTCAAGCCTATTTATTGACCAATTAGTCGGTCCAAGAAGGTTCACTGACCGACTAGTTGTCCAACTAGTCGGTTGGGAATCCTTCTCAGACTGACTAGTTTTCCTTGTGAAATTCAGCTCATTTACTGTTGATCAATTAGTCGATCCAAGAAGGTTCACCGACCGACTAGTTGTCAAACTAGTCGATTGGTGTTTCTTCTTAGACCGACTAGTTCTATCTCTTGATTTCACTATCTTTGTTGTCATCCTTCTAGTCGGTCCAAGAAGGTACACCCGACCAACTAGTTGCAACACTAATCAGTCAGTGATCCTTCTTAGACCGATTAAGCAGCTTCAGAAATAGATTCGTTGGGCATCTAATTCCACGATTTTTGTGACCGTTTTGTCTCTTCCTATATAAGTTTGAGTTGCTTCAAACCAGAGAACCAAGGTTGAAATTAGAGACATTTTCACATCCAAGAGAAGATCCATTCAACTCCATTTCTAAGCTCTCTCATCTCACAAGAATCTCTCCCTTACTCTTTGAGCCCTAATTCCTCAAGAGAGATTCTCATTCTTTGTGAGCTTCACAAGCTAAGAGCTTGAATCAAAGTCACCAACTTCACCTTAGCCATCTATTGCTGTCCATCTTGGTGGATCTAGGGTTTGGTGCTAACTACTTCCTCGAAATCCACTCTTGCCCTAAATTGGTAAGTATTTCTCAAGGCATAGGATTTTGTGGTAAGAGCTTTACATTTCATTCTCTATACATATAAATTGTTGTATACTCTCGGTTGTTGAGAGGGTTGGCTTGATCCCATGTTGTGGGAGTCAAGATTAGGTTTTGCTCTCGGTTTGTGAGAGTGTGCTTAGTTCCAGGTTGTGGGATTAAGGTATTTGCGTGTTCCCGGGTTGTGGGATACACGGACATCGATTGTAGGTCGATTGCACTTGTGGGTTTCTGCAAGTGGGCTAAAGGAAAGCTCTAGTGGTTTTACTAGAGTATCCGAAGGGGATCCGGGTGTTGCTGGATTAGGGCGCCGGGAAAAAGTCGGGGAGACTTGGGTGGCACCGAACCAGGATAGATTGCATGTTTGCATTGCATTCTTCCTTACGTTGTTGATCACTTCTTTCATTCCGCATTTGTTGGTTAATTAGGGTTTTATTTGGCGTAAATTCCTTATAATTCAATTAAACACTATTCACACCCCTTTAGTGTTTATTCCTCATAGCACATGGTCACTACAATTGGTATCAGAGCGAGGTAATAGCTATGGCAACCAACAGAAACATCACATAAAGTCCTTTTCCACTATATCTCATTGGACCCAACTATCAAATTTGGTGTGTAAATATGAAGGCTTATATTCAATCCATTGACGATGATTATTGGAAGCTTGTGGAGAAGCCCCTTCGTGCACCTACCACTTCCAAACATGAATGGACAAATGAGCAAAAATAATTGGTGGAGAAACATCAAGAGGTACTGGATATCTTGCTTGAGTATTTATCTTATAACATTCTTATACGTGTGTCCTAGGCAACAATGGCATATCAAATATGGCACATGCTAGCGGAGCAAGAAGAGTCCACCTCGGAGTGTTCTTCCTCCAATGATGAAAGGGATTCACTCATGGGTTTGATGGCACGAGAGGATGCCACTAAGGGTGACTCTAGGGACGAATCAAGCGATTCAAGTGAAAGTGATAGCGACGATGAAGAGGTAACAATGGATGATCTTAGAATTGCTTTTGAACAATTATTTGATAAATATCAAAAGCTTACGCATAAATATTGTGATGCTAAGAATAAGATTGTTAGTCTCACTAATACATCTACATGTAGCACCTCTAACAATGACACCATTGTTGAGACACTCGCTATTGAGAAAGCAAGTTTGCTTACTCAAAATGGCATGTTGAGAAATGAGATGGAGTCACTCAAATCTCAACTTGATCGTGTTTCCATTATGGATAGTAACGATCTTGAGATTGAAAATCTTCAATCTCAAAACACTAGCTTGGGCATTGAGAATGAGTATCTCAAATCCCTAGTGCACGAGCTCATCACACATGCATCCACGAGTGGTGTCTATAACAACTTGGGTAGTTCTACTACTAAGGAAACCACCACTCCTATTCCTCCCTCCTTTGCAAAGAAACCCACTAAGGGTGGACATCAAAGGAAGGGACATGCTTTCATGTACACCAATAATCGAGGAATGCCTCCACTCCTCACATTCCTACAAATGATGGTTTTTATGCTCCACACCCACGAGCACGTGCAAACACTCATTTGAGACACTCTCATGCATGTACTCATGCTCATGCACCTTCACATGCTTATGATCACACATTACATCCACATATGCATGCTTATTCTCATGATCATCCTCATGCATACACACCTCATATTCATCTACGTATGTATGCAACACCACACCATGGACCATATGCCCATCATCATGCTTTAGCACAACACAATGTTCCATACACACATCCTCATGCTCTTGCTAGATCTCTTGTTCCTAGGCCACATGCACCACGTAGAGATCAACCTTTTGTGCATGCAACCACTATGAAGAGGATACCCAAATCATACACTATTTGGGGTCCCAAGAACACTAGTAATCATGCTAAGGATTTGTATGTGCAATCTTATATTACTGATATTATTATGAATGATGACTATGTTGGGAAATCACGGTCCTCTTGGACTTGGCTTCCAAAGGGCTAGTTTCGTTAACCCAACTTGCTTGGTACCATAAGCTTATATTCATTTTATGGGTATCAAATAATTTGTGTTAAGAATTGATTTACTCTTTTGTTTGCATTTTGGTCTTAGATGCTCATGTTTGTTAGAAACGTAAATTCATATTGAATTTGATTTCCATTGCATGTTTATTAGTAAATCATTGTGTTTATGATTTTCATGTCTAAAATATTTAATATTTTTATGCAACACATGCTTTGGTTCATATTTTTGTTTTGTTGCATGTGATGCATGTCATGCTTTTGGATTAATATACATATTTACTTTTGGTACATTTGGTACATGCATGTATATGGTTATATATTTATCTAGTAACATGATTACATGTTTCATTAATATTGTGTATGATTACATTAGGATATGTGTTACAATAATTTGAATTTAGTTTGTTAAATTTGTTGCCTAACCCATAGGATCCAAAAATGTTTTTGGATACCAAAATTATGTTTTCTAGGTTCAATCCACATTGGGATACCAACTCTACCAACTCCTTGATTTGCAAAGACTTTCATTCAAATGGAGTTGATGGTGCTTAAGTGATGCACCAAAGTAGGGGGAGCTTAATGTTGTAAGTATATTCTTACATTTGGTATCCATGTGTATTGGATGCATGTAGATGTCACTTTGTGTTTGAGACTATCTCATGCATATCATATGTTTGCATATTATGTATCTTGTATGTCATTCATGTCTATGTATTTCATTTGTGTCAAATACTTGACTCATGTGCATTGTGTATTCATAATCCATACTCATATGTTTATTCAAGGATTACTTATAACATGTGGCTTAAGAATTTTCATGTAAGAATTAATGCCCATCTGCATGTTTCACTCACGTGACACGCTTATATTTATGTTCCACTTCACAAGCGTGCATCCCAACTTCCTACTCATGCCACTACACAACCTCTACTTAAGAATCCCAAATCACTATCTTTTGGATTTCTAAGAATGTTTCTAGGCATGATATGAACACACTTATAGAATTGTATATTAGGAATGACATATTCTCATGTGACTCATATTGCGTTTCATTGCTTGGGTACCATGCTTGTATGATTACTTTTTGTACCCATATTTATGTGAGTCCACTACTCCCAAGGTTGCATAATTTGTATGATTGTGTGGGAGTATGACATGTTTTGATTGCTATCATGTTATGTTCATCTATATGTCATTGCATTTCATTCGTATTATGTTTGTGCATATAGATTAGTTGATTTCTCTAACCATTGGTGATTTATTACCAATTTGCACCTTCCTATCTTGTTGATATGCCAAAGGAAATAGAAATTTGGTTATGAAAATTAATACTTTATGCTTTTCATGCACACTCTTTGTGGTATTACTTTTCATGCCTTCCTTCAATATGTGTTGTGCTGTGAATGTTTATTTTATGCACATGTGCATATGGAACGTGATATCTTTCTAGCACACACTATTGTATTAGATGTGTGTATTAATAATGATGTTGCTTGACTAAAATCATATGCATAGGAATTATTAGTATAGGTGTATCTAATTTCTAATGGTTGAGAATTGTTAATTCCTTATATGTATGATTTTCGTGATTATAATAACTCCTATTAATGCATGTCATGCATTTCTTTTGATGAGTGTTATTTATGATTGGTAAATGATTGGTTATTGGACTACTTGATTTTGTTCCTTAACCTATTAGATCCAAAAATTTTTTGGATACCACCAATTGTTGAATTGTCAGATTGTTGTGCAAGATGCCTACTCTACGCACTCCTTGGTTTACAAATGATGGATCAATTCAAAGGAAAGGATGGTGCATTGGAGATGCACACTTATAAGGAGAGCTAAATGGTTGTAAGTATGTGTTTTGTACAATTGGCATTTTAATATATTGGTTTTGACTGCCATATTTACAATTGGTATTTTAATATATTCGATTTGTGTAATATAGCATACTTCTTCATTTGCTCATTCTTGTCACACCCTCATGAAGATTGTTTATTTATGTGACTACCTTGTTCATGTATGTCATATATGTCTTATTACGACTCATGTACCATGGTAGCTATAACATTCATATAATGAATTGGTTAGTTGCTTATTGATGTTCATATCTTTTTCATGCCATGAATAAGATTAATGATTTAGGATCTTTGCATATTTGTTCATTGTATCACCACACATCTCATACTTTTCTTATAGTTTGTATAATTATCTTTATGAGACGTATTGATATGATTTGGGGTGATCAATGTATGTTACTTGTCATTTTAATTACTTCATGACTGATGTTTAGTTATAATTTTATTCAAGAGATCTTTCATGTCTATAGCTAAATCTTTCATGTATGATATTTTCACAAGTGACATAACACTCATTCATATTAGTTAGTGATCTTCAAGCTATATTTCTCACTATGTCATCTCTCATCTCATGCTCATATTTTATGCTATTTTTTTGAGATGTTAGAGATAACTTGTGCTATACGCGATCATATAAGCTTTATATTGTGTTTGATGGTATGTATATTCTGTCATAGATATTCTTCCATGAATATATCTTGATGCACTATGACTTCTTTGATGCTACCTCCGATTATATTATGCTTACACAAGCTTTTTATTCTATTCGCACAATTGGTATGCATGCATGCGATGCTCATCGTAACTTTATTCGTTTATGTCCTACCATGTGACTTTGTACGTAGACTATCTTCATGCCTTTGCTCAAAAGATGTTTTGTCACATTATGCCTCATGTTGAATCCTTTGTGATAATTGAGCTAGGATGAGATCATGTCTCTATTTGTTCACTTGGTTTCCTTCTCAAATGATGTCATGATCTTGACATTATTTGCCCGCTTTGCACACTGTGTTAGACTATTTATATTGGATATCATCTTTACATGCTCTTGCTTGATGCTAGTTTTGAGCTTGTGATATAGTGCTTATCTTCCTTAAGCTCATGGTATTCCATGCTTATCATTGACTCATTATGTGAGTATCTATTCTGGAATGTATGCTAGTAATATGGTTCTTTTGAACATTGTTTCAATTAGTATCCTAGTGTGCTAGAATTGTGTATGCCATACGTTTTATGATGTTTCTATCTCTATTTGGCATAACACTTTTGCATGATATAGATATTTGTGTATGCCCACATCGCACACTTCACTTAGATTTGGTATGCTTACTTTTGGAGATGCTTTGTGGAGTTCAGCACATGCCAATAGAATTTATTTTGAGTTATTATTTCATAACATAACTTTGTACACATGGTTAAAAATTTCCATAGTCATGTTTGTTGCATTTTTTATGTTTGACTTAGATCTCAGTTTATTGATATTATTTATTGATCTATGTCATTGTGATGATTTTGATTCCACCATTATGTATTTAATCATGTTCATGTCATATGTCATGCCCTTGCTCAAGGACAGTCTATCACATTATGCTTAATGTTATAAAATTTGTGATAATTGAGTTTGTTTGTGTACTTGACACTATTTGATCACTTGTTTTTCTTTCACAAGTGATGTCATGATTTTTGCATTGTTATCCGTATTCTTTATCATATTTATAGCTAGTAGCTATTGCTAATTAGGCTATTGTCACTTTTCTAACACTGCTCACACTACTCTTTACACTTAGTATCTATTGTAATCTTTTATCACATATACTTATTGCTTATCTTCTTGTGATAATTGAGGGTAGTTGAGTTGTTGTTGGATATTTGCTCTTGCATTTGATATCTTTATTTTTGATATCTTATTTTAAATTGGTAGCTTATCTAGGTTACATTAGATATACCTTCTAGTTTTCCACTCTATTTTTGCTTTTGTTGTTTCTATCCCCCCATGTCTTTTGGATAATGCCAAAGGGAAGAGAAATAAACAAAGGATGTGCTTATTAAATGTTGAGTGTTAAACAATAACTTGAATCATATAGAATTTATGTATGATCGTTCATGTATATGATTCAAGGGGAGCATTGGTGATTACTTTGGTTTATATTGATTACATTATATATATATATATATTGGTAATCATGATCATGTTTATGAGGTGTATCACCTATATGATTTGTATTGTGTACGCATATTATTTCTGGTCATTCATGCGATATATACACAACCTCATATGATACACACACTATTAACTACTAAATGATGCTATTGATTATTGATATTAACTTGATTGACATCATTGCAGGGAGAGTAAGTATATTTAATGCACAATTATTTATTTTGTTTATATTTGGTTTTTCATCATCAAAAAGGGGGAGAATGTTGAGTATTGGACTCTCCACCTTGATGTTGATGATGATCAAACATAAATCATTGTGACTAACTCTTGTGATTGCAATTAGCTAAAAAGTCACAAATTAGATTCAAGAAGATCAAAAGTGACTATACGTGTTGATTCAAGTGGAGAAATTGGTAGATCAACAACGGTGAAGCATTGGCTTGAAGAACTCAAAGGCTACCTCAAACCTAAAGCCAATGGCATCAACAAATGAATAGAGATTCAATCCAAAGAGAACAAAGGGATGGATGATTCAAAAGCTTCAAAGAACACCTTGAGGATCAAAGACTTTGTGCTTGGAGACATTCAAGACATACAACTAAAAGACTCAAGACCATGAAGAATTATGGAGATCGTCGCCAAATTACCTTGTACATCTCAAGCGACATCCCAAGACTTCCTCAGAATGCGTGATCGTTGTGCCTGGAGCTTCGTTGAAGCTCAAGGAGTTATTCATGAAGTCAAGGGATTCAGATTCTCCATGTTGAAGCTTTGAAGACGGTTCGTCATGTTATTTATATTGTCTTCTAGCTTCATCTCATAGAATGTTAATCCTTGAGTAGTACTTGCCTAGAAATCTTCATAACTATCATATCTTATCTCTAGGATTGCCTTAGAAGCCATTAGAAAGTTTCCCGTAGCTTATCGCTTCTTTTCATGGCTTCATATGCTTCTTAGTTGGTTCAAGTGGAAGAACCAACCGACTAGATGACGATCTAGTCGGTTGAAAATCCTTCTTGAACCGACTAGCCATCCTTGCAAGTTTCAGCCCATTCACTGTTGATCAACTAGTCGGTCCAAGAAGGTTCACCGACCGACTAGATGACGATCTAGTCGGTTGGAAATCCTTCTCAGACCGACTAGTTATCCTAATAAATTCAAGCCTATTTGTTGACCAATTAGTCGGTCCAAGAAGGTTCACCGACCGACTATTTGTCCAACTAGTCGGTTGGGAATCCTTCTCAGACCGATTAGTTTTTCTTGTGAAATTCAGCTCATTTACTGTTGATCAATTAGTCGGTCCAAGAAGGTTCACCGTCCGACTAGTTGTCAAACTAGTCGATTGGTGTTTCTTCTTAGAACGACTAGTTCTATCTCTTGGTTTCACTATCTTTGCTGTCATCCTTCTAGTCGGTCCAAGAAGGTTCACCGACCGACTAGTTGCAAAACTAATCGGTCAGTGATCCTTCTTAGACCGATTAAGCAGCTTCAGAAATAGATCCGTTGGGCGTTTAATGCCACGATTTTTGTGACCGTTTTGTCTCTTCCTATATAAGTTTGAGTTGCTTCAAACCAGGGAACCAAGGCTGAAATTAGAGACATTTTCACATCCAAGAGAAGAGCCATTCAACTCCATTTCTAGGCTCTCTCATCTCACACGAATCTCTCCCTTACTCTTTGAGCCCTAATTCCTCAAGAGAGATTCTCATTCTTTGTGAGCTTCTCAAACTAAGAGCTTGAATCAAAGTCACCAACTTCACCCTAGCCATCTATTGATGTCCATCTTGGTGGATCTAGGATTTGGTGCTAACTACTTCCTCAAAATCCACTCTTGCCCTAAATTGGTAAGTATTTCTCAAGGCATATTATTTTGTGGTAAGAGCTTTACATTTCATTCTATATATATATAAATTGTTGTATACTCTCGGTTGTTGAGAGGGTTAGCTTGAACCCATGTTGTAGGAGTCAAGATTAGGTTTTGCTCTCGGTTTGTGAGAGTGTGCTTAGTTCCAAGTTGTGGGATTAAGGTATTTGCGTGTTCCCGGGTTGTGGGATACTCGGACATCGATTGTAGGTCGATTGCACTTGTGGGGTTTTCGCAAGTGGGCTAAAGGAAAGCTCTAGTGGTTTTACTAGAGTATCCGGAGGGGATCCGGGTGTTGCTGGATTAGGGCACCGGGAACAAGTCGGGGAGACTTGGGTGGCACCGAACCAGGATAGATTGCATGTTTGCATTGCATTCTTTCTTGCGTTGTTGATCACTTCCTTCATTCCGTATTTGTTGGTTAATTAGGGTTTTATTTAGCGTAAATTCCTTATAATTCAATTAAACACTATTCACCCCCCCTCTAGTGTTTATTCCTCATAGCACAGGGTCACTACAGTGGGAGCACGCAAGGATGAGGAGTATGTTGCTAAACTGAAGGTACTGGAGACAGAGTACAAAGATTACACAAGGGATGTGAGCTATGTGAAGACATCTTGGCTGGACAAGTACAAGGAGAAGTTTACTTCTGTATGGACAGATGGCAATCTGTACTTTGGAAATGTCAGTACCAATAAAGCGCAGACCAAAAAGCCCAAACTGAACATTCTAAGCTTAAAAAGGCATTGGGTTCATCGGCCTTCAGTTTATCCGCTTCTTGGCCAACCATACATGAATCATTAGAGGGGCAGCATATCGAGATCAAGGCATCATTCGAGAAATCTAAGATCATGTTGCAACATAATGTGCATGGGTTCTTGTTCAGGGAGCAGATAGGATTTACATCCGCGGTGGCGTTGAAGATAATGTCTGTGGAAGCTGATAAATCTGACTCTATGGGAACGGACCAGTGCGCAGGTGATTTTCTATCAAGAATGATTTATGGTGTACCATGTGCCAATGAGATTGGCGAATTCACAAGGGAAAATCGCCCCCATTCCTTTAGATGACATAAATGCTCATTGGAAGCAGCTAGACATGGATGCTAAGACGGAAATGATGTCTGAAGAAGATGGGCTTATACATGCTGAATTAGAGCGCATACACAAACTATATGCTCAACTTGATGGGGAGATGAAGCAGGAGTAGTTAATTAAGTTGAAGGATCTAGCTACCCCGGCGACAAATCTGATTACAGAGCCGCAAGTTAATGTCGTGTTCAATGGAAGAGGAAAAAGGGATAATAATTTGACAAATGAAGATACCGCCACCCCCATTGATCCTGCTCATTTTGATCATGTCTTAGCCGATGCGGCTAGTTGCTCTGCTCAAATTCCAATTGAAGTCTCAATGAAACAAGAAAGCGTCGGCCGTGTCCAGCCGAGACGGTCCCAAAGCCTCAAAAATATGTCTGCTCCACCAATTCCTCCTCAACATACTAGAAAGAAACCAACTATCAAATCCGTGCCATCTGGCAGTATGTCTGTGGTTTCTGCTACAGCTTCATTTGCAGCAACAAATTATGCAGCTAAGGACGCTAGAGCCATTCAAGGAGGCATACATTATATTTATCAATTCCCCGCTGCAATCACCAAATATATATCGAACATCACAGATGTGAAGCCAGATGGGAACTGTGGTTACATGGCTTTATCTTCACATCTAGGGATGGGAGAGGACCAGTGGAAGGTGGTCAGAAGAGAGTTGCTTGAAGAGCTGCGTGACCACTATGATGTGTACTCAAAGGTGATGGGTGAGGAAAGTGCACAAGAACAGGAAGTGTCAATTAACTATATGGATGACCACCCCCGGAGCAATATTGGATGACATTCCCAGAAGTTGGACATATAATCTCAAGTCGTTATAACTCTGTAATACATCTGCTGTCAATGCAACAATGTCTTTCATTTTTTCCTTTAAGATCAGGACCAGACCAAGGTACGAAAGTGGTCCCTTCCCATAGTTTTTTGTAAATAATAATCACTTTGTAAAGATTCAACTTAAAGATAGAAGCCCGGTCCCACCGGTAATAAGGCATTGGAGGGCTAACTGCCTGCCTGAGGCCAAAGGATGGGTGGAAGGCCTTGAAGAGAGGATATGACAATTCGAGACATTAATATGTAAAGATGTAGGCAAATATCCCACTGTACTTACTATATCATCAGATGATTGAATGTATAATTTTGTGCAATAGTAGTGTTCGAGTTTATAATGAAAGTATATACTGAAATTTTTGGGATTTGTGTACAAAATTTATGGGATTTCTGCACAACGGGAACTCAACGCGCCATCATGGCTTTGCTTGTTGTGCGCGTTGAACATTTATGTTATGGGATACAAAATTGCTAAATTCGCACGACTGGCGTAATTTTGCACATTGTGCGCTTTGAGCAATTTATGTTACAGCATTAAAAATTTGCTCACCGCGCACAATGACCATAAAGGAGAATGCTAAGAGTTGGACTCATAATTGTGTGCTTTAGTATGTTATTGATGTTGAAGACCTATGGTTTACTGCATTAAATGTGTTATGTATGTTGCATGAAGTGATTTCCACCTCTTCGTATTCTTGAATCTTTGTCTCCTTGATGATTGGTCTTCTTGAATTTATGGCATAAGTCCAATATCCCAAGTTCGTTTAAAGGAAAACTCTATACGTAATAATGTCGATGCATGTAGAGGCTATGTGAATGCTGCAGAAAATGACTCCAATTAAACACACTGACAAATCAGATTCATCCATACACATCAGGTAAAAGGTGTGACCGGTGTGCGCAATGAGAAAAAATGTATATCTTGTACACTGTGATGCTAAGCTCAATTCCAACACATTTCACGTGCACTAAGTATATTCCCGGGCAACTTCGATATTTCACACCATCCATGTCCATTTCTGTGATGGATGTATGCTAATAGTTTTAATAGCTACAAGAAATTAAGCAATCGGTGTACGAAGATCGCTAATGGTTGGCAAACAGATATTTATACTAACAAGCGGTAAAAGACTGCACCAGACGATGTTCATTACCAATTGAATGTTCGGGGTTCATTACGAACGCATAAACCATCACATGTTCACCTCTCAAAATATAAAAAACATTTGGTATACTAAGATGCCACGATTCACACAGACGCCTCACTGGAGGGCGCGTTGGTAGCCAAACCGTCCTACGTTTGGGCCGATCCTCCACCGGACTCCCGACCAGATCACTGACGCTTCCTCGCCTCAGCCTCATGCCTCACATCTTCAATCGAGTTTGGAGAAAGCGAGTTTCTCTCCAACTCGGCTATACGATCCAGGAGACTGCTCTTCTCTACGTACCATCGCTCTTCGGAGCTCTTCTGAACCGCTGACATTGAGGCTGCCCGATCTTTAGCTTTCGTAACCTCCCACTCCACATGAGATCTGCAGTCCCTCTCTTTCATCAGCTGCTACTTCAAATCCTTAAGTTGAGATTCGAATGAAACCTCCTTTTTCTGCTTGGCAATCAACAATTGTACCACTGGCAACGCAATTCCACCCCGACCAATGATGTCTGCAGGGAATCATGGATAAGTAAGACTGTAAGAGTAAGGCAACAGCACAAAGAGAAGACATTAGTAGTTAACCTGGTAACTGCCATACATGACTGAGTTAGCGAGCCTTTCAATGTCAATTTGACCCATGACACTTTGGTTAGTGGGAAGAATGGAGTTCCCCACCAGCTGACTGGCCACCCCCCATCCACCAATGCAGACTCGCCGTCCCAGACGGGGAAGAAGGGTCGATGACGGTTCTCCCTAGTACCTTCCGATGGAACGTCAGTGGGAGGATTCAACAGCAATTCCCCCTCATACGCCGGGGGGACATAGCCTGCCGGAACGAGACCTCCCCATGGCCACGTATCCCTTAGAGTAGTCTCAGGCACTGCAGCCGCACATCCCTCCTGTCATGAAGGGAACGGTTAACATCTACGTCACCGTCTCTTCTTCCCTCTGAAGACTGGCCTTGCAAAGTTTCTTCGTCCCACTGACACGATTTCTCAGCCATATTTGCAGTGAAGGCACAAATCAACACGAATGGTGATATATCCCCAAATTTGGCGGGATATATATCCCCCACTTGACCGGACGCATGGTGGGGTTTTCTGGGGCCTTTGCGGGGTTTTTTTGCGTCTGCTACAGTAATACTCCGAATTTGGCGGCAACTCAAATTTTTTGCCGGGTCTGGCATTTTGGGTGGCCATCTTGATTCTTGACTCTCTCGCTCTTCCGTTTGTTATTACAAGTATAAATAAACTGAGGCTTAAAGACTCAGCGCGCACAACGGTCCAAAATTTGAACCGGTGTGCGTAGTGAGCAAACATAATTTAGTCACGTGTACTATGTGCGTAAATGAGGGATCGTTGTGCGCGGTCGAATATTTGGATTTATTATACGAATTTTACTCATCGCGCACAAATGTCATTACTGTATACAGTTGTGTGAGTTGATATATTATACGACAAATGTTTTACTTGTCACAATGGATACAATTATTCGCTGATATGGCGCTTACGAGAAAATTTTTTCGCAAACAAAGTATCAGCAAATTCGACAGATGGATGAGTCGATGACCCATCGAATTCTTGTTTGTGGTCCTACCAACCTCTCACCTCATCCATCTCGTCAAATCAATAACTCAATTGCCATTTTATTTATTTATTTATTTTCGTCTTATTAATGGTAACACGTAAAAGGTACCCCACAGAGGGATAACGATAGAATTTTTCAACGCAGCACAGTCGAAAGACGCGAAGCCTACTGCAAATTGCCCAGTTAACAACATTCCAACGCGAAGGTACACATTTAGTTTAGTGGGCCCCACAAGATATTCTCGACCCCACTATCCAAACCCATTGAATCTAGTTGGTAGGGGATATTTTAACTAAATATGGTAGATGATTTGACAGTTAATTAGGTATTTTTTCACATATTTAGTTAACGTCTAATTACTCTATATTCGACGACTCCATACAAGTCTAAACCGAATGGCCAGTTATATCATCTCCAACTACACTGCAACAACACGCCAAATGTGGCGTTTTCCCTCCATCATCCGCCCTGCAAAACTGGTAACATTTTGCCGGTTTGCTACATTGCCATCCAAATTTGGAGAGTCAATGTAGCAACCTCCGATGTATAAAAAACAGTGTAGCAACCTACATCAAGTTTTTGTATGTCTGTTTATTAGACTATACCTAGCACATTCATTATGAATTTGTTTGTTTATTTCGATCCCCCTATGGCATTATGCAAAAGGCGGGAGTAAAATAATAACAATCGTGCCAAATAAGAGTCTAAATATATATAAATAAATAAAAATCATAAAACCACATTATAAACTTAGGTGATAAGAGGAATGAAAGTCCAATATCAACATTGAGATACACGAAGGAAAACATACGTCTCAAATCAGAACACATATAGAATATAGCATACATAGAGACCATATCACAAAATTCACACATATATGATCAACAAGTATACAATGTGTGAAACCGAACAAAGAAACTGCAAGTTCATATATATATATATATATATATATATATATATATATATATATATATATATATATATATATATATATATATATATATATATATATATATATATATTGGAAAGTTAGTGTTTGACTTTATTAAATGGTGGAAACTGTACAAGATATGTTACAAGAGGATAGTGAATGTAGTAAGAGAGAGGAGAGGGCACAAGCGCCGTCACTCTCTACTGGCTACTTTCACAATCCACAACAAGACAAAAGATTAGAGGGTACATCAAGTTGTCAGCCATTATCTCTAAAGCCCCAATTTTCCATGACCTGTGAAGCACCAGAGGATGAAGGGTCAAGGTCCCTAAGAATAATCCTGATATCAGCTGCAATTTCTTCAAATAAGAGGGTCTTGCATTTCATGACGCCTTCAAAAACTCTTTTGTTTCTCTCCCTCCATATATGCCATACTATTGCCGCTAGCGCAGTACGGGCAAGCAAGCTAGTAGTGTCCTTTCTGGTGAAGTGATCAATAAAATAGTCCCCGACTTTTGACAAAAGAGGTTCAATGGGGTCTGATACACCCAACTTGAGAAGACCTCTGGTAATTATGTAATTTGAGTAATTGCATTCAAAGAAGAGATGGCTAGAGCTTTCATTGGTCCCATCACCACATAACACACAGTGAGGTTGGCAATTTATACCCCATTTGATTAGAATATCTCTTGTTAGCAGTTTCTGACGGAAGGCTCTCAAGAGGGTTAAGGACATTTTAGGGACGTTGTTACTGAACCAGACTATTTTTGCATAGGGGAAGGGGGTACCTCTGTTTCGCACACCGTTCCAGGCATTTTTGAAGGAGAAATGCGTGTCAGGCATCCAAACCCACGAAT
Organism: Scilla litardierei; assembly: GCA_030789695.1. NCBI lineage: Eukaryota > Viridiplantae > Streptophyta > Magnoliopsida > Asparagales > Asparagaceae > Scilla > Scilla litardierei. The sequence continues at coordinate 249,915,142 of CM061142.1, forward strand.
CTGGACAGCAGCTAAAGCTGGCTTGCGGCAACAAATGCCTAACTTGTTGTATGGCCGGAGAAATAATCCAATCAGAAGAGCCATAATAATCCTTCACTTTTTTATTAATTTCCCCAGGAGGGACGTCAGCTAGTTCACAAAGCGGGCCGTGTATTGTCCAGCAGTCTAGCCAAAACAACGTTGACTCTCCATCATTCACTTTCCTTTGAATTAATTTTTTAGAGTAAGGTCTGCACTTAAGCAAAAATTTCCATGTGCCGCTATTAGCTGCATTTGCCTTGGCCGCGAAAAACTCTGAAGAGTTATTGTAATGGTTCCTCATGAATCTTGCCCAGAGGCCGTTTGTAGTTAGCATGCACCAGGTTAGCCGAACACCCGCAGCAGTGTTAAGGTCAGATAGCAATCTCAGACCAATACCCCCCTCCTCTTTCGGTGTGCACATATCTTTCCAGGCCCAGATATGTGAGGCACCCCAGATGAACTTCCTACATGTAGAAGTTATAGTACGCAACACAGATTTCGGCATACGATATACTTGCATCCAGAAAAGGACCATTCCATAGATTACCGTCTTGACAAGCTCTATACGGCCCGAAATGGATAAATCAGTAGACGTCCATCCCAGAAGTCGTTTATTACATTTATCTATCAATCTGCAATACATTGATGGCTTTGGATACTTAGTGGAGAGAGGAAGGCCTAAGTAAGTTGTGATAGTAGAGCCCAACTTTACTCCCAATATAGAAGATAAACTAAGTGGATTTTTTGTACCCTTGCTAAAAATAGCAGTGCTCTTCTCCCAATTTAAGTGAAGGCCAGTGAGCATTGAGAACCTGTAGAGCAATTCTTTGAGCCCTTCGAAAGAATGTGTATTAGCTCGACAAAAAACTAGCAGATCATCAGCAAAAAGAAGGTGGGAAATAGAACCTGCACGTCTCATGGGATGGATGAGACGAGAAACTAATGCTTTCTCAACTAGTAGGGAAAAAACCTCCATAGTAATGACAAACAGAAAAGGAGATAGGGGATCCCCCTGCCAAAGACCTCTGTTTCCTCCAAAATACCCCGCCGGGGAGCCATTGATCATTACTGAGAAAGTAGGGGTGGAGATGCATTCCCTGATCCATAATAAGAATTTCCTATAACGCTCCAAGAATGTTGATAAAAGAAGCCATTAAATCCATCTGGGCCAGGGGATTTATCCACCCCTATTTGAAACACTGCTTCCTTGATTTCCTCTCTGGATACCCTTCTTTCTAACCATCTTGCAGCTTCAGGGGTTAGCCTCCTCTTAGGATTTAGATTAGGGAACACATTCCAGTAGTCTTCTTGGTGATATAGGTCTTCATAAAACTTGGGGGCATTGCGCCTAAGAAGATCATTGGCATTGCATTTGTCTCCATTCCCATCAATTAAATGGCTCAAATTATTAAGGCCTTGCCTGGTTCGCATGGCATTATAAAAGAACTTTGAATTTTTGTCGCCCAAGCTAAGCCAATCAGCTCGGCTTTTTTGTCTAAGCATCGATTCTTCAGTCTCAAGTAGGTCGGCCAGCTTCTTGGATAAGATACGTTCTTGGTCCTGCGAAAAAACATCAGAGTGAATAGAAGGGGAATTTCGAGTTTTTTCCAGCTCTTGGCGACAAGAAGCAACATTAGTATGCTTGGAGTAATCCCGGGCCCATGCTCTTAAGGATACTCGCAGATTTCTGAATTTTGTCACTACACGATGCATAGGAGAACCGTCAATGTGATGGCTCCAAGAACTGATGAGAATTTCATTGTATCCTGGCCATTGAGCCCAAACATTAAAATTTTTGAAAGGCTTGGGAAAAGAAACAACTTTAGACTGGAAATTCACAAGCATTGGGGAGTGATCACTTGTTCCAGGATCAAGATATTCCACATATGTATCCGGCAGGAGATCAACCCAACGTGCATTACAAAGGGAACGATCCAGCCTTGCAGCAATACGCGTAGCCCCCAATCTCCTGTTACACCAGCTTAATGAATTCCCCACATATTTGATATCCAGTAATTGGCAAAGATTGAGACAATTGTTGAACTCTTCCAATACAGCTCCATCGCATCTTCGACCCCCTGTCTTTTCCTTGTAGTAGCGCACACAATTAAAATCTCCGCTAACAAGCCAGGCAGAATCACCAACACTGGCCGCATCCAACTTCAAATGATCCCACAGCCGGAGATGTTCACTTCTAGAGTACGAAGCATAAACACCAGTGATAACCACTGAAAGACCCGCCACATTTGTGCATCGTATGCTGATATGCTGTGTAGAAGTAGATAGCATTGTGTAATTCCAGACCAAAGAGTTGAGTCCAACTAGAATTCGGCCACCATTGTGTAGATTGAAATTGTCAAAACAAACCCAGTTTGCAGGAAAACACCTCTTCCAATTTGACCTTCCTTCTTTCAACTTAGTTTCCAGTAAGATCACAATTGATGGATTAATTTTCTTTAGATTATCTCGCAGGTCCCTTCTTCTGATTGGGTTATTTAGACCACGAGTATTCCAGGTATATATACTCATTAATTAATTAAATAGAGGGTAGGACATTCTTACCTATCCGTGAACTCTTCCAGATCCCTCCGCCTATAGCCACCTGAGAAGCAAGAGAGTTGGTGTTCCCAGGTTTTTTCGAAGCCTCATTTGGCTTGGCCTCTTCAAGCTCCTTCTCCCAATCCCTGTTAGGATAGGTTATCACCTCAGGCAATATGTCAGGCTCCAAGTCAATCCCCTCATCGATTAATGATGGCATCAGAGGGCAAGTAGAGTTGGTTAGATTCAAACCAGGATGAGAATCGGCAAGTTTAGCAGCATGCACAGGTTCCGGGCCTATCTCCTCAACAGTGGAACTATGCACCGGAGCTTGTGCAATCACAGGGCCCTCTACCTGAGTATTTCTAGGCCCAGTTACATTAGCAACCATTGGTACCGAGGACTCCCCCATCAATACGGTGTTAGCCTGACCACATCTGAGAGATTCATGGGAAGACGCAGAGAGAATTGGCTCCACAGGAGTAACACCCACAAGTGGTTCCCCTTTATTAGCAACTGGCTGCACAGGAGTAAAACCCACAAGTGGTTCCCCTTTGTTAGCAACTGGTTGCACCTGTACGTTGGATACATTAGATTCATCAGTTGCAGCAGGCTGATCCCCATCACAATCTTCACGTCCCAGCACATGCTTCTTGACAGCAAGTGTGTCACCCTGATTTTGGATTGAAGTGAGCTTAGGTTTATCCGGGCATTGGGCTTCATAATGACCAAAGCATATACAATGACCACATCTAGGCGGCTCCCCCTCAAACTTGGTGTCAATATGTATAATGGCCCCATCATCCATCTGTAATCCCACAGTCTTAGGCAGAGGCGAAGTAGCGTCAACTTCAACTAGACATCTGGCATAAGCAAGGCGTTCAAGCTTAGCAGTTGCTCTATCAAGACACAGAGGGATACCAATTACTGAAGCCGCAACATTCAAAATTTCCCTAGTCCACATATGGAGCGGTAGCCCGTGAAATTGAACCCACACCGGAACCTTAGACAACATGTCACGGTCATGTTGAAAAGAAGGACTCCATCTTTGCAAGACAGTCAAACGGCCATCAAATAGCCAGGGACCTCCATACAGTATGCGCTCACAGTCTTCCTCGCTTTCAAACCGGAAATAGAAAAAACCATTTTCTCTACTGAAGATTTTGACGCCATTTCTCAGTTTCCACAGCCGATCCACCCAAGCCCTCAATTGACCGTAATAAGGAACATCACCTAGGACATAGCCAACCAACGTATTCCGCCAACGCTCCGCTCCCTTTTCCAACATGGAACCCTCAACTCTACCCACCTGGACTCCATCATCTCTAGCCAGGGGTGGGATGTAGGACATCCTTAGTGAATCGTCATAAGTTCTTCTGTTAACACATACTTCAGACCAGCTTGGCTTAGCTCCCGCAGTATTTATTTTAATTTCAAATTTAGGTCTTACAGGCATATGATCAAACACCTGTGGAGCATATGAAGCATCTGCCTTTCTCACCGGTTTCTTCAATGGAAAACGATCGAGATGAGGTTTCCCTTTGAAACCCTCATAGAAATTGTTCCGGCGGTCTGGGATTGCCCCTCCATGAACCCTTTCAGCCGCGTGAAATTTACCCTTCGCCTTGCGCGTGACAGTAATCCACCCTTCATGCTGATCATTATTGGCCCCAGATTTTTTAAAGCCGCCACCTTGGGTATCTTCCTCCACTCTATCGCCAACTAGGGTTTCATGTTGGATGCCTCCAGCATCAAGGGATAGCACCCTAAGATTGCCCCTGCCAGGCGCTAGGATTCCCTTGTCCTTCTGTAGATTTTCATTGCTGATAGCCGCCTTTTCCTTAATTCCGCCGCCGCCAACGAAGTTGGGGTCGCCTGTATCGCCGGTCTCCATTTTTCATATATATTATATATATATATATATATATATATATATATATATATATATATATATAGGAAAAAGGGGATCTAAGGTGCCTCCTTAGATGAAAATCTAAGGAGGCGCCCCCATTTTCCCCCATCTCCTACAATATTTTTGGAAATTTTTTTATGGGGTTATTGTTCACATCATGGATGATCAACATACCAAATTTCAAGGGATTTCAATACTTTTTGAGCCACCATCTACCCCTTACAATTTCAACGGTCTAAAAACGTGCTGAAAAACCCACGAAGTTGCAAGGAGTAGATGGGGGCCCAAAAAGTATTGGAATCCCTTGAAATTTGGTATGTTGATCATCCATAAGGTGAACAATGAACCCATGAAAAAAATTTCAAAAAAAATGTGTGAGATGGGGGGAAATGGGGGCTCCTCCTTAGATTGAATCTAAGGAGGCACCTTAGGATCCCTTTACCCATATATATATATATATATATATATATATATATATATATATATATATATATATATATATATATATATATATAGGAAAATTTTCAAATGAGAACATTTCGCACCGTGCGAAAATGTTTTTATCTTTTTTTTGAAATTTTTTTTTCAAAAATTCTTTTTTCCACCATCATTATATGTTGTTATACCCCCCTCAAAAAATAATGGTTGAGAAATAATGTCATTTGGCCTTCGATCAAGCCATTTCATCAAATTCGCACGTTTTGAGACCGTTAAATTTGTAACGGGTGGATGGGTGCTCTAATGCCCAACGGGTTCACCCATTATTTTCCCTGGGGTATATAATTGTATGGATTAAACATCAAAAAAAAAATTTTTGAAAAAAAAATTTCAAAAAAATAAAAAAAAGTTTTCGCACGGGATTTTTCGCAACCGAAGATCACTATATATATATATATATATATATATATATATATATATATATATATATATATATATATATATATATATATATATATATATATATATATAGTAAATTTAGCGTTAATATTATTGAAGCAAAATATAATGTACAACAATAGCCCACATAGGAAATGGTACTGATAGAGAGAGGATAGGGCACAAGCGCCGTCACTCTCAACTATAAGAACCAATTCTAACATGAAGCTATCCAATCACACAACCAACGCGAAGAAATAAGATACATGACTCAACCCATGTCTCTGAATTCCCAATTGGCGAAGGCAACAATTTCCTCCTCAGTATTCGGTTCCAAATCTTGCAAAATAACTCTAACATCAGCTGCAATCACATCAAAGAGCATGGTTTTGCTTCGCTTTTCCACATCAAAAATACGCCGGTTCCTTTCACTCCAAATATGCCAAATCATTGTAGCAAGAACCGTTTTAGCAAGAATGCACAATGTACTCTTCCCGTTGAAACGCTTAAGGTAATAATTTCCCACATCATGTAATACCAGATTAATAAGGGCAGATACATGTAGCTTTAACAAAGCTCTTCTCAAAATATAGGTAGAATAGCTACACTCGAAAAATAAGTGCGAGATGTTCTCCTCCATATTGTCATCACATAAAACGCATCCCAAGGGAGTGTTAAGGCCCCATCTACTTATTAAGTCTCTAGTAAGCAATTTTCCACGGAAAGCGCGAAGGAGACTCAAGGACATTTTAGGGCAATGATTTTTGTACCAAATTAGTTTGTGGAAATGGAATGGAATACCTCGATGTTGAATACCCTCCCAAGCTTGTTTGAAAGCAAATTGCTCATTAGGGACCCACTCCCATTCATCCGGTCCAGGTTTAAGTTTGACATTCCTTAGAATCGGTAGTATAGGCGCAATGCAAGGTTCATCCCGCCATTTGCCTGCAACAAAATAGTCACTCACCTTAGCTAGCATTGCGCCTGGGGGGACATTGAACAAGTCTTTTAGAGGGCCGACCGGAAGCCAACAGTCCAACCAAAAGTAGGTTGATCGGCCATCCCTTACGTTCCTGCGAATGAGTTTTAGGGAAATTGCACGGCTCTGTAAAATTCGCTTCCATGTTCCTAAATGTGATAACTGCCTTTTAGCCGCAAATAATCCTACTTCAGATCCATATCTGACTTCCATGTGCTTTGCCCATATAATGTCTGATGTGAGATATCGCCAAGTTAACTTCAGACCCGCCGCCGCATTTAAATCTTCTAATATTCTAATTCCAACCCCACCTTCTTCCTTTGGCTTGCACATATCATCCCAAGCCCAAGCTCGAGATGAGCCCAAAATGAACCTGCGACACATTGAAGATATGGTCCGTATAACACTTACCGGAATGTGGAATGCATGTAACCAAAAAGCAACGATTCCATAAATGACCGTCCTCACAAGTTCAATATGTCCCGCTATAGAGAGCAAAGAAGAACTCCAACCCAACATCCTCTTTTTGCATTTATCAACTAATCTGCCAAAATTAGCTGCCCTTGGATACTTCGAAGAGAGTGGCAATCCCAGGTATGTAGTAATAGTTGTAGAAATTTTAATCCCCAACAAATCTACCAGACAGGATTTATTCTTAACCCCCTTGCTAAACAATCCAGAACTTTTATCCCAATTTACATGAAGTCCCGTGAAATTAGAGAATTCCTCCAATAATTGTTTGATGCCCAGGAAGGAAGTTGTATTAGCTCGACAGAAAAGCAGGAGGTCATCAGTGAAAAGAAGATGGGATATGGACCCAGAACGCCTCATGGGATGAATATTGCCCATATTAATAGCTTTAGAAATCAAGATAGAGAATGCTTCCATTGCAATGACAAATAAATATGGGGAGAGGGGATCACCTTGGCGAATGCCTCTGTTACCTTTGAAATACCCAACAGGGGAGCCGTTTATCATAACAGAGAATGAAGGGGTCATAATACATTCCTTGATCCAACCAATTAAGTTTCCCGGAAAACCCAGTAGTCTCAGGAAATAGAGAATGAAGTCACGGTTGACGCTATTGAAAGCTTTCCTCAGGTCCAATTTCAGGCAGTCTCTTCCCTCCATAGGGTTGCTAAAATCTCTAATCTGCTCGTGGGCTAAAAGAGTGCAATCACTCAATAGCCTCCCTTTGAGAAAAGCAGATTGGTTTGGGGATATCAGATCATGGATTACTACTTTAATCATGTTACAAATGATTTTGCTAATTATCTTATAGAGGACGTTACAACAGGCAATTGGCCTGTAATCCCCAAAGGAAGAGGCATTATCACTCTTGGGCACCAGAGTAAGGAGAGTATGATTGACTTGCCTAAGGAGCGAGCCTGAACTAAAAAAGGATTTTATGGCAGAAGTTACCTCTTCACCAATAAGGCTCCAGCTATGGTGATAAAAGAACCCATTAAACCCATATGGCCCAGGAGACTTATCAGACCCAATCTGGAAAACAGCTGTTTTAATCTTCTCATCCGAGACCCTCCTGCTCAGCCAAACTGAGGACGCATCAGTTAATATCCGCTTCGGCACCAGTCTGGGAAAAGTGGTCCAGTAGCTAGTCTGATTATATAGATCTTCATAGAAAGAGGGGGCTTTGATTTTAAGTTCATCATAAGCTCTATTTTGGCCACCATGCACATCAACAAGGTGATATAGGTTGTTGCGGCTAATTCTTGAATTCATTGCATTGTAGAAAAACTTGGTATTCCTATCTCCAAGTGCGAGCCAGTCCAGACGACTCTTTTGGCGGAACAATTCTTCCTCAAGCTTTATAGCAGTGGTCAAGTCCATCAAGAGATTCTTCTCTTTTTGCTGCAAGGAAATGTCAGTGTGGATGCCTGGGTCTTTACGCATGTCCTCAAGTTCCTTTCTAATTCTTTGGACTTTATTAGCTGCATGATGATTACCAGCCCATGCCCACAGGGAAGGCTTCAGCATACCTAATTTTTGTGTTAGCCGATACATAGGCGTTCCTTTTACACGTCAATTCCAAATTGATTCAATAACCTCTTTATAACCTGGACAATGGACCCAATAGTTAAAAAACTTGAAAGGCTTAGGATTAGAGGAGACCTGTTTATGGAGGTTGACGACTATAGCAGAGTGGTCGTTAGTTAGAGGATCCAGATATTCAAAGAAAGTATCCGGCAGCATATTCAACCAAGCCGAACTACAGAAAATGCGATCAAGTTGGGCAGAAATACGGTCCTTTCTAACCCGATGGTTACACCAACTGAACCGATTTCCAGAGCTCTTCATCTCCTGGAGGGAACATCTTCTGATGCAATCACTAAAGTCCCGAACAGTAGACTCCTCCAGCCTTCTTCCTCCAACCTTATCTTTAGTGTAGAGAACACTATTGAAATCCCCCCACATGCCAAGCTGAGTTCCCAACTAATGCAACATCCTCCTCCATGCTCCTCCACAACTCTTTTCTCTCTGCCAATGTGTTATATGCATAAACCCCCTGTAATAACACATACAAATCCTCCAACATTTGTACAGCAAACAGTCATGTGCTGGGCCGAGCAAGATAAAAGAGCAATCTTCCAAATAACGGGATTAAAACCCATATGAATACGCCCACCAGGAGCGCAAGCAGAGTTATCCAAGGAATCCCACCCAAGGGGGATCCCAACTTTATTGTTAGAGGCCGGAGACCTGATTTTAGTCTCCAAAAGAAAAATAGCAGATGAGTTTAAAGTGCTAATTCTATTTCGCAAGTCCCTCCTCCGGACTTGATTATTTTATCCCCTAGTATTCCAGAAAAAAATTGTCATTGATCCGTAGTTGTTTGTTGCCGCACATGGCCACTAGATGACTGTGACCGAGAGCTCCTCCGGAAAGCAATCGGCTGACCCAATTTCTGCTTCCCTGATTTTATTTCAGATTTTTATTTAAGATGTGCTTCTATCTCCTTCTCCCACTCCAGGTTGTCAATAGCCACCCCCTCAGGGAATTTGTCGATGTCAATATCTTCTCTCACCATATCAACGAGAAGCGATGGAAGCGCAGCTCTCCTCACTTCAGGAGCCACAATGTCAACAGACTTCCCAGTAATCGGGTAAAGATTCTGCCTTACTTCGGAAGCCACAACGTCAGCAGCCTTATCAAAATTCAGAATATCAGAAGACCCATTCACAGCCGTTGGTTCCATGGTAGATAGATCCTGGGAAGCTACAAGAAGAGCTGTTCCCGTACCATGTAGGATCCCTTCTCTATCCTCAAATGATTGAGTTACAACCCCCCCTTTAACCATGTTGATGCCTTCAGCGCCGGCAAGCCAGGGGCTCTCTCGTATGCCGGATAAACCGTGAACCTGGTCGATTGTCGGGATGGCTGGTTCAGGGCAAAAGCCCGAATCCAGGGAGTAAGAACCAATACCCGCATCCTGAGATGAAGATATCCCAGTCTGGGAGTTTGTAGCACCTGGGTTAAGGGTACCTATATTACCCACCTCATCAACATTGACCCTTACCTCCTTTATAGCAGAGGTAGTGTTCTCCTCAACATTGAACGTTGTTTGTTGAACTTGGATTGAAGGGATCTCCTCAGCAGCATTGGGCTTATGATGCGAAGGGCATTGCTCATCCGTATGACCGAAGCAGATACATTGGCTGCATCTAGGTGGGGCTCCTTCAAAATTGGTGCTGTAGTTACAACAGAGCTATCACCGATTTCAACTTCAATAGATGACACCAATGGAGATGATGCACTGACTTCAACCAAACACCGGGCGTAAGTGATTCTTTCAAGATGAGCAGTTGCCTTATCAAGACAAAGTGGCATGCCTAGAACAGAGGCAATGATATTGAGGCCTTCTAGATTCCACATGTAAAGCAGAACCCCGTGCAGCTGGACCCAAACAGGAACAGAGGATAGTATATCTCGGTCGTGTCTCATATGCAGACTCCATTTCTTGAGGACCACAAGTCTGCCATCAAAAAGCCAGGCCCCCCGGTCAAAATTCTTTCACATTCCTCCTGAGATTCAAATCGGAAGTAAAAAAATCCGTTCTCCCTGCTGTAAATTTGTACCCTCTTCTTGGCTTTCCACAATCTCTCAGTCCAAGCAATGATTTGGCCGTAAAAAGGAATGTCGCCTAAAACATAGCCTACAATCGTGTTCTTCCAAGTTTCAGCCCCACGTTGAACTAGTTCTTCAGGAAAACTAGCACAAAGAGAGCCATCAGCACGTGTCTTAGGTGGGACAAGGGTCATGCCCAGAGCTGACCTATATTTGCGACGATTAGCGCAAACATCGAGCCAAGATTGTTTAGCAACCGTTGTATCTACCTGGATCACAGTAGAGGGCCTAACGGGCAATCTATCAAGAACCTTGCGTGCGTTCCCTCCCTGAACCAATCTAGATTGAGGCACAAACCTAGACTTAGTCGACGGGCAACGAGATCTGTTACCGTAGTAACCCTTCATCTGAGGTTGGTTGTCTGCCTTAGCCTGAGCCCCCTTTCACCGATGAACCACCTGCCATCCATCGCCTGATACACCCACTGTTCGTCGAGCCCCATTTACCCCAAAGGCAGATGTCCCTACCTCTCCCAGCATGTTTCCTGCTGTAGATCCAATCCCCGATCGAACATTAGATGGCGTCGCCAGGTTCCCTCCAATCGTATTTTCCGCCAGCGCTGCCATAGAACCAACGCTTCCATGTGAAAACCCCGCCTGAGAGTTGCCAGCAGAAGAGCCGATCCCCAATCGATCATTTGATGTCGTCACATGGTGGCCTCCAAACGATTTTTCCTCCTGCGTCGCCTTTGGACCAATGCTTCCGTGAGAAACCCCCACCTGAGCGTTGCCAATACGACAGCCATCAGAGAGACGAGTAGCCTCCTTCCGCCCATCGCCGTCAACCCCAGGGTCGCCCGAATCGCCAGCCTCTCCCTCTCCGATGTTTACGCTCACCATTTTTTCTCATATATATATATATATACTAGTCATTACCCGTGCCCATAGGGCACGGTTTATTTAATGGCTGAGTTTTTCCCCCCACAAATTTCAAGTTCACCCAAATATCAAGTTTTCCTACAAAATTTCAAGTTTCCCCAGAAATTTAAGTTTCCCCCCAAAATTTAAGTCCCTCCAAAATTGTCATTGCCACCTAGGACAAACTTGTCACGTAGGACAAAGCTTTATCCAAGTAGGATAAGATTCAAAATCTTCAAAGGACTGGAAAAAAATGGTCAGAAGGGGGGAGAATAAAAAGTGTCGGTGAGTGTGTGTGGAGGGTCCAGGGGAAAAAATGCAAAACCGGGGTTGTATATGCAAAATTTCCCACCTCCTCTCTTATCCCTCAAAATCTCATCTCTTATATTTTTTATCCAATTTCCATCTTTTATATAATAGATATCCAAATTCTCTTATCCAATTTCTCATGACCATATTCTCATATCCAATTTCTCTTGATAACATTCCTCTTTTATATAATAGATATCCAAATTATCTTATCCAATTTCTCATGTCCAAATTCTCATATCCAATTTCTCTTGATAACATCTCTCTTTTATATAATAGATATCCAAATTCTCTTATCAAATTTCTCATGTCCAATTCTCTTTTCCAATTTCTCTTGATAACATCCCTCTTTTATATAATAGATATCCAAATTCTCTTGTCCAATTTCTCATGTCCAAATTCTCTTATCCAATTTCTCTTGATAACATCCCTCTTTTATATAATAAATATCCAAATTCTCTTATCCACTTTCTGATGTCCAAATTCTCTTATCCAATTTCTCTTGATAACTTCCCTCTTTTAAATAGTAGATATCCAAATTCTCTTATCCAATTTCTCATGTCCAAATTCTCTTATCCAATTTCTCTTGATAACATCCCTCTTTTATATAATAGATATCCAAATTCTCTTATCCAATTTCTCATGTCCAAATTCTCTTATCCAATTTCTCTTGATAACATCCCTCTTTTATATAATAGATATCCAAATTCTCTTATCCAATTTCTCATGTCCAAATTCTCTTATCCAATTTCTCTTGATAACATCCGTCTTTTATATAGTAGATATCTCGTATCCAATTTCTCTTGATAACATCCATCTTTTATAATATATATATCTCTTATCCAATTTCTCTTGTCCAATATCTCTTATCCAATTTCTCTTGATAACAGCCCTCTTTTATAATTTAGATATCTCTTATCCAATTTCTCTTGTCCAATATCTCTTATCCAATTTCTCTTGATAACATCCCTCTTTTATAATATAGATATCTCTTATCCAATTTCTCTTGATAACATCCCTCTCTTATAATATAGATATCTCTTATCCAATTTCTCTTGTCCAATATCTTTTATCCAATTTCTCTTGATAACATCACTCTTTTATAATATAGATATTATCCAATTTCTATTGTCCAATATCTCTTATTCAATTTCTCTTGATAACATCCCTCTTTTATAATATAGATATCTCTTATCCAATTTATCTTGTCCAAAACTTCTTATCCAATTTCTCTTGATAACATCCCTCTTTTATAATATAGATATCTCTTATCCAATTTATCTTGTCCAAAACTTCTTATCCAATTTCTCTTGATAACATCCCTCTTTTATAATATAGATATCTCTTATCCAATTTCTCTTGTCCAATATCTCTTATCCAATTTTTCTTAATAACATCCCTCTTTTATAATATAGATATCTCTTATCCAATTTCTGTCACGCCCCGCTTCCCAAAATGGACGGAGGCGAAGCGTGACTAAGGCCCGCTTTGGCCGGAGCTGTGAATCTCGGACCCAATAAGCGTCTATAGGGGTACCATTTTAAAGTTTTCAGGTTCTTGCATTAATAAAGTTCGAAACAACAGAAGTACAGGAAGAAAAGGCATTCATTAAATTAGAGATATAATATCCAACTGGTACAAAATCTAAAAAGGAAGCCTAAGCATGGCAACAACCTAGCTAAAAGCAAACTAAAAGTAGTAACCTCTGAAAGAGACGACTAAAAAGACCTCAAGGTCTGGTCCTCGTCAGGCACGTACTCTGGGTCGACGTCCTCGGCTCCTCGTACTCCAGTGAGTCTGCCTCGTCCACGAACTATGGCTGAACACCTGACGTACAACACCCAAGAAAAAGGAACTGTACGTCAGGTAAAGTCTACAAGAAGGGTTAGACTTTACTGCAAGTGCACCGAACTTTAAACAACAGTTTACTGGTTGATTAGCATGCTGAGGTTCTTTTACACAACAATTTACTGGTTGATTATCATGCTGTGGTTATAACAGATTAACACAAGAGGAAGTAACGTAGCAGGAAAGTAAAACGGGACAAGTAGTAGTCGTAGCGTGTGCTACCAACTACGGGACTAACCTATAGGTGTCAAGACAAGACGGGACATGACGGGACAAGACAAGACAGGACCAGTGAGACACGAAAGGGTTCATGCCTTACGGTTCGAGGGGGATCAGACCCTCTTGCCGTGCGCACGCTCAACCCAACCCCAAACCCAGGAACTCAGGACAAGATTTACAGGGATCATTTCCGCTAGGAAAACATCCGAAACGCCCGAAGGCTTTTTGTGTAACAGGGATCACTTCCGCTAGGAAAGCATCCGAAACGCCCGAAGGCTTTTTGGGTAACAGGTATCACTTTCGCAGGGGAAAGCATCCGAAATGCCCGAAGGCTTTTTGGGTAACAGGGATCACTTTCGTGGAGGAAAGCATCCGAAACGCCCGAAGGCTTTTTGGGTAACAGGGATCACTTTCGCGGAGGAAAGCATCCGAAACGCCCGAAGGCTTTTTGGGTAACAGGGATCACTTTCACGGAGGAAAGCATCCGAAACGCCCGAAGGCTTTTTGGGTAACAGTGATCACTTTCGCGGAGGAAAGCATCCGAAACGCCCGAAGGCTTTTTGGGTAACAGTGATCACTTTCGCGGAGGAAAGCATCTGAAACGCCCGAAGGCTTTTTGGGTAACAGGGATCACTTTCGCGGAGGAAAGCATCCGAAACGCCCGAAGGCTTTTTGTGTAGCAGGACACGACAAGACAAGTGTAGGGAGTTGTTATTCTAGGGTGTCCACACACACGCACACACATGATAGCCCTACAGTATCAAAAAGTTGTTGTTGTCAGGCTCAGACTTCGTCGTCAAGTCTGAGCCGTCAGGGGTTGTCCCGGACGCTATCATTTCACGTCCGGTTCTATTCATTCACAGTCTAACAGTTCTAGCAATCTACGACCGAAGCACAGTCTAAAACGCAAGTGGGTACACTTTCCTGAAACGGCGAGTGCGTCGTCCTCTCGAAGCGTCTCGTCCAAGCGTCTCGTCCGCGGAAGTCCGTCTGAAATATCACCACGGCGACGGTGTCAGGTCTCAATTTCATCAAATCCTATTAGGGTTCGTTTCTAGGTTATCGGGACTATCCTATTCGTCAAAAGTCACAATTTGATGTTTTATCAACCTAAATCGACCACTACCCTATGTGCACAGAAAATTGTCCGATGGTCGATTTCTACAGTGAGCAGCGTTTTACTGGTGCAGAAAATAAATTTAGTTACAGTTGTCCGATTTTAGTTAGGTTCAGTTTGCTACAGTGTGGGTTTCGCTACGAGTTAGGGGGGACCAACCTGGTGTGAGGAACGCGCATTTAATCTGGCGTCGGGTCTGGAGACGGTGGCGGTGCTCGTGTCCCCGACTGCGGGTAGCGCAGTGGAGGTCATCTCGGGATCGTCTTAGGATCGTAGTGGCTGCGGGTAGCGCAACAAAGAGGGAATCGTCAGATCCCAGACGGTAGCAAGGGCGTACTTAATTATCTGCGTTATTAGAGCTTATCAAGCTAAAGGTATTAATCATTTAAAATACACTCTACTTATAACACTGATTATAAAAATATATAATATATTATATACATTAAACTATCATATGTAAATTTCTATACATCCAACTTGCTGTCATATAACAATATATGTGTACACACCCAATAAAGTCTTGTCATCTATACATGCCTACCAACTTCATAAAATTAGATCATAAGGCAAACTTCCATTATAAACATATGAACATTATCTACTACATATATAATAACAGGACTAACATCTCAAATATGAGTTACTAGTACCAGGCTAATATTATTACTAACTAATATTTTAGTTTACTTACTGGTATAAGAAAGACACACTCACATATAAATATAGCAGGAATACTCATCTCGTTAATTATTAACCAACACTTTATAAACTATTGCACAGACTTAAAACTAACACAAACCTACATCTTAACTTATAATTTAGAACTAACATCTTATACTAATATCACTAACCTTAATGCAAGTTCAACTTACAGTGGTTGCAGGTGTACAAGAGGGGCGGTGACCGTGTCGACTGGCTCGTCGGAGCACCGACGACGCGGGCAACTCGAGGGCAGAGGGTGGCGATGTGGCCAGAGTGACGCTGGAGAAGTCGCCGCGTGCTGCACTGATCGCTACGGCTGCTGCGGAAGCTGCGAAGAAATGGCAGAGTCGGGGCTAGAGGGGGTCCGTTAAGCTTGGTAGGTGGGTTCTAGATGATGGCCGGAGGGTTGCGGCAATGCGGGGGGGGGGGGGGAGAAGTTTCCGACGGAGGGGAGAGGTTATGGGTGCCTTGGTCAGAGGTCTTGAGGAGGAGGCCGGCGGGATTAGTGTTGGTGGCCGGCATCTATGGAGATGGCCGGAGTCGCTTGGATGGCCAGAGGGCGAGGCAACGAGGGCCGGAGTCGGGGATGGCAGGTGGCTCGTCGGTCTTGGGGCTGCCGGCTGCACTGCTCTGCGTGGAGAAGCAACCGGCGGCGCTTGGCTGGTCGACGACGGAGGAAAGCAACGCAGCCGCGGGCTGCGCTGCTGCAGCGGCGAGAGACGGCCTCCGGCGATCGCAGCGGCACGAGGTGGCGGCGTAGGGGATGCGGCAGTCGGGGGAAGTCACCGACGGCAATGGCGGGCTCCGGCGATCGAGGAGGAAGCGCAACGAGCGGGGCGGTGCTTCTACGACTTGCTGCTGCGCGGTCGCCGGCGTTCAGGCGGCCTCGGCGGTGGCACGGTGGTCTCGCGAGGGGGGTGGCAGTCGGAAGTCGCGGTGCAAGGGAGAGACGATGGAGGGTGAGGGAGAAGAACGTGGGGAAAGGGGCTCCTCTCGTGCGGAGGATGCTTGGTGGCGGCTGGCAAACTTTAGACCCTAGGCTAGGTTAACACATGAATTGGATTTTTAGGGTTAGGGTTATAAAGTAATAAGTCTTGCTATTTACTTATGGAATTTGGGTTAAGTGTGGGAGGGAGAGAGAGATAGGGAAGTGTACTTTAGGGAAAAGAATAGGTGCAAACAGTGGCAGAATAAAATTCTTGATACGTATCTTGCAACTAGGGATTTGCCAAAATCTGATTTCAATTTGAAATTTGAAGTTGATTAAGGCGAATCAACGGTTGAGTTTTCTCCGAGCGATATCTTTCAATCCGGGCGTCAGAAAAATAATCCGAAAATACCGAGACGATCGTGGAGACGAGACACACAGATCTATGGAGCCTGATCGTGCGTAACACCTACCAAAATTTTACGTGAAATTGGAAACGGCGTTTTGAGTCAAATGACTAAAACGCCCCTATCGTTCAAAGTCGTTTTGCGAGAAAACGAGCCGTGAAACGACGTTCCCAAAAATTACAATAAAACCCAACACCCCAAAATGATCGCAATGGCATATCGCATCGCAAATGCCGGAGCTCAGAAATAGCCAAATAGAATACGTGCACGATAAAACACGTGCGCGCAGAAAATTACAAACGGTCAGAAAGCGGCCGTTACATTCTACCCACCTTAGAAATGATTCTGTCCTCGGAATCACTCACACGAAGACTAATCATAAATTCCATAAACACTTAAGCCTATAACTTCCATCCTCCACACAAAGGTCTCTAGCCCTAAAATTTCAACTTCGTTCCTCAAATAATCCATTATAATCCATCTTTTCACTGGATAAAGCCACGGCTATTTTCACATCCTAACACTCAACCATAGATCCATTACTACTATTCAAATTTCCAACTCCACGTTCTCACAAAAGGATAATAATTATTTTCTCATACCATACCACTCTGGCAACATTACCGCTCAATAATATCTTCTAAATTCCTCGATCTCTTTCCAATATTAATCAATCTCCAAAATTAGATTCTAGTCAACCGCCAATCTAAAAACAAAAACTTTGTCCAATCCTTTAATACCTTCACCAATCAACAGTCGTCATGTCTTCAATACATTCCTTGTCATATCTCCCCATGAATTTATCCACCAAATAATTTAACTATCAGAATCACCTCTCATCCTACTCACTATAACTAATCCCAACCAATTTAAGTCCGACTACCTAACCATCCATTCATCTCAACACGTCATGTTACTCCCAATGTCTTCTCACGTCAACATTAACAATCAAGTCTTGATGCTTTAAATGCTCTACTCATTCTTATGATCACCCTAACTCATACTATACTCCGTAGCTACTCCTATCTACCACTCGTCTAAGTCTCAAGTCTGATAAGTTATCATCTCCTCGCATATAATTTCATCCGACCAGAATTTCCCATTGAGTCCGCCACACTCGGTTTTATAAATAAGTCTTTGGACAGTCCATTCTTTTCACCCAAAAGTATTCTAATCCATCATCCTTGTGTTCCCAAAATCAATTAATCATTGCCATAATAAAACTCATCGCACTCCAAGCCTACCTACAAACAAAATCCTATAACGATAATAGCTAGTCCCAATTAATATAACAACCATAAACACGAAAATTTTCTTTACGGGATGTTACGCCTATTTGACCGAGACCCATAAAGCACGAGCCCAAGAGCCCGACTACTGGCCAAAAGCCCATCTGCGTCCTCAAAGCCCACTCGACAAAGGCCCTACAAGGGACCTTCTCGAACGTTGATCCGACCCAGCCCCAATAACCCGTTGGTCGCTCGCCCACTCCTGCGAAAACCACTCACCCGGACGCGCGACCACTAAATAGAGATAATGGGGAGGTGCTGGCATGGCGGAGAGAGCGGCGACGAGGGGGGACTGATGGGGCACGATCAATGGCGGGCGTGGGACGTGGGCCGGAGGCAATCAAGCAGGAGCTCTATAAAAGGGCCAGGAAGACGACGAAGAAAGGGACCGCATCTCAGGTAACAAAACCTAAGGTACTCCATCAACGACCTCGTTCCCCCAATTCATCTCCTTCCTCCCCCGCTCGTTCCGAGAGACGCCGTTACGATCTCCTCACGAGTCGGACCGTCTCCGACGGGCCTCCTTTCTCAGATCTCTATCTGACTTAGGCATCAGAGGGGATTTGGCCGGAACCACGGTCCGGCCCCCTGACGAGCGTTCTCATCTGCGCAGGTGGACAACAGATCAACGGGCCGAGGCTACCCCTCGCCCCTCTCCGACCACTCGATCAACCGGACAGTGAGGCTTCCCCTCACCGTCAGCCTGCCGCGGTCGAGCACATCCTACCGAGGCCGAGCGTCCTAATCGGGTCCGAGACTCTCCCTCGCCACCCGTCGGCCGTGCATCTACCCGGGCGACTGAGGCTACCCCTCGTCCCCCTACCGGCCGAGGCCGAGCACACCTGTCCGAGGCCGAGCGACTCAACCAGGGCCGAGGCTACCCCTCGCCCCTTCTGCACCGATTCGAAGCCCCCGAGGGACCTAAAGCGGGCCCCTTGACCACGTTGACCGGGCTCTCCACGGTCAACGCTTTGTAGTGAGAAAACACTCTGAAACATCTGGCGCCGTCTGTGGGAATGAAGACTGTCCCACGAAGAAACAAACCACACCTACAATGGCGCGAGCCAGCAATGGAAGGAAGCGCATGACCCCCATCTCGGAGGAGGGGAATGGCGCACCTAATGGCAACCCCGAGGGCACGCACGTCGACAACCACCCCGCCCACTCAACCGAAGAGACCGGCGGCTCAGAACTAGCCACACAGGGACAGCTCCGTGCCCTGGCTCAGGAGACCAACGCGAGCCTCCAGACGTTGGTCGCGACGGTACAGCAGCTTGTCGGCCCCGCGCCGTCCGACGGGGGCGCGTTGAACGATAGCCACCGATGGGCGGGGGGTCCCCCGCACTTGCAGTCCGCGGTGGTCGACGACCACGGGACCCGGAAACCGAACGCAGAGCGTCGGTTCACGCGGTCCGGCTCCCGTCAGGCGAGGTCACGTGCCTCCTCGCCCTATCGTGAAAGAAGCCGAAGAGAGACCGAAGGGACGAACGGCGAATCGATGACGGCATCGTCATGTCGATCACGGTCGTCCCGCCGCAGGAGAAGCGAACGACACCACTCAAGAGACCGATCACGGCGGAGCAGGAGCTCCCGCAGGAGGAGTCGGGAGCATCGGGTCAGCCCGACCCCCAGCGTGGCGAAGGCTACGGAGCCAGCCCCGCCGGCGCCGGTGCTACCTCCACCCCCGATCGAGCCGGAAGCAGGCGAATACCGCATCCCCGGAGGCATCCACGGAGACCGGTGTCCCTTATCGCGGAGAATAACCGACGCCCGGGTCCCCTCTCTATTCAGGATCCCGGTGCTGGGAAAGTACGACGGAATAGGAGACCCGGCACACCACGTGATGGACTACGAGGGGGACATGGCCTTCCAGGGAGCTGACGATGACCTGCTATGCCGGGGCTTCTATTCTACTCTCAGGGGAGCGGCGAGGATCTGGTACCACAGCCTGCCCGGCCGCTCCATCGACAGTTTCGAGCAACTCGCCCAGTTGTTCTGCAAACAGTTCATGGCGGGGAGGCTGATCAAACCTGGTGCTGAACATCTGTTCAACATAGTGCAAGGCCCGGCCGAGCCACTCCGACAGTTCATGCGCCGCTTCAATGCGGAAAGGCTAAACGTGAACAACCCACCCGACCTGGTGGTCCAGACGGCTCTTAAGAAAGGGCTTCGCCACAGGGGCCTCAAGAAGTCCCTACACAACGACCCCCCAAAGGACCTCCCCGGGATCATGGCAAGGGCCGAACGCTTCATGCTGACCGAGGAGGCCTTGGCCGAGGATGCGGGAAAAACCGCTCGAGGGACCAAGCGTGGCGACGGCGGACGAGCTAGCCCCGAAGGGTACCGGACCGAGAAGAGGCAGAGGAACAGGCAGCGGGGAGAAAGCGCGAGGGACACCACCCCAGACGCCATTCTCGCCCAAGTACAGAAGGAAGAGCGAGCTGATCGCCCCCCACCGAAGGCTAAAAGAGGCGGGAAGAACCGGGAGAAGTACTGTAAGTACCATAAGGACGATGGTCATGATACGGAAGATTGCTGGCATTTGAAGAAGGACATTGAGAAGCTGATGAGCCGAGGGCATGCCAGGAATCAGGCCGACGAGCCGGCCCATGGAGAAGGGACCTCCACGCAGCCGGACAAGGGGAAGAAGATCAACACCATCCAAGGCCCCCTCCGCATCATAGAGTGAGCAGGCAACGTCTCTCCCCCCGGTGGCAGCCTAGTATAAGGGAGGTATCTAGTTTTACATCCCTCTGTTTAGCTTCATTTCCTTTTTCCGTTTCCTCCAAATGTACCGGTCCGACAGGACTCATGAGAGTACAAACGCATTCTTCTTTGTCTTTATTTAAAATCCCGACGGAGTTGACATGTCGCCAATAACGCAAAAGGCCGAGGACCGCCGCCTCACTGGAGGAGGAAGAGGAGCTTTGCCCTCGCCGACCGTCTCCGGCACTCATAAGTCTGGGGGCAATTCCCCCAGCAGACGCGGATGCTGACCGGTCCTAAGCCGAGGAGCTTTGCCCTCGCCGACCGACTCCAGAGCTCATAAGTCTGGGGGCAATTCCCCCAGCTGGCACGAACGCCGACCGGTCCTAAGCCGAGGAGCTCTGCCCTCGCCGACCGACTCCAGTGCTCATAAGTCTGGGGGCGATTCCCCCAGCAGGCACGGACGCCGACCGGTCCTAAGCCGAGGAGCTTTGCCCTCACCGACCGACTCCAGAGCTCATAAGTCTGGGGGCAATTCCCCCAGCTGGCACGAACGCCGACCGGTCCTAAGCCGAGGAGCTTTGCCCTCGCCGACCGACTCCAGTGCTCATAAGTCTGGGGGCGATTCCCCCAGCAGGCACGGACGCCGACCGGTCCTAAGCCGAGGAGCTTTGCCCTCACCGACCAAGTCCAGAGCTCATAAGTCTGGGGGCGATTCCCCCAGCAGGCACGAACGCCGACCGGTCCTAAGCCGAGGAGCTTCACCCTCGCCGACCGAATCTAGCGCTCATAAGTCTGGGGGCAATTCCCCCCGCAGGCACGGACGCCGGCCGGTCCTAAGCCGAGGAGCTCTGCCCTCGCTGACCGACCCCTGCGCTCATGAGTCTGGGGAGAATCCCCAACGTCAGTTTCGTCCATTCCCAAGCCAAGAACAAGGCGACAACGCAAAGTACACAAGAAATCCAAGTAAGTCGATTTCGTTTGTAATAGTTAACCAGAGTACAAAAATGCGTCTTATTTACAGGGGATCAAGGCGAAGGGAACACCCTACAAACAATCTACTCACGACAAATGACAGAGTTCATCACCAACAGAAGCTAGACCGACACCGACAAAGCAAAATTGGTTGACAAAAGACCCAGAGTAGGTGACCCAAGCTAACGGCCATGCAACCAGCAATTGTTGGCCGCGGGGCTGAAGGAGATGGCGGGGGCCAGGGATCCATTTCAAGTAGACTGGCCCAAAGCGAAGCGGATGCTAAAAAATTTGAGGATAAAGCCGGGAGGGGCGGCTCAGTGAGCCCGAGCTCGAGAGGACACATCCTCGGGCACTTCGCCCTGCTCGGAGCGAGGGGACTCGACTGGCGGAGGGGCTTGCCAGACACACTCCGCACATTCCCGGAAGGAAGACTGGACGACTTCGACGATCCGGGGGGGCGATGATGTCTACATACTTACCGAAGGCCTCCCTGAGAACCTCGAAGATCTTCTTCCCCAGGGTCTCGACGACGCCCTTCTCCACCTCCTCCGCAAGCCGCATTACCTGACGCCGGTCCGACAGTTCCCTCTGAAGCTCCTCCCTCTCCAGGCGGAACGACTCCGCCGCTTCCTCAGCCGACTGATGGGCATCCCCCAGCTTTCCCTCGAGGTCACCCACTTGTCCCTCCAACGCAGCCACACAGAGGGTGAGGCGCCGAGACTCCATCTGGGCCTCCATCATGGCCACCTCGGCCGCCCCGGCCCGCTCCTGAGCCTTCATGGTGGACTCCTCCAGCTTCCTCAAAAGGATGGCTCGCCGCTGCAGTTCCACGGCAAGCGTCGACCCCTGGAAAACGGGACATAAGCTAAGAAGGGTGTGAAGGGAAAGAAAGGACTGCGAGAGGGCCGAACCTGTTGAAGGGCCCAAACCAAAGAATCCGACACCTTGTCGGCGGGAATTTTCTCAAGGGTGCTGCGGTCCCGGGGGAAGACGGTGCTCTCGGCCACCTGCTGGGCCAGGGCTCGGTCGACGAACACCGAACTCCCGGGAGCAACATCGAGGGAAGCCATATGGCTCGCCAATAGCGCTCCGATTCCCGGGGACGGAGGCGGGGACGCTGTGAAGGGGGTGGTCGTCAGAGTCACCTGAAGACCCCCGGGGGTGTCGGCAGAAGGCACAGAACTGGCCGGGCTGGGGGACTCCGCATCCTCCTTCCTCTTCTTCCCTCCGTGAGGCTCCACAAGCGCCGGAGGAGAGCGCTTCCGCCTTGCCCCATCTCCACTCTCGGGGACGGAAGGGGACGCTCCGAGGGCGGGGGGGACGACACCGGACCCGCCATCAGCCCCTGTCACTCGGGCTGGTGGGGCGGATCCGGCTTTTACTACGCCCTCAGGGAGGGGATCGCCAGAAGAGGAGGCGGGAGGCACGGCAACTACCTTGCCCACAGAGGGCTCGGCCCGGCGCACCTCCTCCTCAACAGTCCGTCGAGGCGCCCTTCCAGAGGTACTGCCTCGGCTCCGAGCAGCTCCACGCCAGATCAGCTCATCGACGTCACGAACAAACTCGCGGCCTGCCATCCCTGCAAAGGAAACCGAAATCAGGATGAGTCACAGGGCAGTCCGAGGAAGAAAAAGCGACCTACCCGGGGACCACAATATGGCCTTCAGGAGTACGTCGTCCAACAAAAAGCAGATGGACTTCGATTCCAAAGGAAGAGCCGACAGCGTCACGGCGGCTGTCTGGTCAGCGTCGGAAAGGGCTAATGGCGAGCAAGGCTGGACGGACGCGCCCCATCTTGTCAGGATCTGGGCATCACCCAAAAAGACCACAAAGACGTAATCCGAGCTCCAATCCCCTGACCAGCGGGGAAGCCCTATCAGACATTCCCTCCTTGAACGGGCACGGAGGTGCAGCCATGACTCCGGCCCGACCACCTGGATCTGATAAAAGTGGAAAAGAAGGGGGAGAGACGGCTCCAGACCGCGGATGCAACAGAGCGTTACGAAGCCCGTCAGTACCGCGATCGAGCACGGGGTGAACTGACACAGGGACACCGTGAGATGTTCCATGACCTGGATGATAAAAGGATGGAGCGGGAAGCGAAGACCCAGGCGGAACATCTCGACGTAGGCGCCGACCTCATTGCCCCTCGGAAGGCAAATCCGCTCGTCGACAAATGGAACTCGAACCTCGTACGGGAAGCAGAGATATCTTTCCCGGATCTCCGCGGCCACTGAAGGAGGAGTCCTCGACTCAGTACGGAGGACGACCGGGGGCACATTAAGCCGCACGGCAGCCGACGCAACATCGTCACGGGCGTAGTCGGGAAAAAGTTTCCCCTTCCCCTTGTCTTGAAGAGAGCGACTCCCGGCGGGGGAACCAGACTCCCCTAGCCGGGGTTCGCCCCGCCCGGACTCCGGAGGACCCCTCGTCCTCCGGCCAGAACCGCCTATCCTAAGAGCAGCCATAAGATGAAAGCAAGAGAGGAATTACCTATTTTCAACTAGTTTGGAGAGGGCAAAGAAGCGAAGGTGACGGGGAACTCCGAGTTGCTGAAGGCTTTGAATACCGGGAGGAGCAAGGGAGAAGTGGAAATCAACACAACTGGGGATCTTATATGCCAGGGGAGAATTCGAAGCGCCTGACAAGAACGCGAAGAGCCGGCGACGTTCCGAAATTGGCGCCAGTCGAAGTCCAATCGATCCGCCTCATCATGACCTGCATTTATGGCCTCGCCTCGATTGAAGCGCCGCTCGGAATCCCAGGCGACACAACGGGCGATCTGAGCGAGCCGAGGCTGATCGACCCCACCAATGGTGGCTCACGAACCATTCGGCTTCTCCACTTAAGACGACTCCGCGAGCGGCAGGGATAAGCTTGCCGCTACACGTGGCGACATCTGAAGGCCGACGGCGCTTCGGAACCCGCGCCTTAAAAACATCAAATGGGCCAACTCGTGATGACGACTAATAAATGAGTCGGCATCGACCAGAGAGCCTGTCAAAATCGGTAGAGGTCACATCGGTCGAGCCGAACCGGCCGAGGCCGATCAACCCAACCGATGGGGGAAATTGTTACGCCTATTTGACCGAGACCCATAAAGCACGAGCCCAAGAGCCCGACTACTGGCCAAAAGCCCATCTGCGTCCTCAAAGCCCACTCGACAAAGGCCCTACAAGGGACCTTCTCGAACGTTGATCCGACCCAGCCCCAATAACCCGTTGGTCGCTCGCCCACTCCTGCGAAAACCACTCCCCCGGACGCGCGACCACTAAATAACGATAATGGGGAGGTGCTGGCATGGCGGAGAGAGCGGCGGCGAGGGGGGACTGATGGGGCACGATCAATGGCGGGCGTGGGACGTGGGACGTGGGCCGGAGGCAATCAAGCAGGAGCTCTATAAAAGAGCCAGGAAGACGACGAAGAAAGGGACCGCATCTCAGGTAAAAAAACCTAAGGTACTCCATCAACGACCTCGTTCCCCCAATTCATCTCCTTCCTCCCCCGCTCGCGCCGTGAGACGCCGTTACGATCTCCTCACGAGTCGGACCGTCTCCGCCGGGCCTCCTTTCTCAGATCTCTATCTGACTTAGGCATCGGAGGGGATTTGGCCAGAACCAAGGTCCGGCCCCCTGACGAGCGTTCTCGTCTGCGTAGGTGGACAACAGATCAACGGGCCGAGGCTACCCCTCGCCCCTCTCCGACCACTCGATCAACCGGACAGTGAGGCTTCCCCTCACCGTCAGCCTGCCGCGGTCGAGCACGTCCTACCGAGGCCGAGCGTCCTAATCGGGTCCGAGACTCTCCCTCGCCACCCGTCGGCCGTGCATCTACCTGGGCGACTGAGGCTACCCCTCGTCCCCCTACCGGCCGAGGCCGAGCACACCTGTCCGAGGCCGAGCGACTCAACCAGGGCCGAGGCTACCCCTCGCCCCTTCTGCACCGATTCGAAGCCCCCGAGGGACCCAAAGCGGGCCCCTTGACCACGTTGACCGGGCTCTCCACGGTCAACGCTTTGTAGTGAGAAAACACTCTGAAACACGGGAGAAAGAAGAGAAGAGAAAGGGAGACTTAAGGCCAATGAAATATTTTAGAACATTTGGAAAAACGTGTGGTGTTTCGGTAATGGATGAGGGAGGATAAGTGATTTGTGATCTTGTGAGCTAGTTCCAAAAACTTTAAAAGTTTGGTTTAAAAGAAAACAAAGTTTTGATACAATCGCATTCAGTTAAAATTAAGCTATTCTATAATCGCGAAAAACTACGTCTAAGGAAATTGTCTGCTATGACCCTATTCACATACGTATGAGTACCGTCATTCAGGCAACTTCAAGCATACCATGGTTAACACTGAGTACACATTCAAGACACAAAAGGCAATCATCGGGATCCTAAAGAACACACATTCATACAGGTCTACGCACTCTACCTATACTCATGCATCACGACAACATCACCTACCGAAGGCCTACTCCTATAAACAACTACAAGGACTAATGTCGACACCAAATAAAGGAAATGGAAATCAAAAGTGTAACGAAAAAAAATTCGGAAGGAACGAGTTCAAGTACGGCGGGGCAAGGAGATAATTGGTTGGATGGAACGAAGAATGTTCTTCAAAATAATTAGATTGACGACGGGAGAATTACGTGTAAAATATGGTATCATATACTTTTATATATATATATAAAATGTAGGAGGAAGTGAGCAGATGATGGAATTTTTAAAATTTTGGAAAAAGTAAGACGAAGGAGGGATGGGTAGGGTAAGAAACGATTGTTTTGCAAATGAAAATAAGTTTACTCAAAGATTTTGAAATGTGGTCACGAAGAACATAAAATTGATATAATACTAATAATAAAATAATTGGGGTTCCCTCTAGTCTAGAAAATATTTTGAAAGCATGTACAGTAAGTGATTAGAAATAGATTTCGTAGTTTATAAAAATGGTATATTGAATTTTCCAAAGTGGTAACAAAGTTTCAAAACTAAAATACAATGGATACGATTCGAAAATAAGTACGAGACCGTAACTTAAAATTCTACGATCAAGAAGGTTTCAAAATTTGCGAAAGAATTTTAACCCAACCGAAAATAAGAAATTTTAAATATTTAATAAGAGTTTTCAAAGAAATTAAACTGAGCGAAGGATTTTAATAACAAATTCTGAAAAAATTACTTTTTTTGGGGGAAGCAGAATTGGTCAAGGAAGGAATTCGAAGGATCGACGATAATCGTTAAGAAACGATCACGTGAATCGGGAGACAGGAAAAGATTTCAAGAAGAATACGTGTAGGATACAGATCGTGAAGAGCTACGATGGAACATGACGGTCAATAACACAAAAGTGTAATGATCAGAGGGACGCTAGAAGTCAGGGGTCCTAATCATCGGGTCATCTAAAGATTTAGGATAACTCAGCTCTAAGACTTCCTAATGAGCTGGTCTATATTCAGGATCTAATGAGAAGGTTCCTAAGAGAATCAAGGTCACGTTCTGCTGGGCCCGAAGTCGATGGAGCTGGGTGGCCGACTAAACTAAAAGAATGACTCTAGAAATCTAATTTGGTCAGAACTAGGGAGGGGGAGGCTAATAAGGTATCCTAAGACGGGTGCGGCTAAATCATAACCAAGGTGTCGGACTAACCAACTGGGTCGTCTACCTAAGTCTTCCTACTATCCAAGACTGGGAAAATAATTCAGACTTGTACGTGGATATCAAATGAATGCGGTACTTTTATTGTTCCGAACTTTTGTAAGACCTGCATAGGCCACCACTAAAACCTGTCACGCCCCGCTTCCCAAAATGGACGGAGGCGAAGCGTGACTAAGGCCCGCTTAGGCCGGAGCTGTGAATCTCGGACCCAATAAGCATCTGTAGGGGTACCATTTTAAAGTTTTCAGGTTCTTGCATTAATAAAGTTCGAAACAACAGAAGTACATGAAGAAAAGGCATTCATTAAATTAGAGATATAATATCCAACTGGTACAAAATCTAAAAAGGAAGCCTAAGCATGGCAACAACCTAGCTAAAAGCAAACTAAAAGTAGTAACCTCAGAAAGAGACGACTAAAAAGACCTCAATGTCTGGTCCTCGTCAGGCACGTACTCTGGGTCGACGTCCTCGGCTCCTCGTACTCTAGCGAGTCTGCCTCGTCCACGAACTCTGGCTGAACACCTGACGTACAGCACCCAAGAAAAAGGAACTGTACGTCAGGTAAAGTCTACAAGAAGGGTTAGACTTTACTGCAAGTGCACCGAACTTTAAACAACGGTTTACTGGTTGATTAACATGCTGAGGTTCTTTTACACAACAGTTTACTGGTTGATTATCATGCTGTGGTTATAACAGATTAACACAACAGGAAGTAACGTAGAAGGAAAGTAAAACGGGACAGGTAGTAGTCGTAGCGTGTGCTACCAACTACGGGACTAACCTATAGGTGTCAAGACAAGACGGGACGTGACAGGACAAGACAAGACAGGACAAGTGAGACACGAAAGGGTTCACGCCTTACGGTTCGAGGGGGATCAGACCCTCTTGCCGTGCTCACGCTCAACCCAACCCCAAACCCAGGAACTCAGGACAAGATTTACAGGGATCATTTCCGCTAGGAAAACATCCGAAACGCCCGAAGGATTTTTGTGTAACAGGGATCACTTCCGCTAGGAAAGCATCCGAAACGCCCGAAGGCTTTTTGGGTAACAGGGATCAATTTCGCAGGGGAAAGCATCCGAAACGCCCGAAGGCTTTTTGGGTAACAGGGATCACTTTCGCGGAGGAAAGCATCCGAAACGCCCGAAGGCTTTTTGGGTAACAGGGATCACTTTCGCGGAGGAAAGCATCCGAAACGCCCGAAGGCTTTTTGGGTAACAGTGATCACTTTCGCGGAGGAAAGCATCCGAAACGCCCGAAGGCTTTTTGGGTAACATGGATCACTTTCGCGGAGGAAAGCATCCGAAACGCCCGAAGGCTTTTTGTGTAGCAGGACACGACAAGACAAGTGTAGGGAGTTGTTATTCTAGGGTGTCCACACACACGCACACACATGATAGCCCTACAGTATCAAAAAGTTGTTGTTGTCAGGCTCAGACTTCGTCGTCAAGTCTGAGCCGTCAGGGGTCGTCCCGGACGCTATCATTTCACGTCCGGTTCTATTCATTCACAGTCTAACAGTTCTAGCAATCTACGACCAAAGCACGGTCAAAAACGCAAGTGGGTACACTTGCCTGAAACGGCGAGTGCGTCGTCCTCTCGAAGCGTCTCGTCCAAGCATCTCGTCCGCGGAAGTCCGTCTGAAATATCGCCACGACAACGGTGTCAGTTCTCAATTTCATCAAATCCTATTTGGGTTCGTTTCTAGGTTATCGGGACTATCCTAATCGTCAAAGTCACAATTTGATGTTTTATCAACCTAAATCGACCACTACCCTATGTGCACAGAAAATTGTCCGATGGTCGATTTCTACAGTGAGCAGCGTTTTACTGGTGCAGAAAATAAATTTAGTTATAGTTGTCCGATTTTAGTTAGGTTCAGTTTGCTACAGTGTGGGTTTCGCTACGAGTTAGGGGGGACCAACCTGGTGTGAGGAACGCGCATTTAATCTGGCGTCGGGTCTGGAGACGGTGGCGGTGCTCGTGTCCCCGACTGCGGGTAGCGCAGCGGAGGTCATCTCGGGATCGTCTTAGGATCGTAGTGGCTGCGGGTAGCGCAACAAAGAGGGAATCGTCAGATCCCAGACGGTAGCAAGGGCGTACTTAATTATCTGCGTTATTAGAGTTTATCAAGCTAAAGGTATTAATCATTTAAAATACACTCTACTTATAACACTGATTATAAAAATATATAATATATTATATACATTAAACAATCATATGTAAATTTCTATACATCCAACTTGCTGTCATATAACAATATATGTGTACACACCCAATAAAGTCCTGTCATCTATACATGCCTACCAACTTCATAAAATTAGATCATAAGGCAAACTTCCATTGTAAACATATGAACATTATCTACTATATATATAATAACAGGACTAACATCTCAAATATGAGTTACTAGTACCAGGCTAATATTATTACTAACTAATATTTTAGTTTACTTACTGGTATAAGAAAGAAACACTCACATATAAATATAGCAGGAATACTCATCTCGTTAATTATTAACCAACACTTTATAAACTATTGCACATACTTAAAACTAACACAAACCTACATCTTAACTTATAATTTAGAACTAACATCTTATACTAATATCACTAACCTTAATGCAAGTTCAACTTACAGTGGTTGCAGGTGTACAAGAGGGGCGGTGACCGTGTCGACTGGCTCGTTGGAGCGCCGGTGACGCGGGCAACTCAAGGGCAGAGGGTGGCGATGTGGCCAGAGTGACGCTGGAGAAGTCGCCGCGTGCTGCGCTGATCGCTGCGGCTGCTGCGAAAGCTGCGAAGAAATGGCGGAGTCGGGGCTAGAGGGGGTCCGTTAAGCTTGGTAGGTGGGTTCTAGATGATGGCCGGAGGGTTGCGGCAATGCGGAGGGGAGAAGTTTCCGACGGAGGGGAGAGGTTGTGGGTGCCTTGGTCGGAGGTCTTGAGGAGGAGGCCGGTGGGATTAGTGTTGGTGGCCGGCATCTATGGAGATGGCCGGAGTCGCTTGGATGGCCGGAGGGTGATGCAACGAGGGCCGGAGTCGGGGATGGCAGGTGGCTCGTCGGTCTTGGGGCTGCCGGCTGCGCTGCTCTGCGTGGAGAAGCAACCGGCGGCACTTGGCTGGACGACGGCGGAGGAAAGCAACGCAGCCGTGGGCTGTGCTGCTGCAGCGGTGAGAGAAGGCCTCCGGCGATCGCAGCGGCACGAGGTGGCGGCGTAGGGGCTGCGGCAGTCGGGGGAAGTCGCCGGCGGCAATGGCGGGCTCCGGCGATCGAGGAGGAAGCGTAGCGAGTGGGGCAGTGCTTCTGCGACTTGCTGCTACACGGTCGCCGGCGTTCAGGCGGCCTCGGCGGTGGCACGGTGGTCTCGCGAGGGGGCGGCAGTCGAATGTCGCGGTGCAAGGGAGAGACGATGGAGGGTGAGGGAGAAGAACGAGGGGAAAGGGGCTCCTCTCGTGCGGAGGATGCTTGGTGGCGGCTGGCAAACTTTAGACCCTAGGCTAGGTTAACACATGAATTGGATTTTTAGGGTTAGGGTTATAAAGTAATAAGTCTTGCTATTTACTTATGGAATTTGGGTTAAGTGTGGGAGGGAGAGAGAGATAGGGAAGTGTACTTTAGGGAAAAGAATAGGTGCAAACAGTGGCAGAATAAAATTCTTGATACGTATCTTGCAACTAGGGATTTGCCAAAATCTGATTTCAATTTGAAATTTGAAGTTGATTAAGGCGAATCAACGGTTGAGTTTTCTCCGAGCGATATCTTTCAATCCGGGCGTCAGAAAAATAATCCGAAAATACCGAGACGATCGTGGAGATGAGACACACAGATCTATGGAGCCCGATCGTGCGTAACACCTACCAAAATTTTACGTGAAATTGGAAACGGCGTTTTGAGTCAAATGACTAAAACGCCCCTATCGTTCAAAGTCGTTTTGCGAGAAAACGAGCCGTGAAACGACGTTCCCAAAAATTACAATAAAACCCAACACCCCGAAACGATCGCAATGGCATATCGCATCGCAAATGCCGGAGCTCAGAAATAGCCAAATAGAATACGTGCACGATAAAACACGTGCGTGCAGAAAATTACAAACGGTCGGAAAGCGGCCGTTACAATTTCTCTTGTCCAATATATCTTATCCAATTTCTCTTGATAACATCTCTCTTTTATAATATAGATATCTCTTATCCAATTTCTCTTGATAACATCCCTCTCTTATAATATAGATATCTCTTATCCAATTTCTCTTGTCCAATATCTCTTATCCAATTTCTCTTGATAACATCCCTCTTTTATAATATAGATATATCTTATCCAATTTCTCTGGTCCAATATCTCTTATCCAATATCTCTTGATAACATCCCTCTTTTATAATATACTAGTCATTACCCGTGCCCATAGGGCACGGTTTATTTAATGGCTGAGTTTTTTCCCCCACATATTTCAAGTTCCCCCAAATTTCAAGTTTTCCCACAAAATTTCAAGTTTTCCCCCAAAATTGTCATTGCCACCTAGGACAAACTTGCCACGTAGGACAACGCTTTGTCCTAGTATGATAAGATTCAAAATCTTCAAAGGACTGGAAAAAAATGGTCGGGAAGGGGGTGGGAAGAATAAAAGGTGTGGGTGTGTGTGGGGAGCGTCCAGGGGCAAAAATGCAAAACCCGGGGTTGTAGTGCAAAATTCCCAACCTCTTCTCTTATCTCTAAAAATCTCATCACAAAGTTCCCCACCTCTCCTCTGATCTCTCAAAATCTCATCACTTATCCAATTTCTCTTGTCCAATTTCTCTTATCCAATTTCTCTTGATAACATCCCTCTTTTATAGAATAGATATCCAAATTCTCTTATCCAATTTCTCATGTCCAAGTTCTCGTATCCAATTTCTCTTGATAACATCCCTATTTTATAGAATAGATATATATCCAAATTCTCTTATCTAATTTCTCGTGTCCAAATTCTCTTATCCAATTTATCTTGATAACATCCCTATTTTATAGAATAAATATATATCCAAATTCTCTTATCCAATTTCTCATATCCAAATTCTCTTATCCAGTTTCTCTTGATAACATCCCTATTTTATAGAATAGATATCCAAATTCTCTTATCTAATTTCTCATGTCCAAATTCTCTTATCCAATTTCTCTTGATAACATCCCTATTTTATAGAATAGATATCCAAATTCTCTTATCCAATTTCTCATGTCCAAATTCTCTTATCCAATTTCTCTTGATAACATCCCTATTTTATAGAATAGATATATGTCCAAATTCTCTTCTCCAATTTCTCATGTCCAATTTCTCTTATCCAATTTCTCATGATAACATCCCTATTTTATAGAATAGATATCCAAATTCTCTTATCCAATTTCTCATGTCCAATTTCTCTTATCCAATTTCTCATGATAACATCCCTATTTTATAGAATAGACTAGTCATTACTCGTGCCCATAGGGCACAGTTTATTTAATGGCTGAGTTTTTCTCCCCCACAAATTTCAAGTTCACCCAAATTTCAAGTTTTCCCACAAAATTTCAAGTTTCCCCCCAAATTTAAGTTTTCCCCCAAAATTTAAGTCCCCGTAAAATTGTCATTACCACCTAGGACAAACTTGCCACGTAGGACAAAGCTTTGTCCTAGAAGGATAAGATTCAAAATCTTCATAGAACTGGAAAAAAAATGGCCGGAAGGGGTGAGAATAAAAAGTGTGGGTGTGTGTGGGGAGGGTCCATAGGCAAAAATACAAAAACCGGGATTGTATGTGCAAAATTCCCCACCTCCTCTTTTATCCCTCAAAATCTCATCTCTTATATTTTCTCTTATTCAATTTCCCTGTTTTATATAATAGATATCCAAATTCTCTTATCCAATTTCTCATGTCCAAATTCTCTTATCGATTTCTCTTGATAACATCCGTCTTTTATATAATAGATATCCCTTATCCAATTTCTCTTGTCCAATATCTCTTATCCAATTTCTCTTGATAACATCTCTCGTTTGTAATATAGATATCTCTTATCCAATTTCTCTTGATAACATCACTCTTATCCAATTTCTATTGTCCAATATCTCTTATTCAATTTCTCTAGATAACATCCCTCTTTTAAAATATAGATATCTCTTATCCAATTTATCTTGTCCAATATCTCTAATCCAATTTCTCTTGATAACCTCACTCTTTTATAATATAGATATCTCTTATCCAATTTCTCATGTCCAATATCTCTAATCCAATTTCTCTTGATAACATCCCTCTTTTATAATATAGATATCTCTTATCCAATTTCTCTTTTCCAAAATCTCTTATCCAATTTCTCTTGATAACATCCCTCTTTTATAATATAGATATCTCTTATCCAATTTCTCTTGATAACATCCCTCTCTTATAATATAGATATCTCTTATCCAATTTCTCTTGTCCAATATCTCTTATCCAATTTCTCTTGATAACAACCCTCTTTTATTATATATATATATATACTAGTCATTACCCGTGCCCATAGGGCACGGTTTATTTAATGGCTGAGTTTTTCTCCCCCACAAATTTCAAGTTCACCCAAATTTCAAGTTTTCCCACAAAATTTCAAGTTTCCCCCCAAATTTAAGTTTTCCCCCAAAATTTAAGTCCCCCCAAAATTGTCATTACCACCTAGGACAAACTTGCCACGTAGGACAAAGCTTTGTCCTAGTAGGAGAAGATTCAAAATCTTCATAAAACTGGAAAACAAAGGCCGGAAGGGGTGAGAATAAAAAGTGTGGGTGTGTGTGTGGGGAGGGTCCATAGGCAAAAATACAAAAACCGGGGTTGTATGTGCAAAATTCCACACCTCCTCTTTTATCCCTCAAAATCACATCTCTTATATTTTCTCTTATTCAATTTCCCTGTTTTATATAATAGATATCCAAATTCTCTTATCCAATTTCTCATGTCCAAATTCTCTTATCAATTTCTCTTGATAACATCCGTCTTTTATATAATACATATCCCTTATCCAATTTCTCTTGTCCAATATCTCTTATCCAATTTCTCTTGATAACATCTCTCGTTTGTAATATAGATATCTCTTATCCAATTTCTCTTGATAACATCACTCTTATCCAATTTCTATTGTCCAATATCTCTTATTCAATTTCTCTTGATAACTTCCCTCTTTTATAATATAGATATCTCTTATCCAATTTCTCTTGTCCAATATCTCTTATCCAATTTCTCTTGATAACATCCCTCTTTTATAATATAGATATAGATATATATATATATATATATACACACACACACACACATAACATGGGTACAGAAAGCATGCACATCACCATGTGCATCAAACCGAACAAATTACATCATTCATCCATATACCATCACTGATAAACATGATACCCTGTCAATAAAGAGGATTACTGCCGTAAAGGTGGAGCCCGAGGTAAAAGATCGGGTGCCAAGCCACGTAAGGTTGGAAAGAATGGGCACCTCATGGGCATTTACATTCCATGTGGGTTACACACCGCTTGTGCCTTGCTGGATCTATTATATCAGTTGCCGCTTGATAAACACGATACACTGTCAATAGAAAGGATTACTGCCGTAAAGGTGGAGCCTGAGGTAAAAGATCGGTTGCCAAGCCACGTAAGGCTGGAAAGTGTAAGGATACTGTCTATGGAGAAAACACTAGAAGGGAGGTTGAATAGTGTTTAAGCAATTTAAAACGATAGTTACACCAAATTAAAATGCTAACCAACAATATAGTGCAGAATTAAAATTAAACCTAAATAAGAAACAAATGCAAACGCAATTATGTTTCAAGGGTTCGGATTACCCAAGTCACTTCCCGACTTGTTCCCGGTAATCCTACGTCCCTTCTGTTGGATCTGGATCCTAGCCTAGAGGGGGGGTGAATAGGCTAATAAAATAATTTGTGCAACCCACGAACAAACACACGTAGTTATAGCAGCACAACCAGAGTAAAAGATAGACAATCACAGAGTACGCACAAATATACCCTGGTTTGGTCGTCCCAACGACCTAGTCCAGCCCCCAAAGCAAATACTAGTATTGAATAGTGCAATAGGTACAAAACCACAAGTTAGAGCACACTCAGAGAACCCTCTACGTCTCTACACTTGCCAGGCTCTCAGTACCCCACTCAGTCACTCAGACAAACTAGCTAAGAAACTTCTTGAGTTACAGACTTTGGGGGGAAGAGGGCTTTCTCTCACTATCAATCCTAGTAACGCTTTCTACCAGCTAGTCCCAAACTAGCTGGGTCCCACTTGTCTAGCCCCAACCAAACAAGTCCCAAAATAGTCACAAAATATGGTAAAGTTTCCCTTACAGAGAACGTTACACTAAGACACGAATAAAAGAGTTTAAGGGGTTAGAAATGCTCAGTTTGTGTCTGTGTAGGTGTCTCTGTCAATCAGCACGTCGTCAGCTCCAATCTGACGCAGACGGTGTCTCAATCTGACTTCTGGTTGTCAAGTTGTAGCTCTTAGAAGTTTAGTGTATAAGTCGGTCTGTACGCAAAGAAACTCAGTTTAAATCCTTTTATTCTCGGTCTGTGAGCAGAGTAGCTTCCTTTAAATAAAGCGGTCGGTGCGCAGAGGAAATGCAGTTGAACTTAAATAATTAAGAGTCTGTGCACAGAGCAACTTCCTTTTAAATCCTCAAGCCACGTCAGCGCAAGGATTCGTGCACGCTGCGATTTCGCTCCGCTTCGTCTTCGATTGCATGGGATGCACACGTCAGTGCATTTTCGTTCGTTCTCCATTCACTTGAGTTAGAGCAGCAACGCTCCGATACGTCTTCGGCGACTACTCGACAACGAGCAAGGAGTCCGGTCAAGGCTGCAGTAGGTGGCGATGGTGGCGAGTTCTTCAGCGACAACGACTTCTCCTTTAGCACCGGCAGCGGTGACTTTGACTTCGGCCGCGAGCACTTCAATGGCGAGCGGTGATCGGGAGAGCAGCGGTGATCTCCTCTTGACAGCGTGCAGCGGCGGATCTCCTCTTGACGACGTGCAGCGGCGGATCTCCCTTCTCCGACGTCGACAGCGCCTCCGTTGATCTTCACGGCAAGGTGATGCCCTCTGTAGCGACAACTCCATGGCATGGCGGCGTTAGACTCCGACACCTCGTCTTCGACGGCACTGGCGAATTCAACGGCGATGGATCCTGTCGGTGGGCATTGGCTCCGTGTGAAGTTGCGAAGATGGAGAAGATGGCAGCTTCTCGTCGTCGTGGGCATGATGGCTCCGGCAGCGTCTTCTTTCGTTCGACGGCAGCTGCACTTTCGTGAACTCTTGGCCTTTGGAGAAGCTTGCGTGAGATGAGGTATAGCTTGGAGTGTTCTTTGATTTCTTTTTAAAAGGAGAGGCCTTTTTGAATTGACTCCTGCTTCTTTGTATTGCCACACGCCGCAAAATATTTTGCCCCTATTTTGATTGCCGTACTCCCTCTATGCTTCAACAGATGATGTGTTTATAGACTAATAGGACTAGGGTTTTAGGGTAATGCGGCTAGGATGGAGAGAGACTTGGTCCATGTTGACTTGGTCCATCAAGATGGCTAGAACATTGTTAAACTCTTGGATAGCTTGTGGATTAAGGCTAGGAACGTTTCCCATTGACTTGGTCATATTGAATCAAGGCTTTGGCTATGAGGATAATTAACAACTTGGGAATGTCTAGGAGATGCACAATGAAGTCCTAGACTAGATATGATACCCTCTATCTATCCATCTCATAGAATATTGACCAAGGCTACATTGCTTTGTGCAAAGCAATCTCTCTCACTCCCAAATAGCTATACGAATAGCAATTCCTCCAAATAGTGAAATATATTGATTCGCCAATCCTGAAATACACTAGCATACACATTAGATATCACGACACGTTTGTCATCATCAAACCAAGAGATCCTAGATCGTTGCGTCCAACAATCTCACCCTTTTGGTGATGACAAACTGATCACTCCTCGTTTTACACCTTTATTCCGCATGATTGCATGCCATTTAGATCTCTCAAATCACGCTTTTCACGATTTATCGACAATATTGCGATGCTTTTCACGATTTGTTGTTTTTGTCGTATTTCAGGAGATTTGGAGCGATTTGGAGTGATCCCGAGATACGCCTACTCCAGAGTGTCACCGATGACTTCCCCGAGGGGTATTTTGCTATTGGAGAGGAGCGGAAGAAGAAAGAACGTCGTAGGAGCGACGAGGAGGCAGAAACAAGCTGTTTGGGCATTTTTGGTGTCTCACTCGGCCGAGTGAAGGAGTCACTCGGCTGAACAGCGAGACCCCGCTCGGCCGACCAGATCAGACACGCTTCATGTGTGCACTCGGCCGAGCATCAGAAGCCACATCGGCCGAGTGACGAAACCCCGTCCGCTCGAGTGGCACTCAGACGACGCCCATCAAAAAGAGCCAACTTACTGTTTTTCGTCTGCCTGAGCTTCAGAAGACCCACTTGGCCGAGTGGAAAATGCCGACCGCCCGAGTGAAGAGAAGCCATCGGCCGAGTGACGACAACTCACTCGGCCGAGCGACCCCCGAAGTGAAGACCCCCGAAGACCCAGACTTACTAGAAATTCTCAGGGTTTGTCACTCGGCCAAGCGACTTTTGTCACTCGGTCGAGTGCGACGCGCTGCCTGTAGTGTAAATTGCGATTTTCAGGCTGCGCAGGGGCATTTTGGTCACAGTTTTTTGGACGATTTTGGGGTGTATTTAACCCCAGTTTTTAACCTAGGTTAGGGAGCTTTTTCCTTTACTTTTTACAGCTTTTTAGATTAAACTTTTTTAGCTTTTGATTCTTGTGATTGGAGAGGAGAGAAAGTTTATTTTTGTTGGATTCTTAGAGAACTCTATTGGTTTGTCTCCCTCTCCATTAAAAATCCCATTTTTATTGCTTATTTGAATATTGTGATGAATTCTATTGTTATTTCAATCGTTTATTCTTGCATTTGTGATATGAATTGTGAGTAGTCTTTACGTCTTGGGGCGTGGGGATGAACCCTACGAGCCCGATTTCAGATTTGTGATGATTTGGTAGAAATGTTGCTAGAATTGCTATTAGGGTTAGTTTGGGATCGACATACTACGGATAGCTAGGTGTTCATATCGATTGGGATTTGCAAGAGATTGGATCCCAATTCGATAGGAAACCCTAGAAATCCGATTTGGGATGAAATTGAGTTTCTGTAGTATCGGTTTGCAAGAGATTGGACCGATACTAGGGTTCTCGGTTGCAATTCCATACCGATTCCCGTTTGCAAGAGATTGGACGGGTAGGAACTATCCCAACCTAGGTCGCGGCCCGAGTTTGCACGAGAGTGGGCTCGGGGGGGCGATTGAACGATGATGTTGATCCTAATGCTAGCTGGCCTAGGCTAGGGTTTGCAAGAGATTGGACCCAAACCTAGGATAGCTATAGACCGGCAACAGCGCGAGAGCGTGAGCTAGGTTTTACATTCAGTTGCAACTAGTTCATCCGAAATTCTACCCAAGCGATTTTGATACCAATGAATCACATTGACGAGATACGGTGAGTAGCGGGGACTCCCCATTCCCTAGGCGTCTTTATTTGATTTTATATCTCCACACTTTGTCTGACGATTGTGACAGGATCGCCAAAGGCAAATTCCCTCTTTTCTGTTCCTATAGCCAGGTTGTTCGGAGCAGGCACTTTCATTCGTCCTCCCTGTGTTCGATAACCCGCTCGCCGCTACACCGTGCGCTTGCGGTAAAACTACAACCGTTCTCTGGGTGTATATCCGGGGCGATCAAGTTTTTGGCACCGTTGCCGGGGAGATCGTTTTGACGGTGTCCAGCATCGACCACCCGGTTATTTTTCTTTCTTTCTTTACTTTCTTCTATATCCTGTTCTAACTCTGTTTGCGGCCCTATTTGCTTACTCTCCCCGTATTTTGCATAAGACCTTAACAGGGAGAATGGAGGATGCAATGTCGACAACGGAACTCAGTCAGGAAGATTATGACTCCTTCACGGACCTCCTTAAGGAGCTTGTCGATGAGGTCCATGCTACCGGAGCTTTTGCTATCGATATCAAGGACCCCGACGAACAACTGTTTGCTAGTTTTGTGATGGATCAAGTCTCCCCGGATGGGACTATCGGGGGCAATATCAGAGTTGATGTGATAGACGACAAGTTATATTTCGAAGACGGTAGAAAAAGTGTCGAAGAGCACTATACTCCCGAAGAATCTTTCGAGCAAACCAATGTTCAGGGAGTTACACTCTATGACACTCACTCTTGCTTTTATGAATCGTCTGATGTGTTTCTTGATTCCAGGAACGAACCGGAGCAGAGTGAAGGTTCTGACGATGCTAGCACAGAATCGGAGAGCGCCTATTTCGATGCATCGACCACACTAAGTAGTGAGTCTGAGTCTTCGCATGAGAGCACGCCACCTGAACATGAGCTAAACTCGAATGACAAAGAAGAAGCCAAACTCATGCGAGCTGATGAAGTAGAAGGAGCGGCACCTCTTGAGGTAGAACTTAAACAATTACCACCGAACCTAAGGTATGCCTTTTTGGGTAGTAAATTAACTTTTCCGATGATAGTTAACTCCCACCTCACGCATGATCAACTTGAGAAACTCCTAGACGTTCTTAGGAGCCACAAAGATGTCCTTGGCTACACTATCTCCGATCTAAAAGGGATAAGCCCCAGGCTTTGCACACATAGGATCCATTTGGAGGATACCGACGCTACCTCCATAAAGCCTCAAAGGCGGTTAAACCCGAACATGAAAGAGGTGGTTAAAAAGGAAATTCTAAAATTGCTTGGCGTCGGTATTATTTATCCTATCTCTGACAGTAGATGGGTTAGCCCCGTTCACGTCGTCCCCAAGAAAGGGGGGATGACAGTTATAAAAAATGATAAAGGCGAGCCCATTTCTACACGCACCGTCACGGGATGGCGAATGTGCATTGATTATCGGAAACTAAACAAAGCGACCCGAAAGGACCATTACCCATTGCCCTTCATTGATCAAATGCTTGAACGCCTAGCTAAACATAAATACTTCTGTTATCTAGATGGGTATTCGGGATTCTTCCAAATCCCTTTGCACGAAGATGACCAAGAAAAGACCACTTTTACTTGTCCCTATGGTACCTATGCCTACCGTAGGATGCCGTTTGGTCTTTGTAATGCTCCCGCCACCTTTCAGAGGTGTATGACATCCATATTTTCCGATTATATTGAAAATATTATGGAAGTTTTTATGGATGATTTTTCGGTTTATGGAAGTGAGTTTGACTCTTGTTTGGCCAATCTTACTAAAGTCCTTAAAAGGTGCCAACAAAACAATCTCACTCTAAATTGGGAGAAGTGTCACTTCATGGTCACAGAAGGTATAGTTCTCGGGCACCTTGTTTCCTCGAGAGGAATTGAGGTGGATAAAGCAAAGGTTGAGGTAATCGAAAAACTACATCCTCCTATTAATGTCAAGGGCATTAGAGGCTTTCTTGGTCATGCGGGGTTTTACCGCCGCTTTATCAAGGATTTCACCTCGATTGCCCGACCGCTTACTTCCTTGCTCGCTAAAGATACTCCTTTTATTTTTTCAGGGGAATGCTTGCAAGCCATCAATACCTTGAAGGAGGCACTAGTTTCCGCGCCCATCATACAACCACCAGATTGGAGCCTTCCCTTTGAGCTAATGTGTGATGCTAACGACCAGGCCAATGGAGCGGTATTGGGACAATGGAAAGATAGGAAGCTTCATGCAATATTCTATGCGAGAAAAACATTGGATGATGCGCAGAAAAACTATACAACTACCGAAAAAGAGCTTCTAGCGGTCGTCTATTCCATCGAGAAGTTTCGCTCCTACCTCCTTGGTTCCAAGGTGATTGTCCACACCGACCATGCGGCGTTGAAGTATCTTATAAACAAGAAGGAGGCCAAACCTCGGTTAATTAGGTGGATACTCTTGTTGCAAGAATTGGATTTGGAGATCAGAGACAAGAAAGGTACAGACAATGTTGTGGCGGATCATTTGTCTAGGCTTATTCGTGACAAGGAGGATGAGAGTTTACCTATGGACGACACATTCGTGGATGAGAGGCTATACGCCATAAGGCCCGGAGAAGTACCTTGGTATGCGGACTTCGTCAACTACTTGGCTTGTGGAATTAAACCGCATGGGATGCCCACACATCAAAAGAGGAGATTTTTGCATGAGGTCCGTAGCTATTTTTGGGAAGATCCATACCTCTTCAAGATATGCAAAGATAGTGTTATTCGGAGGTGCGTTTCTAAAGAGGAGGCAACGTTTATCATTTTACATTGCCACGGTCTGCCATGCGGGGGACATCATGCCGCCTCTAAGACAACCGCTAAGATTTTGCAGAGCGGATTCTTCTGGCCAACAATGTTTAGAGACACCCACGACTTTGTAAAGGGATGCGATAGATGCCAACGGATCGGTAATATCTCCAAACGCAATGAGATGCCAATGATGCCCATCCAAGAAATTGAGCTTTTTGATTGTTGGTGAGTAGACTTCATGGGACCATTTCCGTCGAGCAATGGTAACAAATACATCCTATTGGCCGTTGACTACATCTCCAAATGGGTGGAAGCAATCGCTACTCCCACCAATGATGCAAGGGTCGTCTCTAGTTCTTCAGGCAGAAAATCTTCCCACGCTTCGGAGTGCCTCGTACTTTGATAAGCGACGGGGGAGCCATTTCATAGAAAACAAGTTTGAAGCCATGCTGAAGAAATACGGGGTAAACCATAGAGTTGGCATGGCGTATCACCCCCAAACAAGCGGCCAAGTGGAGGTCTCAAATAGAGAGATCAAGCAAATTCTTGAGAAGACCGTGGATCGATCTAGAAAGGATTGGTCAATAAAGTTAAACGATGCTCTATGGGCATATCGCACGGCTTTTCGTACTCCAATCGGCACCACACCTTTCCGACTTGTTTATGGAAAAGCTTGCCACTTACCGATAGAGTTGGAACACTGCGCATATTGGGCCATCAAGACCCTTAATTATGATTACAAGAGTGCGGCGGTGAGGCGACTCTTAGACATCAACGAGCTTGATGAGATAATGAGAGACGCCTACGAGAGCTCAAGAATTTACAAAGAAAGGACCAAGATTCTCCACGATGCGCGTATAACCGTTACAGACTTCAAAGTAGGAGACAAGGTCTTGCTCTATAATTCCCGGCTCAGACTATTTCCCGGTAAGTTGAGGTCACGTTGGTCCGGACCTTTCACCATCAAGCACATACAACCGGGAGGGGCCTTCGAGTTGGAGAGCAAGGACGGAGCCACATTCAAAGTAAATGGTCAGAGGCTCAAACATTATTCTGAGGGAGTCCCGATGGGAGAAATCAATAGAATATACCTACTTAAGGGACGGCCGGATGATCTTTCATACCTCCTTGACGAGGTTATTGAGGAGGCGATCCCCCATTCGATCGGCACTCTGTTCAATGAAGATTTTGAGGAAGGGCCAGATTTGGGCCAAGAAGAAAAGGTGGAGCGTTCCCCCGACTTCTCCATGGAAGTTGATGAAGGCGACGTTGACGTCGCAAGGATTCGATAGCTTTGCAAGCTCTCAAACCTGAAGTCTCCGAAGAAAGCTCCGCCGATACGGAAATCAGTGTCACCGGTGAA
Source organism: Scilla litardierei (assembly GCA_030789695.1). Taxonomy (NCBI): domain Eukaryota; kingdom Viridiplantae; phylum Streptophyta; class Magnoliopsida; order Asparagales; family Asparagaceae; genus Scilla; species Scilla litardierei. Next base: position 249,958,295 of record CM061142.1, read on the forward strand.
GCCGAGGACCGGAGCAAGCGCTAGCTTGGGGGAGCCACCCCCCAACACTTTTTGAGACGAGAGACCACCGAGGGAGAACACACCGCCGCAACTTCCGAATCCAAGCGTTCTACCCGGAAAATTTGACGGGTGCATCTCATATGCACCAAACATCCCGCATTAATTGAAAATCATAGGGGGTCGAGCTCATGACCTTAAACGAGCGCTTGTCGGGAGGCAACCCGACGGTTATAGCTTTATTTTTACTTTTACTTTATTTTTGTTTTAGAAATTATTAGTGTTTTGCGTCGTTCGCCCAAAAATTTCGTGATAACGGGTCCTGTTTTTCTTTGACAGGAGAGGAGAACAAGGTACCTATCATTAGGAGGATGAACAAGGCGACGAGGAGTGCTCCAGGAATGCGCTCGATGCTTAGGAGGAAGATGAAATCGACTGGAGGAAGAAAAACAGAGTTTAGAGCCCAAACAAAGACAAACAGCAGAAAACAAGGTTCACTCGGCCGAGTATACTAGTCACTCGGCCGAGCACTTAAGTTCGTCCGGCCGAGCGGCTCAAGAACGAGGGAAGTCTGCTGTACCCAACTCTCTGTTTCTTTTCTTGATTTCAGTATAATTGCTACTCGACCGAGTATATAACTTCACTCGGCCGAGTAAAACTGATACGCTCCTAGGGCGAGTCTTGCCGAGTAGCTTGAGCCACTCGGCCGAATGGACTTACTCCACTCGGCCGAGGGTGGCAAGGCCACTCGGCCGAATCGCAAGCGGGGAGGAATTTTTCAAAGTAATTCCGTTGAGTTCACTCGGCCGAGCGACTTAGTCACTCGGCCGAGTCGTAACTTTTCCAATAAAAGGGGGCGCGGGGGGGGGGCGCGTTTTTCGAAACGAGTTAAAATCCAAAAATCCCGACCCTTCGTCTCCCCAGCGCCCGATTCCCCCCTCACTCGCCCGACCTCACGCCACACCGCCGCGCTTGGCCACCCACCTCCGGCCGACCGCCGCCACGCCTCGCCCGAGTCGCCACCGGCGACCACCTCGCCGGCCGAGCTCCGGTACCCCGATTTTCTGCCTATTTCTCCTCTTTTGAGTATTTTTCGATGATCCATGTGTCTAACGAACCCCAAACCCAAATTAAATTCAATTTCTATCTATTATACCCCTAACCCCCCATACGTTTTGAATATTACACGCTAATCTCTTTGTTTGATGCGCAGGTTAAATTGGGGAGCTTAGGGGAGCCCAGGGGAGTTTCCAGGGATTGTTTTGGGCTACGTGGAGGCGTCGTCTTCGCACGCTTCCATTACTTTGCTCTCGCGGCGTGTCGTGATATACTCTTTCCTTTATTTTACACACGCCGCATTTTTCCACGTTTTTGGTGAGCACCCGGGGCCCACATGCCGCCCCGGACACGGCCACGCACCCGGAGAGCTTCCGCCAAGCGGAAGCGGTCGGATGAGCCCGGCCCCTCCCACGAGTTGGAAGACTCTCCTCCGCCTACACCGCCACACCCTGTTCACCCCGCACAGCCTGCAGACCTCGCACACGCCGCACAGCCTGCAGACCCCGCACAGCCCGTACAGCCACTCCCTGCCGTCCAACAGCCACCACCACCGGCTCCACTTATCGGGCCGCTGGGAATTACGTTCCGGGACGACGCACACCGCGTCGTCTTCGAGCGCATTTCCCAGCGCTCGATCGTACCCTCCAGGTTCGCACACCTTGCAGACCTAGGACGCCTGGGGGTACTCGAGGGGATGCTCACGTTGTACGACAACGTGGGTTGGCGAGATTTCTTCCAGGTGTCGGCGGACACATTCGTCCATCCGACACTTGAGGTGCTTAGTTCCATCGCCCGGACCGACGAGGGATTCTCGTTTAGGTTCATGGACCGAGAGTGACAGGTCACTCTCAGTATGATGAGAGCCTTCTTCTCGTGGCCCGATGTCCCCGGGGCCGACCGTGGTTATGCCCCCACTCACATTCCCCCACCTTCCTTCGATTCCGGCGCTTTCTGGGCCCAGATTACGGGTCTACCTGCTGCCTTCGACCCTAGTAGGGCCAAGGCCTCGGCCATCATCCACCCTTGCCTCTGCATAGCTCAGCGCCTTATGGCGACTACCTTTTTGGCGAGATATGAGCCTGGGACGATGTCCACACCGGAGCTTTATATGCTCTACGCGATGACGCGCCCCAGAGCTCTATCTAGGGAGGGTGACGAGTTGGTCCCTGCCGTCGTGATCGATATCGCGAGCTGGTTTTTGGATCGCATCATCGTATCGGTGGGCGCTCGCTCACCGATATGCTGCGGCGGTCTGATCACCCTGCTCACTCTTATGACCGGCGAGGACCTTCCTGCTGACCTGCGACGAGCCCCGGGCCCCACTTCACTGTCCATAGATGTCATGGCCCAGATGAAGATGCTTCGTCCGCATGGTCAGCGGCACTGGGTTTGGTTGCACGGCCCCTATGGTGCGGATTACATGATCCTTCCGAGCCCAGCTCGGACTCAGATTGCACCAGCACAGGTGGACTGGCTTCCGGAGATGGATCTCCTGATCCCCACCGCCTATGTGCTTGAGGCCGAGGAGGCTGAGCAGGCTGAGCAGGCCCACGCTGCCCACGCTGCACCCGCTGACCCCGCTGCTCCTGCTGACCCCGTGGCCCCTCAGCAGCGCGATATTTCTGCTGCTCCCGACACCTCTGTCCACACTTCTGCCGATGTCAGGAGTACCCTCGCTGAGCCCACCCCCACTACCTCCACGCCTACGACCACCCCCACTACCTCCACGCCCACCACCACTGATGGCCCTCTGTCCGTTGAGCCCGTTTCCTCTGCCCTACCCGAGCGCCCACCGACTATAGTTGAGTGCGGAGAGCACTCTTTTGCTGCCTCCATGGAGCCCGCGGTTTCCACCTCTGTCTCCACCGCAGCCATTTTTCTGAGAGTGTCACGGCGTCTGTCCACACGTCTGTGTCGCCGACCTCTCTGGCCGCCTCGTTGCCACTTTTATACTCCACTTCCGTTGCTGTTGCCTCCACTTCTTACCAGCCTGCACCCCGACCTCACACTGAGGCTAGGCCCACACCTACGAGCACAGCACCTTTCCTACACCTACCTGCTGAGCCCATCACCTACGCCACCCGAGTACGCCAGCCCCGTCCTGCACAGCACAGACAGGTGCGTCCCTCTGCACCACCTCCCCCCGACATTGTACTTCAGAGCATTCGTGCTCTCGAGGGGGCGGTGAGTGGCCTCAGAGGTGACCTTAGGACCCTGTTGATGGATCCTGTCCAAAACAAAGTTAGGATCGATAATTAAAGTGGAGACTTACGCTTGCGTATGCGGAACGATAGTCTCGGAACTTTGCCTTCGGATTCGCCACGACGGATCGAGTCTTCTCACGAACGGAGTAAGGCTACTAATCCACAATCTAAATCTCTATTTTAGATTAAGAACTTGGAAGGAGGGAGAGGAAATATTTCTGCAGAGCTTCGCTATGAAGAAGATGCATGCATGAATTTCATGCAAATGTGTGTAAGGAAAATGGCTACACTTGGGTCTTATTTATAGCCCCCAAGGTAGTTATTTTAGGGTAAGTTGTTCCTTTGGAACAACTTAATTAAGGTGTACCATGATACATGGCACATTATAAGCTTAAGTTGTACCATATGCATGGTACAACATAAGCTTAAGATATTCCCCCTTTATTAGCCATATGTCGCATGCACTTATGCATATATAATGCGACTTTCCCGCTCATACAGAGATCCTCTCCGCAAGGGAACAGATTCCCTTTGCACATGACTTCGTGTGCGCGACGTTCGAGGTCCGTATTCCCTCGTACATCCCCCACAAGGGTGTACAAACGTCTTCCATATCCAACATCTCCCACTCACACTTGAGGGGATTGTAAGAGAATGTCTTTCCCTTAGTTCTTTCATCTATCATACCGAGAAATAGACCGTGCGACCGTCATGCGCGTAGAGTCTGTTGTTGTGCACTTGTTAGAGATACACAACGACCTCGAAGGTGCAAAGTTGAGTAGTTCAACGCATGCTTTACCCTAGATTATTTCTTCACATTTCTTATACTTTATATTCAACAATTGAATCCCATCTGGATTACAATTGGCTGGCCAGCTTTGAATCATTAAAGTCCAAATGCGAATATGAAATCAATCTTCCTCTTCTTGCGAACCTTCTGATCTTGACTTGATTCGCTTTTCTAACGTGCCCCGCCGAGCCGAATTACCATAGCCCATTAGCAACACGCTAAGATAGCGATCATCTCGTCAAATCTAAAGGAACCAATTGGAGTCCTTGAGGGTAAGATTTAAGACCCATATGGCCTTTGAGTCTCACATAATAGCAAACACTATTGCTACTAACTCAGTGGTCGAAATGCATACGTGGTATGAACACGTATTACAACATCACTCCTTTCCCAGGGAGAGTATGTCTTAATGATGTTGTACGGATGAAAAGATTAGACACCACAGTGCCTATCTTTTTGAGTCCCCTTACTACTCATGAAATATTCACGGACTCTCATCCTGCATAAGACAGATAGGATTTAAAAATCCAATGAGATCTTTATATCCTTGTGATACAGATCTCAGATCTTTTGTAAGCATCCGTATGATGCAGATCTTTTATTCGACTATCTTGTTTAAGTCATTACTCTAAATCATTTGTCTAATGATTTTGACTTTAAACTAGTCTCATCTCTATCTTATCCATCTGATAAGATAAGGCGGTTGCTCATGTGAGAGAGCCAACCTTAATCTGTCCGACATACACACAAAAATAGCTGAGACTTAAACACAAATGTATATAAAATCATTTGTAAGAAACTTGTATGCAAATTAAATTTTGATCTTCTATAGACATGGAAAATATTACATGATACAGCTCAGCACCTACGCATTCCTATAGATGATAAGTGTTTGAAAAACACATCTCTGGGGATCGCCTTAGTAAGGGGATCCGCTATCATCTCATGCGTGGATATGTATCCTATGTCTACTTCCTTCCGTTTATCATAATCCTTCGCAAACTTGAATCGAATGTCAATGTGTTTGGTCTTACAATGAAATTTAGGATCTTTGACATAGGCAATCGAAGCTTGACTATCACTGTATATAGGAACAGTGCTCGAGTCAGAGGCATTCGTCAGCCTGTCTAAGAATTTCCTAAGCCAAACAGCTTCTTGGACCGCCATGCTGAATGCTACGAACTCGGCTTCCATGGTTGATAGAGCGATGCAGGTTTGTTTCTTGCTGCTCCAGGATATTGCACCATTCCCGAGTAAGACAACAAAGCCTGAGGTAGATCTTCGCTCGTCGAGATCACCCGCCCAATCAGCATCGGTATAGCCTTCGAGTCTCAAGGTATTGCCTTGATAGCATAACGCATAGTCCGCAGTCCCTTTGAGGTATCTTAATATCCTCTTCACCGCTTTCCAGTGTGCCTGCCCTGGGTTGGATTGGTAACGGCTTACCATACCAACAGCATAGCAAATGTCGGGTCTAGTACACATCATGGCGTACATCAGACTCCCGACAGCACTGGAGTATGGAACTTTTTCCATAGCTTTCTTTTCTTTTGGATCTTTGGGACACATCTCCAAACATAGACCCTCGCCTTTGCTTATTGGAGTATCAATTGGCTTGCAGTCCTGCATATTAAACCGTTCTAAAACTTTCTTTATATACGTCTCTTGAGAGAGAGAAAGAAGTTTCTTGGAACGATTCCTTGAGATCTTAACCCCAAGGATATATGCAGCTTCACCCATGTCTTTCATCTCAAAGACGGATGAAAGCCAAGCTTTGATATCCAATATAAGACGCTTATCATTTCCGGCTATAAGTATGTCATCTACATAAAGAGACATAATTATATACTTGTTTTTAATCCTCTTAATATATATGCAATTGTCTTCGTCGAGCATGGAGAATCCATACGACAAAACAACTTCTTGAAAGCGCATATACCACTGCCTTGAGGATTGTTTAAGACCATATATGGATTTACGAAGTTTACAAACCTTATGTTTGTTTTCTTCTTGTACGAACCCGTTTGGTTGTTCCATGTAGATCTCCTCATCTAGTTCTCCGTTAAGAAAGGCAGTCTTTACATCCATCTGATGTAATTCGAGGTCCAAACAAGCCACCATTGCCAAAATTAAGCGAATCGAGGTAAAACGCACGACATGAGAGAAAGTCTCTTCGTAGTCTATTCCTTCCTGTTGCGTGAAACCTTTCGCAACAAGGCGAGCTTTATATTTCTCGATGGAGCCATCAGCCTTATGCTTGATTTTGAGAACCCACTTGTTCCCAATGGCTCTACGTCCCTTAGGTAAATTAACCAAGTCCCAGACTTGGTTTGTTTTCATGGATTGAAGTTCTTCTTCCATTGCCGCTATCCATTTATCTTTAGCAGGGCATGTGACGGCCTGTTTGAAATTTGCAGGTTCGTCATCATCTTGTAGTAATGTCATGAATGTTTGAGGAAATTCATCCTCAAATCTCAGAGGTGTTAGCCTCGTCCGATTACTACGTCTTGTTTGAGTTTGATCACTCCCACTTGGAATGACATCACTCCCACTTGGAATAACATCACTCCCACTCGGAATAGGATTGGTATCGTTCGTAACATTCATTGGTGAAGTTTGAAACGTATTTTCTTCTTCACCAAGAATTCTCCCACTCGAACGTTCCGATCCTTTTTGATCCCAAGTCTCAAACAAGGATAAGTCTTGACTTATCTCACCCTGTCTTGGAAACTCATTTTCCAAGAAGACAACATCCCTCGATTCGAATTCTATAAGACCTCCATTGTCCTCTTGACCGACGAAAACATATCCTTTGGAGTTTTCAGCGTATCAGATGAAGATACACTTCCTCCCACGTGGCCCAAGTTTGCCATATTTGTGAGAGGATAAATGTGCGTAAGATGCACAACCCCAAGGTTTTAGAATGCTTAAGTCTGGAGTTCTATTGTTCCACAACTCATAAGGAGTAGAACTTACCGACTTCGAGGGTACACGGTTTAAGATGAATGCTGCCGTTAATAATGCGTCACCCCAAAAGGTGATAGGCAAATTTGCCTGAGACATCATTGAACGGACCATTTCCATCAATGTCCTATTTCTTCTTTCCGCAACACCGTTTTGTTGCGGAGTGTAAGGCATAGTTACCTGATGTACTATGCCTTTTTCATCACAAAGTTCCTTAAAACTTATTGATTGATATTCACCGCCCCTATCGGTTCGCAAAACATTAATCTTGCGATCTAATTGATTCTCCACTAAACTCATATAGTTTATAAAGCAAGCCAAAGCTTCACTTTTGTGGGATATCAAATAGATATGTCCGAAACGGGTGAAGTCATCAATGAATGTGATGAAATAGGACTTCCCGTGTCTTGTCTTAACATTCATTGGACCGCAAATGTCCGAATGGATAAGCTGTAATGGAACTTCGGCCCTTGTGCCAGTTCCAAACGGCTTGCGACAAGTTTTCCCTACAAGACAATGTTCGCAAGTTGACATTTCAACTTTTGAAACATTAGATAGCAAGCCACTTTTGGCAAGTCTATCCATTCTAGTTGGTCCAATATGACCAAGTCTTGCATGCCAACAAATGATTTCAGACTCAGAGTTAGAAGCATTTGTCAAATGAAAACTTTCATTAATGGAAGAAGCAACATCATACATTGTATTTAAAACAATTAATCCATTACAAACATTACCAGAACCAATCAAAGAATTATTACAAACAAGGTCAACACATTTTTTATAGAACCTCCACTCATAATCTAAAGACATTAACATGACCACGGAAACGATATTCCTTCTAATATCTGGAGCAAAGAGGACGTCGTGCAATAATAAAGTCCGGCCGTTGTCGAGAACTAGCTTGCATGTTCCGACGCCTTTGAATTCAACACGTGTGTTGTTACCGACGTATATCCACTTTGTTCCTTGAGTTATCTTTCGATACTCTACGAAGAACCTTCTGTCCTTCGCAACGTGGTATGTGGCCCCTGAATCAATCAACCAAAAATAGTTAGATTCAGCAAGAAACACGGAACTAGAAACACATATGTAACTAGCCCTACAAGTTACCTTGTCACTTCCATCCGTACACTTACGGGCGAAGTGACCGTACTTGTTGCACTTAAAGCACTTGATCTTCTTCAAGTTTTTCTTCTTTGAGTGCACATTCTTTTGCCACCTTTTGTTCTTTGTCTTCTTTGAGGTCTCCGGTTCTTGCTTACGTTCGTTCACAAACCTTAAGCGTTTCCGCTTATTTCCTCCATGTGAGGAACTAGCGGCCACGTGCACTTCTGCACTTGGTTTTGCGGCTTGAATCCGCTCTTCCTCGAGTTCGAGGTGTTTCGAAACATCGCTTAAAGTTTTAATGCATTCATTATGAGTGAGATGCATTTTCATGTTATCCCAGCTATCTGGGAGTGAACGAATGACCGCTTGGATCTGCTGTTCGTCAGACAGCGTAACACCCGCATCCTTTAATTCAGATATAAGATTCGCCATGTGGCGGAGATGCTTTTTCATAGAATGATCTCGCCGCATCTTGTACGAATCAAATTGAATATTCAAGGAGCGGAGTTTGGTAACCGAAGTTCCACCAAACTTTATCTCTAGCTCAAACCATATGTCTTTAGCTAGGTCGAATTCCCGAAATAGGCGCATTATGTCATTGTCCATCACGGACAGTAACGTAATACGTGCTATTTTGTTCTTTCGAGTCCAAGTGTCATAAGCTTCCCGGTCCCTTTTGTGTTGGGCCGTATTGCCCAACTCAGGTTCTACCATTATGTTTTGGAGTGTTTCGAGCACATCTTGCTCCTCCAAAACATATTGGATCTTTATTGACCAAAGTTTATAATTGTCGCCGTTGAGCTTTTCACCTTTGTTAAGCTCTGCGACAATATTCTTAGAAGCGGTAGACATTTTCGATTCAAAAAACTGCAAAGAGAATGAAAAACACGATCAAAATTCTATGCATAAAGTTTCGATTCTTTAAACACTTGATAAGTTCCTTGGATGTGTTGAAATGTTACTCTAGAATCGAGAAGTTCACTACGTTCCCAACTACCATCTAGTAGTAACTTTCAAAGTATCCCTCTTACTTATCTCAAGTAAAAAGAAATCAGAAATAATACCCGTATGGTATTAGCAGCGGAAAATCATTTTGAAAAACTTATCTTTCAAAATAGAATAGGTGAGAATTAGCGCAAAGAATTTTAACGCAACAATTGCCAAGCCACGAGGCATGGGTTAGATAACCATGGCCGGATCGTGGTAGGACTTGGAATTCTAAATTGCGCTATCCCGATTTAAGGACGGGACATAACCTATTTGAAAAAACATCTTTTTCCAAAAATTTTGAAAGCACGTTGGCTAATCTCCGTAGAGTAGAGCACAACGTCACAAGTACATTGGCTAATCTCCGTAGAGTAGAGCACAATGACATGGCTAATCTCGCATGAAGTAGAGCACTATGGCTAATCTTCAAGGAGTAGAGCCAAAATGAAAAACTTCATCAAAACGTTTAGTCCTGTATGAACTATTCGGAACTGTGGTTAGCCCCGTATGGACTACTCGACACATTCGAGTTTGACCAAGGCCATTTGTTACCCCGTATGGGTCATCTGGCAAATTTGCAATCGATCCAGACCATCTGTCAGATTGGTCGACCAAAAACACAAAATTGGTCGACCAATTTTCGAAATACAAATTCTCCCTCCCGGTCAGGGCCTCTGCCCTGACCGGGGCTTGGCCAAAGGCCGGCCAGGGCCTCTGCCCTGGCCGGCCAGGGGGCCTGGCCCCCTCGGCCAGGGCCGGCCGGCCAGGCCCTGGCCACTGCCAGGGCCTGCCGGCCAGGCCACTGGCCGGGGCCAGGGCTCCTGCCCTGGCCTCGGCCAGGCCCTGGCCTGAGGCCAGGGCGCCGGCCCTGGCCTCTGCCAGGGCCGGCAGGCCGCTGGCCGGGGCCAGGGCTCCTGCCCTGGCCTCGGCCAGGCCCTGGCCTGAGGCCAGGGCACCGGCCCTGGCCTCTGCCAGGGCCGACCTGGCCCTGGCAGTGGCCAGGGCGCCGGCCCTGGCCTCTGCCAGGGCCGACAGGCCGGCCTGGCCGGCAAGGCTCTGCCATGGCCGGCCACTGCCGGCCTGGCCCTTGGCCGGCCACTGCCGGCCTGGCCATGGCCGGCCATGGCTTGGCCATGGCCGGTCATGGCCAAGGCCATTCGGCGTTGGCCGGCCAAGGCCCCTTTGGCCATGGCCGGCCACCCCCTTTAAACGGGGTTGCCGCACTCATTCCTCCCCCTTGATGGGGTGGTCGCCGGTGGTTATTGGCCGTAGCCAACCCCCTCTGCATGGGGAGAGGGGATGCATGGCCTTCATAGCCCATTTGGCCATGGTGCACATGCACCAAATTTTCCTCTTACCCGATGGAAATAACTTCCATCATCTTCCTCGATGAAGCACCCGTTCGTCGAAGAAATTAGTTATCTCTTAATGGCCGTGTGCCAAAAATGAATAACGTACTATGTGAACGGTCGGTTCTTCCCGTCACGGAGAGTTCCTACCATATCCGTAATGATAGGAGACCCTAACGTGAAAAGAACAACCGCTGCGTTCTCTCCGTCACGAAGCGTTCCTACTATATCCGTAATAGTAGGAGACCCATTCGTGAAAAAGACAACGACTCGTTCGTAGTTTCGACGGGGCGGTGGATTGACCGGGGCGAACCCATATGGCTCTGATACCAATGAAGGATCCTGTCCAAAACAAAGTTAGGATCGATAATTAAAGTGGAGACTTACGCTTGCGTATGCGGAACGATAGTCTCGGAACTTTGCCTTCGGATTCGCCACGACGGATCGAGTCTTCTCACGAACGGAGTAAGGCTACTAATCCACAATCTAAATCTCTATTTTAGATTAAGAACTTGGAAGGAGGGAGAGGAAATATTTCTGCAGAGCTTCGCTATGAAGAAGATGCATGCATGAATTTCATGCAAATGTGTGTAAGGAAAATGGCTACCCTTGGGTCTTATTTATAGCCCCCAAGGTAGTTATTTTAGGGTAAGTTGTTCCTTTGGAACAACTTAATTAAGGTGTACCATGATACATGGCACATTATAAGCTTAAGTTGTACCATATGCATGGTACAACATAAGCTTAAGATATTCCCCCTTTATTAGCCATATGTCGCATGCACTTATGCATATATAATGCGACTTTCCCGCTCATACAGAGATCCTCTCCGCAAGGGAACAGATTCCCTTTGCACATGACTTCGTGTGCGCGACGTTCGAGGTCCGTATTCTCTCGTACATCCCCCACAAGGGTGTACAAACGTCTTCCATATCCAACACCTGTCTGCCACCGTCACCGATATGGCTCGCCGCTTCGACCTGCTTTCGCACATTCACTATTGTCTCACCCAGGTTCTCGAGCGGCTTCCTCGCATACCCACACCCTCCCAGCAAGTACCCACCCCCACTACCACACACACCCAGCCTGCTTCCCCACCCAGCAGGTACCCACCCCCACTCCCACTCCCACCCAGCCACCACCACCACCACCTCCGCCTCAGGACGGAGTCGGCGCAGCCCCACCCTCTTAGGCACCCTTGATGCCATTGATTCTTTTTGTCGTTGTGCTGCCCGTCTCTGCTGGGTCCTGTTGCTTTTTGCCCACCCCCCTCCCCTCACTGTTTTTGGATCCACATTTTGTTCATATCTTTATATATCTTTTTTGGGATAGAGGGAGAGTTTTTGGTGTCACGCTTTTATATCTGTATCACTCCTATATCTGCATGCATCATGTCCGCATCATATTTTTCGTTTCATTGTTTTTATTTTCTTTTTCCTCATGCATGCATCCTCACCTACCCCTCACATTACACGTCTCTCAGTGTGCCACACTTCGCACATTGAGGACACTGTGCACTTTAGCTTGGGGGAGTGAGTTCTCACGTTCTTTTCGCTTTACCACCCTTATTTTTAGTTTTTTCACGCCATTTTCCGCTTTTGCACTTAGTTTCATCATTTTTTCTTTTTTTTACCATGCATCACGTTTTTCTTATTTTCTTTGTGTGCTGCATTGTAAATAGTTTCATTTCCCTCTTTATCTTTATTTCTTTTTCATCTCATGCTAGAGATGACTTTTCTGTGATGATGACGACGTGGAGTTAGCTTTCTCTATATGCATGCTATATTTGTCATGTCTTAGATTTTATTTCTGATATCATATGCTGTGATTTGCCTTGCATTTAGAGATAGTAACCCACACCTTTTCCGCATGAAAATGGATGAAATTTTATTATTAGCTGAGTCTGAATATTCATATGTATGCTATCGCAGAAAACACACCAAGATTCACGCATTGAATTCTTATATCTGGAGTACCGATTTCTTTTCCTATATCACTTCTATATGCATGATTTGTACATTTCACTTCAGGATGATTGAATGATGTTAGCTATGATAAATCTGGATTAGTTTAGCTTTTTTGTGATCGAAACTGAGTAGATTAGATTACCCTGCTGAAGTTGTCGTGCACGTCCTATAGAGTGAACTGAGAGACATATTTACTTCTTTCTCCACATATCTTGAACATCAATTCTCTATTTTAAAATCATTGGTGAATCTCCCCTTAGCGATTCTAATATATGGCATTTCCCCCGCTATTAATTCCTAGCTCCAAATTTCCCAAAACCAAAGAAAGAAAAAGAAAAACTCTTGTATATCCTTATTTCTCTTTGAGTTGGGATCATTGTGTATATGCTATTTGAAAAAAAAGAGAGAAAAAGAAAAGAAAAAGAAAAGAAAAGAGAAAAGAATCTCAATAAACGATCCCATCTCATGTTCTCTCTTTCTTCTCTCTTTTTTGTTTTTATTTTCATTACTTTTGGATCTTCATAAAAAATGGGGATGTAAATATTGTTTTTTGTGCCACCACGCTTATAGATAAGCTTGGGGGAGGGAATCCAATGATGTGTGAGAGAGTGACTACTTGACGGTGCACGACAACCTAGGCTAAGTAATATTCTATACTCGGTGAGATCGTTTTAGCTTCACGAAATCCAGAAATCTATGCCTAGCACTCATTTCATGAAATCCACACTTTTCTATTCTTTCTATTCTATTACGTGATACTCTTATACCCCTCTTAGAAAGCGTTCAATTGAAAAGTGCGTGATCCGCGATATTGTATACCGCTTTAAATGATTCAGACGATGTTAATTCTAAAATTATTCCGTTTTCCATGCTATATTGATATTCTTGGGTTTTCTATTTCTATTTGCACCATCATACTATGATATCGAAATAAAATTCTTTGACATGTGTTTTACATTTGGTGCATGCTATATGAGTAAGCAAAACCCACGTCCTGAGAAAATGATCTAGCAGCTTCCCTCTTCGCTTTCTTCTTTCTTCTTCGTTTTTCGTTTTTCGTTTTTCTTGTTTCTTCGTTTTCGTTTTTCGTTTTCGTTGTTTTCGTTTTCCGAATCCACCGGGTTCGTCTTTTACTTATCTTCCTCGAGGACGAGTAAGAGGTAAGCTTGGGGGATTTTGATCACTCCTCGTTTTACACCTTTTTTCCGCATGATTGCATGCCATTTAGATCTCTCAAATCACGCTTTTCACGATTTATCGACAATATTACGATGCTTTTCACGATTTGTTGTTTTTGTCGTATTTCAGGAGATTTGGAGCGATTTGGAGTGATCCAGAGATACGCCTACTCCAGAGTGTCACCGATGACTTCCCCGAGGGGTATTTTGCTATTGGAGAGGAGCGGAAGAAGAAAGAACGTCGTAGGAGCGACGAGGAGGCAGAAACAAGCTGTTTGGGCATTTTTGGTGTCTCACTCGGCCGAGTGAAGGAGTCGCTTGGCCGACCAGATCGGACACGCTTCATGTGTGCACTCGGCCGAGCATCAGAAGCCACATCGGCCGAGTGACGAAACCCCGTCCGCCCGAGTGGCACTCAGACGACGCCCATCAAAAAGAGCCAACTTACTGTTTTTCGTCTGCCCGAGCTTCAGAAGACCCACTCGGCCGTGTGGAAAATGCCGACCGCCCGAGTGAAGAGAAGCCATCGGCCGAGTGACGACAACTCACTCGGCCGAGCGACCCCCGAAGTGAAGACCCCCAAAGACCCAGACTTACTGGAAATTCTCAGTGTTTGTCACTCGGCCGAGCGACTTTTGTCCCTCGGCCGAGTGCGACGCGCTGCCTGTAGCGTAAATTGCGATTTTCATGCTGCGCAGGGGCATTTTGGTCACAGTTTTTTGTATGATTTTGGGGGGGTATTTAACCCCAGTTTTTAACCTAGGTTAGGGAGCTTTTTCCTTTACTTTTTGCAGCTTTTTAGATTAAACTTTTTTAGCTTTTGATTCTTGTGATTGGAGAGGAGAGAAAGTTTATTTTTGTTGGATTCTTGGAGAACTCAATTGGTCTGTCTCCCTCTCCATTAAAAATCCCATTTTTATTGCTTATTTGAATATTGTGATGAATTCTATTGTTATTTCAATCGTTTATTCTTGCATTTGTGGTATGAATTGTGAGTAGTCTTTACGTCTTGGGGCGTGGGGATGAACCCTACGAGCCCGATTTCAGATTTGTGATGATTTGGTAGAAATATTGCTAGAATTGCTATTAGAGTTAGTTTGGGATCGTTATACTACAGATAGCTAGGTGTTCATATCGATTGGGATTTGCAAGAGATTGGATCCCAATTCGATAGGAAACCCTAGAAATCCGATTTGGGTTGAAATTGAGTTTCCGTAGTATCGGTTTGCAAGAGATTGGACCGATACTAGGGTTCTCGGTTGCAATTCCATACCGATACCTGTTTGCAAGAGATTGGACGGGTAGGAATTATCCCAACCTAGGTCGCGGCCCGAGTTTGCACGAGAGTGGGCTCGGGGCGCGATTGAACGATGATGTTGATCCTAATGCTAGCTTGCCTAGGCTAGGGTTTGCAAGAGATTGGACCCAAACCTAGGATAGCTATAGACCGGCAACAGCACGAGAGCGTGAGCTAGGTTTTACATTCAGTTGCAACTAGTTCATCCGAAATTCTACCCTAGCGATTTTGATACGAATGAATCACATTGACGAGATACGGTGAGTAGTGGGGACTCCCCATTCCCTAGGCGTCTTTATTTGATTTTATATCTCCACACTTTGTCTGACGATTGTGACAGGATCGCCAAAGGCAAATTCCCTCTTTTCTGTTCCTATAGCCAGGTTGTTCGGAGCAGGCACTTTCATTCGTCCTCCCTGTGTTCGATAACCCGCTCGCCGCTACACCGTGCGCTTGCGGTAAAACTACAACCGTTCTCCGGGTGTATATCCGGGGCGATCACAAACCCATAAAAGATTTGATCAATAATTATGGGTGTGTGAAGAGTGTTGAAGGGTGTAGTGCAATATGAATCATGGAATGAGATATTCAAGTATTACAACATAGCATGCACAATGTTACAACAAATATAAAAGTATGCTCCCCCTTCTCTCAAGCTCCCCATTCAACAGTATTTTTCATGCTACCCCTTCAACAAATAATACCGACACACCAAATCTTTCTTTTTCTTTCTCTCCCTTTGTTATCATCAAAAGTGGGCTAATGAAGTCTCAAAAATATCTCATGCAAAAATAAACCATTATAAGTTATAGCTAGCATTTACATGAGTTTTCTAATTAGCAAACAATTCAAGCTCATGGAATTTCATAAAGTGACTTCTCCACCATTATGTAAGTGTAATGATATAGACAATAAAGTACAAGAGGAGATTCAATTTCAGAAAATCAACCAAATCAATCCACATTTTTCAATTTTTTCATGAATATCACTAGGATTGATTTTTCCCACCTCATCAAAGATGAGTTCAAGTTACCAAACCCCAAAACATGGCCTAAAAGGACTTTTAAATGTTGGATGGCATTGCTTGATGAGTAATATACACCAACGCTAATGATTACCCATGTAGCATAAGTTGGATACTCGTGGGTTGTGTATTAGCCATGAAGTGTATCCATTTTTCATACGGAGCAATTTTCATATTTTTTTTCATTTGCAATTCTTTTGTGCTCAATTTTTATTCATGGCTAAACACTTCATATCCCTTAGAAAATTCAGAATTTAATCATTCCTACGTTCACTTTCCATTATTCTTCAAAAGAGTCTCCAAAAGTACTATGAAGTCAAATATCGTGAAAGTGCAAATGTAGGTGTAGAAGTCAAGTGTAAAACTTATGAGACATGTCATGGCTACTAAAAAGATAACAACATGTTCATGTAGCTACAACAATAATGAATTGACTTCTACAAGGGATAGATTTGAACATTCAAACAATACCACTTAAGATAAATCATAAAGGGTATTCTTTTAAGCTCAAAAATTTTTTAACTATTTTTTTATTTTTTTCAGAATTAAAAACACTAAAAATCATGCAAACAAGCACACAAACAAAAAATAGATCAAGCACACAACACAATCTATGAAGGTAAGCAATGAAATGTAAAGAGGGATAAAAATTATACCTTCTCGTCGCTATTTGACGAAGGAGCTAAAAGAATGATACATTGAAAAATTTGCTCCTCGCCAAATCTCCACCTTACCTACATGAAAGGTGTTAAGTGTGACATTGGAATCCAACAAGGTCCACTAGTGTTAGCCAATATTGTTTTAGGAACCCACACTTGTTTAAACTTGATATTTGTGTTCCTAAATTTACAATGATATGATGTGTTTGCATGTAAGTTCTTTGCAATAGAGGGTACATTGTGGAATTTCTTGAATTTTGTCTTTTCAACGTTTTTCAAACCAATATCCAAGTCCTCTTCTATTATTGCCATATAATTGATTCTCTAAAATGGTATTCAACGATTGTTTTCCCATAGAGAATTTCTTATGGCCAATTCAAGATTAGAAACTTTAGATTTTAACAATTTATTTTCTTCCACAAGTAATGTGCATTTACTTATAAAAGCACTCTTGTTTTCCTCTTCCTTCTTTTCAAATTCAACCATTTTTCTTTTAAAGTCATTATCTAACATGCAGAATTTATCATTAAGCTCTCTAATCACATAGTCTTTTTCAGTTTTGAGCTTAATCAAATCAAGTTTAAGCATGCTAATATTATTCATCAAGGAAGGGCAAGAGAGACAAGGTGCTTCATCATTAAAACTGGACTTTTCCTTTTTCAAAATGTCAATAGTAGAGTCATGAGCAACAATTTCAATTTTCAGTTTTTCAATCTCTTTAGACATATCATATTCAAATTGTTGCATTTCAAAGTTCTCATTTTGATAATCATCTATAGTGGATTCAAGCTCTACTAATTTATCTTGCATTTCTTTACAAAGAGTAAGGAGTTCAGCTTTACTACACGAAATTACCTCATCGTGTATTCCCATCAATGCCATGCATGAGATGGCTACATGATCATTCTCCTCACTCTCAGCTTCGCTGTCCATATCCCAAGTTAGCACCTTGGATTTTCATTTTTCCTTAGCAATCTGAGCTGTCTCATGTGGGCAGTCCCTCATTCGATGTCCTCTTTTCTTGCATTTAAAACAAGTCATTCTATTAGTAGCATTCTGATCATAAGTTTGCTTAGAAGACTGAAAAAAGTTAGAGCGATTAAACTCGGGTGCCATTTCTGTTCTTCCTTGCTTGGTCTGGACATACTTTTTGAAATTTCTGACCATTAGCGCTATGTCCTCATCATCATCTTCACTTTCGTCAGCTTTCAGAGCAAGTGGCTTTGTAGCTTTCTCCTTATCCTCAGGTTTCTCCCTTTCATCCACGTTTTGTAATTCAAGCTCGTGGGACATTAGATTACCTATCAAGTCCTCCACCCTCATCTGTGACAGATCTTTCGCTTCTTGGATGGCAGTGACTTTAGGCCTGAAAGAGCTTGGCAGAGCTCTTAATATCTTTCTCACCTGCTCAAGGCTAGAATATGGCTTACTGAGCGAGCTAGACTTGTAGACAATGTTGGTGAACCTCGCAAACATCTCTGATATGGTCTCTGATGGTAGCATGCGAAATCCCTCGTACTCTATGCTCAGAAGTGCAAGTCTAGACTCCTTCACCTGTGGCGTTTCCTCGTGCGTCACCTCCACAGTATGCCATATTTCTTGCGCAGTTAAACAATGTGAGATTCTATTATATTCAGATTTATCAAGTGCACAAATGAGAGCATTTATAGCTTTAGCATTTAAAGAGTAAGATTTCCAATCATTATCATCCCATTTGTCATTTGGTTTTTCAATCTCAACATTATCTACTTTAATAACAGGCAGTTTATATCCTTTTTCAATTATTTGCCAAGCTTTATAATCAACAGAAATGAGGTAAATTTTCATTCGATTATTCCAATATGCATAATCACCTCCATTAAATCTAGGGGGACGGGAAACAGACTGACCCTCAGCAAAAGCACTATCAAAGTGATCCATGGTCAATCATAGGCTAGATCCTAAAACCTGCTCTGATACCACTTGTTGGATCTGGATCCTAGCCTAGAGGGAGGGGGGTGAATAGGCTAATAAAATAATTCATGCAACGCACGAACAAACACACGCAGTTATAGCAGCACAACCAGAGTAAAAGATAGGCAATCACAGAGTACGCACAGATATACCCTGGTTCGGTCGTCCCAACGACCTAGTCCAGTCCCCAAAGCAAATACTAGTATTGAATAGTGCAATAGGTACAAAACCACAAGTTAGAGCACACTCAGAGAACCCTCTACGTCTCTACACTCGCCAGGCTCTCAGTACCCAATTCACTGTGTTTTCTCTCACTATCAATCCTAGTAACGCTTTCTACCAGCTAGTCCCAAAACCTGCTGGGTCCCACTTGTCTAGCCCCAACCAGACAAGTCCCAAAATAGTCACAAAACATGGTAAAGTTTCCCCTACAGAGAACGTTACACTAAGACACGAATAAAAGAGTTTAAGGGTTTAGAAATGCTGAGTTCGTGTCCGTGTAGGCGTCTCTGTCAATCAGCACGTCGTCAGCTCCAATCTGACGCAGACGGTGTCTCAATCCGACTTCTGGATGTCAAGTTGTAGATCTTAGAAGTTTAGTGTATAAGTCGGTCTGTGCGCAAAGAAACTCAGTTTAAATCCTTTTATTCTCGGTCTGTGCACAGAATAGCTTCCTTTAAATAAAGCGGTCGGTGTGCAGAGGAAATGCAGTTGAACTTAAATAATTAAGAGTCTGTGCGCAGAGCAACTTCCTTTTAAATCCTCAAGTCACGTCAGCGCAAGGATTTGTGCACGCTGCGATTTCGCTCCGCTTCGTCTTCGATTGCATGGGATGCACACGTCAGCGCGTTTTCGTTCGTTCTCCGTTTGCTTGAGTTAGAGCAGCAATGCTCAGATACGTCTTCAGCGACTACTCGATGACGAGCAAGGAGTCCGGTCAAGGCTGCAGTAGGTGGCAACGACGGCGAGTTCTTCAGCGACGACGACTTCTCCTTTAGCACCGACAGCGGTGACTTCGTCTTCGACAGCGAGCACTTCAACGGCGAGCGGTGATCGGGAGAGCAGCGGCCATCTCCTCTTGACGGTGTGCAGCGGTGGATCTCCTCTTGACAGCATGCAGCGGCGGAACTCCGTTCTCCGACGTCAGCAGCGCCTCCATTGATCTTCACGGCAAGGTGATGCCCTCTGCAGTGAAAACTCCATGGCATGGTGGTGTTAGACTCCGACACCTCGTCTTCGACGGCACTGGCGAATTCAACGGCGATGGATCCTGTCGGTGGGTGTTGGCTCCGTGTGAAGTTGCGAAGATGGCGAAGATGACAGCTTCTCGTCGTCGTGGGCGTGATGGCTCCGGCAGCCTCTTCTTTCGTTCGACGGCAGCGGCACTTTCGTGAACTCTTGGCCTTTAGAGAAGCTTGCATGAGATGAGGTATAGCTTGGAGGGTTCTTTGATTTCTTTTTAAAAGGAGAGGCCTTTTTGAATTGACTCATGCTCCTTTGTATTGCCACACGCTGCAAAATATTTTGCCCTTATTTTGATTGCCGTACTCCCTCTATGCTTCAATAGATGATGGGTTTATATACTAATAGGACTAGGGTTTTAGGGTAATGCGGATTGGATGAAGAGAGACTCGGTCCATATTGACTTGGTCCATCAAGATGGCTAGAACATTGTTAAACTCTTGGATGGCTTGTGGATTAAGGCTAGGAACGTTTCCCATTGACTTGGTCATATTGAATCAAGGCTTTGGCTATGAGGATAATTAACAACTAGGGTATGGCTAGGAGATGCACAATGAAGTCCTAGACTAGATAGGATACCCTCTCTCTATCCATCTCATAGAATATTGACCAAGGTTACATTTCTTTGTGCAAAGCAATCTCTCTCACTCCCAAATATCTATACGAATAGCAATTCCTCCAAATAGTGAAATATATTGATTCGACAATCCTGAAACACACTAGCACACACATTAGATATCACGACACATTTGTCATCATCAAACCAAGAGATCCTAGATCGTTGCATCCAACACCTCCCACCTGGATACCTCCGGATACTCAAGTTAGAACCCTAACTTGAGGTTTCCTTTAAACCCACTTGTAGCAACCCTACAAGTGAAATCGAATACAATCGATGTCCTTGACTCCTATAACTTGGGAGTAAGCAAACCCCTCTCACAAACCGAGAACAAAACCAAATAACGAAAGTTATGAAATTATGAAAGCAACACTTACAATCCCCTATGCCATGAAGTAGAACTTGAAGGAGAAGTGTGTTGTGTGTTGAAGACTCTCTTGGAAGAGAGGAGAAAGCCCTTTCTCTTGTGGTCGGGGGCGGTGGAGGCCGGCGCCGGAGAGGTGGAGCGGTAGCCGGTGGTCGGCGTGGCTCGGTTAGGCGATCACCGATGGGGTTGGCTCGATTCAGGTGTGGGGGGTGTGAAACAGCGGGCGAGGGAGGCGAAAAGGCAGAGGGCTCGGGCGAAAATGGGGCGATTTGGGTTTTTAGAAATTCACGCCCGCCTTTGAGCTTATATAGAAATTGTTACGACTCGACCGAGTGGAAATATCACTCGGCTGAGTGCGTAAACGGAAAAAATTTCAAAAAATCTCCTCCCCACTTACAACTCGGCCGAGTGGCTTTGCTTCACTTGGCCGAAGGGAGAAACACCACTCGGCCGAGTGGCTCTGCCACTCGGCAATTTTTAGGCTTGGAGGGTATCTATTTCACTCGGCCGAGTGACAAGTCACTCGCCTGAGTGGCGATTAAAACTAAAACTTACAGAAATTAACAGAGAGTTGTTCTACAGAAACTTCCATGTTTGGCGCTCCACTCGTCCGAGTGGAGACTTTGCTCGGCCGAGTGACGTGCTGTTTTCTGCATTGGCTCTCCGTTTTTGCTCTGGTCTCTGTTTTTCTTCCTCCAGTCGGTTTCTTCCTCCTCCTAAGGCCTGAACGCATTCCTGGAGCGCTCTTCCTTGCCTCTATCATCTTCCATATTGTTGATCTCGCTTTCTCCTTCTCTTTTCATGAAAAATAGGACCCGTTGTCACGATTTTCATGGACAAAACACTCTAAAAACTATTAAAAGGCTAAACCAAAAATGAAAATCAAATAAAATTAATGCAAAAACCATCGGGTTGCCTCCCGACAAGCGCTCGTTTAAGGTCGTGAGCTCGACCCCTTTAAATATTCGTTTAGCTCGCGATGTTGGGCGCATATGAGATGTACCCGTCAAACTTGTCGGGAAGGCCGCTCGGATTTGGGTCTTGATGATCATCGGTCTTCCTCGACACCTCCTCATCATGAGCGATGTTGGGGGATAAGTCCCCCAAGCTAGAGCTTGGTCCTATCTTCTTCTTGGCCGGTGACACCGATCTTCCGTTCGGTGGAGCTTTCTTCGGATTCTTGGCCTTTGAGAGCTTGCAAAGATCTCGTATTCTTGCGACATCAGCGTCACCTTCATCACCATCCATGGAGCTATCTGGTGGGTCCTCCAACTTATCTTCTTCACCCGAAGCTTGGCCTTCTTCAAAGCCATCGTCATGGAGAGCACCAATAGAGTGGGGGATCCCTTCTTCAATCACTTCATCAAGGAGATCCACATAATCTAACTCCTCGTGATATGGCATATGTTTCATGGCCCGGGGTATGTGAAGCTCGACTTCTATGTTCCCGAAATTCAAGGATAGAGTTCCTTCTCGCACATCGACGATAACATCGGCGGTTGCGAGGAATGGGCGTCCAAGTATGAGCGAAGTGTCGCCCTCTTCCTTGATGTCCATTATGACAAAATCACAAGGCAAGCATATACCTCCCGGTACTTGGAGTGGAATATTCTCTGCGATCCCTACCGGCCTAGTAATCCGACCGTCCGCAAGTTGAATCCTCATGTCGGTCGGCTTCAAGTCGGTGCCCGTGTTTAATCTCCGAAACACACTAAGGGGCATAAGGCTCACACTAGCGCCCAAGTCTACTAGAGCTTTTTGCAAAGGGACGCCTCCTAGTGTGCAAGGGATGCGGAAACTCCCGGGATCCTTTAATTTCACCGGCTCCTTCTCCTTTCAGGTAAACCAAGTTCCTTGCTCCGCAAGCATAATTTTTTCCTTCCTTTTCTTTCCCGAAATCAAATCTTTCAAGAACTTCGCGTAAGACAGGATCTCAACAATTGCATCTAGGAAAGGAATATTGAGGCTTACTCCCCTCAAGTATTCTAGGAACTTGGCAATCCTTTTCTCCATCTTGGCTCTAGCTAGTCGTTGTGGAAATGGCACCGGTGGCATGTAGCGGCGCTCATCAAGTGGCTCCACCACTTTAGAATTTCCTCCTTCAATTGGCTCCTTTCGGCTCTCTTCTTCAATTGCCGTCTCTTTTTCTTCCAAAATTTCCACCACGGGTTGCTTGCTTTGGGTCATAGCGGGAGTGGTATCCTTCCTGCCCCTTGTTGTAACCGCGACCACTGCATTGATGTGTCCGGTGTTGCTCCGTGGATTGGGCTCGGGTTGAGCCGGAAATTGTTGGGCATTCTTGTTGAGCAACGCAAGTTGCTCCGCAAGTTAAGCGACGACGGTACTTAGTGACTCTTGCCCCGCTGTCAAATTAGCATTTATCTTCCGTTGCTCCACCATAAATTCCTCCACCCTAGCTTCGTGGTCCGATCGTGGTTGAGCTTGAGGTGGGTTAGGAGCTCTCCAACCTTGGTTGTACCCGGGGGGTCTATATGGTCCAGTTTGTTGTCTCGGCGGGTAGTTTTGTTGCGGTGGCCCCCTCGGTTGATATTGAGGTTGTGGTGGTGGAGGTCGAGCTTGAGGAAGTTGTTGTGGCGGTGGGTTCAAAGCACCATCATTGTTTGCATATGAAAATCTCGGATGGTTTCTAGGGGCCGGGTTGGCCCAATATCTGGAATTTCCCGCGACATATTGTACTTGCTCCAAGGCTCCTTCTCCATTGTCCCCTCCTACATACATAGCTTGGGATTGGTCTTGCCAATCGCTCATATTGCTTGTCAGCATAGATGTAGAGGGTGCTCCATGGGGTTTGGTGATGTATTTCTCCAATCTCTCCACCACCTTGTGGAGAGAGTCAAATTTGGATGAAAGCTCCGCCACGGCCTTGGCCTCATAAATGCTAGTGGTCTTCAAAGAGGACGAATAATGTCCTCGCTCGTCCCCCCATTGTTGGTTATTAGAGGCCATCTCCTCTAACAAGGCCGTAGCTTCATCCGGGGTCTTTGATAGTATGGCTCCATTGGCGGTTGCGTCAATAATTTGCTTCGTGCCCGGTTGGAGTCCATTGTAGAAATTGTGGACAAGCTCCCAATCTTCTATACTATGATGGGGGCATTGATGTTGTAAGTCCTTGAAGCGCTCCCATGCGTCATAGAGGGTTTCTTGCGGTCCTTGCTTAAAGGACATGAGAGCACTCCGTATCTTCACCGTCTTGGAAGGAGGGTAAAACTTGTCAACGAAGGCGCTTGCCAACTTATCCCAAGTGGTGAATGTCCCTTCCACTTGCATCCTCAACCAATATAAAGCTTTATCCTTGAGTGTGAATGGGAAGAGTCGCAGTCGGATTGCATCAATGCAGACGCCCGACATTTGGAAAGTTGCGCACTTGGACAAGAAAAGTTAGATGTGGTAATGCATATTCTCATGGGCATTCCCATGAAATGGGTCTTGTTGCATCAATACTACCAATCCTGTTTTCAGCTCAAAATTCTTGTCCGCCGCTAGTTCCGGCATGGCGATGGATGAAGTGGTGGAAGAAGTCTTAGGCCGAAGTCTATCTCTAATGGATATGATCCTCGCCATTCGTGCGGCTAGCTCCTCCGGTGTCTCCACACGGTTCATACAACCATCCTCCGTAGCATGCCTTCTCTCGGCTCTGATCCTCCTCATGGTACGCTCGATCTCCGGATCAAATAATATTTCCTCGGCGTTTGCCGTAGATCTCGTGTATATGTAAGGGAAAACGGAGTTTCAAAGGAAATGTTAGCACGAATAAGGAGTAAAAAGACTAAAAGTAACAAAAGAAAAAGAAAACACTAAGTAAAGAGAATAAAACACTGTCGCCTCCCTGGCAACGGCGCCAAAAACTTGGTCGGTCGCCCGGTGTATGCTCACGCACACGGGAAGAGCGGCTCGTAGTCTTACCGCAAACACACGGCGTAGTGGCGAGCGAGTATCGAACTCAGGGAGGGAAAATGACAGTGTCTCGTTCTAATCACCTAGCTATCGAAATGGTTCTGGGTAAAATTCTCACAATCGTTCGTATATCGATAGAATTATCAATGAAATAAAGCGCCTAGGGATATGGAATCCCCACTACGAACCGTATCTCATCGTTGTGATTCGTAGGTTACATCATTGCTAGACTTGAATTTTAGGTGAACTAGTTGCACCTAAATGTGGAACCAAGCTCACACTCTCGCGCCATTGCCTGTCTATAGCGAACCTAGTTAGGGCCCAATCTCTTGCAAACCCTAACCTAAGCCGCTAGCATTAGGATCAACATCATCGTCCAACCGTATCTCGAGCCCACTCTAGTGCAAACTCGACCTACGACCTAGATTGAGATAGTTCCTACCCGTCCAATCTCTTGCAAACGGGTATGGGTATAGAATTACGATTGAAAACCCTAGCCTTGGTCCAATCTCTTGCAAACCAATTCTAGAAAAGTCCAATCGGAAATCTAAATCGAATTTCTAGGTCTTCCAATCAATTGTGACCCAATCTCTTGCAAATCCCAATCGATATGAATCTCTAGCTATCCGTAATTTATCAATCCCAACCTAACCCTAATCAATTCTAGCAACAATTTCACCAATTCATCACAATTTAGAAATAGGGTTCATAGGGTTCATCCCCATACCCTAGGACAATAAAACTACTCACTATTCATCATGCAATTCATAAGAAATTCAATAGAAAATTCAGCACAAATCATTGCAATAGAGAAATCGATAACAAAAATGGAGTTTTTAATGAGAAAAGAGACAAACCAATGAGAATCCAATAGCATCCAACAAAAATCCCCTTTCTAATCTCTCAAAAAGCCCTAAATCCAATTAACTAAAAAGCTCTCTAAAAAGGCTGCCAAAAGTATCAAAAAGCTCCCCCAACCTAGGGCAAAAACTGGGTTTAAATATCCCTCAAAATCGCCCAAAAAATCGTGACAAAAATGCCCCTGCGCAGCTCAAAAATTGCAGTTTACGCAGCAGACGGGGCGGCCCACTCGGTCGAGTGACAAATGTCACTCGGCCGAGTGACAAACCCTGTACAATTACAGTAAGTTCAGGATTTTGGGGGTCTGTCTTCAGAAGGTGACTCGGCCGAGTGGATTTACTCACTCGGCCGAGGGGCTTTTCTTGCTCAGCCGAGTCGGAACCGTCAAAAGCCTGTACATTTCCAGTAAGTCGGCCGTTTTTGAAGTGTCTTTTCTCATGCCACTCAGGCGAGGAGATTTCCATGCTCGGCCGAGTGGACTATCGTCACTCGGCCGAGTGCACGCCTATTTTCTTCTGTTGATGCGTGTCTGGTCTGGTCGGCCGAGTGGTCTTCTTGCTCGACCGAGTGGGTAGTTCACTCGGCCGAGTGAGATGCTCTCAAATGCTCAATCTTCGTCTTTTCTCTTCCTCGTCGTTCTTACGACGTTCTTTCTTCTCCCACTTGTCTTCCATCACCGAATAGCCCTCAAAAGAGCCTTAGGTGATACTTCGGAGTGGGTGCAAATCCTCTTGATCTCAAAATCACTCTGAATCGCTCCATATCTCCTGAAATACAACAAAAACAAGAAATCGTGAAAAGCATCGCAATATTGCCGAATAATCGTGAAAAACGCGATATGAGCGATCAAATTGAAATGCAAACATGCAGAAAAAGGGTTTAAAATACGGAGCGATCATCTTGACTGCACCAATTACCTTGAAGATCACTCTTTGGTTCTAGGATGGAGAGCAAGAGATCAAAGATTAGGAACTCTTAGGGCTTTGGATTTGAGCGCTTTAAACTTTAGAATGAAAGCTTGAGAGAAAACTTGGAAGATTTGGTCACCCCTCAATGGAACAGTAGAAGCCCCATTTATAGGTTTCTCAAATCCACAAAATAGTTTAGGCAAAAACCCCTTTGGAATTTGTGAGAAAAATCTCAACGGATAGAATCTGAACTCGCGACAGTCGACTGTTGAAGAAACCACAGTCGACTGTTGCATAGTCAGCATGAGTAGGTGAGAATTCATAACGGTAACTTACCATGTGGACATTCGACTGATGAAGCAAAGACAATCGACTGTTAAACCAACAGGCGACTGTAAATCCTTCTACAGGCGACTGGTCGAAAGAATGGTAAGTTGATGAAACCTGGAAATCTTGTAAGATAACAGGACAGACGACTGATGAGGATAGCACAATCGACTGTTAACAAGAACAGGAGACTGTAAGTCCTTATACAGACGACTGTCAAATACCCTGGGAATTTCCAGAGAGCAGAGTCAATGAATTGGCTCACAGACAGACGACTGTTGCAGCATAAACAGTCGGCTGATCCAAGAGACAGTCGACTGTATATACAATAGTAGTCAACTGGCCGTAAAAGTCAGATCAACAAAGTTTGGGTAAAAGATAGACAGACGACTGATTTACAAAACACCGTCGACTGTCACTTGGATATACGCCTGTGAATCGTTCATCAGTTGCATGTGCATAATAAACAGAGAAGCCCAAAACTAGATTGTAAAAATTTGTGCATAACAGGCGACTGTAAACAAAACACAGTCGACTGTATTTGGGACAGACGACTGTAAAACGTTCAGCAGTCGACTGTTATAAACAATCCAAGCAAAATTACTAAAGAAATGAATTGGGGTCTAAGGACAATTGATCCAATGATGTCCTAAGACAGAATGTAAATGTGTGTGAGTGCTCCAATAATGTTCTACTTCTAAGCTACATACTAGAAGAGATAAAAGAAAATTACATTGATGAATTCTCTCTTCTATCCATCGTATGAGCATGAATTCGTCATGGAGCTTCAATCATCATCTACGATCATCCAGTCCATGTCATTTCCTTCAATGAATTTTGTGAGTCATCCCTTGCTAGAAGATCTTCATGATTAGCATAGGCAATGGATTAACTGCAAAATAGGGGATTAGTCACAAGTATTTATGTTTACTCGTCATTAACACCAAGTAGGGAGAAGTCCATTACTCAACATAAAGAACGGGCACCTCATGGGCATTTACGTTCCATGTGGGTTACACACCACTTGTGCCATGCACCGGATCCATTATATCAGTTGCCGACTGATAATCATGAATCCATGTCAATAGAGATGACTATTGTCGTAAAGGTGGAGCCCGAGGTAATAGATCGGGTGTCAAGCCACGTAAGACTGGAAAGAACGGGCACCTCATGGGCATTTACTTTCCATGTGGTTTATACACCGCTTGAGCCTTGCACCGGATCCATTATATCAGTTTCCGCCTGATAAACATGAATCCATGTCAATAGAGAGGATTACTGCCGTAAAGGTGGAGACCGATGTAATAGATCACGTGCCAAGCCACGTAAGGCTGGAAAGAACGGGCACCTCATAGGCATTTACTTTCCATGTGATTTACACACCGCTTGTGCCTTGCACCGGCTCCATTATATCAGTTCCCGCCTGATAAACATGAATCCCTTTCAATAGAGAGGATTACTACCATAAAGGTGGAGCCTGAGGTAATAGATCGGGTGCCAAGCCACGTAAGGCTGGAAAGAACGGGCATCTCATGGGCATTTACTTTCCATATGGTTTACACACCGCTTGTGCCTTGCACCGGATCCATTATATCAGTTCCCGACTGATAATCATGAATCCTTGTCAATAGAGAGGACTACTGCCGTAAAGGTGGAGCCCGAGGTAATAGATCAGGTGCCAAGCCACGTAAGGATGGAAAGAACGGGCACCTCATGGGCATTTACTTTCCATGTGGTTTATACATCGCTTGTGCCTTGCACCGGCTCCATTATATCAGTTTTCGCCTTATAGACATGAATCCCTGTCAATAGAGAGGATTACTGCCGTAAAGGTGGAGCCCGAGGTACTAGATCGCGTGCCAAGCCATGTAAAGCTGGAAAGAACGTGCACCTCATGGGCATTTACTTTCCATGTGGTTTACACACAGCTTGTGCCTTGCACCGGCTCCATTATATCAGTTCCCGCCTGATAAACATGAATCCCTGTCAATAGAGAGGATTACTGCCGTAAAGGTGGAGCCCGAGGTAATAGATTGGGTGCCAAGCCACGTAAGGCTGGAAAGAACGGGCACCTCATGGGCATTTACTTTCCATGTGGTTTACAAACCGCTTAGGCCTTGCATCGGCTCCATTATATCAGTTCCCACCTGATAAACATGAATCCCTATCAATAGAGAGGATTATTGCCATAAAGGTGGAGCCTGATGTAATAGATCGCGTGTCAAGCCACGTAAGGCTGGAAAGAACGGGCACCTCAAGGGCATTTACTTTCCATGTGGTTTACACATCGCTTGTGCCTTGCACCGGCTCCATTATATCAGTTGCCGACTGATAATCATGAATCCCTATCAATAGAGGGGACTACTGCCGTAAAGGTGGAGCCCGATGTAATAGATCGGGTGCCAAGCCACGTAAGGCTAGACAGAACGTGCAGTGGCCACTAAACAATAGATATTAAGAATTGCTATGTACACCCCTATACATAGGGGTGTATACAATGACTGTATGCTAAAAAGGAAATTATATCACATCTTATATCACTTCATAGCTTCTATTAATTGTTTTTTTACTTTTTTTGGCTAATAATCATTGCATGCACCCCTATGCTAGGGATGCATGTAGTCTTGCTCTAGATATTTATAGATCGATTGCAAGACACAATCGGTATGCCACGTAATGATGAAAGTACAACCGCCACCTCGTACAATCTTATTTCGGACGTACGGAATATATGACATTTTAAATGCTTTCTGCTTTCTTCTCAACAATGTTCATGTGTGGAGACTGGGGAATGAGTCAAGTAGAACCTCGGTTTCCGTGTAAGCCCTTCATTACGATTTTTTTGGCCATCCGAACGGATGCTTTACCCCAGCCATCTGATGAGATCGTTTTAGTCAATTCCACTTCCCTATGTAATCCAGCAGCTGAGATTAAAATAACCAATCGTTATATATATGTGGAATCAGTAGACCAGGGGTTTTGCAGAAAATTTCATTCATCTGCCCTTTGGTCTGTCGTTCCGTTTTCTTCTTCATCTCAACACTCTCGCATTTTGTACTAGGGTTTCTTCATGCAGCAAAAACGATCTCGTGAGTCGCGTTCTTCTGACTCTTGGAGAGTAAGTGATGATGATTCAACGTCACCTGAACACGATGATCCCCTTGCCTCAATGTTCCTGACCAGTAGATCCATTCTTCGTGATGCGCTTTCGCTTGGTCCAACGCAAGGTGAACACAATGTGCTGTTACCTCCTCCTGGGTTTCCTCCTTTACATGCAGGTTCATTAGTTCCATCTCCGACTGAAAAAGCGACACTCGAGGACATCAGTAACGGCCTCCGCTCTATGGTTGGGTTGTCTCGCCGTCAGGACTCTATTCTGCACAACCTTCGTAGCAAACTCGCAGTGCTTACTACGTCTATCTCTGTACTTACAGATGAACAACGTCAGCTTAAGGATATACTCATAGGCAAGGTAAGCCCCACATCTGCTCCTTCATCCTTCTCCCATCGGTCGGTGAACTTTACTCATGGATTAGGAGAAATTGAAACAAATCTCTCCAACACCAATCTGGCGATCTCACTTCTGCGTAGCGACTTCGACACTATGATGCTCATAATGGCAAACATACAAGAGAAGATGGAGACTCTAGTGCCCTCTCCTAGAGACATCCGTACTGTTGCCCCACCACCACCACCACCACCACCTCCTCCTCCTCCTCCTCCACCTCCTCCTCCTCCAGGTTTTTGAGGTGGACGGGCATTTGGCGCACAAGCCTTTATCTTGTCTCATAATGTATTTTTGATCATTGACGGAGAAGAGTGATTGTGGGTAGATATTCTTTGGTGTTTTATGTCATAATGTACGAAATGTTGTTTCAAATTTGTTGTGGTATGTACATTATAACGCATAAATGTTGCAGTATGATAGAATTCAGACCTTAATACAATTTCATTTAATTTGATACAATTGCATGACATTACAAAATTGATATATGTGATATATACATTGATGCTTACTTGAATCCATGTCCGAAATTGAAATTACCTAGTTAAAATTTTTTTACCGATATATGAATTAACCAGCGCGCACAACAGGCATAAGTTGTGACCGTCATGATATACGTTGTGATAAAACATTTACGTTTGCACACAATTACTCAGCCCGCACAATGGTCACATAATGTGTTTGACCGATGTGCGAGCTGTGAGCTTACCCGTATCTGGTTATCCACAATTACTCAGATCACACAACTGCACGTAACTGTGACCTTTTTGCGCGTGGAGCCAAACTATATGCAATTAAAACAAAAATAACTCATCGCAACCAAACTTCAGATGCCATGACCGTTGTGCACGCTGAGCAAAACTGTATTACATAATCCATTACCCACAATTAAACATCCCATCCTACGCGGTGTGTAAAAAGGTATACCTTTCAGAAATATAATTCAGCTCGCACAACTGCTAAAATTTCACCCACCTGTACGCGATTAGTAAAACTGTCGTAACTAATAATTTCTCAGCGCGCACCACGTTCAATAAAAAATCACAATAATTAAGAAAAAACACAAAAATCGGGGGAGAATTAATGTTCAGACTGACATGAGAAATAAATATATCCACATTGAAGCAAATATAATGCGCAGACGGTCAGTTGATTGATGGGTGTAGATACATACTCCTTCCCCTTTTGTATTTAGGTCCTTTTGGCATCCGTATTTATGTGTTTGGTCCCTTTTAACCCCACGACGCTAACGACATGCACACCCACACTTTCCTCTCCTTCCCAGTTTCATGTGTAAACCGCTATCGTGTTCATGGGGAATTATTTTTGCTCCATGCACAATTTGCACGGGAAATTTCTAGTATACATATACGTGAAAAGACAACACATATCTTACTGTTTACAGAATAAGATACCATATATCTTTGTGAATGATACTCATGTGTCACGTTGTTGGATTTGATGGTGTTCTATTTTGTAACATCCCACTATATGGAATTATGAGTAATATTGTATAAACATAAAAAATTGCTCAACTTGCACAACAGCCATAATTTTTCCCGTTGTGCGCATTGAGCAATTTTGTTATAGGCCATCAAGTTTGCTCAACGCGCACCATAAAGGTCAAACATTCTTGGGAATAACATCTGGCTAGTAACAATCTGTTGTAGATTCACTCGTCTCTATATTCAATGCAATATCACTCCTCACGGGTTCTTTTAGGTAGACGCACAGTGACTCTACTATAGTATATCGTCCTAATCAATGTGCTAGT
Source organism: Scilla litardierei (assembly GCA_030789695.1). Lineage (NCBI taxonomy): Eukaryota > Viridiplantae > Streptophyta > Magnoliopsida > Asparagales > Asparagaceae > Scilla > Scilla litardierei. The sequence continues at coordinate 249,990,348 of CM061142.1, forward strand.
CCAATTCGTCTATAAAATGGCCTCCCTTCTCACTAGACCTTATCAACCACTGCACTTTTTGATGATAGTATTCTATCTGATTCTATCTGTTTCTACTTTATACAATATTTTTCTTCATCATGCTAAATATATCCCGTTGTTCATCACTGCTTCGTCTTCAACACACAAAGATGAACAATATACTACCGGCAATTGACGTGATGAAGAAATTGAAGCCATCGCATTTATATGTACTGGAAGATGTTATTTGCTCCTTCATATGTTCTACAGCAGCGGATTCTTCTGAGAAGAAGTAACCGTGATGTATTTTTATATCAGTGCCTAAACGTAAAGTTGCATGTCTTTATACCCTATTTTTTTAACTTAAATATGCTTTTTAGCGTTCATAACTGATGCTTCTTCAATGCATACAGGGGCATGCGCTGAAGAATCCAGATCAGCCAACTTCGTTAAAGGAGTGGTTACTTATACCATTATGGACGATCTGGATGCTATTGATGATGGTGCGCGCTATTGGAGCTGATCATAAATGCCATCTTGCTTGAGCTGTTCAACATGACTCTGAACAGTTTTGCATAGTGGGATTCAATGTACCATTAGGATATTCCCGTGATTGAATTTCATACCAGTTCCAATATGTGAAGTTGCAAAACGTTTAGCTGTAGTTTCAACTTTGTTGTGTAATATCTATATATTAAAACACAAAGGTTTTTGAATCCTAGGGCTGACTGGGACAAGTTGATGTCATGCTGATGTATAAAGAGGTTGATAGAAGAATGGCTAGGATTTAATCTTGGTAAAAGAAGGGTTGAAATGAGTGGTTGGAAAACCCACCACTTTTTTCCTTTTGTTTTCAAACCCCCCACAATCACTACATTTGCGCAGAATACCACCTATTTCCCCTTTTTGCTAAAAAAACCCTCTCATTTCACTTTTTACCCACACACCATACACACACACACACTTATGCACTTCCACCCTTCGCGCCGAAGGCGCCCGCTAAATTTTTTGTTCCGACTCAAGGGCGCCCTCGCCGAATTTATTGTTCTACGCCGAATTTATTGTTCCGCACAAATTTGATTGTGTAAATAATGTTTGGAAACAAAGATTTCGCTGGGGGAAATCTTAAATGAACCGTGCCCGCAGGCACGGGTTACGACTAGTACATTATAATGCATAAATGTTATAGTATTTTGGAATTCAGACCCAAATACAATGTCATTTTATTTGATACAATTGCAGGACAATACAAAAATGATATATGTGATATATATGTCCGACATTGATATTACTGAGCAAAATTGTTTACCGAACTATAAATTTCATTTATTCATTAAGTACATTATAATGAATAATGTTGTAGTATGTTAGAATTCAGACCTTAATACTATGTCATTTAATTTGATACAATTACATGACAATACAAAATTGATATAAGGTGATATATACATTGATGCTTACTTGAATCAATGTCCGACATTGATATTATTGAGCAAACACTGTTCACGGAACTATAAATTACCCAGGGCGCACAACAGGCTCATGCTATATGTTATGATAAACTATTTACGTGTGCACGCAGTTACTAGCATGCACAACGTTTACATCGATTTGTTTGACCGCTGTGCGCACTGAGCAAAACCGTATCTAGTTATCCACAATTACTCAAATCACACAACTGGACGTAGGTGTGACCCTTTTGCGCGCAGAGCCAAACTGTATGCAATTAAACACAATAGACCATTGCATACAACAGTCAGATGCCATGACCATTGTGCGTGCTGAGCAAAACTGTATTACATGCTCCATTACCCACAGTTAATCATCCCGTCCTATGGGCAACATAAGTTAAGGTTGCGAGCACTAATCAAATTACACCCAGCTGTGCGCGTTGAGCAAAACAGTCGTAACGAATAATTACTCAGCGCGCACAACGTTCAATAAAAAATCCCAATAATAAAGAAGAAACACAAAATCGGGGAGAATTAAATAATGTTCAGACTGACATGCCAGATAAAAAAATCAACATTGAAGCAAATGCGCAGCAGTTGATTGATGGGTGTAAAGACATTTAAGTGATAAGACAACATATATCCTACTGTTTACAGAATAAGACAGCAAAAATATCTACATTTCTTTGATTTGTTAAAATTTGACCCGTAGTGTGCGGTATGTAAAAAGGTATACATTTTGGATATATAATACAACGCGCACAACGGATCAAAATACACCCAGCTGTGCGCGTTGAGCAAAACGGTAATAACGAAAAATTACTCTGCGCACACAAAGTTCTATACAAAATCCATATAATTAATAATTTCAGCGCGCACAACGCTCAATAAAAAATCCCAATAATAAAGAAGAAACACAAAATCGGGGGAGAATTAAATAATGTTCAGACTGAAATGCCAAAAAAATCAACATTGAAGCAAATATAATGCACAACAGTTGATTGTTGGGTGTAAAGATATTTAATTGATAAGACACCACATATCCGACTGTTTACAGAATAAGACAGCAAAAATATCTACATTTCTTTGATTTGTTAAAATTTGACCCGTAGTGCGCGGTATGTAAAAAGGTATACATTTTGGATATATAATACAGTGCGCACAACGGATCAAAATACACCCAGCTGTGCGCGTTGAGAAAAACGGTCGTAACGAATAATTACTCTGCGCGCACAACGTTCAATACAAAATCCCCATAATTAATAACTTCAGTGCGCACAACGTTCAATAAAAAATCCCAATAATAAAGAAGAAACACAAAATTGGAGGAGGATTAAATAATGTTCAGACTGACATGCCAGATAAAAAAACAACATTGAAGCAAATATAATGTGCAGACGGTCAGTGGATTGATGGGTGTAAAGACATTTAAGTGATAAGACAAGACATATCTTACTGTTTACAGAATAAGACAACTTATATCTATGTGTATGATACTCATGTGTCATGCTGTTTAATTTGATGGTGTTAACATTGCTATAAATGGAATTATGAGTAATATTGTATAAACATAAATAATTTGCTCAACTCGCACAACTGCCATATTTTTACCCGTTTTGCGCGTTGAGCAATTTTCTTAGAGGCAATCAATTTTGTTAGAGGCAATTTCTGTAGCACAGTAACCCTACTGTAGTCTCAACCACATCCATGCGGACTGTCACGCCCCGCTTCCCAAAAATGTGGAGGCGAGACGTTAGAAGGTCCGCACAAACTTGAAGCTGTGAAGCTCCAAGTCTGATAAGCGTATAAAAACACTTATTATGGCAAGTCCTTGCAAATGCGATACGAAACAAAGATAACAATAAGAAAATGAGACAATAAGCAATTTATTGAATCCCTGAATATCCATAAATAAATTACAATATCACAGAAAAGCCACCAGGCTCAAAAGGGAAAAGCTAAGGCCCAACATGGCCAACAGAGTATAACTTACATACAAAGGTGCCACGCACCAACGACTAACAGCAAACCTAAAAAGGAAGCGAACATGAGCGGTCTTCAAGACAGGCCCCTGGTGTCCACTCACCACCACAGCAAACATCAGCATCAGCAACACCATATCCCCTGCAACAAAGCTCTGGCTCTGGGTCTAACATGTGACACCCAAAAGAGAGAGGGGCACATGTCAGCAAATTTGGAAAGACTTGTGCAAGGAAACTGAAAGTAACTAACAACCTAGCACTTATAATATTAAGCAATGACATGGCAGTTATATGATGCAACAGTTTAAAAGAGAGGCAAGCACGCACTATGTAGCCAAAGCTACCAATTCACTAATCACGAATCACTTATCACGATTATCACTTATCACGATTATCACTTAGTGCATAGAGAGTCCACCTGCTGGCCAGCTCGTGGCTCAGGCCGCTTATCTCGTATCACTATTTATCACTTAGTGCATAGAGAGTCCACCTGCTGGCCGGAGTGGCGGATCAGGCCAACTCGGGCTCAGTCCGCTTATCTCGTATCACTATTTATCACTTATCACTAGAGAGTCCACCTGCTGGCCGGAGTGGCGGATCAGGCCAACTCGGGCTCAGTCCGCTTATCTCTTACCCCACCCATGTGTGTCGAGCGTTAGGGTTAGCAACTCATTATGCTCGCTTCTGGTCACGAGCCAGGAAAATAAGTGTATTTGGCATAGGGGTGCACCTAGCCGGTATCCGAGCGTTGGGGTTTCAAACTACAGGGCTCGCTTCTGGAACACGAGCCAGGAATATAATGTTGTAGCGTGTGCTACGCAATCACGATAAATAATCATTATGCAATGACATGAACAGATATTTGCGTACCGTTAATTGAATTAAACATGACAGTTTAAAGATGCATGGATGACATGGCAGTTAGTAAGGCGCACGAATAAGGAATTAAACATGGCAGTTTAATATGCAATAACAACAAGTTAAAAGGGTTGGATTCTAGCTTCGTTATCAAGCTAGATCAATTGAGGTGACGGATCTAGTTTCGTTGTCAAACTAGATCAAATAGGCGTCTAGGCGGCTATCATTTCACCGTCTAGTCTCTTTTATGCTAAAGGAAAGTAATGGCCTAAAACATGGCCTAAACCCTAAGTGGTAAGTTTCACTTGCCTAGCACCGAGGAAGACGTTCACGAAGGTTCGTCCCACAAGCGCTAATCTACGGGGAAGGGGATCACTGTCATGGAAACAATCATCAAACACCATCCATTATTATTAGGGTTTCACAAATATTCAAGTGTGGGTTATGAGACTATTAAAGGAAGAATACTACTCGTGAAGAAGCGGAGGAACGATGCCGAGCAACCACGGCAACGGAAGAACGATCCGGCTCAGATCTGGAAATGAGGGAAAACCTGGAGAAATGGGTTTGGATGAGGCTTTTGGGGATTTGATGGGGGTGTGAGGTTGAGGAGAGGTAGGATATGTGAAATGAGGGTTTGGACGATGATGGATGAGCTTGGGATGAAGGAGGAAGGGTTTGGGGATGAAGGGGGATGATTTGGGGAAGGAGGAGGTTCAGGAGAAGAGAGGGAAGAGAAGAAAACGATTGGAGGTTTATATAGAAAATCGTGTGGCGGCTAGGGTAAACTAGGGTTTCCTGGGCTGATTAGTCGGTCAAAGAAGGATTGGTGACCGACTAGTTTGGGAACTAGTCGGTCGGCCGAATAACTATGACCGACTAAGAGCAAACAGTAACTCGGCTGGGAAGATGATCAATGAACTAGTCGGTTGAAGAACAATGGTTGACCGACTAGTTTGCAATCTAGTCGGTCGAAAGATGTTCTCAGACCGACTAAAGATAAACAGTAGCTCCTGAATAATTGATTCAAAGAACTAGTCGGTTCCAGTTGATTTCCTGACCGACTAGATTGGAATCTAGTCGGTCGGTCGATCTTCTTGAACCAACTAACGTGCACGAAAAGTGCCGATTCGAAGCACGAAGCTTCGGGAAGATTTCTATGGCTTCTAGGATCGATTTATACTCTAAGATATGATCGATATGAAGCTCGTCACGAGTGACTTACTCCGAATTTAATGATTCTAAGGAAGAACCTAGAAGTTCACATCAAAAGGAAAGGAAACGAAAGATAGGAAATCTCAACGAGATGAATGAAAGCGAGAACTATGGAAATGGAAACCACACAAGGAGAGAACCCACCATCGCAAGCAAAACACACTGATAATCCAATCATACAAAAACCAGTCGTTACATCCTACCCACCTTAGAATAAAGTCCGTCCTCGGACTTCCTAACATATATATAGTCGCTCTGGTAACTACCCCCAACCAATATCACATCATAAATACACCCAAGTACTTTCATTTCGAGTGCTTATATATATGCACTAGAAATCAAATATTACTACCACTACACTCATATTTTCACGCACATAGTACACTCATACTTATTATAGTCAATCAATTTCATACACGTATTTCAATCACATATATATAGTCAATATATTTATACAACAATAAACACTTATTACTTACTATAAGAAAATAACCAAGCCTCTCTTATTTGAAAATAATTTCACATTTATTTAGTCATTCAAATACATGCAAATATTTCACCATATTTCACCTCACATATAGTCCTATAACTATATATTGGTATAGCCACCCACAATCGTGTGCGTAACACAACCAAGCACAAACAATTCAAACACCATACATACATCATCCATCACTATTCACCACCACATACAATTATACCAAAGTACATAGAGTATACCCACTCAAGCTTGAGTGAGACTCGAATCATAGCAGGACATTTATATGCGTATCACAGTATCCATACACATACCAATACCACTCCAAGGCATACACATCCACGTATCACATATTTTCACATCATATCCATCCATTTATAATTACCATATCAACACATCAACTACATACAAGTTTAAGAGATGCAATAGTCGGGTATACCTCCTGATATACACGCATATGACATCTCATAAAACAAGTAGTACCAATCAAAATTATCATTCTGTTATCATACGTATATCACATCATACATAAGCAGAAAATTAGCTACACACAACATACAAATGCCAACACCCATACCACTATATACACACCACGAAATCAACACTACGACGACATAACCACTTAACTAATGGGCCCACCAAACCATAACAAGGTTGACACAGGCAACGACAAGCTCTATGGGCTAGACAATAGGAAGAAATTGAAATCAACAGCGTAACGAATAGAAGGATCAAAAGCATGAAAACGGTCGTGTAATGATGTAATGATGCTCCATTGGGACACATGGAAAATAATGTAATTAACATATTCTAAAATACGAAAAGTTTGAAAACCGTTATACTTCAAAAGTTGGAGTCCCTTTTCGTATAAAATTATTTAGAGGTCGATAAACAAGTTGTTTGAAAACGAGTTTGAGACGAATATACGTAATAAGAGGAAAAGTGGTTTATTGGCTTATATAAAATCATCATGAGGAAAAAGGAAATCATTTACTCGAACATTAAAACATAGGTCAGAAATGTTATGCGGCAGCAACCTAAAAATTTTGGAAAAATTTTGAGATTCGAAGATTGAAATCAGATCAAGTATAGTGTGGAGAGTTTAAGCGCATGCTAAAGGTTTTCCGAATCTTAAAACTGAAGAGAAATCCCAAATAAACCATATCGAAAATACTTTTAGAGAAATCCGGATTTGCCAACAAAATTGATGTATACAAGATCTTAATGTACGAGCAAACGAACGTGGTACCGATATATAAAAATAATTGAAGTCATGTCTCAGAAATTATCTTAAAAGTGTGGAAAGATAATATCTTAATAGTATGGAAAGAGAAAAGGATATTTAAACTCATCAAGTTAGTGTTAAAACTTTTAAACCGTTTTATGAAGGGTCTAAGTCAGGAATGATTTCGAAATAGTAATAAAAATTATTATTATTATTATTATTATTATTATTATTATTTAATACAAAAATCTGTAATATGGAAAATGTTGAGCCTAAAATCGACTTGCTAAAAGCCGAAGTCCAAAGGGGCTTGAAAAGTTTATTAAGAGTAAGCACGAAGTGTTTTCGAATAAAATTTTAATGGCACAAGTAAGAAAAGAAATTATGAATCGAGTTAGGAAAATAGAAATACGGGTCAGAATGAAATTTGTATATGAAAAGGGACAAGACATTTATATCGATACGGAGGTATATGCAGAAAATATTATAAACTTCTAATCTAAAAATCTCAACACAAGTTTCGATATTTTAAAACATAAATAATTTAAGTCGGCGAAGGAGCATGAAACCTTACATATATCAAAAGCGTTTCGAACAAATTTAAACCTAACGAGTACGACGAACCTATAATTTATATATACAAAAATTAGTTGAAGTCCATTCAGTTTGGAAAAATACCCCTAAAGGTATGTAAGATAAGTGGTTAAAATAGATTTTTGTAGTTAGGAAAAATGACGGTATATCAAACCATCAGGATAGTAATAAAGTTTAAAAATCGAAATGCGAAAGGTACATCGTTAGAAGAATAGTACAAGATAGTAATTTTAAAATTACGACCAAAAGTCTTCAAAATTCAAGAACGACTTTTAACTCCATCGAAATTTAGGGAGACATAATTAAAGAAGTTTAGAACAAAATTTAAATTGAGTGAAACTTCAAATAAGGAAAGCATTCGAAAATAACTTTGGAAGAATCAAGATTTGCAACGGAAAACATTTGAAAGATCAAGGATAATTGTAATGAGGTGGTCATGTGAATTGAGGACAAGGGAAGTGGTTATGGAAACGTAATTTTCCAAAAATCTGTAGTCGGGAAAATGTTTGAACATAACTTTGATTTGCTGAAAGCTGAAATCATCTGTGACTTGAAAAGTATATTAAGGGAGCGCGACGAGTCATTTGAATGGCATAAATAAGAAAGGAAAATTCATAAATCGAATTTGGGATATCGATTTATGAAAAGGGACAAGATATTCGAATAGGCATGAAAGGTATAGGCTGTAAAACATTATAAAACAGTAATCAAAATCTCGTCAAAACTTTCGAATTTCGAAAATTAATTTAAGTCAACGAAAGAGTACAAGATATAAGTATACATATAACAATTGAAATTCCATTTAGCTTGGAAAAGGTTTTAAAGTACGTATGTTATGCGATTAAAATGGATCTCATAGTTAGAAAATGGTATATCGAATTTTTCCAAAATAGTATTGGAGTCTTTAAACCGAAATGCGAAAATATAGACAAGAAAATGGTTACGAGATAGCAATTATAATTACAACCATTAGACTCCGAAATCTACAAGGAATTTTGACTCAATCGAAAAGTGAGAAATTCAAGTATATACGTAGCGGGTTTAAAACAAAATTTAAAATTAGCGAAAAACTTTTAATAAGGGGAAATCGAAATAATAACTTTGGAAAAATCAAGTTTTGCGAAAGATGACATTTGAAAGTCAACGATTATCGAAATGTGGTGATCACGTGAATCGAGGCAAGGAATTGGTCGGATGATCAAAACATAAATACGCCTAGGTTTATGACTTAGGAAAATCCACGGAAATCTCCTACGGTCAACCAGTTAAAGATTATGGAACTAAGCGCTAAGACTCCCTAAGGGCTAGACAGCGATGAAATGAGTTCAGCTTGGTCCGAAATCGATGAACCCAAGCGAGAGACCAAAGAATTCTAGGAGTCTATCACGGCCAGAGCTAGGTGGGAACCACTAAGGTAACTCTTAAGACAATCAAACAAATCACTAACATGGAGTCTAGCTAACAATCAAGGATTCCTAACTAGCAAGCATAGACGTCCATCTAAGTCTAGCTAGGGTCCTGATCTAATGGATTTCCTACCAAGCTGGGACAGATGCTCTAACACGCCTACCAGCCACCTAAGACGTAGGAACGCTAAAAACCTAAACTCCGGGCTTATAACTTGGATGTCCTAATTTATTTAATGGACATTCCTTAATTATTATCGTTGTTCCGATAGTTTGCATTTGCAAATGGACCTGCATGGGCCACCACTAAAACCTGTCACGCCCCGCTTCCCAAAAATGTGGAGGTGAGACGTTAGAAGGTCCGCACAAACTTGAAGCTGTGAAGCTCCAAGTCTGATAAGCGTATAAAAACACTTATTATGGCAAGTCCTTGCAAATGCGATACGAAACAAAGATAACAATAAGAAAATGAGACAATAAGCAATTTATTGAATCCCTGAATATCCATAAATAAATTACAATATCACAGAAAAGCCACCAGGCACAAAAGGGAAAAGCTAAGGCCCAACATGGCCAACAGAGTATAACTTACATACAAAGGTGCCACGCACCAACGACTAACAGCAAACCTAAAAAGAAAGCGAACACGAGCGGTCTTCAAGACAGGCCCCTGGTGTCCACTCACCACCACAGCAAACATCAGCATCAGCAACACCATATCCCCTGCAACAAAGCTCTGGCTCTGGGTCTAACATGTGACACCCAAAAGAGAGAGGGGCACATGTCAGCAAATCTGGAAAGACTTGTGCAAGGAAACTGAAAGTAACTAACAACCTAGCACTTATAATATTAAGCAATGACATGGCAGTTAAGTATGATGCAACAGTTTAAAAGAGAGGCAAGCACGCACTATGTAGCCAAAGCTACCAAATCACTAATCACGAATCACTTATCACGATTATCACTTATCACGATTATCACTTAGTGCATAGAGAGTCCACCTGCTGGCCAGCTCGTGGCTCAGGCCGCTTATCTCGTATCACTATTTATCACTTAGTGCATAGAGAGTCCACCTGCTGGCCGGAGTGGCGGATCAGGCCAACTCGGGCTCAGTCCGCTTATCTCGTATCACTATTTATCACTTATCACTAAAGAGTCCACCTGCTGGCCGGAGTGGCGGATCAGGCCAACTCAGGCTCAGTCCGCTTATCTCTTACCCCACACATGTGTGTCGAGCGTTGGGGTTAGCAACTCATTATGCTCGCTTCTGGTCACGAGCCAGGAAAATAAGTGTATTTGGCATAGGGGTGCACCTAGCCGGTATCCGAGCGTTGGGGTTTCCAACTACAAGGCACGCTTCTGGAACACGAGCCAGGAATATAATGTTGTAGCGTGTGCTACGCAATCACGATAAATAATCATTATGCAATGACATGAACAGATATTTGCGTACCGTTAATTGAATTAAACATGACAGTTTAAAGATGCATGGATGACATGGCAGTTAGTAAGGCGCACGAATAAGGAATTAAACATGGCAGTTTAATATGCAAGAACAACAAGTTAAAAGGGTTGGATTCTAGCTTCGTTGTCAAGCTAGATCAATTGAGGTGACGGATCTAGTTTCGTTGTCAAACTAGATCAAATAGGCATCTAGGCGGCTATCATTTCACCGTCTAGTCTCTTTTACGCTAAAGCAAAGTAATGGCCTAAAACATGGCCTAAACCCTAAGTGGCAAGTTTCACTTGCCTAGCACCGAGGAAGACGATCACGAAGGTTCGTCCCACAAGCGCTAATCTACGGGGAAGGGGATCGCTGTCATGGAAACAATCATCAAACAACATCCATTATTATTAGGGTTTCACAAATATTCAAGTGTGGGTTATGAGACTATTAAAGGAAGAATACTACCCGTGAAGAAGCGGAGGAACGATGCCGAGCAACCACGACAACGGAAGAACGATCCGGCTCAGATCTGGAAATGAGGGAAAACCTAGAGAAATGGGTTTGGATAAGGCTTTTGGGGATTTGATGGGGGTTTGAGGTTGAGGAGAGGTAGGATATGTGAAATGAGGGTTTGGACGATGATGGATGAGCTTGGGATGAAGGAGGAAGGGTTTGGGGATGAAGGGGGATGATTTGGGGAAGGAGGAGGTTCAGGAGAAGAGAGGGAAGAGAAGAAAACGATTGGGGGTTTATATAGAAAATCGTGTGGCGGCTAGGGCAAACTAGGGTTTCCTGGGCTGATTAGTCGGTCAAAGAAGGATTGGTGACCGACTAGTTTGGGAACTAGTCGGTCGGCCGAATAACTGTGACCGACTAAGAGCAAACAGTAACTCGGCTGGGAAGATGATCAATGAACTAGTCGGTTGAAGAACAATGGTTGACCGACTAGTTTGTAATCTAGTCGGTCGAAAGATGTTCTCAGACCGACTAAAGATAAACAGTAACTCCTGAATAATTGATTCAAAGAACTAGTCGGTTCCAGTTGATTTCCTGACCGACTAGATTGGAATCTAGTCGGTCGGTCGATCGTCTTGAACCAACTAACGTGCACGAAAAGTGCCGATTCGAAGCGCGAAGCTTCGGGAAGATTTCTATGGCTTCTAGGATCGATTTATACTCTAAGATATGATCGATATGAAGCTCGTCACGAGTGACTTACTCCGAATTTAATGATTCTAAGGAAGAACCTAGAAGATCACATCAAAAGGAAAGGAAACGAAAGATAGGAAATCTCAACGAGATGAATGAAAGCGAGAACTATGGAAATGGAAACCACACAAGGAGAGAACCCACCATCGCAAGCAAAACACACTGATAATCCAATCATACAAAAACCAGTCGTTACACGGACCATACCCAGTCCAATTCGTTTATATAAAGTGATCCACTTCCCTCTAGACATCATCAACCACTACACTTCTCGATGATAGTGTTCTAAATGATTCTACCTATACAATATTTTTTCTTTTACATGCTAAATTTTTGTTCTTACTAATGAATGCTTCGTCTACGACACACAAAGATGGCCAGCCAATAAACTTGCGGCAATTGCCGTGATGTTGAAATTGAATTTGTCACATTTATATGGGCATCAAGGATGGAGTCTGCTCCTTCAGATGGCATCAAAGATGGTGTTGGCTCCTTCAAAAGAAGCACCCGATGTTTTCGAATGCTTCACATTGCCATCAGCCTGAAGGTGCCAACAAGGTATCGGCTCTCAAACTGCGCAATCTTCTCCAAAACTGTGCATCCTCATTTCTCTCCATGCTCAGAAGAATTTCTTACGAGTGCCATTATTGAATTTCATACCAGTGCAAAAATGTGAAGAATCTCTATTGGAGCTACTCATAACTGCAATATCCACAGGAGACAAGGTCACGGCATGAGAACTTGTCATATGAGCAAAACTGTATTCCATTGCTCAAAGTTAATCAGCCCGCCATACGTGCAAAAGTAGTGACCTTTGTGTGCACTAAGCAAAAATATTTACAATACTGTGATTTGTTACAGTTATTGTCTTCTAATGTGATGTTGTATGTTTTTTTTGGAAAAACTTGGACAAGCACCACAAGAGTATCGGTGTATTTATATTTTGCTCTTTGCTAATTGAAACCAGATGTTTTTTTGCCGTTGTGCGTGTTGATTAAAAAAGGTATACCTTCAAGCAATTTTTCTCATCGCGCACCACCGCAGTCAAATACTATTTGGAACAACATCTGGCTGGTATCCATCTGCTATATATTCACGAGCATGAACAGTTACTCTACGGTGTTTCCATCCTCGTACATGGCCAGTCCAACTCGTCTGTATATGGTTTCCATACCCACCAGACCTCATCAACCACTACCCCATGTGATGATAGTTCCTTTATCTGATTCACTCTGATTCTTCTTATACAATATTTTTTCTTCAAACTTGTAATTTTTTTGTTCATGAGTGCGTCGTCTACAGCACACAAAGATGGCTAATATACTATCGACAAGTACCGTGATGCAGAAATTGAATACATCACATTTATCTGGCGGCGAAGATGTTCTTTTGCTCCTCTTCGCCTGATCTGTTCATCTTCATTGCAAACATCACATGAAGGCGGAGATGTTTTTGCAACCATAATAGTTTCATTCTCGTCCATCCCAACTTGCAGATATTCTTTGACCCTTCGTAAGTTCTATTCAGATTCATTGCATACATAACTGCTTGATGATAACAACTGTTCTATCTTATATCTATCTAAGTCTAATTATACAAAATTTTTACTTTTTTATTCTATCTTTTCCTAGGTGAGTTTGTACTTGATGGTATCCTTCCGGCTCCCAAGGGTGTTTGAAGTGTCATTGTTTGCATTGAGATAGATGCCGATGATATCTTGAATGCCTCTGCAGAGGAAAAGACATGTGTGCAGAAAAATAAGATCACAATCACTAACGATAAGTGCAGGTTGACCCAGGAGGAGATTGAAAGGATGTTCCTTGAGGCAAAGAAGTATAAAGCAGAAGATGAAGCGAACAAGAGAACGGCGGAGATGGTGTGTTATGTACATTGGAATGCATAAATGTTGTAGTATGTTGGAATTCAGACCTTAATACAATGTCAATTAATGTGATACAATTGCAGCCCATTACAAAATTGTGATTGGTGATATATACATTGATGCCTACTTAAATCAAATTCCAACAATGAAATTTAATGGGAAAAATTAGTGAAAGTAATATACATTACATTTACACAGCGTGCACAACTGGAAAACGGCGTGAACGTTGTGCGCGTTTAGAAATTTTGATCGAGGCCAACAATTTTGCTCATCGTTCAGCACGTCAGTGGATCATTATTGGGAACAGCATCTGTGTAATATATACAATAAATACCCGAGGTACAACATTACTCTTCTGTATATTCCCGAGAAATAGTCTGTTGACTTTTATTTAGTAGAAGTGCTACTGTTATTTATACCAGCTTCCATTTACCCCTGGATACTAATTAATCACCCCACATAATTGCTTAGCATGCACAACTTGCAACAGAAATAAACATTGTTCGTGCTAAGCAACGCTATCTACAATTACCGAGTTTTGCTCATCGCGCACAACGGTGTTATTTAACAATCCGTTGTGCACTCGGAGCAAAACTGTATACAATTACCCAGTACACACAATTACTCATCGCGAGCATATACGGAAGGTCATTCTCCCGCCAGTCTCGTCCTCGGTGACAGGGCCGTGTCGGCCGTCCAGCAGGGTTCCCGGGTGTCGACCTGGAATCAGGGGGAGAGGAAGTAAACGCTCTCACTCGGCGTCTGTTGCAAAAATTCCCTTCATTAAATTCTGGAAAATTACATTTGACTCGCTCGAGAGCAATCTTACAAAAGTAACGATTCGCAAAATTTAGGAAGACGATGCATCGTCGACTGTAAACAGGTCCTTTATCTCTCTTGCCACCCTATCCATCTTGGCAGTGGCCCGAGCTTTGAAAGCATTGATCTCTTGCTCCTTCTTGAGAAGCTTGGCCTGAAGGTGGGCAACCTCCTTCCTCGATGCCTCAAGATCAGCTCGGAGTTGAGATCACTCTCTACCCCACTGAGCTTCCGACTGCTTCTTGGCGCTTGACACGACGGCGAGGCTGGATTTCTCCTTCGAGGCCGCCCAATCCGATTTTCCATTGGCGGCCATGATCTTCCCCAATTCTTCTTACAGCTTCGTCACCTGAGCTCTGAGCTCAGAAGCCTCGTTCTCGGCATTCGCCACCCGGCGCTGCCCCTCGATCAGTTCGCGGGCCTTGCGGCGCAGACCTGCCCCGAAAATGGTCACCTGCAGATGGTGACAATCAGCAAAACCAGAAGGGGCAGCAAAATTCGGAAGGCCCAGTGGCAACGAACCTGAAGGCCACTGCGAATGAAGCAGTTGGCCATCGTCTCAAGGTCGACCCCATTCAGGAAATCTACATCCCTTGGCAGAGTGATATTCTCCGCCAGACGAGCCCCCGTCCCAAAGTCTTGGAGGGCCGACTCGGCCGTCCCCATGACATACGGTGGCAGATAGGTCTCCCCCTGAATCTCCCTATGATGGCCAGATCTAATGCGGTTCGACTGTAGAAGGTGGCCGAACTCTAAAGATATGGGGCCGACGGAAGGGACCGGAGGAACAATGTCCTCGTATGGCCACCCGTCATGTGGCGTGCTGGAGGACGATGCATCCCCAACTCGAGGATCATAAGGAGCCACCTTCAAAGACCGAGCAGCTTGACTTGAGGAGCATCCAACCTCCCCCAACTCCAGAATGAGGTTCCCCGATTCCTCCGCTTCCACCTCTTCCTCCTCATCCCTCTTCCTCTTACGGCCTTCTTCATTGGCCTGCTCCATCGCTGAAGTAAACTCTCTGTATGCTCCTCCCGCCTTTTTTGTTTCTAGAAGAAATAATAAGATGATGATATTTCCTTGGAGCGCAAAAGCCATTGGCTTCAACTCCAATTTCTTTTATTACGTGAACGAATAGGACAAGATGATCGATACATGTCGGAAATTTGCCAAAAACAACGGTTGAGATCAACTGAAGGCGAGAGGTTTTGGCGGCCTGAATCAATTTATATGATTCGAATGTTGTGCCGTATTAAATGAAAGTACTCATCATTCGGCCTCGATCCGCATTATTAATCGAGAACGAATCACGGGGGCCAATGTTGATACTCGTGTACGGCGCTAGAAAAGGCATTGGGTAATTGCTCATCGCATACAACGACTCAAACCCTAGAATTGCTATCTGCACACGCCCACTCGAAACTCACAATTGCTCACTGCACACAACCATTTTTTTCCATCCACGTTCATATGTGCACGGGTAAATTTATTATCCGTATCACCATTGCATAATTGTTAAGAAATTCCATGTCACAACTAGTCCTTACATAAAGTTTGGAAATGGTGCATGTGAGCAGTCAGAGTGTATGTCATGGCATATACATCTACTGTAGTAAAGGAAGTAACAACTATACTTATGAACATGTGAAAGTGTGCACGTGCAACAGGTAAGGTGTACAACAATGGATCCACACATGCAACATGCAGAGTGTATGTCAAGATTGAGGTGCATTCAATCATTGAGATAAAAAAATAGAAAAAAAATCAATTCAAAGTGTCAAATAATACAAGCAAACATGTACCTTCTCCCTTTTTTAGTAAATTATAATTACTTGCACCGCAATTTTGCGCTGGATATAGTCATCATCTAAGAGTATTAGTGTTATGATTTGATGTATGATGAGAGATTTGTACTTTTGCCCTTCTTTTTTCGAGTGAGTTGTGAATATGAAGATGTTGGTGTATCAATGTATCATTAAAATGGAATATTGTGTTATTTTCTCAGTGTTTTTATCTGTGATGGAGTTTTACTTGTATTTCCCAGCAAGTGCGTAGTACTTGCTGTGTTCTTTCTACTCTCTTCTTTTCTTTCTTTCTATGTAATAACACTCGTCTCTTCGGGAATACCTGATACGGGTTCGTACTTATCGGGTATCCCTGGGTCCGGGTCGCATTGAATGAAGGCCAGTCGAACGAATTCTCCCGCTCATGGGGAGCGGGATTCGAAGTGCCGCCTCTGTGAGACTTTGACACGTGTCCCCTACTGACGGCTTGGATTCGAAGGGCCCTTCAGTATAAAGCCTTTCTCCTTTTAAATTCTGCTTTACCCATTGCTTGTTACCCTGATTTTCATCTTTTTTGCTCAGATGGCAGGTTGGGATTTCAGTCAAGACGTTCCTCACCATCTGCCCTTGGGCACGGCCGAACCTTCGCCCTTCGTGGAGGATCAGATTGATTTGCCCTCCAGTCTCGACCTCGGAGAGGGGGACATGGCGACCGTCGAGCAGGGTTCCAGTGTGTTAACCGGGAATGAGGAGAGGAAGAGACGCTCTCACTCGTGGTCTGAAGGTCCCGAGGGGAAGAAGAAGAGGAGTGAGAGTGGTCCAGCTGTCCTTCTGAGTGACCGCTCCTTCCGGGAGAAACTGGCAGACTCTCTGGTATGGCATATCCAGCATGTCGGACCCTTTTTTCTTCTACGACTGGTTTGTTGATGGCGACATTCACCCCTTCGGTCTTGCAGGTTTCCCCGGTTGCTGTAGATGGTCTTGAGGTGGCCTTAGCGCAGGAGTGCCTGAGGGCTGAGGCAGCTGAGAAATCAGCCAAGGAGGCCTACCAGTTCAAACTGAGAGTTGCAGAGCTCACCTCGGAGGTGGGATGTTTGACGGAGGCTCTGGCTGTCGCCAAGAGTTTGGCCAAGTACGCTGAGGAAGCACTGTCCCTCGCCCGAGAGGAGCAAAGAAAGGCGAAAGGCGCTCTTTGGGCCGTTATAGGCGATCTGCGGGAAGTGGCACATGGTCGGATCGTAGATGAGGTCCAGAGGGACTATGGGGATGTTATGTCTCCGAGGATCGCGGAGTCTATCCGTGAGGGATTCCAGGCGTTCGCAGACATTTTAGCTGCTCAGATCGAGAGGTCCTTCTGGGATGGTTTCACAGCGTTCGAGGCGCGGGTCCAAAGAATGCTTCCCCGACCTCCGGTTGTCCCTGGTCACCCTACTGGTTCGGGAGAAGACGAATCGCCTGGGGACGCCTCTTCGCGAGCTCCTGCATCATAGGTGGATCGAACCCTTTTTTGTTTCTCCTTTTTGTTCGTTGTACTTGGAGATATTTTTGATGAATGGAAACATTTTCTCGAATGATTTCTTGACAATTGGCGTGACCTACTGCAACAGATAAATTATAAGATATGAGATCGACATCATCATATAGATTTCTCGAATGATAGGCATCATCCTTATACTCTCATAATTAAAACTTTGGGTATTAAGTTTTAGTTTGGACCCGCAGACCTAGGAATTCAAAGCCACACTAGCTGCATTTTGAACTATAATACCAGATAAATCATTATTCATAGATACAGTTTTAAAGAGATTCAGTTTTCAGCACATTTAATGATGGGCTTCATTACATAAATGCTTTTCATACCTTGCCATTTTTTCTTTGGTGATGAGCTTGATGACTAAGCCCACAGGCATGGCCAAAAGGCTGAAGAGGAAACCGACAAAATCTTTGCCAGCTTCAGCGAACAACACTCTCTTCATCCTCTTGTCTATGAAAAGCTTCAACCTCAGTTGGGTGGCCATTATCACTGCTGCAGCAAACCGGTGATGGTTTGTTTAAGCTATGGTCTCTGGTTGTTTGGGAGGGGGTTGCTTGAATATGGTCAGAGTAATATTTGAGCAAGGTTACTTCTTCCTCATGCCTTTCACAGCACTCGAAGTGTTGTGGTTGAATAGTTCTTGTGGGTATGGAAGCCATTTATAGACGAATTGGACTGCCCTTGGATGAGGATGAGCCTACAGTCGAGTGTAGCATTACTCCTTCCTCATGACTGATAAACATCAATCGAAGTGTATAGGTTGAAGAGGGCTTGTGCGTAGGGAAGCCATTTTATAGACCAATTAGACTGCCCTTGGATGAGGATGAGTCTACAGTAGAGTGACCGTGAGTCTACAGAAGAGACCCCGTGAGTCTACAAAGCAATGATCGTGAATGTACATAATATTTTATTCATCGCGCACATCTTCCTAAATTATTTGCTCTCTGCGCACAACGGCCATATTCTTGCCGGTTGTGCGCGTTGAGCTATTTTGTTTGCTCAACGTGCACCACCACGGTCATACATTATTGGGAATAACAATGGCTGCTATCAATCTGTTGTAGATTCACAGGAATTCTTCTGTATAATCACAAGCAATTTGCTGTAGACTCACGGGGTCTCTTGTGTTGCCTCCCAGTAACTCTACTGTTTTCTCATCCTCATCCAATGGCATCCAAATTCGTCTATAAATGGCTTCCCTTCCCACAAGCCCTCGTCAACCACTACACTTCTTGATGATATTATTCTATCTTATTCTATCCGATTGTAGTTATATGATATTTTCTCTACAACATTCTATTTTTTCCTTCATCACTGCTGTGTCCTCAACACTCAAAGATGGACAATATACTAGCGTCTAGTGACGTGATGCAGAAATTGAATACATCACATATATATTGATTAGAAGATGTTCTTTGCTCCTTCATATGTTCTGTTTGTCGTCATTGAAGCTATCACCTTCCATGCACACCCGCTTCTTCACTACTTGTATATGTTCTTTGATACTTAGTTACAGACATCACTGCTTGATGATAATAAATGTTCTATCTTATTCTAAGTCTACCCGTACAATATTTTTACTTAATTATGCTTTGTTATGTGTTCATCACTGATTCTTCTTCAACACAGACAGGAGGATGGATGGCCAAGATACAAAGAAGCAAGTGACACTGATGCAGCTGATGGAGCAGATCATAAATGGCAACAAAGTTTAAACTTTTTTCATGGTGGGAATCTCTGTATCCCTAGTATAGTCCAGTGCTTTAATTGCTTAGTCGGGCAAAAATTGTGATGTTGCAAAATGTTTAGATGTAGTTTCTACTTTGTTGTGTTATGTACATTTAAATGCATAAATGTTGTAGCATGTTGGAATACAGATCTTAATACAATTCATTAAATTTGGCGCAATTGCATCACATTATAAAATTGCATGATGCTAACTTGAAGTACCCACAATTACTCAGCTCGCACCAATGGCAACAGCATTGAACGTTGTGCAAGCTGAGCACAACTGTCTACGATTACCAACATTTACTCAACGAGCATAACCGTCAAAGTTAGTAATCGTTGTGCGCGTGGAGCTTAACTGTTTACAATTAACCATATTACTCAGCGCGCACATCCGTAACATAATTGAACGTTGTGTGCGCTTTATTAGGAAGCCTGTAAAATTACCAAGCTTTGCTCAGCGCGCACAATTGGTAAAAGTTGTAAACGTTGTTCGCGCGGAGCTAAACTGTATACAATTACCCACCATTACTCATCGCGGACAGCTACATGCCTCATTCTCTTCATTCTCTTCAGCTCTTATGCTTCTGCTTCTTACTCCTTAATCCCATTAATTTTCTTGACAATTGTCAGGTTCTGCAGCAACAGAGGAATTATAAGATATGAGATCCGCAGCATCAGATATAGGTCTCGAATGATAGGCATCATCCTCATAGGCTTATAACCAAGACTTTGTGTTTTAATGTTCAATTTGGACCCCAGCCCTATTAATTCAACTCCACGATGGCTGCATTTTGGACTAGAATATAGGAGGCTGCCATTTTCAGATGACCATTTTTAAAGAGAACCAGTTTACTTACAACCCATTTACACTGATATGTCCGTGACAGATGCATGTAGTATATTTCTTCCAAGCTAATACAAAATTGTTACCTATATGATATAAAAATGTCGGCCTTCATATCACAGCCTTGTTAAGTCATCGGGCGAAGATTTTTTCTACAAAGATTATGGAGCAATGATGTTAAAATAATTTATACTAGTATGTAAAATAGTAACCAGCTGTGCTCAGTTGTGCTCATACGACAAGTTCTCGTGTCATGACCCTTTTCTGCACAAACACTGCAAGTCCTTGTTCTTGTTTGACTTTGTTCTTGTGAGACTTGTATTTCAGACGGAATCCTTGACGCCACTCTTGGTCGGCCTTTAGTTCTTGCTTTTGTAGGATCATGCATAATGACATCATTTACTCCCACTTCTTGTTTGATAGGTGCACTGGACCCCACCTGTGATCTTGGCTCTTCAGAAGCAGTTTGCGCTTTATTAGTCATATTATGCTGGTCCAAAAACCTGTTTTCCCACCCAAAGACGACATCAAACAGAAGGGGATCTCTTGTTACCGCCTCCACGACTTTATCGAATGGTGACCGAAGTCTCCAGGCTTGAAGTGGAGTAATTTGAGTTAGACGCACTCCGTGTACTGTGCTAGTCGAAGAGGCCCCAAGACTCATGATGCTATGTCTTGCATTTAGAGTCCACCTTGGTAAAATATATCTCTCAGGGATGTCTTGCATATCATACTTTTGCTTCATGATATATAAAATTTGCGTGCATAGCAAACCTTCAGTCACAGCCCTTGCACACGTACACATGAACATTCCCTTAAATATATTGCATTGAACATTATGCACGTAGCTCTTTCCATCAATCCGCATAGTTACTCTATACGTGGTCGTATCCCCATCCGTGCTCACCCTTTTGTGCCGACAGTATAAAGTATTTTTGAAACGATTTTAAAAAATGGAAAATATGTTTCTAGTATATACCTTTGCGGCATGAACCTCTAACTCATGCATGCCGCTAAATTCTGGTTTGTTCCACATACAAAAAGTATCTTCTCTCTCCTCTTTGTCTCGTTGAAATTTTACGGCTTTATCATATTGATCAATGAACTCGTATAATGGAGTCATACAGTTTACGTATCCATCAAAATACACGTTCATGCTTTCACTCCTTTGGCTGGACGCCATGCCTACACACAAAACAAGAAATAAATACCATGTGCTGAGTTTATTTTGATCATATATTTTTACACCAATCTCTATCGTATTAACATTTTCATACCCGCAAAGAAAGTATCCAGTAGGTACGCCTTAATCCAATGATGTGCTTTCTCATGCATCGTATGCAACCACTTCCAGGCTTTCATTTCATTTTTTTTGTTTTTCTGTCAATGGCTCCTGGAATTCCGTTTGGTACTTCTCCATTAAGATGCGCCAACAATTCTCAGCTTCTTCAACATTTTGACTGTTCTTACACCAGTTTGCATAGTCTTCTTCAAATTCAGGGTTATAAGAAGACCGCAATGAACGTAGATGCTCATCTTCATGCAGACTGATATGCCATATGCAATACCTGTGCTTTGTATTTGGAAAAAATCTTTTGATTGCATTGCATATTTCCAGGTCTTGATCGGTGATGATAGCTCCAGGTGCTTTATCCCACATACATGTTAACCACTGTCCAAATAACCACATAAAGGATTCTTCCTTCTCATCAGCATGAAGAGCACATCCAAATAAAATAGACTGTTTATGATGATTGACACCTGTAAAAGGTGCAAAAGGCAACATGAATATATTTGTCTTATAAGTGACATCAAATACAACAACATCTCCAAACTGGCTGTATGATGTCCTCGCCCTTCCATTAGCCCAAAATATACTCCTACATACATTCTCTTCATCATGCTCAATAGCATAATAGAATTGAGAGTCTGTAGCTTGCCTTTTCATAAATTGTTCTATTACTCTAATGCATTCCTTCCCAATGTTGTTCTTTCTTGCTACTCTCCCATGATCAGTGCATTGTTGCGTAGTAATATTGACATTACTACTACTCGTGGCATTTAGAATCATTGCAATCTTTGCAGGTCCTACTCCATAGCCACACATCTGATCAACTAAATTCCTACATGTTCTGTCCATATGCGATCTTTTATGTGACTGTAACATCTGGATCTTCGCTGGGCTTTTTATCAACTAATGAGTATGATCATCATTAAATGAGTTTATGCGCCATACTCCATCGGTGATTTTATGAACTGTCATTCGAGCCATACAGCCTTCTCTCACATTTTTCCTTCGATTAACGTCCCTCCCTATCTCTCTCTTATCTTTTAAGCTTTTATACCCTTCTTTGTTGCACGTATACTTCCTCCTCCTGGTATTGCCATCTTTTCCCTTTCCCGTAGATCCCTTTTGGGTTTCAAAACCTTTCATTGCTGCATATGTATTATAAAATTGATATGCATCTTCTTCTATTTAAAATGTCATTCCAATATATGGGCTGTCTTTTTCATTATCACTATGCATATCCTCTTGATATACGCTGTTTGCACTGTCATTTTCAGCTTCAATCTCATTTGGCATCTCCTGATCATGCATAAAGGGTTCACTCTCTTCGATTTTCATTTTCTACATTAGAAACAAGTAAAAATATCAGTAATATTGACGCAGCATGACTACTATACATGTCTATCCAAGTAGCAGTAGATTATCATCAGCTTGTTAGTTGAACCACACTACTATTACTAATCATGTTAAAACCAAATTGTTACCATCATATTTGATGACCGGATCAAATCCATCAAAAAATCAAACATAGCTATGTGTGGGCATCCGAATATTCGGATTGGATTATGCCTCAATCCACCATCCGATCCGATTGAATCGGATGATGAAAAATCTGATCCGCGTCCACTAATAAAAAAAGTTAATCTGAAAATTCGGATGATTAGAATTTTGGATCGGATACGACTCGGATCGGATTAATATTAGCTTTATTGAAATTTTAAAGTTATTGATGCCATAATTTGTAACTCGTTTCATTAGATTCTGAAAGTTTAACTTTTAAACAGAGAAGTCAATTCCAATGTCGAAACGAAATATCCTTACAAAATACAAATTGCTAGAATAACATAAAGAAGCTATCTCTGTTTGCAATATCTTCATACTAGTTTGGCATCAACTTCAAGGAGGATGCGCTTGACAACCAAGAGCTCTCCTTCAAAGAGGATGCAATTGAGTCTGTTAGTCTTCTTAACCAATAGCCATGAATGCATTGATTCAGGGGCTTTTAGGTAGTAGTGAAAGACAATCGGATCGGATTGAGAATCGGATATTCGGATGAACTAGACAATAACACAATCTGCTCAAAACCTAATCGGATCGGATCATATTCTGTCGGATGAAAACTAAAATCCGAATCCGAATCAGTTTCAAATGGATCGGTCGGATCTGCATATTAATAACAAGTCACTTTCATCGGATCGGATATCCGATCTACTTTTTCGGATCGGATCGGGTGGATTCAATCGTTTAATCGGATCTTTGTCCACCCCTAAGTTACATATCACCCGTTTTGCACGGTGGGAAATATTATGTACGCCATTCGCTCTATGTTGTTGTGATATATCAGTGGCTTCAGTGAGTTTTGATGGACATCTCATATTGCTCAACGTGCACAATGGGTGATATGTTTGAAGGGGTTTGCGCGGAGAGTAATTTCCATCGCAACACTTCGCTAGTTTGGAAATTACTCACTGCGTAAAACAGGACAAAAATTTAGCCCGTTGTGCGCGAAGAGGAATTTCCAGTGTTAATCGTCCAAAGGTTGGAAATTATTCACCGCGCAAAACCCTTCAAAAATTTATCCCGTTGTGCGCGTTGAGCAATATGAGATGGCCAACAAATTAGGGATGACGATCCTTACCTCGATGGAGGAGGGTAAGAGGGGAATCAACGAGCATGTGATGGCCTGGATTTGGGGGCGATCTTAGGCGTGGGCTGTTGAAATCGTAGACCTTGTGCAAAACTGGGGATCTACTCCAGCTTCTGTGTTTTGCACGGGAGTGAGCAAAAGAATTGGTGGCGATTGCTCCAGCTTCTGCGTTTTGCACGGGAGTGAGCAAAAGAATTGGTGGCGACTGTATTTTAGTACAAAAGGGCTTAAAGGTAATTTAGTACAGAGACGTGTTGAAAAGAGCTTAAAGGGAGTTTTGGTAATTGCACCAAAAGGTCAGATATTACCATGATCGCTGATCGGATCGAACGGTAAGGAGGGGTCGAGCGCAGGAATCCCATCTGAGCTTGAGCGCAGGCGCATTTTACCCATATATATATATATATATATATATATATATATATATATATGTATGTATGCATACATATGTGTATGTATGTATATGCATACATACACATATGTATGTATGCATATACATACATACATATGTGTATGTATGTATATGCATACATACATATGTGTATGTATGTATATGCATACATACATATGTATATATATATATATGTATGTATATGCATACATACATATGTATATATATATATATATATATATATATATATATATATATATATATATATATATATATATATATTGACAGGTAATAAGTAGTCTTTATTAATATACAAAATGTACAACCACACTAACCAGGTAGCAATAGCAATTTAAAAAGGAATGGGGAGAGGGCACAAGTGCCGTCACCCACTACCGATTCAAATAACTAAGACTACAAGTTAGGACCAATACAAACAATCGTTTACTCAACAATACTACAAGAAAGCAAGACCCCAATTTGCGAAAGGGGACTTATCAACTACATCATCAAAATCTAAGCTGCAGAGGGCCATCCTGACATCAGACGCGATTTCCTCAAACAGAGAAACTTTAGAAGTAACCTTCTCCTTAAAAATCCGCCTATTACGCTCTTTCCATATATGCCAAACTAATGTTGACAAAATCATTTTAGCCAAGATGCTTAGCGGATCTTTCTTCCTGTAAGAGGAAAGAATAAGATCGCATACCCCAGAAAGTGAGGTTGGTACCTGCGAAGTAATACCAAGCTTGAGAAGACTCCTGGCAACAATGTATCTTGTAAAGTCACATTCAAAAAAGAGATGGCTACTACTCTCCTCCACATTCCCAGAACATAGGACACAAGTAACATCCGCAACAGTACTCCACTTTTTCAACCGGTCCTTAGTCAACAATTTCCCCCTAAGTGCGCGAAGCAAAGCTATTGAAAATTTGGGGACGTGGAGACTAAACCACACAGCGTCCACGTATTGATAAGCCGGCCTATGAACACGAGCAGCCTCCCATATATCACGCAACCTAGCCTTAGGACCGGCCACCCAAGACCATACATCCGGCTCATCACAAATGGTTACATGCTGAAGGTGGTTCACACATCCCTGAATGGCCGGAACTTGGTTCCAAGAAGTCCCTGTCCAGAAATCTCCAACACAAGCACGTTCAGAACCTGGAAGGGGGTCTTGCAGAAGATATAAGGGCCCCAAAGGATGCCAGTTATCATACCAGAAAGAAGTAGATTTACCATCCTTAATAGTATGTTTAATGAGTCGCTGAGATAGATTACGGCTCTGTAGAATGAACTTCCATGATCCCGAATTAGTAGGGGCAGGTTTGGCAATATAAAAACCATTATCAATTGCCACATAGTGGCGTCTCATATAGCTCGCCCAAATTCCTTTATTAGAGAGTACTCTCCAGGTCAAACGCACTCCTGAAGAGTCATTCAAGTCCGAAAAGAGCCTAAGCCCCAAACCCCCCTCCTTTTTAGTAGTGCACATATCCTTCTAGGCCCAAGTCTTATTCTTACCCGAAATGAAGGACCTGCACATAGAATTAATTGATTTGATGACCGATAAAGGAAGCCTGTAAGCCTGCATCCAGAAAGCAACCATACCATAGATGACGGATTGGACCAATTCAACTTTACCAGAAATAGAGAGGAGAGAAGAGGACCATCCTAGGAGCCTTTTCAATTGATTTTATAATATATATATATATATATATTATAAAAGAGGGATGTTATCAAGAGAAATTGGATAAGAGATATTGGACAAGAGAAATTGGATAAGAGATATCTATATTATAAAAGAGGGATGTTATCAAGAGAAATTGGATAAGAGATATTGGAAAAGAGAAATTGGATAAGAGATATCTATATTATAAGAGAGGGATGTTATCAAGAGAAATTGGATAAGAGATATTGGACAATAGAAATTGGATAAGAGATATCTATATTATAAGAGAGGAATGTTATCAAGAGAAATTGGATAAGAGATATCTATATTATAAAAGAGGGATGTTATCAAGAGAAATTGGATAAGAGATATTGGAAAAGAGAAATTGGATAAGAGATATCTATATTATAAACGAGGGATGTTATCAAGAGAAATTGGATAAGAGATATTGGAAAAGAGAAATTGGATAAGAGATATCTATATTATAAAAGAGGGATGTTATCAAGAGAAATTGGATAAGAGATATTGGAAAAGAGAAATTGGATAAGAGATATCTATATTATAAGAGAGGGATGTTATCAAGAGAAATTGGATAATAGATATCTATATTATAAAAGAGGGATGTTATCAAGAGAAATTGGATAAGAGATATTGGAAAAGAGAAATTGGATAAGAGATATCTATATTATAAAAGAGGGATGTTATCAAGAGAAATTGGATAAGAGATATTGGACATTGGAAATTGGATAAGAGATATCTATATTATAAAAGAGGGATGTTATCAAGATAAATTGGATAAGAGATATCTATATTATAAAAGAGGGATGTTATCAAGAGAAATTGAATAAGAGATATTGGACAATAGAAATTGGATAAGAGTGATGTTATCAAGAGAAATTGGGTAAGAGATATCTATATTACAAACGAGAGATGTTATCAAGAGAAATTGGATAAGAGATCTTGGACCAGAGAAATTGGATAAGGGATATCTATTATATAAAAGACGGATGTTATCAAGAGAAATGGATAAGAGAATTTGGACTTGAGAAATTGGATAAGAGAATTTGGATATCTATTATATAAAACAGGGAAATTGAATAAGAGAAAATATAAGCGATGAGATTTTGAGGGATAAAAGAGGAGGTGGGGAATTTTGCACATACAACCCCGGTTTTTGTATTTTTGCCTATGGACCCTCCACACACACACCCACACTTTTTATTCTCACCCCTTCCGGCCATTTTTTTCCAGTTCGATGAAGATTTTGAATCTTATCCTACTAGGACAAAGCTTTGTCCTACGTGGCAAGTTTGTCCTTGGTTGTAATGACAATTTTGGGGGGACTTAAATTTTGGGGGAAAACTTAAATTTGGGGGGAAACTTGAAATTTTGTGGGAAAACTTGAAATTTGGGGGAACTTGAAATTTGTAGGGGAGAAAAACTCAGCCATTAAATAAACCGTGCCCTATGGGCACGGGTAATGACTAGTATATATTCAAATGAGAACATTTCGCACCGTGCGAAAATGTTTTTAGTTTTGTTTGAATTTTTTTTCAAAAATTCTTTTTTCCACCCTCATTATATGTTGTCATAACCCCCTCAAAAAATAATCGTTGAGAAATAATGTCATTTGGCCTTCGATCAAGGCATTTCAACAAATTCGCACGTTTTGAGACCGTTAAATTTGTAACGGGTGGATGGGTGCTCTAATGCCCAACGGGTTCACCCATTATTTTCCCAGAGGTATATAATTGTATGGATTAAACATCAAAAAAATTTTGAAAAAAATTTCAAAAAAATAAATAAACATTTCTCACAGGTTTTCGCATGGGTTTTTCGCAACCGAAGATTGCCATATATATATATATATATATATATATATTTATATATATATATATATATATGGCGATCTTCCGTTGCGAAAAAACCCATGCGAAAGCCGTGCAAAAACATTTTTTTTATTTTTTTGAAAATTTTTTTTTCAAAAATTCTTTTTTTGATGTTTAATCCATACAAATATATACCCCAGGGAAAATAATGGGTGAACCCGTTGGGCATTAGAGCACCCATCCACCCGTTACAAATTTAACGGTCTCAAAACGTGCGAATTTGATGAAATGCCTTGATCGAAGACCAAATGACATTATTTCTCAACCATTATTTTTTGAGGGGGGTATAACAACATATAATGAGGGTGGAAAAAAGAATTTTTTGAAAAAAAAAATTTCAAAAAAAAGATAAAAACATTTTCGCACCGTGCGAAATGTTCTCATTTGAAAATTTTCCATATATATATATATATATATATATATATATACTAGTCATTACCCGTGCCCATAGGGCACGGTTTATTTAATGGCTGAGTTTCCCCCCCCCCCCACAAATTTCAAATTCCCCCAAATTTTAAGTTTTTCCACAAAATTTCAAGTTTCCCCCCAAAATTATCATTGCCACGTATGACAAACTTTCCACGTATGACAAAGCTTTGTCTTAGTATGACAACATTCAAAATCTTCAAAGGACTGGAAAAAAATGGTCGGGAATGGGGTGGGAAGAATAAAAGGTATGTGTGTGTGTGTGTGTGTGGAGGGTCCAGTGGCAAAAATGCAAAACCCGGGGTTGTATGTGCAAAATTCCCCTCTTCTCGTGTGTGTGGGTAGGGTCCAGTGGCAAAAATGCAAAACCCGGGATTGTATGTGCAAAATTCCCCATCTCTTCTCTTATCTCTCAAAATCTCATCACTTATCCAATTTCTCTTGTCCAAATTCTCTTATCGAATTTCTCTTATCTAATTTCTCTTGATAACATCCCTCTTTTATAGAATAGATAGCGAATGCCCGTGCCCGGAGGGCACGACAAAGGTCGTCTCACGGACGCAAAATCGACGGGGATAACTGGCTCAAGGGCGAAAGAATGACGGGGGCAGTCGTCTCCCGGACCCAATACCAACGACAAAAAGGTAGTCATAACACATGCCCGCAGGCACGGTTCAGTTAAGATTTACTCCCGCGAAATCTTTTTTCCCCAAAAAATTATTTACGCAGCCAAAATTTAAAATAAAAACAAATTATCATAAAATAATTTAGCGACGCGGTTGCATTTGACGCGTAACAACAAATTCGGCCCTAAAGCCTTCGGCACGAAACAACAAATTAGCGTAAAAAATTTAGAGGGCGCCAATTTAGAGGGCGCCTTAAGCACTGAAGAACAAATTAGTGTAAAAAAATTTAGCGCGGGCTCCTTCATGTGTGAAGTTGGATTTGTTATTGGGTGTTGTCTGAGCTTGGGGTGTGATCTTTGGATTTGTTTTTGGGTGTTATTTGATTTCATTGTGTATTTGTCAGGATTTTTTTGGTGACATTTGGGTCATAGGGATGAGGTGATTGTCCCGTGTGGCGATGGGGCATACTCTTTTGTATATTAGATATGTGCTGTTAGTATGGTTGAGCTACAAACTCCTTTGATACAACAGGATGAGCAAATCTTTTGATTCAGGAGAGTCTAAATCACCTTAATTTTCAGCCAGATGTTGTGGCAGTCATGGCTGCTAAAATTAAACGGCTAATGATAGGCCTCGACATTTGGGGGGAAACAATCATCTGGTCATGTCGCTCAAAGGAAACAGTTAATGAGACACACCACATTTCTATCACGCCCCGCTTCCCAAAATGAACGGAAGCGAAACGTGACGAGGCCCGCTTAGGCCAGAGCTTTAGAAGCTCGGACCCAATAAGCATCTGTAGAGGTACAATTTTAAAAGATTCAGGTTCTTGCATTTTTATAGTTCGAAACAACAAAAGTACGGAAAAGATATTGCATTCATTAAATTAGAGATATGTTATCCAACAAGTACCAAGTCTAAAAGAAGCCTAAACATGGCAACAAAAGTTTAAAGACAAACCAAAAAGTAGCAACCTCAGAAAGTGGCGACTAAAAGACCTCAAGGTCTGATCCTCGTCAGGCACGAACTCTGATGACGACGTCCTCGGCTCCACGTACTCCAGTGAGTCTGCCTCGTCCACGAACTCTGTCTGAATACCTGACGTACAGCACCCAAGAAAAAGGAACTGTACGTCAAGTAAAGTCTACAAGAAGGGTTAGACTTTACTGCAAGTGCACCGAACTTAAACAACAGTTTACTGGTTGATTAGCATGCTGAGGTTCTTTTACACAACAGTTTACTGGTTGATTAGCATGCTGTGGTTATAACAGGGTAACACGACAGGAAGTAACGCAGCAGGAAAGTAGAGCGCGACAAGTAGTAGTCGTAGCGTGTGCTACCAACTACGGGACTAACCTACAGGTGTCAAGACAAGACGGGATGTGACAGGACAGGACAGGACAAGACGGGACAGGACAAGTAAGACACGAAAGGGTTCACGCCTTACGGTTCGAGGGGGATCAGACCCTCTTGCCGTGCGCACGCTCAACCCAACCCCAAACCCAGGAACTCGGGACAAGATTTACAGGGATCATTTTCGCGGAGGGAAACATCCGAAACGCCCGAAGGCTTTTTGTGTAACAGGGATCACTTCTGCTAGGAAAGCATCCGAAACGCCCGAAGGCTTTTTGTGTAACAGGGATCACTTCCGCTAGGAAAGCATCCGAAACGCCCGAAGGCTTTTTGTGTAACAGGGATCACTTCCGCTAGGAAAGCATCCGAAACGCCCGAAGGCTTTTTGTGTAACAGGGATCACTTCTGCTAGGAAAGCATCCGAAACGCCCGAAGGCTTTTTTTGTAACAGGACATGACATGATAAGTGTAGGGAGTTGTTATTCTAGGGTGTCCACACGCACGCACACGCAAGATAGTCCTATGATGTCAAAAGTTGTTGTTCTCAGGCTCAGACTTCGTCGTCAAGTCTGAGTCGTCACGGGTCGTCCCGGACGCTATCATTTCACGTCCGGTTCTCATCACACACAATCTAACAGTTCTACAAACTAGAACTAAGGCACGGTCAAAACGCAAGTGGGTACACTTGCCTGCGATGGCGAGTGTGTCGTCCTCTCGAATCGTCTCGTCCAGGCGTCGCGTCCGCGGTAGTCCGTCTGAAACAGGTCATGGCGACGATGTCAGGTCGCAATTTCATCAAGTCCTATTAGGGTTCGTGTCTAGGTTATCGGGGCTATCCTATTTTTCAATCATCAAAATTTTGGTGTTTTATCAACCTAAATCAACCACTACCCTATGTGCACAGAAAATTGGTCCGATGGTCGATTTCTACGGTGAGCAGCGTTTTACTGGTGCGGAAAAGTAAATTTAATTATAGTTGTCCAATTTTAGTTAAGGTTCAGTTTGCTACGGTGTGGGTTTCACTACGAGTTTAGAGCACTAACCTGGTGTGCAGAACGCGCATTTGAATCTGGCGTCGGGTCTGGAGACGGTGGCAGTGCTTGTGTCCCCGACTGCGGGTAGCGTAGTGGAGGTCGTCTCGGGATCGTCTCAGGATCGTGACGGCTGCGGGTAGCGCAACGGAACGTCTCAGGCAACGGTAATGGCAACGGATCACGATGTCGGAAGATTGTGAGCCCTGCGGCGTCAACGACGTCTCGACTACGGGTAGCGTAGTGAGACTCGTTCGGGCAGCGAACGGAAGTACGGGCAGCGAGTATGATCTGGCCGACGGTAACAACTGCGAGCATAATCTACACACGGCCTTACAACGTCATCGGAGTGTCAGGGTGACACCGGGAGCACGGATCAATGGCTCTCGACGTCGGGAGTCACGGCGTGCTGGCGCTGCGGCGAGGAGTGCGGCAGTGAGCGGCTGCAGCTCACTGCAGCGGCGGCGGGCGAGATATTCTGCGGCGGCTGCGCCGTGGATTGCGGTGGCGGCACGAGAGCGAGGTGCGACGGCGGGGGAAATCCGTGGATGCGAGGCGGCGGTGGATCGCTGAACGGAGGGGGCCTCGCGGGGGAGCCGGCAGCGGAATCTCGCCGGGGAGGCGCTCGGGGGTTGGGGACGCCGGAGCTGTGTCGTGCGGAGGCGGCGGCCTCGGATCGCGGCTGAGGGCGGCGATCTCACCGTGGCGGAGTACAGCAGCAGCGGGCGGCGGAGCTTGCGCTGGGGTTCACGGCGGTGCTCGCTGCGGATGCGAGAGGGGAAACACCGTAGAGGGGATCGGGGGTTCCCCGATGGGGTCGGAAGCGGGAGATCGGGGATCAACCGCGGCGGGGCGTCGCTGCACTGGATAGGGTCGGGGCCGGGTTGCGGGGTCGCCGGAGCGGCGGGATCAGGCGGCTGGAAGCCGTCGTCGGGTGGCGTGGTGGCGGATCGGAAGGAGGGGCATCGCGGCAGCGGGGATCAGCGCAGCACGGGAATCCACGGCGGAGCGATCGGATCGCGGCAGCGGAGCGGCGACAGGCGGCGCGGTGGCGGCGCGCTGAGCGAGGGGGAAGGCGACGAGGCGGCGCAGTGCGGGGAAACGAGGGCGAGGGGTCCGAGAAGGAGGCCGACGTCGCTCGGGCTCGGGGGATGCCGCGAGGGAGGAGGAAGATTGGGAATTTGGGGGAAGAGGCCGGCGGCGCTGAGGGGCAGCCGAGGAGGCGGGGGCCGGCGGCTGAGAGGGGAGCCGCGAGGAGAGAGAGAGAGACGTGCGTGGGGGAAATTGGGGGTTTATTTTAGGGGGCCGGCGGCTGAGATTGATTAGGGTTAGGGTTGAAGAATTGGGTTAGGGTTATATTATAGGATATATATAATGCTATGTGCCCTAGGGTTATAGTTAAAAGAAGAATTTAAAGGGGGTGTAAAGGGTGTAGAAAAAGGGGAATTCTCGAGGAGAGTAGAAAGAACAGTTTAAGAAATATTTAGAACAGATTTGATAAGAGATTTAGCCAGATTTGGCTAACGATTCGAATTTCTAATCTGATTAGGGCAAATCAACGGTCCAGATTTCTCCGAGCGATATCTTTCAATCCGAGCGTCAGAAAAATAATCCAAAAATACCGGGGCGATCGTGGAGACGAGACGCACAGATCTACGGAGCCTGATCATGTGTAACGCCTACCAAAAATTTATGTAAAATTGGAAACGGCGTTTCGAGTCAGATGACTAAAACGCCCCGATCATTTAAAGTCGTTTCGCACGAAAACGAGCCGTGAAAGACGTTCCCAAAAATTACTATAAAATTCAACACCCCAAAACGATCGCAACGGCATATCGCATCGCATATGCCGGAGCTCGGAAAAATCCAAATGGAATACGTGCATGATAAGGCACGTGCACGCAGGAAATACGAACAGTCGGAAAGCGGCCGTTACACTCTACCCACCTTAGAAATGATTCCGCCCTCGGAATCACTCATACTAAGACTAATTATAAAATCCATAAATACTTAAACCTATAACTCCCATCTTCCCCACATGGATCTCTAATCCTATCACTTCAATATCGTCCCTCAAATAATCCATCATAACCCTTCTTTACACCGGACAATGCCACGACTAAACTCACCTCATAATACTTAGCTATAAGCCCATCACTACTGTCCAAATTTCCAACTCCAAGTTCTCACAAAAGAATAATTATTATCACCGCTCAATAATATCTTTTAAATTTCTCGATTTCTTTCCAATATTAATCAATCACTAAAAATGATTTTCTAGTCGATCACCAATCCAAGACAAAACTTCGTCAATCTTACAACACCTTTCACGAATCAATAATCGTCGTGTCCTTAATACATTCCTTGTCATATCTTCCCATAAATTTATCCGCCAAATAATTGAACTATCAAAATCACATCTCATCCTACTCCCTATAACTAATCCCAACCAAATTAAGTCCGACTACTTAGCCATCCATTTATCTCAACACGTCGTATCATTCTCATAGCATTCTCACGTCAACTCGACAACCAAGTCTTAATGCTTATAATGTTCTACTCATTCTCATGATCATCCTAACTCATACTATACTCCGCAGTTACTCTTATCTATCACCTGTCCAGGTTTCATGTCTAATAAGTTATCATCTCCTCGCATATAATTTCATCCGACCAGAATTTCCCATTGAGTCCGTCTCACATCGGTATAAAAAAAATAAGTCTTGGACAGCTCAGTCCGTTCATCCGAAAGAAATCTATTCCAATATCCTTATTGTTCCAAAATCGGTTAATCATTGCTATAACAAATCTCATCTCACTCCAAGCCTACCTGCAAACAAAATCCTATAACGATAACAGATAGTCCCAATTAATATAACAACCATAAACACGAAAATTTTTTTTTTCTTTAAGGGGGAAAGAAGAGGAGGGAAAGAGACTTAAGGCCAAAGAAATAATTTAAAACTTTTGGAAAAACGTGTGGTGTTGCGGCAATGGGTGAGGGAGGATAAGTGATTTGTGATCTTGTGAGCTAGTTTCAAAACTTTAAAGATTTGGTTTAAAAGAAAACGAAGTTTTGATACAATCACATGCAGTCAAAGATAAACTATTCTATAATCGCGAAAAACTATGTCTAAGGAAATTGCATGCTATGACCCTATTCATATACGTATGAATACCGTCATTCAGACAACTTCAATCATATCATGGTTAACACTGAGTACACATTCAGTACATAAAAGGCGATCATCAAGATCCTAAAGATGACACACTCTTACATGTCTACACGCTCTACCTATACTCATGCATTACGACAACATCACCTACCAAGGGCCTACTCCCATACTGGAGATAACATGGACAACTACAAGAACTAATGTCTACACAACCGAAGGAAAAACAGAAGCCAGGAGTGTAACGAGATGAATCGGAAAGAACGAGTTCAAATAAGGCGGGATAAGGAGATAGTTGGTTGGATGGGACAAAAAATATTTCTCAAAATAATTAGATGGATGAAAGAAGAATTACGTGTAAAATATGATATCATATACTTTTATTCTTATAAAGATATGTAGGGAAAAGTGAGCAGATTGGTAAAATTATTATGATTTGGAAAAGAGTTAGATGAAGAAACAAAAGTAGGATGAGGTAGCGATTGTTTTGCAAAAGAAAATGAATTTACCCAAAGATTTTGAAATGTGGTCACGAAGAACATAGAACTGATATAATAACAATAAATATAATAATTGGAGTTCCCTCTAGTTTAGAAAATATTTTAAAAGTATGCACGGTAAGTGGTTGGTAATAGATCTTGTAGTCCAAAAAGTATAAATTGGATTATCAAAATGTTAACAAGGCTTTAAAGATGAAACACGAAAGATGCCGATTTGAAAATAGGTACGAGATAGTAAAAATAATTTTTTTACGACCAGAATTGGTCAAGGAAGGGATTCGAATGATCGACGATAATCGTCAGGAAAGCGATCACGTGAATCGGGGGAGAGAAATGTGATCGTATGATGAATGCACTTAGGATAGTATTCATGAAGCTACGATGGAACTCTGCGGTTGATAACACGAAAGGGTAATGATCTGGAAGACGCTAGAAGTCATGGATTCTAATTATCAGGTCGTCTAAAGATCAGGAGAACTCGGCGCTAAAATTTCCTAACGAGCTAAACTACAATCAGGATCTATGGGAGAATTTCCTAAGGGAATCAAGGTTACGTTTTGCTGGGCCCGAAGTCAACGGACCCGAGCGAACGACTAAAAGAAGGACTCTAGAAATCTAACACGGCCAGAATCAAGTGAGGGCTACTGGGGTATCCTAAGACGAGGATGACTACATCTTACCCAAGGCGTCCGACTATCCACCTGAGACGTCTACCTAAGTCTTCCTACTATCTAAGACTGGGAAACTAATTCAGACTTGTACGTGGATATCAAATGAATGCGGTACTTTTATTATTCCGAACTTTTGCAAGACCTACATGGGCCACCACCAAAACCTGTCACGCCCCGCTTCCCAAAATGGACGGAAGCGAAACGTGACGAGGCCCGCTTAGGCCAGAGCTTTAGAAGCTCGGACCCAATAAGCGTCTGTAGAGGTACCATTTTAAAAGATTCAGGTTCTTGCATTTTTATAGTTCGAAACAACAAAAGTACGGAAAAGATATTGCATTCATTAAATTAGAGATATGTTATCCAACAAGTACCAAGTCTAAAAGAAGCCTAAACATGGCAACAAAAGTTTAAAGACAAACCAAAAAGTAGCAACCTCAGAAAGTGGCGACTAAAAGACCTCAAGGTCTGATCCTCGTCAGGCACGAACTCTGATGATGACGTCCTCGGCTCCACGTACGCCAGTGAGTCTACCTCGTCCACGAACTCTGTCTGAATACCTGACGTACAGCACCCAAGAAAAAGGAACTGTACGTCAGGTAAAGTCTACAAGAAGGGTTAGACTTTACTGCAAGTGCACCGAACTTAAACAACAGTTTACTGTTTGATTAGCATGCTGAGGTTCTTTTACACAACAGTTTACTGGTTGATTAGCATGCTGTGGTTATAACAGGGTAACACGACAGGAAGTAACGCAGCAGGAAAGTAGAGCGCGACAAGTAGTAGTCGTAGCGTGTGATACCAACTACGGGACTAACCTATAGGTGTCAAGACAAGACGGGATGTGACAGGACAGGACAGGACAAGACGGGACAGGACAAGTAAGACACGAAAGGGTTCACGCCTTATGGTTCGAGGGGGATCAGACCCTCTTGCCGTGCGCACGCTCAACCCAACCCCAAACCCAGGAACTCGGGACAAGATTTACAGGGATCATTTCCGCGGAGGGAAACATCCGAAACGCCCGAAGGCTTTTTGTATAACAGGGATCACTTCCGCAAGGAAAGCATCCGAAACGCCCGAAGGCTTTTTGTGTAACAGGGATCACTTCCGCTTGGAAAGCATCCGAAACGCCCGAAGGCTTTTTGTGTAACAGGGATCACTTCCGCTAGGAAAGCATCCGAAACGCCCGAAGGCTTTTTGTGTAACAGGGATCACTTCCGCTAGGAAAGCATCCGAAACGCCCGAAGGCTTTTTGTGTAACAGGGATCACTTCCGCTAGGAAAGCATCCGAAACGCCCGAAGGCTTTTTGTGTAACAGGGATCACTTCCGCTAGGAAAGCATCCGAAACGCCCGAAGGCTTTTTGTGTAACAGGACATGACATGACAAGTGTAGGGAGTTGTTATTCTAGGGTGTCACACGCACGCACATGCAAGATAGTCCTATGATGTCAAAAGTTGTTGTTGTCAGGCTCAGACTTCGTCGTCAAGTCTGAGTCGTCACGGGTCGTCCCGGACGCTATCATTTCACGTCCGATTCTCATCACACACAATCTAACAGTTCTACAAACTAGAACTAAGGCACGGTCAAAACGCAAGTGGGTACACTTGCCTGCGATGGCGAATGTGTCGTCCTCTCGAATCGTCTCGTCCAGGCGTCGCGCCCGCGGTAGTCCGTCTGAAACAGGTCATGGCGACGATGTCAGGTCGCAATTTCATCAAGTCCTATTAGGGTTCGTGTCTAGGTT
Source organism: Scilla litardierei (assembly GCA_030789695.1). Taxonomy (NCBI): domain Eukaryota; kingdom Viridiplantae; phylum Streptophyta; class Magnoliopsida; order Asparagales; family Asparagaceae; genus Scilla; species Scilla litardierei. The sequence goes on from CM061142.1 coordinate 250,028,223, forward strand.
ATCGGGGCTATCCTATTTGTCAATCATCAAAATTTTGGTGTTTTATCAACCTAAATCGACCACTACCCTATGTGCACAGAAAATTGGTCCGATGGTCGATTTCTACGGTGAGCAGCGTTTTACTGGTGCGGAAAAGTAAATTTAATTATAGTTGTCCAATTTTAGTTAAGGTTCAGTTTGCTACGGTGTGGGTTTCGCTACGAGTTTAGAGCACTAACCTGGTGTGCGGAACGCGCATTTGAATCTGGCGTCGGGTCTGGAGACGGTGGCAGTGCTTGTGTCCCCGACTGCGGGTAGCGTAGTGGAGGTCGTCTCGGGATCTTCTCAGGATCATGACGGCTGCGGGTAGCGCAGCGGAACGTCTCAGGCAACGGTAACGGCAACGGATCACGATGTCGGAAGATTGTGAGCCCTGCGGCGTCAACGACGTCTCGACTACGGGTAGCGTAGTGAGACTCGTTCGGGCAGCGAACGGAAGTACGGGCAGCGAGTACGATCTGGCCGACGGTAACAACAGCGAGCACAATCTACACACGGCCTCACAACATCATCGGAGTGTCAGGGTGACACCAGGAGCACGGATCAATGGCTCTCGACGTCGGGAGTCACGGCGTGCTGGCGCTGCGGCGAGGAGTGCGGCAGCGAGCGGCTGCAGCTCACAGCAGCGGCGGTGGGTGAGATTTTCTGCGGCGGTTGCACCGTGGATTGCGGTGGCGGCACGAGGAGAGCGAGGTGCGACGGCGGGGGAAATCCGTGGATGCGAGGCGGCGGTGGATCGCTGAACGGAGGGGGCCTCGCGGGGGAGCCGGCGGTGGAATCTCGCTGGGGAGGCGCTCGGGGGTTGGGGACGCCAGAGCTGCGTCGTGCGGAGGCGGCGGCCTCGGATCGCGGCTGAGGGCGGTGATCTCGCCGTGGCGGAGTACAGCAGCAGCGGGCGACGGAGCTTGCGCTGGGGTTCACGGCGGCGCTCGCTGCGGATGCGAGAGGGGAAACACCGTAGAGGGGATCGGGGGTTCCGCGATGGGGTCAGAAGCGGGAGATCGGGGATCAACCGCGGCGGGGCGTCGCTGCACTGGACGGGGTCGGGGCCGGGTTGCGGGGTCGCCGGAGCGGCGGGATCAGGCGGCTGGAAGCCGTCGTCGGGTGGCGTGGTGGCGGATCGGAAGGAGGGGCATCGCGGCAGCGGGGATTAGCGCAGCACGGGAATCCACGGCGGAGCGATCAGATCACGGCAGCGGAGCGGCGACAGGCGGCGCGGTGGCGGCGCGCTGAGCGAGGGGGAAGGCGACGAGGCGGCGCAGTGCGGGGAAACGAGGGAGAGGGGTCCGAGAGGGAGGCCGGCGTCGCTCGGGCTCGGGGGATGCCGCGAGGGAGGAGGAAGATTGGGAATTTGGGGGAAGAGGCCGGCGGCGCTGAGGGGCGGCCGAGGAGGCGGGGGCCGGCGGCTGAGAGGGGAGCCGCGAGGAGAGAGAGAGAGACGTGCGGGGGGAAATTGGGGGTTTATTTTAGGGGGCCGGCGGCTGAGATTGATTAGGGTTAGGGTTGAAGAATTGGGTTAGGGTTATATTATAGGATATATATAATGCTATGTGCCCTAGGGTTATAGTTAAAAGAAGAATTTAAAGGGGGTGTAAAGGGTGTAGAAAAAGGGGAATTCTCGAGGAGAGTAGAAAGAACAGTTTAAGAAATATTTAGAACAGATTTGATAAGAGATTTAGCCAGATTTGGCTAACGATTCGAATTTCGAATCTGATTAGGGCAAATATACGGTCCAGATTTCTCTGAGCGATATCTTTCAATCCGAGCGTCAGAAAAATAATCCAAAAATACCGGGGCGATCGTGGAGACGAGACGCACAGATCTACAGAGCCTGATCATGCGTAACGCCTACCAAAAATTTACGTAAAATTGGAAACGGCGTTTCGGGTCAGATGACTAAAACGCCCCTATCATTCAAAGTCGTTTCGCGCGAAAACGAGCCTTGAAAGACGTTCCCAAAAATTACTATAAAATTCAACACCCCAAAACGATCGCAACGGCATATCGCATCGCATATGCCGGAGCTCGGAAAAATCCAAATGGAATACGTGCACGATAAGACACGTGTACGCTGGAAATATGAACGGTCGGAAAGCGGCCGTTACACTCTACCCACCTTAGAAATGATTCCGCCCTCGGAATCAATCATACTAAGACTAATTATAAAATCCATAAATACTTAAACCTATAACTCCCATCTTCCCCACATGGATCTCTAATCCTATCACTTCAATATCGTCCCTCAAATAATCCATCATAACCCTTCTTTACACCGGACAATGCCACGACTAAACTCACCTCATAATACTTAGCTATAGGCCCATCACTACTGTCCAAATGTCCAACTCCAAGTTCTCACAAAAGAATAATTATTATCACCGCTCAATAATATCTTTTAAATTTCTCGATTTCTTTCCAATATTAATCAATCACTAAAAATGATTTTCTAGTCGATCACCAATCCAAGACAAAACTTCGTCAATCTTACAACACCTTTCACGAATCAATAATCGCCGTGTCCTTAATACATTCCTTGTCATATCTTCCCATAAATTTATCCGCCAAATAATTGAACTATCAAAATCACATCTCATCCTACTCCCTATAGCTAATCCCAACCAAATTAAGTCCGACTACTTAGCCATCCATTTATCTCAACACGTCGTATCATTCTCATAGCATTCTCACGTCAACTCGACAACCAAGTCTTAATGCTTACAATGTTCTACTCATTCTCATGATCATCCTAACTCATACTATACTCCGCAGTTACTCCTATCTATCACCTGTCCAGGTTTCATGTCTAATAAGTTATCATCTCCTCGCATATAATTTCATCCGACCAGAATTTCCCATTGAGTCCGTCTCACATCGGTATAAAAAAATAAGTCTTGGACAGCTCAGTCTGTTCATCCGAAAGAAATCTATTCCAATATCCTTATTGTTCCAAAATCGGTTAATCATTGCTATAACAAATCTCATCTCACTCCAAGCCTACCTGCAAACAAAATCCTATAACGATAATAGATAGTCCCAATTAATATAACAACCATAAACACGAAATTTTTTTTTCTTTAAGGGGGAAAGAAGAGGAGGGAAAGAGACTTAAGGCCAAAGAAATAATTTAAAACTTTTGGAAAAACGTGTGGTGTTGCGGCAATGGGTGAGGGAGGATAAGTGATTTGTGATCTTGTGAGCTAGTTTCAAAACTTTAAAGATTTGGTTTAAAAGAAAACGAAGTTTTGATACGATCACATGCAGTCAAAGATAAACTATTCTATAATCGCGAAAAACTATGTCTAAGGAAATTGCCTGCTATGACCCTATTCATATACGTATGAATACCGTCATTCAGACAACTTCAATCATATCATGGTTAACACTGAGTACACATTCAGTACATAAAAGGCGATCATCAGGATCCTAAAGATGACACACTCTTACAGGTCTACACGCTCTACCTATACTCATGCATTACGACAACATCACCTACCAAGGGCCTACTCCCATACTGGAGATAACATGGACAACTACAAGAACTAATGTCTACACAACCGAAGGAAAAACAGAAGCCAGGAGTGTAACGAGATGAATCGGAAAGAACGAGTTCAAATAAGGCGGGATAAGGAGATAGTTGGTTGGATGGGACAAAAAATATTTCTCAAAATAATTAGATGGATGAAAGAAGAATTACGTGTAAAATATGATATCATATACTTTTATTCTTATAAAGATATGTAGGGAAAAGTGAGTAGATTGGTAAAATTATTATGATTTGGAAAAGAGTTAGATGAAGAAACAAAAGTAGGATGAGATAGCGATTGTTTTGCAAAAGAAAATGAATTTACCCAAAGATTTTGAAATGTGGTCACGAAGAACATAGAACTGATATAATAACAATAAATATAATAATTGGAGTTCCCTCTAGTTTAGAAAATATTTTAAAAGTATGCACGGTAAGTGGTTGGTAATAGATCTTGTAGTCCAAAAAGTATAAATTGGATTATCAAAATGTTAACAAGGCTTTAAAGCTGAAACACGAAAGATGCCGATTTGAAAATAGGTACGAGATAGTAAAAATAATTTTTTTACGACCAGAATTGGTCAAGGAAGGGATTCGAATGATCGACGATAATCGTCAGGAAAGCGATCACGTGAATCGGGGGAGAGAAATGTGATCGTATGATGAATGCACTTAGGATAGTATTCATGAAGCTACGATGGAACTCTGCGGTTGATAACACGAAAGGGTAATGATCTGGAAGACGCTAGAAGTCATGGATTCTAATTATCAGGTCGTCTAAAGATCAGGAGAACTCGGCGCTAAAATTTCCTAACGAGCTAAACTACAATCAGGATCTATGGGAGAATTTCCTAAGGGAATCAAGGTTACGTTTTGCTGGGCCCGAAGTCAACGGACCCGAGCGAACGACTAAAAGAAGGACTCTAGAAATCTAACACGGCCAGAATCAAGTGAGGGCTACTGGGGTATCCTAAGACGAGGATGACTACATCTTACCCAAGGCGTCCGACTATCCACCTGAGACGTCTACCTAAGTCTTCCTACTATCTAAGACTGGGAAACTAATTCAGACTTGTACGTGGATATCAAATGAATGCGGTACTTTTATTGTTCCGAACTTTTGCAAGACCTGCATGTGCCACCACTAAAACCTGCCACGCCCCGCTTCCCAAAATGGACGGAAGCGAAACGTGATGAGGCCCGCTTAGGCCAGAGCTTTAGAAGCTCGGACCCAATAAGCGTCTGTAGAGGTACCATTTTAAAAGATTCAGGTTCTTGCATTTTTATAGTTCGAAACAACAAAAGTACGGAAAAGATATTGCATTCATTAAATTAGAGATATGTTATCCAACAAGTACCAAGTCTAAAAGAAGCCTAAACATGGCAACAAAAGTTTAAAGACAAACCAAAAAGTAGCAACCTCAGAAAGTGGCGACTAAAAGACCTCAAGGTCTGATCCTCGTCAGGCACGAACTCTGATGACGACGTCCTCGGCTCCACGTACTCCAGTGAGTCTGCCTCGTCCACGAACTCTGTCTGAATACCTGACGTACATCACCCAAGAAAAAGGAACTGTACGTCAGGTAAAGTCTACAAGAAGGGTTAGACTTTACTGCAAGTGCACCGAACTTAAACAACAGTTTACTGGTTGATTAGCATGCTGAGGTTCTTTTACACAACAGTTTACTGGTTGATTAGCATGCTGTGGTTATAACAGGGTAACACGACAGGAAGTAACGCAGCAGGAAAGTAGAGCGCGACAAGTAGTAGTCGTAGCGTGTGATACCAACTACGGGACTAACCTACAGGTGTCAAGACAAGACGGGATGTGACAGGACAGGACAGGACAAGACGGGACAGGACAAGTAAGACACGAAAGGGTTCACGCCTTATGGTTCGAGGGGGATCAGACCCTCTTGCCGTGCGCACGCTCAACCCAACCCCAAACCCAGGAACTCGGGACAAGATTTACAGGGATCATTTCCGCGGAGGGAAACATCCGAAACTCCCGAAGGCTTTTTGTATAACAGGGATCACTTCCGCAAGGAAAGCATCCGAAACGCCCGAAGGCTTTTTGTGTAACAGGGATCACTTCCGTAAGGAAAGCATCCGAAACGCCCGAAGGCTTTTTGTGTAACAGGGATCACTTCCGCTAGGAAAGCATCCGAAACGCCCGAAGGCTTTTTGTGTAACAGGACATGACATGACAAGTGTAGGGAGTTGTTATTCTAGGGTGTCACACGCACGCACACGCAAGATAGTCCTATGATGTCAAAAGTTGTTGTTGTCAGGCTCAGACTTCGTCGTCAAGTCTGAGTCGTCACGGGTCGTCCCGGACGCTATCATTTCACGTCCGGTTCTCATCACACACAATCTAACAGTTCTACAAACTAGAACTAAGGCACGGTCAAAACGCAAGTGGGTACACTTGCCTGCGATGGCGAGTGTGTCGTCCTCTCGAATCGTCTCGTCCAGGCGTCGCGTCCGCGGTAGTCCGTCTGAAACAGGTCATGGCGACGATGTCAGGTCGCAATTTCATCAAGTCCTATTAGGGTTCTTGTCTAGGTTATCGGGGCTATCCTATTTGTCAATCATCAAAATTTTGGTGTTTTATCAACCTAAATCGACCACTACCCTATGTGCACAGAAAATTGGTCTGATGGTCGATTTCTACGGTGAGCAGCGTTTTACTGGTGCGGAAAAGTAAATTTAATTATAGTTGTCCAATTTTAGTTAAGGTTCAGTTTGCTACGGTGTGGGTTTCGCTACGAGTTTAGAGCACTAACCTGGTGTGCGGAACGCGCATTTGAATCTGGCGTCGGGTCTGGAGACGGTGGCAGTGCTTGTGTCCCCGACTGCGGGTAGCGTAGTGGAGGTCGTCTCGGGATCGTCTCAGGATCGTGACGGCTGCGGGTAGCGCAGCGGAACGTCTCAGGCAATGGTAACAGCAACGGATCACGATGTCGGAAGATTGTGAGCCCTGCGGCGTCAACGACGTCTCGACTACGGGTAGCGTAGTGAGACTCGTTCGGGAAGCGAACGGAAGTACGAGCAGCGAGTACAATCTGGCTGACGGTAACAACAGCGAGCACAATCTACACACGGCCTCACAACGTCATCGGAGTGTCAGGGTGACACCGGGAGCACGGATCAATGGCTCTCGACGTCGGGAGTCACGGCGTGCTGGCGCTGCGACGAGGAGTGCGGCAGCGAGCGGCTGCAGCTCACAGCAGCGGCGGCGGGCGAGATTTTCTGCGACGGTTGCGTCGTGGATTGCGGTGGCGGCACGAGAGCGAGGTGCGACGGTGGGGGAAATCCGTGGAAGCGAGGCGGCGGTGGATCGCTGAACGGAGGGGGCCTCGCGGGGGAGCCGGCGGTGGAATCTCGCCGGGGGAGGCGCTCGGGGGTTGGGGACGTCGGAGCTGCGTCGTGCGGAGGCGGCGGCCTCAGATTGCGGCTGAGGGCGGTGATCTCACCGTGGTGGAGTACAGTAGCAGCGGGCGGCGGAACTTGCGATGGGGTTCACGGCGGCGCTCGCTGCGGATGCGAGAGGGGAAACACCGTAGAGGGGATCGGGGGTTCCACGATGGGGTCGGAAGCGGGAGATCGGGGATCAACCGCGGCGGGGCGTCGCTGCACTGGACGGGGTCGGGGCCGGGTTGCGGGGTCGCCGGAGCGGCGGGATCAGGCGGCTGGAAGCCGTCGTCGGGTGGCGTGGTGGCAGATCGGAAGGAGGGGCATCGCGGCAGCGGGGATCAGCGTAGCACGGGAATCCACGACGGAGCGATCGGATCGCGGCAGCGGAGCGGCGACAGGCGGCGCGGTGGTGGCGCGCTGAGCGAGGGGGAAGGCGACGAGGCGGCGCAGTGCGGGGAAACGAGGGCGAGGGGTCCGAGAGGGAGGCCGGCGTCGCTCGGGCTCGGGGGATGCCGCGAGGGAGGAGGAAGATTGGGAATTTGGGGGAAGAGGCCGGCGGCGCTGAGGGGCGGCCGAGGAGGCGGGGGCCGGCGGCTGAGAGGGGAGCCGCGAGGAGAGAGAGAGAGACGTGCGGGGGGGAATTGGGGGTTTATTTTAGGGGGCCGGCGGCTGAGATTTATTAGGGTTAGGGTTGAAGAATTGGGTTAGGGTTATATTATAGGATATATATAATGCTATGTGCCCTAGGGTTATAGTTAAAAGAAGAATTTAAAGGGGGTGTAAAGGGTGTAGAAAAAGGGGAATTCTCGAGGAGAGTAGAAAGAACAGTTTAAGAAATATTTAGAACAGATTTGATAAGAGATTTAGCCAGATTTGGCTAACGATTCGAATTTCGAATCTGATTAGGGCAAATCAACGGTCCAGATTTCTCCGAGCGATATCTTTCAATCCGAGCGTCAGAAAAATAATCCAAAAATACCGGGGCGATCGTGGAGACAAGACGCACAGATCTACGGAGCCTGATCATGCGTAACGCCTACCAAAAATTTACGTAAAATTGGAAACGGCGTTTCGAGTCAGATGACTAAAACGCCCCTATCATTCAAAGTCGTTTCGCGCGAAAACGAGCCGTGAAAGACGTTCCCAAAAATTACTATAAAATTCAACACCCCAAAACGATCGCAACGGAATATCGCATCGCATATGCCAGAGCTCGAAAAAATCCAAATGGAATACGTGCACGATAAGGCACGTGCACGCAGGAAATACCAACGGTCGGAAAGCGGCCGTTACACCTGAGTATTCTCATTGTTAAACACTTGAAATATCATAAATATAAATGCAAGTTCTTTTTACAACTCCAAATAATTTCTTGAAAATTTGCTGAATATATAATTTGCACGTGGACATTGTCTGATTAGTCTCTTTGTTACACACATGAAATATCATCAATATAAAAATCAATTTCTTTTTGTTACACAACATTACTGATCAATTTGCATATGTAATACAGATCAATACAACTGGGTCATAACATTATTCAAGACTTGCTCGGCACCAACTTGTATATTCTCTCTGATGGATGGATGGCATCAAAAAATACGAAGGCTGACAAATTTTCACAGAACGGAGTGAGCGTGTTACACAACGGTCCCATTTCAATGAGCCTCATATCGCAACATCCTCTGGTTATCTCCACAAAACCTGCACTCATCATTTTAAAGACTTAGCTAACAATGCATATCCAGATAATATCCTGAATATTTTTAACAATTTTATGAGGTTCTTCTTCAAAAAAATTCTAATTTATAAATTGATAAATAAAATGACTTCTTAAATTGATATAAAATGGTGAAGCTCAAACTTTAAACTTGAAAGCTCCTACCAAATAATTTTCTTCCTAGCGTGCAAAAATGCTCCTACTAAAATGCTCAAACCTGGAAAAATTCTGCAAATAAAGAATGCATGTTAGCTTCTTGTGGTTCTTAAAATGGTGAAGCTCAAACTTTAAACTTGAAATCTCCTACCAAATAATTTTCCTCCTAACCTGCAAAAATGCTCCTACCAAAATGCCATAAGGATTACATTATATCACAATTTGTTAACCAAAAAAGCATACATAAACTGTAAATTTATCTAGTTGTGTCGAATAAGCAATTTCATTTTCTATCTCTTCCTCTCCTTAAGCTACATGTTCATTAAGAGTTCTCAAACAAAAATTTGCACATAAATTAGATCACATAAATTGTCAATTAATGCACATTATGAAAAATTGACCGGTGGTTACCTGGAAACCAAGCTAGCCACAATGTATCTGTTGAATAAGCAAGGAAATGAGAAATTGTCATCAGTTACATATCAGTGCTAAAAACAGCTTTCCGATACTATTGAAGCATCAAACAAATAATTTCATTCTGATACTCTTGAAAAAACTACAGCATGCTCCCCAATTAGAGGGGGCATACATGATTCATTTTGTTCAGAACTCAACATTCTTGTTTGTTTCTAAATGAACATCAGATAATAAGCTTTCATTTACATCAATTTAAGCATCAATTTAAGCACAAAGAAACAATCAACTCTGATAATAAGATTTCATTTACAGAGGTGCATATGACAACTATTAAACATCACCCAACGAAAACATTCAGATGAACATCAGACGTGAGATGAACTATTAAAATTACACAGTTTTTAAATAAACAAAAAATTAACAATTCAACCAAACTAATTACAAAGTTAGTGTACAAAAAAATTAACAATACAAAAAATAGAAAAAATTAACAATACAAAATAATTAACAATACAAAAAATACGCATGATCAAATTACTTAATTTTTACATATTAAATGATGAAAAGTTTAGCATCAAGAAAAAGATTATTTAAAAATCACATTAAAAGACCAAGTAATAAAGATCAAACACTACAGAACTGATAGATGAATCGCCTTTCGTTTTACCTGGATCGATCGCAATGGCGCTCGATAGAAATATAAATTCATGAGTATATATCAGAAATGGAATTTGCATTGTTGCATCCACCTCTTCATAGACATATACCTGATACAGCTTCCGATTCCAACTCACATGAGATCAAGATGCATGCAATTTTTTCAACAAAATATAGAAACAAATGCTTGATATCTTCTGACATCATGATGAATGCATTTTTCATCAAAATAAAGAGATTATAGTCTTACCATTACGGACACCACCAGAAGCCAAGGCACTGATATGTCCAAAAACAGCATATTCTTGGTCACTGTAATATCATACAGATCACAAAGCCTCTTGTTTCAGAGTGTTTTCTCACTACAAAGCGTTGACCGTGAACAACCCAGTTAACGTGGTCGAGGGGCCCGCTTGGGTCCCTCGGGGGCTTCGAGTCGGTGCAGATGGGGCGAGGGGGAGCCTCGGCCCTGGTTGAGATGCTCGGCCTCGGACGGATGAGCACGGACTCGGAGGTGGGACGACGAGGGGTAGCCTCAATCGTCCAGCTAGATGCGTAGTCAGCGAAGGGCGAGGGGAAGCCTCGGCCCTGGTTGACACGCTCGGCCTCGGTAGGATGTGCTCGGCCTCGGCGGTCGGTCGGTGAGGGGAAGCCTCACTCGTCCAGCTGGGTGTGTGGTCGGCGAGGGGCGAGGGGAAGCCTCGGCCCGTTGATCAGCTGTCCTCCTGCGTAGACGAGAACGCTCGTCAGGGGGCCGGACCTTGGGTCCGGCCAAATCCCCTCCGATGCCTAAGTCAGACATAGATCTGAAAGAGGAGGCCCGGCGGAGACGGTTCGACTCGTGAGGAGATCAGAACGGCGTCTCTCGGCGCGAGCGGGGGAGGAAGGAGATGAAATGGGGGAACTAGGTCGTTGATGGAGTACCTTAGGTTTTAGATACCTGAGATGCGGTCCCCTGTTTCGTCGTCTTCCTAGCCCTTTTATAGAGCCCCCAGCGTGATTGCCTCTGGCCCACGTCGCTCGTCCGCCCTCGATCGTGCCCCCTCAATCCGCCCCCCCGTCGCCGCTCCCTCCGCCATGCCAGCACCCCCCGTAACTGCCATTCAGTGGTAACGGGATCGGGGGAGCGGTTATCGTAGGAGTGGGCGAGTGACCAGCGTGTCATCGGGGCCGGGTCGGATCGACATTCAGGTGAGTCTCCCATTGGGCTTTATCGAGCGGGCCGGAGTGCGCAGATGGGCTTTTGACCGGCGGTCGGGTTCCTGGGCTCATGTATTTCGGGCCCCGGCCAAATAGGCGTAACAATTGCCCCCATCGGTCGGGTTGATCGGCTTCGGTCGGTTCGGCTCGGCCGATGTGACTTTCGCCGACTTAGATAGGCTCGCCAGTCGATGACGACTCATTTATTAGTCGTCATCATGAGTTGGCCCGTTCGATACTTTTAAGGCGCGGGCTCCGAAGCGCCGTCGGTCCTCTGATGCTGCCACGTGTAACGGCAAGCTTATCCCCACCGCTTGTGGGGTCGTCTTAAGTTGAGAAACCGATGGGTTCGTGAGCCGCCATCTCGTCGTCTTCTTATTTGCGCTGATCCCTATTCTTCCTCTGCTCTGCCTCATGTCGTCTTCCTCTGCCACGGGTTCGGGTCGTCCGGAGCGTGACGCCGCTCTGGCGGGTATCACTCCTTCGGCGATTCGTCGGCACAGGGGTGATCTCTCTGGGGTGCCCACAGAGGTCTTGTCGTGGCCTTCGTCGATCTGTGCCACCGCCATCGGGAGTCTGCGCTCCGCCTACCTGCTTCCGCCTTACTCGGCTCGTGCCCCTGAAGCTGACGAGCGGGTCTGCCTTCCTGGCTCCAACGAGGTCGGAGTATACGAGAAGTGTTTCTTCTTCGGGCTTCGTTTCCCGCTCCATCCTTTTGTCGTCGAATTCCTTCAGGCCCACAACGTGTGCCTGTGTCAATTCTGCCCCAACGCCGTCGGGCTCCTCGTCGGGTTCATTGTTGTCTGCATGCTGAGGGGAGTGGCGCCCTCTCTTCGTCTCTTTGCCCAGTTCTACCGCCTGAGCCACCACCAATCAGGGGCGTGGATTTACATCAGCTCCCGCCCGAAGATGACCCTGGTGTTGGGGTTGCCGAGCTCCTTGAAACGCTGGAAGGGGGAATACGTGTTTTTCACGTTCCCGTCGAGTGTACCCTTCCCGGTTCGGTGGGAGGCGGCCGGTGCAGTCATCCTCGATCTGGGTGAGCCGACGGTCGCCGAGCAACAGATGGCAAAGGACATGCTGGCGATTCCTGCGAGGGAGCGCTCGATTGACGTCCTTCTTAGTGACCATAACTTGTGTAAGATGGTGTGGCCCCTGGGTAAGCTTTTCCGAGTATTCGCCATTCGCGGTTGCCTGGGCTCTGCTTGGTCTCTCATTTCTCCTTTGAGTGCAGGTGGATTTCCCCTCGGTCCTTCTCCCGCCAGCACTCACGTGCAGGTCCCCGATCCGGATCTGCGCCGAAGGGATCATGTGCTGGAGGTCCGGAAGAAGCAGCGGGTCGTGGCCGCGACAGGAGGCTCCAAAAGGAAGAAGGCACCGTCCCCCTCTCTCCCCTTGCTGGGGTCTTCCAAGAGGATCCGTGAGGAGGTTGAGGGGGTTGATGTCCTACGGACTGCCGATCAACCTCAACCTGCCCCTGTTGAGGTTGCATGGCCGTGGGTCGGCCCTTCACCTCTCCCGGACGGCTCTCTCCCTGATGCCTACGATCGGTATCTTGGCACGTTCCGCTCCACTCCTGGCGAGTTCCCTTCGTCGGGGGAGGGCCTTCTTCGTCCACGCTTCCCTGTGGGGGAGAAGGAGTCAGTGTTTTCGAGCCGTGGAGCCGCCGTTCGAGTGGCCGAGAACAGTTGTCTCCCTCCCGATCAGGTTGTGTTGGACGGAGTCAGGGGTGACTGTTTGGCCACCTTCGTGATTCAAGCTGGCCAACAGGTAGAGTGTCTCTGCCCGTCCTCCCTTCCTCCAGCCGCTTTCGCTGTCTTACCTTCGTTGCCTTGGTGCAGTTGTCCTCGGTCGGTCTCTCAATGAGGCGTCAATTTGCGGCGCTTCCCAAAGCCAAATCTGATGCCGGGCGAGGCCCTGAGACCCCCGGCGAGGAGGGGGAGGCAGGTCAGTTAGAGGAGGTGCGGGTCCAGTCCCTGCAGTCTCGCATAACTGAGCTGTCCTCTGCCCTTGAGGAGGCGGACCGGGAGAGGGCCTTGGCTCTGACAGCAAAGTCGGAGGCCGAGGCGCGGGTTGCCGAGGTCTTGAGAGGCGTCGACGCGTCTGGGGGAGCCGAGCAGACCCCCGTCCCCGCTGTTGCCTCCGAAACCTTGGAGCTCTCTGATCATCTGGAAGCGGCAGAGGAGCAGGCGAGGGTCCTCCTGGCTCAACTTGGCGAGAGATCCCAGGAGATCGAGAAGGAGAAGGCGGAGCACCAACGCCAGATCGAGACCTTAGAGGCCCGGATGCGTGGGCTTGAGGAGGTGGATCCGGCCCGGATCGCTGAGGATGCCATGGCGGAGTATGCCACCTCCTTCGTGGAGACCGCCTTGTCGGAGGCGTTCGAGAAGGGCTTCGCCCGGTGTCTGTCCGAGATCCAACTGAAGTTCCCGCTCTCGGGGGTCAACTTCGAGGCTCTCCGGATGTACCCTGACGTCAAATGGAGTGTGGGGGAAGATCCCAGTGGACCGCCAGCCTGTGGCTCCACCGGTGCCCCCGGAGAAAGAATGAGGGAGGGGAATGCCCCTCGGCCTCTTCCTACCTCTCTCTGTATATATTTTTGCTTTATCTGGAAAGGAATGAATTTAAAATAGATTTATTTCATAGTAAACGATACATCTATTGAAAGTACTTGCGTAAATGTTTCGCATTCCAGGTGTGAGTGAGAATCCTCCCCTCCATTTTGGCTAGTCGGTAGGCCGCGGGTCCGAGGACCTCGACGACTTTGTAGGGCCCCTCCCATCTAGCCGCGAGCTTCCCTTTGCGAGCGGTATCGGGGTTGAAGCCCGCCTTCCGGAGGACCAGGTCTCCAAGGTGGAAGCTTCTTCCTCGGACCCGAGCATTGTAGTATCGGGCCACCTTCTGCTTCTGGCGGATGATGGTGGCCAGTGCTTGCTCCCGTCGCTCGTCGAGGAGCTCCAGACTGAGCCCCAGACCCTGCGAATTCCTGTCTTCGTCGAAGTATTTGAGGCGGAGAGATTCTTCGCCCAATTCAACCGGCACCACTGCCTCGGCCCCGTAGGTGAGCATGAACGGGGTCTCACCAGTGGCCTCCTTGTGGGTCGTCCGATATGACCAGAGTATCCCGGGGAGCTCCTCTGGCCAGTTCCCTTCGGCGTCTTTCACTTTCTTTCGGAGGGGCTCTATGATGCATTTGTTGGCCGCTTCCGCCATTCCGTTGGTCTGGGGGTGCGCTACAGAGGCGAAGAGAAGCTTGATTCCCCACTCCTTGCAAAAATCCTTGAACCCTGCGGAGTCGAACTGCTTCCCGTTGTCAGTGACGATGGCCCGTGGCACTCCAAATCTGGAGATGATGGAATTCCACATGAAGCTTTTCGCCTTCTTCCACGTGATGGTTGCCAACGGTTCGGCCTCGATCCATTTGGTGAAGTAGTCCACCGCCACAATCAGATACTTTCGCTGCCCTCGGCCTGGTTTAAACGGTCCGAGGATGTCGAGCCCCCATTTCGCAAAGGGGACGGGGCTCACGATGGGGATGAGATCTTAAGGGGGAGTCGAGGTGTGGTGGGCATACCTCTGGCATTCTTGGCATTTTTGGACGTAGCTTGTTGCGTCTTGGGCCAGGGTCGGCCAGTAGTATCCCTGCCTCAAGATCTTCTGCGCGACTATCTTGCCCCCGTGGTGATTCCCGCAGATCCCTTCGTGAACCTCCCGTAGGACGTAGTCAGCTTCCTGCGGCCCGATGCACTTCAAGTATGGGAGGACATCCGTCTTGGTCCAGCGTCTCCGGTAGAGCGTCCCCTCATGGATTACGTATCAGAGCGCCTTCCTCTCCAAGGTTCGGCGTTCGTCCCAATCTGTCGGCACCTCCCCATGAGTGAGGTACCGTATGATCGGGTCCATCCAGGTGGGTTCTTGGTCGATTGCCATCATCTCCTGCTCTTCCGTGCTGGGGGATCGCAGATTTTCCACGTAGATGGTGCGGCCCAGCTCCTTTGGCGAGGACGAGGCCAGTTTTGACAACGCGTCGGCCCGCGCGTTCTCCGATCACGGGAGGTGCAAGACTTCCACGTTTTTGAACCTAGACAACGCGGCTCTGGCGACAGCGAGATATCTCTGCATCGCCTCCTCCCGCGCCTCGTAACTCCCCAGGAGTTGGTTGACGATGAGCTTCGAGTCGCTGAGGAGGCGGATGGACTCAGCCCCGAGCTCCAGGGCCAGCCTTAGGCCGTTGATCACCGCTTCGTATTCCGCCACGTTGTTGGTGGCGGGGAACTCAAACCGCAACACGTATTCCATAATTTTCCCTTCCGGAGATCGGATCGCAATCCCTGCCCCGCCTCCCGTCTGAGTGGCCGATCCGTCCACATGGACGATCCACGCTCCTGGGACTCCTGGCTGGAGGTGGTCAGCCGAAAGAAAGGACAAGGGTCGGGAAATTACCGTTGCTGAGCCTTCTTCCTCCGGGGGCCATTTCCTTGCGTTGTGCACTCATCGATGAAGTCGGCCAGGGCCTGCCCTTTGATGGCCGTGCGTGGCTTGAATCGGAGGTCGAACTCGCTCAACTCCACCCCCCAGTTTAGCATCCTCCCCATTCGATCGAATCTTTTGAGGTTCTGCTCCAGTTGTGAGTCGGTCAGGATCAGGATGGTGTGGGCTTGGAATTAGGGTCGGAGCCTTCGCGCTGAAAGAACGAGGGCGTACGCCAGTTTCTCCATGGGCGAGTACCGCACCTCTGCCCCCTTCAAGATCCGGCTCGTGTAGTACACCGGCCACTGCACCCCGCCGTCTTCCCGGATCAGCACCGAACTCACTGCTTCCTCTGCGCACGCCAGGTAGAGGCTGAGTGACTCCCCTTCCCGTGGCTTGGACAGGAGAGGCGGGCGGCGGAGGTATTCTTTGAGATCCGCGAACGCGTGGGTACAGTCTTCGTCCCATAATATCGCCTTCCCACTGTCTGAAGGTTCCGCGATCGCTTTCCTCAGGACCTTGAAGAAGGGGAGCGATCTTTCTGCTGATTTGGAAAGGAATCGCCCTAGGGCTGCGATGCGCCCGTTCAGCCTCTGCAGCTCTTTGATCGTCGTCGGCTCACGCATGTTGATTAGCGCCTCGATCTTGTCAGGATTAGCTTCAATGCCACGGTTAGTTATCATAAATCCTAGGAACTTGCCAGATCTTACCCCAAATGTGCACTTCGCGGGGTTGAGTCGAATGTGGTGTCGCCGCAACCGCTCGAAGGTCTCCGGAAGGTCGGCGATGTGGTCTTCCGGTCGCCTTGACTTGACAAGCATGTCGTCGACGTAGACTTCCAGGTTCCTCCCGATCTGGGAGCTAAAAACCTTATTGACCATTCTCTGGTAGGTGGCCCCCACGTTCTTTAAGCCAAAGGGCATCTTCTTGTAACAGTAAGTTCCCCGGTACGTCGTGAAGGCTGTCATTTCTTCGTCCCGGGGGTCCATCTGGACTTGATTGTACCCTGAGTAAGCGTCCATGAAGCTGAGCATCTCGTATCCCGAAGCGTTGTCCACCAAGTGGTCGATGCGCGGCAGAGGGTAGCTGTCCTTGGGACAAGCCTTGTTGAGGTCACTGAAGTCCACGCACATTCGCCACTTCCCGTTGGGCTTCCTGACCATCACTACGTTCGACATCCATTCCGGGTACCAGACCTCTCGTATGAAGCCGGCGTCCAGGAGACGCTCCACCTCCTCGGAGGCCGCCTTCATCTTCTCGCCGCCCAGGTTCCGCTTCTTCTGCCTGACCGGCTTGAAGTTGGGGTCGGCGTTGATCTGGTGGACGATCACCTGGGGGTCTACGCCGGGCATGTCCTCCGGTGACCAAGCAAAGATGTCTAGGTTCGCCTCCAGGCACTCGACCAGTTGATCCCTCGGGTCATGGCTTAGCCCTCTCCCGATCGAGACGAACCAGCCCTCAACGTCCGTGACTGGGATCTGCTCCTGTTCCTCCGCCGGGGTGGGCCTCGGCCCGTCCCTTAGGTCGAGCGCGGCCATCCGGTCGGCCAGACGATCTTCAGGACTCCCCTCCGCCAGTTGATAGTAGGCATTCGGTCTTCCCGCGTCGCCTTTGACTTGACCCATCCCCCGGGCGTTCGGAACTTGATAGTCTGATGGAGGGTCGAGACCACCGCGCCGATGGCGTTGAGAAGGGGTCGGCCGATGATCCCATTGTACTCCGATCCAATCCCCAGTACGATGAATTCCACCGCCAGGGTCACCGAGTCCGATGGGCCTCCGAGCGTCACCGGGAGATGGATCGTCCCGATGATGGGGGCGGAATGACCTGTGAATCCTACCACGGGACCTGAACGAGGTCGCAAGTCCTCCCTCCGCCGTCCCATCTTTTCCAGGGTTGACATGAAGAGGACGTCACAGGAGCTACCGGTGTCGACGAGCAGTCGTCGTACAATGGTTGTGTCTATGATTACCGACACCACCAAGGCTACGTCCGAGCTACGTGCCGTTACAGACGTGCTCGGTCTTACGACCGGTAGGGACAGTGAGGGTCCCCCGGTCCTCTCCTCATGATCCTCCTCGCGTTGGGCCTGGGCCCACTCTTGCCAACGATGGCGGGCCCTGTCGCTTCGCGTCAAAGCCTTGCTCTCCTTTCGTCGAGACGGGCGGAGACGCGTCATCGCCGGTGTGGTTTGTTTCTTCGTGGGACCGTTCGTTCCCACAGATGGCGCCAGATGTTTCAGAGTGTTTTCTCACTACAAAGCGTTGACCGTGAACAACCCGGTCAACGTGGTCGAGGGGCCCGCTTGGGTCCCTCGGGGGCTTCGAGTCGGTGCAGATGGGGCGAGGGGGAGCCTCGGCCCTGGTTGAGACGCTCGGCCTCGGACAGATGAGAACGGACTCGGAGGTGGGACGACGAGGGGTAGCCTCAGTCGTCCAGCTAGATGCGTGGTCGGCGAAGGGCGAGGGGAAGCCTCGGCCCTGGTTGACACGCTCGGCCTCGGTAGGATGTGCTCGGCCTCGGCGGTCGGTCGGTGAGGGGAAGCCTCACTCGTCCAGCTGGGTGTGTGGTCGGCGAGGGGCGAGGGGAAGCCTCGGCCCGTTGATCAGCTGTCCTCCTGCGTAGACGAGAACGCTCGTCAGGGGGCCGGACCTTGGTTCCGGCCAAATCCCCTCCGATGCCTAAGTCAGACAGAGATCTGAAAGAGGAGGCTCGGCGGAGACGGTTCGACTCGTGAGGAGATCGGAACGGCGTCTCTCGGCGCGAGCGGGGGAGGAAGGAGATGAAATGGGGGAACTAGGTCGTTGATGGAGTACCTTAGGTTTTAGATACCTGAGATGCGGTCCCCTGTTTCGTCGTCTTCCTAGCCCTTTTATAGAGCCCCCAGCGTGATTGCCTCTGGCCCACGTCGCTCGTCCGCCCTCGATCGTGCCCCCTCAATCCGCCCCCCGTCGCCGCTCCCTCCGCCATGCCAGCACCCCCCGTAACTGCCATTCAGTGGTAACGGGATCGGGGGAGCGGTTATCGCAGGAGTGGGTGAGTGACCAGCGTGTCATCGGGGCTGGGTCGGATCGACATTCGGGTGAGTCTCCCATTGGGCTTTATCGAGCGGGGCCGGAGTGCGCAGATGGGCTTTTGACCGGCGGTCGGGTTCCTGGGCTCATGTCTTTCGGGCCCCGGCCAAATAGGCGTAACACCTCTCAACCTTGTTCCCGGCATACAGATAGCCAAATCAATTATCATTATCCAATCACTTAGTACAACCTAACAAACATGCAGAAGATTACTTTACAAACACATATTACAGAAAGAACATAATATTCCTTTATTAGCAGTCAAGGGCGGAGATACCAGAGGGTGGTAGTTCTCAGTTCCATCAGTCAGAATATTGTACACCTAACTCATCGAATAGTTTCCAACGACAATACTGTTAGCCTTCACATGCTTGGCATAGGCCTTGAATCCAGTTGACTAAGCTTGCTTTAGGGCCACAGCAAGAGCACCAATCTGGTGATTATAGGGACCACCCTGGAGAGATGGGAACACTGCAAAGTTGATCTTTTCTTCAAAATCATAGACTGCATCACATCGGCTGGCTGGCACTGCTCAAGAGGCTTGGGATCCTTCCTGAGCATACCCGATCTTGGACATTGGAGATTCTTATGGTTTGTGGTTGTCACAACATCACATTATTCAAAATGATTTGCAGCTTCCTACATCAGAGGAAATGCATTAGAACTGAGAACTCAAATGGATGAAGAAAAAGCATATATAATTTAAACAGATTCATGAGATGTAGTATGGACCTTCATTCTCCTAACATTGCATATGGCATTTAGACTAATGAAGCAAAGCGGGATCCAGAATGGCACCAACCTCAATGTACTTTAAGTCGTCACAGCATTTGATATGAGGGATGCAGATCAAGAAGAAGGTAATGAATCCTTTTGTTTTCTTTGGATCCAGTTAAAGTTGTCACAATAATAAACTACATAAGCAAATGTCTATAAACAATTGAAAATGTTAGATATGTGATATTTAACTTAAAATAAATAGCTCTATTGAAATACAAACCAGATCTAGAGTGCCAAGTATTTCATTGATGATGCAAATAATTCGCACGGAGATCTTCTTTGTGAAGATCATAGGGTATTGAAGAATGCTACCAAGTTCTTTATACGATAAAATTCATAAATGTTCAATTTAACTCGAGTTAATTCTAATAGAGAAAGTATTGATCCATGCCATTGCCACCAAAATCTTTTTACAATAAAACACATCAAATCCTATTAAACTCTTGATTTAACTCATAAACTCAACAATTAAATTGGGAACCACTGCTGTATTATTAAATATAAGAGATCTATTGAGATCCAGATCAGATATGACATGAAACAATCAACTCAGATCTGATGAAAAGTTTAGCATCAAGAAAAAGATTATTTAAAAATCACATCAAAAAACCATGCACCAACTAACAGTGGAAGGAGGAGAAAGGTATCAACATGAATATTGAAACAAATATGAAGCTACAAATTTTGCAACATGCCACAGAACAGATGGAGGATATGTGCATAAAATTTATGGAATGAGCTACTCCGTTCATGTTTTGAACGAATATCTTCATGACTTGATGAATTATCAATCAGAAAATTTTTCAGTGTAATAATTTTCAAGGGACTGGAAATCCAAACACCCACAAAGTCCAACAACATAAAGTGCCAACAGTTAATGTAATATCATTATCATCACTATACTTTGAAGTGCTAACAGTCCAACAACAATCCAGTCAGAAGTTTTATTACTATACTGTGAAGTATTCAAATGTGCTAACAGTTAATGTAATCTCACTGTTATCATTTATCATTAAAAGATCAAACACTACAGAACTGATAGAGGAAGCGCCTTTCTTTTTAACTGGATCGATCGCAATGGCTCTCGATAGAAATATAGATCCCAACAATACTCCTCAAGTAGTCTTCTTTTACCTCATACTATGCACCATACCATACTCGAAGTATAATAACCTATAATATTATTTTGTCAAAACATATTTTTAGAGTTACCATGTCCATTTTAATTTCGAACAGCTAAAATCTTGCAAAAACAACATGGATATGGATTAATTATAAAACCATAAAATGTGGCTTAAATCTGCCACTATAGTTTATATTAAATCTACCTTTTGATAGGAGAATGAAAACAATCAAACATCCCATGTAATACAGCAAGTTGCTTACCTTAATGGAGTCAAGTTTACCAGACTCAAGTGCAGCTGGCAACTGCATAAAATAGTGATTTGCTTGATTCCGATACTAATACCTCATTAAGCCAATCGGACTACACTACTATCAGTGTAAAGTGAGTGATTAACTTAGTTTGACTGGAAAGATCATCATCCACAATGTTCTTATTTCCTTGCATTTACTTCATTATGTATTGATGCCTTTTGCAATTTCATAAGCCAACAATGTTGCGCATCAGTGTGCACTTTTTGTTCCAGCAAGTACTATAATGGTTTGTGATCAATTTTGATCATAAAGATCTTGTCAAGTAGTTACTGCCTCCATTGATGCACTGTTTTGGATTATGGTTAGCAGCTTTTGTTCATAGGCAGAGAGTTGTAACTACCTTCTTTTGAACTCATGTTTGTAAAAGGTAATTGGATGTTCAGATTGCATCAAGACTGACCCTATCATCACTTTTTATGACAGTCTTGAGAAAAGTTAAGCTCCTTAGGTGTAGTTAATGCTTCTTTCACCATCTCAAATGATACTTGAGCTTCATCTACACATTTGAATGACATCTTTATCTGTGCAATTAGAGGATCAACAATATGGTGATAGTTCTTAATTAACTTCAGGTGGTATCTTCACATATCTAGAATTTATGGCATAATCAATAACTGTCCTGTGCTATTAAAATTTTTTCTCATATTTTTGTGCTAGTAAAGAACCGATTTAAATCCTTTACTTGATCCAAGATCTTCATATCCATCAGATATCAACCATGGAACTAACAGTATATGTGTTGTCTGAAACGAATACAGAATATCTATACTACATAAATCATCATATGGATATGTGGATAATCGAAATACTGTGAAAATATGAACTAAATAAGCCATAGAGATGACTACATATAATGAATTAGTAACATTAAATGGATTAAAGGAATCAATAATTCATACAATAAATATCTTACCAAAATACTGAGGCAACTTATATACATGCATCTCAAAAAACATGTTGCTTTGTGATTCTTGTAAACCCAATCATTTGTGCATTAAACTATTTATTTGTTGGTCAATATTTGGTATCAAATATGTCTAGCATACATAATGTGCCACCTATTGTGATGATTCAATAACGGAGTCCCTTCATAAAGGATCCATGCAGAATACGGTGGTAACCTCGATTTGGAGTTAACTCTTTATCGGGTACACATCAACAACTTGATCAACAACGGACTTGAATATCGTCTTCTGATTGTATGTATCACTGATTGAAAAACTCATTAAACTTTAAATAAAAATAAAAATCAGAACCAAATCGTCAATGCACGAATCAAAGTTCAAAACTTTACAAAAAAACTACATACCTGAATTCGTTCGCTGAGAGATTCACAGAGCAACAAAAAGCGAGATGATCCAGCAACGCACCTCAATCTCAAACACAAATTAAACCATGCAAATGAATTCAAGTTCAATCTCAAATACAAATTAAACCCTACACAATCTCAAACACAAATCAGTGCCGTCCAGCCTGCCTCAAACACAAATTAAACCAATTGTCCAACAACGCACCTCAATGCCAGTGGGTTCAACCAAATGTCCAGCAACGCACCTCAAATGCCCTGCGAGAAGGATGTTGATCAGCAATTTCACAACACGAACCCTGCGAGAAGTTGGGGCGAGAAGAATGCTGAGGGCTTCGTCCTGTTGTTTGAGGACTTTTCTCAGTAATCGATGTTTTTGTTTCCTTTTTTGACTCATGAAACCCTGGCAACAATGGAGGTGAACGGATAGGGTTTTTTCTGGACAAAGAAGGCGTAGTGGAAATAAAGGCGAGGGCTGTGTCTTCTTCAAAAATAAGCAACAGCTTCAAATATTCCACGTGAGGGCCGTGTCTTCTTCAAAAATACTCCACCCACCCCCAAGAATTTCCATGCGAAATGATTCGGAGGGCAGCATCTTCTTCAAAAATTTCCACGCAACCCGCTGAGATTTTCCCCCAAAATTTCAATTTCTTCCCCCCCAAGCGGGTGTAGCAATTAAATCTGTGTGGTTGCTTTATTGTGGGACTTGTATATTTCAAATACTCCCCTCAAGAATTTAGCTTCCCCCCAATCAAATGAGAGTGTGCAGATCCGAGGGAAAAAAATTCAAACTTAAAAAATCAAACCGCATTTAGCTTTCCCCCCCAATTTCAAACCATTTCATATTGTCCTTGAAATTGAAATTTTCAAACACCCCCCAAGTTTCCCCCCAAAGTTTGTCCTAGTCATCAACTTATATCCCTTATCCATTTTCTCTTATCCAATTTCTCTCATATTATCCAATTTCTCTTATCTTATCCAATTTCTCTTAACAACATCCCTCATATATACCCAATTTCTCATCTCTTATCAAAAACTCTTATACAAAAACCCATGATAACATCCCTATTTTATAGTGTGTATATATATGCGTGTGTGTGTGTATATATATATGATATCACATTTTGGCTTTTTACTCTCTGATGTGATCCTTGTGTATATGTTGTGCAATCTTGTCTCTCTTTGTGCTCTTTTATTTATATGGTGTGTGGTGAGTCATTTTGCATGCTTAATGTTCATATTAAACTCTCATTCTTTTAGTCAACTAGAATTTCTATTTTTGATGGGTTTTTGATATGTATTACTGTGATGCACCTTCGTGTTTTCTCGATTTTCTTTTGGTATCACATTAAATATGTATCACACACGTTAGACTCTCATGATAGTTTTAGTGTTATTAAGCACTATTGTTGTTGTTTCTCTACTCCTTGTTTTTGGATAATGCCATAGGGGGAGAGAAATAAACAAATCATAATTTTGTGCTAAGTATAATCTAATCTTGAATCTAAGATTGAAGTTCCCTTAGATTCAGGGGGAGTAAGATATAACGAATTTGGATTCTAAAATTCTAAATTTCTAATCTTGATATCATTTCATTCCTACGTATCTTACATATTTTCTTTAATTGATCATTATATGCCCTTATTTATATTGACTAATTTGATTAGCATCTAATTAGGGGGAGTAAGTATTTTTAAGCACAATTATTTATCTTTTTGTTTATGATTGTTTGTCATCACCAAAACGGGGGAGAATGTTGAGTATTGGACTTCACCTTACTTGGTTGTGATGATGAGCAAACATAAATACTTGTGACTAATCCCCTACTTGCAGTTAATCCATTGCCTACGCATATCATGAAGATCAATTAGAAATGAATGTCACTCAAGGATCAATCAAAGCTCGTAAAGTCGATTGGATGATCGAAGATGAAGATAGAAGCTTCAAGAAGACTTCAAGATTATTTAATAGAAAGAAGAGAGGCAAAAACAAATGTAATCCTTTTATTCTATTCTACTTTCTTATTAGAATGTATCTTAGAAGTAGAATTATGGTGGAGCATACACACATCTTCCATTCTATCCTAGGAAAGCATTAGAACTCATTTCCTAGGCCTTCAATTCTTAATTCTCAAGCATGTGCATTTTGGAGTTTTAACAGGCGACTGCTGAACGATTTACATGCACCTGTCTCCATACACGCGCCTGAGATT
The DNA here is from genome assembly GCA_030789695.1 of Scilla litardierei. Classification (NCBI taxonomy): domain Eukaryota; kingdom Viridiplantae; phylum Streptophyta; class Magnoliopsida; order Asparagales; family Asparagaceae; genus Scilla; species Scilla litardierei. The sequence continues at coordinate 250,052,631 of CM061142.1, forward strand.
TGTTCTCTAGTTGTCTATTATGCACATACTTTTTCACTGGTTTCCTTGGGCTTTTTGCTATAACTCTCATCATGCGATTGATGTGCAATGTACATGTGCTTGTCCAGTTACAGGCGCATGTGACTGTTAGTCAGTCGCATGTCTCCTAGCCCAAAAGTCCATAGTCTTGCAACATTTGCACTTACGTCTGTAGGCGATGTAAGAAGGATTTACAGGCGCCTGCCCATGACACAGTCGCCTGTCCCAGCTTGTCAAACTTCCCTAGTTTTGACAACTTTCGCACTTGCGCCTGCAGGCAATGTAAGAAGGATTAACAGACGACTGCCCATGGCACAATCGCATGTATATTATTCTATAGTCGCCTGTCTTATCTTCCCAAACTTCTTAAGTTTTCACCACTTACGCACTTAGGCAGGCAATCGCCTGTATAAGGTTTTTCAGTCGCCTGTTGGTTTACAGGCGCATGTCCAACCGTCATCGGTCGACTGTCCTACATGGTAAGTTACTATTTGAATTCTCAGATACCCTCTGACACAGTGCAACAGGCGACTGTGAGTTACTCATCAATCGACAGTCTGGCGTGTAATTTCTAAACGTTGGCTTTTTATAGATGGATTTCAAAGTAAGTTTTGGGTATTTTGCTTGAGGGGTTTAGAGAACTTATAAAAGGATCTCCTACTGTTCCGTTGGAGATCTCTTGAACCCTTGAAACCCTTTAGAATTCTTTGATATCATCTCTAAGCTATTAAGCCCTCATTTTCTCCAAGCCCTAGAATCTCATTCTCTCTTGCTCTCCAACTTAGAATCAAAGTTAATATCCTCTAGGCATTTGGTAGTGACAAGAGAAAGGTCTTCACTCTCTTCTTGGAAGAGATCAACACTCACTTCACTTTGCTCCTTCAAGTTCTACTTCAAGGCATAGGTGTTTGTAAGTGTTTACATTTCGAATTTCATTATCTCGTATTTCGATTTCACTCTCGGTTTGTGAGAGTGGGTTTGCTTGATCACAAGTTATGGGAGTCAAGGACATCGATTGTTTTTTCGATTACACTTGTAGGGTTGCTACAAATGGTTTTAAAGGAAACCTCAAGTTAGGGTTCTAACTTGAGTATCCGGAGGTATCCCGGTGGAATGGACGTAGGATTACCGGGAATAAGTCGGAATTGGACTTGGGTAATCCGAACCCTTGAAACATCTCATTGTTAGCTTGTCTCATTTTGGATTAATTTATAATTCCGCATTTATTGTTGGTTTGGGATTTAAATTGGTATAACTATCGTTTAACTTTTATAAACACTATTCCACCCCCTTCTAGTGTTTTCCTCATATTCAAAGTCCTTACATATAAACCATAGCACCACAAGTTCCAAACAAAATATTACAAACCAAGTTTCAAAGCTGTCCAAAGTTCTAAAAAATAATACATACTACTCATCAAGCTCGCATAGAACATATGCATAAATGTCCATCACAATTCATTCACGGCGAATCTCTTTCTTGATTTCCCCAAGCTTATTCTGAACTTCCTCAATGACAGCATTTGAAAGATCAAGCCTATCCATGACCGCTTGTTTGAGGTTGTCCATCCTTTGGATTAAGTCACCTCGAACAGAGTTCATGTTATCCTTAACTTTAATTTGCATATTCTCTAGCATAGAGAAAACGACTTCTTGAAATGCCACAATGTAGGGAGGAATCTCCATAGAGGATGATGAGGTTTGGCCTTGATCCATGGGTTCATTTTTTCAGGTTCTTCCTCTTCTTCATCTTTTTCTTCTTCAGGACTAAGGGTGTTCTTGGAAGGATCTTACTGAAGGCACATCCTATGAAGTGCATGTGCATCGAACCTATTCATAGGCTCTATGAAGCATATTTCGCTTTCTACATTGAATCCAATACTAATGAACAAATGGGTGAGGAAATGACCAAGATGGAGCGGAGATTCAGGGTTTGTGGAGGTAGACATATGAACAATATTCTCCATGATTATCTGTGTCCAATTGACCTTGATACTACCAACATAAATGCATTTCACTTGATTTATGGATAAGACAGCTTTACTCCCTCCATTTTAGTTAATGTTGTAGGAGAGAATGTTTGATAATATGCTTGCAATGGGTTGGATGTCACTGGTGGGTAGGGAGGGTCTATAAGCTTTCCCTGGCATCACTTTATGAATATCCACATCATTCATTCCAATCGCATGCAGAAGTGCTCCAGGTTTGGGGATGCCAAGTCTAAGTCCTACACCATAGGTGTCTAGTTCTATCAGTGCATCTAAAACCTTGGTGGTGAATGTAAGGACCGTCTACCTTACAATACTAACAACAAACACTCTAGGGGGGTGAATAGAGTAATGGCAATAAATTGTGCAATTAAAATTAAACTTGCAAATGTGGAATAATAAATGCAAGAGGAAATAATTGACACAATCAATCCAAACGCAAACACAAAGTTTTACCCTGGTTCCCCAAACTTGGGTACATCCAGCCACACCAATATTCACTATATTCCCATAAAGAGAAGTGAATACAAATCTCACACAAAGATACCTCACACAGAGGATTTGGATTCTCACACAGAGAAATCCTCACTCTCACACAGAGAGACCTCACACAGAGGATTTAGGATTCTCACACAGAGAAATCCTTGCTTTCACACAGAAAGACTTAAACTCTCACACAGAGAAATCCTTGCTTTCACACAGAAAGACTTAAACTCTCACACACAGAGATCTCAACCAACCCTCACACAGAAGGTTATACTCTCATACAGAGAGTAACTAGCTCTCACACAGAAAGCTAGGGTTACAAAGAAATAACGAAGTAAAACAAATACACTTATCTATGCCTTGAGATGAACTTACTCATTAATGAATGCAAGGCATGGAAGAGGATCTCCAAGTTTGAGATATGATTGAAAGAACTTGGATGAATTCCCTTGAGATGGACTTTAATGCATGAAGATGAATGAGAGCTCTTGAGAGGGAATTGAGGGAGTTTGAGAGTGGCTTATAGATCTCTTGAGATATTCAATAGAATCAAGAAGCATAAGAGATGGCAGCCCACTCATATATATAGGAGCCCTATATCAAACCCCAAAACCCAAGAAAACAGCCAAAGAATCGATTTTGCAACGGCTAGAAAATGGGCAAAAATGACAGGAACAGTAGACTGATGATCAAAAGACAGTCGACTGATCAACGGCTAGAAAATATCCAACGGCTAGAATTTGAGCCAGGACAGTCGACTGATGAAGTCGATACAGTCGACTGTAAACAGGACAAGCGCCTGTTAATCCTTCAGCAGGCGACTGCTACAGGGGATGGAATAAAACAGAAAGCTGCACTCTTTCTCCAGTTAAGCATTCAAGCGACTGATGTCAATAATACAATCGACTATCTATTAGTCAGGCGACTGTAAACCCTTAATCAGTCTTCTGCTGAATAAGATGGAGAAAAGACAGAGAGATGCAGAGATTGCACTTACGCTACTCAGGCGACTGATGACCAATCTACAGGCGACTGTAAACTGACCAGTAGTCGACTGTACGTAAAGCTCAAGTTTGAGTCAATTGAAATTTTGACTTGAGCTGTGCATATCAGGCGACTGTAGAAGGATCTACAGGTTACTGGAAATCACCCAGTCGACTGTGTTTCCTTTATCAGACGACCGATGGAAAGCCAGAGACTCCAAATGATTCTTTGGACAAAGTGAACCTATTGGGTTGGATTCTATGATAATCCTAAGGCTCACTAAGATGGTTAAATGCATATGCATGAATAAATAAACCATCTAACAAGGCATTACATTAATCCTAGGCTCAAAAGAGAGAGAAAGCAATAAAGTAAATTACATGGATTACAATGCTTTCCTTAGAGTCTAAGTCTTCAATCTTGATGCCTTGATTGCTCTCCATCATCTCCAAGCTTTGGCACTCCTTGATTCGAAGCAATGGTCCTTCTTCACTTGATGTCCATCCTTGCACCAAGTGATTAGTCTCCAAGAAAGATATTCTTGAAATAAAACTGAAAGACTAAAACATGAGAGTCATTAGCAACAACATAATGTTGTGATCATCATCAAAATAAGATTGGTATGAAACACTAATACTCAACATTCTCCCCCTTTTTGATGATGACACACATTATGTAAAATACAAATAATTAAACCACAATGCTAATGAGCTCCCCCTACTTATATGCACCAATTAAAAAATGAGCTACACAATAGTAAATACTCATTATACCAAAAAATATCATGGTGACATATAATAGGCAAGGATTACATAAACCAATTGTAATAGACAATATCATGCAAACATGAATGGTTTATCTAATCCCATAAATCTCTCCCCATAGATACATCTCTCCCCATATGCATAAGTATATAACTCTCACTATATAGTTACATAATGCATATATCTCTCCCCTTGGCATCGTCAAAAAGGTGGACATCAAGTATATCCCCCTTTGTCATCTTCACTAAGATGTTACAATATGCAAGAAAAGAAAGAGATGTATGATACCAAATTGAAAAATTTAGTGGGTATCAATTCATTATCACATGCTCCCCTTAGATCATAGAAATGGTCAGCTTTTGACTTCTAGGATCTAATACCAATATTGGAGCCATGGGCCTAAACTGTATCAAAGCAATAGATATGGAAGAATCAAGCTTCAAAGATACACAATGATATTGCCAAAAGAAATATAACATGAAACACCATGGCAATATCTAAGGGGTTTGGTTTGAGACCACATAATAACCAATTGTAAAAATTGATCTCAAACTCACCCCGAAATGAGAGTCAAAATATGTTTTAAAATATTTTAAACATAAAACATATTAACTCCCCCATTGACATACATATGGATCAACACATGCATGTGTGTTAATGTCATCCCCAAGATTTCCATTTTCATGAAAAATAAATTTGAAAAACATTTTCAAAATCATGAAACACACACAAACAATGGGTATGCAAAAAAACATTTAAGCACAATACCCATGCAATATGCATATGTGTGAGGAACCTAAACATTAGGGAACCAAACCCAAGAGGAGTTTGACTTCCTAATGTAATCACATGAGGTGATCACATCCCTAACTAGAGAGTTGATGTAACTATCCCTCTCTTGCACACTAACCTTAGTGGGAATCCATAAACTCAAGGATTTCCTAGGCAAGGGTTTTGCCTTTGCAAGAGGAGTGGATGTGGCATGCTTAGGTATAGAAACAAATTTCTTGGCATGCAAATAATGAGGATTTTGCTTCTTAGCAAAAAATGAAGATTTTTCATTATTCCTCATTACCTCGTGATCTACATGCTTCTTGTTGATGTTATTGTTGTACAAAAAAACATGGTGATTCTTCTTAGGTGCTTTAGAAATATTTCTTGTATTTGCACCATAAGAGGAATTAGAGGTGGGTTTAGGTACCACATTTTGAATATAACCCAAACCTCCTCTATGATTTACTGGATGTTGTTTTTCCAACAAATCGTGGAGTTAATCCCTAGAATACACAAAGCTTTTGAGCTTCCGGTATTCCTATTCACATTTCAACATAAGTTGTTGAATGCGAGTTTCTAAGCTAAGGTTTTGAGCAACAAGATTTTCATTAGTTAAACTCAATTCCTTAACTTGAGAGAGAAGTGTGTCTCTCTCACTAGTGTCACAAACATGCAAAGCATCATTGTCATTTACACTAGTAGATTCTAAGGCATGCAACCTACTTATAGCATTTTTAAATTTTGCTTTCAATTTAGCATATGAGTTGATGCACTTACTTGCCCCATTGGAGACCACATTGAAGCGGTATTCGAGCTCCTCGTAGGATAGCTTCTCCTCCTCAACTTCCTCATCACTTTCCTCCTCGCTAGAGCTTGACAAAGACTCTTCCCCCTTTGCCATGAAGCACATTTCCTTGTTGGGGTTGAGCCACGCCTCCACCTCTTCATCGCTTGAACTCGAGAAGATTAATGAAGAATCATCAAAAGCCGCGAAGCACATTTGAGCTCGCTCCTTATCATCCTCTTCTTCATCATTTGAAATGTCCTCATCAGAATCATCAAAAGTGCCGACAAGTCCCTTCTTTTGATTCTTGAATTTGGACTTGCCTTTCCAAAGCTTCTTCCCTTTCCCTTTGTAATTTTATTTGTCGGGCTTGGAAGGGCATTCGGTAGAAAGATGACCTTTTCCTCTACAATTGAAACAAATAGAATTGTTAGACTTGGTGGCAAACTTTGACAAAGATTTACCTTTCTTGTCCTTGAGGAAAGCCTTGATTTGCTTGAATTGCTTGGCAAGCTCGATGTAATCATCATCGCTAACATCATCTTCTTCATCATCTTCACTCGAAGCTTCCCGATGGAACTTCTTTCTCCACTTGATTGGCTCCTTTTCGGCATGGAATGCAACCCCCTTTTGCTTCTCAGGCTTTGTTGGTTGAATCTCTTTCTTATGTTGAAGCTTTACTTCATATGCCATGAGATTCCCAATACACTCCTCAACAGTGTATTTGGACAAGTCGTTTGACTCCAAAATCCCGTTGGCCTTTGATTCCCATTGAGATATGAGCGAGTCAATGATCTTCTCCACCCGATCCTCTTGGGAAATCACCTTCCCAAGTCCTTCCAAAGCGTTCACGATTTCTGTGAACCTTGTGAACATCTCCGAGATGTTTTCACCTTCCTGCATCTTAAACAACTCATATTTAGATCTAAATACGCATTGTTTAGATTTCTTTACCTTCGAAGTCCCTTCATGAGAAATCTCCAATGTATGCCAAATTTCGTTGGCCGTTTTGCACATGGAGATGCGGTTGAACTCATTTGAAATAAGGGCGCAATGGAATGCATTCATAGCCCTTGCATTAAATTTGATCGATTCCTTCTCCGCTTTTGTTCTCGAAGCCGCGGGTGTAGTAGGCTTCTCAAATGGCGACTCTGTGATGTCCCAAAGGTCTTGACCCTCCAAGTAGATCATCATCTTGATCTTCTAACTTGGGTAGTTGGTTCCGTTAAAGAGTGGGGGTCGAACGGTTGATAGACCTTCTTCATGAGACATAAATGAAGCGTTGTATGCCATCGTTGTTGTTTGCTTCAACCTCGCTCTGATACCAATTGTAAGGACCGTCCACCTTGCAATACTAACAATAAACACTCTAGAGGGGGGTGTATAGAGTAATGGCAATAAATTGTGTAATTAAAATTAAACTTGTAAATGCGGAATAATAAATGCAAGAGGAAATAATTGACACAATCAATCCAAACACAAACACAAAGTTTTACCCTGGTTTCCCAAACTTGGGTACGTCCAGCCACACCAATATTCATTGTATTCCCACAAAGAGAAGTGATACAAATCTCTCACAGAGGATTTGGATTCTCACACAGAGAAATCCTCACTCTCACACAAAGAGACCTCACACAGAGGATTTAGGATTCTTACACAGAGAAATCCTTGCTTTCACACAGAAAGAATTAAACTCTCACACAGAGAAATCTCAACCAACCCTCACACAGAAGGTTATACTCTCACACAGAGAGTAACTAGCTCTCACACAGAAAGCTAGGGTTACAAAGAAATAACGAAGTAAAACAAATACTCTTACCTATGCCTTGAGATGAACTTACTCATTAATGAATGCAAGGCATGGAAGAGGATCTCCAAGTGTTGAGATATGATTGAAAGCACTTGGATGAATTCCCTTGAGCTGGACTTCAATGCATGAAGATGAGTGAGAGCTCTTAAGAGGGAATTGAGGGAGTTTGAGAGTGGCTTATAGGTCTCTTGAGATATTCAATAGCATCAAGAAGCATAAGAGATGACAGCCCACTCATATATATAGGAGCCCTATATCAAACCCCAAAACCCAAGAAAACAGCCAAAGAATCGATTCTGCAACGGCTAGAAACTTGGCGAAAACGACAGGACCAGTCGACTGATGATCTAAAGACAGTCGACTAATCAACATCTAGAAAATATCCAACTGCTAGAATCTGAGTCAGGACAGTCGACTGATGAAGTTGATACAGTCGACTATAAACAGGACAAGCGTCTGTTAATCCTTCAGCAGGCGACTGCTATAGAGGATGGAATAAAACAGAGAGCTGCACTCTTTCTCCAGTTAAGCATACAGGCGACTGATGTCAATAATACAGTCGACTGTCTATTAGTCAGGCGACTGTAAAACCTTAATCAATTTTCTGCTGAAAAAGATGGAGAAAAGACAGAGAGATGCAGAGATTGCACTTACGCTACTCAGGCGACTGATGACCAATCTACAAGCGACTGTAAATATACAGGCGACTGTAAACTGACCAGTAGTCGACTGTGCGTAAAGCTCAAGTTTGAGTCAATTGAAATGTTGACTTGAGCTGTGCATATCAGGCGACTGTAGAAGGATCTACATGCGACTGGAAATCACCCAGTCGACTGTGTTTCCTTCATCAGGCGACTGATGGAAAGCGAGAGACTCCAAATAAGTCTTTAGATAAAGTGAACCTATTGGGTTGGATTCTATGATAATCCTAAGGCTCACTAAGATGGTTAAATGCATATGCATGAATGAGTAAACCATCTAACAAGGCATTACATTAATCCTAGACTCAAAAATGAGAGAAAGCAACAAAGTAAATTACATGGATTACAATGCTTGCCTTAGAGTCTATGTCTTCAATCTTGATACCTTGATTGCTCTCCATCATCTCCAAGCTTTGGCACTCCTTGAGTCCAAACAATGGTCCTTCTTCACTTGATGTCCATCCTTGCACCAAGTGATTAGTCTCCAAGAAAGATATTCTTGAAATAAAGCTGAGAGACTAAAACATGAGAGTCATTAGCAACAACATAATGTTGTGATCATCATCAAAATAAGATTGGTATGAAACACCAATACTCAACAGTGAATTGTGGGCTCCAAAGCTAGTTTTGATGATCATGTTGGTGTAAAATATATTTATAAGCCTTACATAACACCGACATGAACTAGATGTAGAAAATGGCTTCCTAAGGCCTTGAAAATCGAAAAAAATTTCAATGACGTAATTCTCTAACTCTTTTACTTTGACAAACCTCTCTTGGAGGATGGTCCTATTTGAATTCTTATCGAATTTGGAGATAAGATAAGGCTTGTTTAGGTAGGGGATGATGCTTTCTCTCTCCGAGAGAGCTTGTGTGGGTTGAGATGAGCATGTTCTTGATCACTTCTTCTTAGAGATAGGTCCTCTATGCATGATTACAAAAGAAATGAAAATGGTGTTAGGAAAGAAGAGTTTTTGGGTGAGGAAATGTATACATAAGAGGGATGAGAACTTCACCAACCAATCTTCCATAGATCCTTGTGTGCATTAAGCAAATTGAAGAATTTTGGAGATGCTTTGTGTGGCTAAAGGATGAAATTGGGGGCCATAGTGAAAACTTAGGGTTTTACTTAGTGGAAGTGAAATGCTAGCCTTAGAGATGAAATGGAGGGTCTAGATTAACTTCCCTTAATGAGTTTGAGTGAAGGAGAGGGGTAAAAATCGATTAAGATCAAGAAAACCCAAAAACGCTAATCCAAGTAGTCGGCTGGAATTTTCCATGCTGACAGCTGATAGTCGGCCACAGTTTTGGCATGTGTACTATGGTTCTCAGATAGTCAGCTATTTCATTTGGATAGTCGACTATCTGCTTACTCATATTGGGTTTAAGGCTCAAAACATTTCTAAATCAAGTCAAATAAATTTATAATAATTTCTAATTATTCTAACACTAATCTAGCATATGATAATTCAATCAAGATCATTATTCAAAAATTTATAAAAATTTTAGGAAATATTCAGACAGACGATAGGAGTTGTTTATTTTCTTTGATTCGTATGAACGTTGAATTTCAAAAGAAGTTCATTTGCTAATCCCTTCAGTTTGTGAGTACCTGAAAATAAATCAGAAAATTTTGGTACCCCTTTTCATTAGGGTCCGGGGATTAGTCATGATATAGAGATATCATTTTAATCGAAACCAAACCCAATAAGGTTTAGTATTTCCATCATTTACATATCCATAATTTTTGTTTAAAATGAACATTTAACATAAAATCATTTGCATACATGTCCTTCATTTTGTTTGTGATGTTCTTTGGGATCCATGCTTTGATCAGCTTGTTTTTGAAATTATAATTCCTAACATGTTTATCTATATGCTTAGGGTAGGATTGATCAAATCCTAGACCGGTTCTACTCTCCAATGGTTTTTTCCAATCAATAAGATTGGCAACTTTTCCTTTTCCTTTATTGAATTTTTCAATAAATTTGTAAAGATCATCATATTTTCCTTTCGTGGTAATCAACAGCTTATCTAAGTCATCAATTCTAATTTTTAGTCCATTAACCTCGCCAAAAGCATTTTATTTTTATTCATCAATTTTTCGTTCTCCTTTTCAATTTCTTTCCTTTTTCTTGATGCATGCCCTAAAGTTCTTGTCCAATTTATGATATTCTCTAACTAGATTTTCATGGACATTGCACAACTCCTCATATGCACCTTTAACATCAAAGTCGTTATCACTAGCATCATCGCTACTCAATATGTCGTCTTCACTAACAGGATGCAGAGAAGTAGAAGGTGGAGAGGTTCTTACTTTTACAGAAGTCGAGGCCATAAAGCACATGTGCGCTCGTTCTACCCTTTCTTCTTCGTCGGACGATGTCGATGATTCATCAGAGCTCGAAACTTTGCTTTGATCGAATACTGCAAATGACTTCTTGTTTGGATTTTGATTCGGAGTGAAAAGTGTATATTTATACCCTCTAACTATCCCCATTTTGTGCTAAAGATTAGGCTTAAACTTGCTCTCTTTGGGCATATTTTCATTTCATGTCATTTTAAGAGCTTACTCTCATTCTTGGCACAAAATATGGATTTTATCGTCTTTATTGGCTTTCTGTTATTTTTCATGCGCTTCTGGTATTATTGTGATAATATTGTCAATTTTGAGAATTAATTGAGGGATGGATTATTTTATAGGATTATTTGAAGTCAATATTGTTTTATAATAGCCATTATATTTAATTTATCATCATATGGACTAATTTCTCCTTCTCCTATTTTTCAGGTACTCCTGAGAGTCTTGGGGATTTTCCAGAATTTTCCGAGATTTTTTTTGAGATTTCTAGGTATCCTTTTGGAATTATTTGGAGGAGAAAAAGGATTTAAAAACAAGGAAAATGATTTTTATTGGGGCACCACGTGGCGTGATCTGGAGGCGCCACGTGGAGCCGATTCGACCTCTTATCGCGGCCAGCGGCCCGCTTGGAGAATTTAAAATAAAAAATAAAAAAATAAAAAACAGCGCTGCCATTTTTGTGGGCCGCGGGCCGGCCCGCTCTGCTGTGCGCTGCGGCTTTAAAAAAATAAAATAAAATAAAGAAGAAGCGGTTTGTGGGCAGGCCTGCTGGCCGGCACGCTCCACGAAAAATCGCGCAGGCGTGCGCGCTTGACCGAGCGGGTCGGGCGCTGACCCGCAGCCCGACCCCACCTGCAATTCATTAACCATGGGGGGGCCTGATTGCGTTATTTGGGCAGAGCTTCGGAATTTTCGTGATGTTCTTCTCTTTTGAGTTTTTTAGGGCTTGGGTGAGGATAGAGGCCATGGGAGGATGATGAAAGCTTGGTGAAGGTGCTCAAGAGAGAGGGGCTTAATCTTAGAGAGATCTTGGGTGAAATCTCTCCTTTCCCTTGTGTATTTTGCATTTCTCTCTTTGTATTAAACTTGTGATGAATTTGTTTATGAATCTCATTTTGTTTGGTATGATTGAGTAGTGTTGATTGGCTTGGGTTGTGATTCATCTAGATTGGTTGTTAATTATAGTTCTAATTGCCTCTTGCTTACTTTCAAACTAATGTTGGGTGATTATTAGGGCACAATTTAAAACCCAAGTGGGCACTCTTTGAGAAGAGACCATGTTTAAATTTGATTAGTGCTATAATGATATATCTATCCCTATTGCTAATTATTGTGTTCTTAAATGCTAAATATTCCGATTGAGTGTCCTTAGCCGGATGATCAATTGAGTTATATGCAGGTATTAACACCAATCATAGTGAACCCACACCCGTGCTTTCTCTCCTAGCTATCCTAAATCCCCTTTTGGTTCTCTAACCCTACCCACTTAGGTTAGGAATTTAGATCCAACACACGTTTTTCCCACACTTTTCCACCGTTAGCGAGGTGGTTGTAACACGCTTTATTTTCCTTTATCAATCAAACTTGCGAATGTAGAACGACTTGTCCCTGTGATCCGACCCGGTACTCACCGGTTATAAATATATTACATTGACGCTCCTACGCTTGGAAGTGGAAGGCGTGCTCCTTGCGCGTCCTCCGATTCAATCAATGGGCGCCGTTGCCGGGGAGAACAATTTCTATTATTCGTATTTTTTGATTAATTTTGAAATTTTTAGTATGATACTTCTATCTCTTAGTGTTGTGTCTTTATATTTTATTTATTTTCCTCTTATTGAGTCGTTTGGTTGTTTATTTTCATTTTCTTGAGAAAATTTTTTACGATAAAAAGGCAACATCATCAGACTTTTCCGACATTGATTTGGAGGATATCCCACTCCCGCCATACTTTCATGGTTCGGAGTGCGAGAACCCTCATTTACATTTGAAAAAGTTTGAAGATTGGATATTTTTATGTCTTGGTGGGAAAATTTTTGATGATTGCATATACTTTAGATTTTTTCCCTCTTCTTTACTAGATGATGCTAGATTGTGGTTTGATTCATTGTCTCTTGACTCACATTTTACTTGGTTGTCATTTCAGGCTGAATTTCTCCGAGTGTTTTTGCCTATTTTCTTGGAGCAAGTACATGGGCGGCATGCCATGGAGCAGTACATAGCGAGCTATACCTAAGCTGATGGAGAGGCCTACCATATGGCTTGGCAGAGGTTCAGTGATTTGATGTTGGCGTGCCCGTACCATCGTTTCCACGCGGATCATCTCCTGCAAATATTTTATACTGGATTATCGCCATCTAGGTGATCGCGCCCGGGCGTACACCCTAAAGAGCGACCGTGTAGTTTTACCGCAAGCGCACGGTGTAGCGGCGAGCGGGTATCGAACACAGGGAGGACGTATGATAGTGCCTTCTCCGAACAACCTGGCTATAGGGACAGAAAAGTAGGAAATTGCCTTTCGGCGATGTTGTCACAATCGTCAAACAATGTAAAGAGATATTAAATCAAATAAAGACGCCTAGGGAATAGGGAATCTGCGCTACTCACCGTTTCTCGTCATTGTGATTCATCGGTTTCACAATTGCTAGGGTAGAATGTCAGGTGAACTAGTTGCAACAGAATGTAAAACCTAGCTCACGCTCTCGCGCTATTGCCGGTCTATAGCAAACCTAGGCTCGGGTCCAATCTCTTGCAAACCCTAGCCTAGACAAGCTAGCATTAGGATCAACGTCATCGTTCAATCGCATCCCGAGTCCACTCTCGTGCAAACTCGGGCTACGACCTAGGTTGGGATAGTTCCTACCCGTCCAATCTCTTGCAAACGGGTATCGGTATAGAATTGCAACTGAGAATCCTAGTATCGGTCCAATCTCTTGCAAACCGATACTACGAAAACTCAATTTCAACCCAATTTGGATTTTCTAGGGTTTCCTATCGAATTGGGATCCAATCTCTTGCAAATCCCAATCGATATGAACACCTAGCTATCCGTATTATATCAATCCCAAACTAACCCTAATCAATTCTAGCAATAGTTCTACCAAATCGTCACAAATCGGAAATTGGGCTCGTAGGGTTCATCCCCACGCCCTGAGACGTTAAAACTACTCACAAATCATATTGCTAAGGGAAGAATAATCAATAAAAACAGCAATGGAATTCATAGCAATATTCAAAATAGCAATAAAAATAGGATTTTTAATAGAGAGGGAGAAAAACCAATGTAGCTTTCCAAGAATCCAACAAAATAACACTTTTCTCTCCTCTCCAATCACAAGAATTAAACTCTAAAAAATCTAATCTAAAAAGGCTGCCAAAAGTAATAGAAAAGCTCCCTAAACTAGGTTAGAATCTGGGGTTAAATACCCCCCAAAAACTGCCCAAAAAACCGTGACCAAAATGCCCCTGCGCCTCTTCAAAATCGTGTTTTCCGCTACAGGCGCGCGGCTTACTCGGCCGAGTGACAAAAGTCGCTCGGCCGAGTGATAGACCCTGATGATTTCTAGTAAGTCTGGGGTCTTGGGGGTCGTCACTTGGGGCGTCACTCGGGCGGACGGTATACTCCACTCGGTCGGACGGTAATTGCCACTCGGCCAAGTCGGGATTCTGATCTCAGACTGACGAAGAAACAGTAAGTCGGGACTTTTTGATGGGCGTCGTCTGAGTGCCACTCGGGCGGACGGGATACGTCACTCGGTCGAGTCGGCTTCTGATGCTCGGCTGAGTGCACGCTGATATGCTACTTGGAGCGTGTCCGATCTGGCCGGCCGAGCGGGGTCTCGTTGGTCGGCCGAGTGACTCCTTCACTCGGCCGAGTGAGACACTGAAGATGCCCAAATTGCGTATTTTTTCCTCCTCGTCGCTCCTACGACGTTCTTTCTTCTTCCGCTCCTCTCCAATCTCAAAATGCCCCTCAGGGAAGTCATCGATGACACTCCGGAGTGGGTGTATCTCGGAATCACTCCAAATCGCTCCAAATCTCCTGAAATACGACAAAAACAACAAATCGTGAAAAGTATCGCAATGTTGTCGATAAATCGTGAAAAACGTGATTTGAGCGATTCAAATGGCATGCAAACATGCGGGAAAAAGGTGTAAAATATGGAGTGATGAAAATCCCCCAAGCTTACCTCTTACTCGTCCTCGAGGAAGATAAGTAAAAGGCGAACCCGGCGGATTTAGAAAATGAAAACGATGGAAAACCGGAAAAAGAAAAAGAAAGAAAGAAGAAAGCGAAGAGGGAAGCTGCTAGATCATTTTTCTCAGGACGTGGGTTTTGCTTACTCATATAGCATGCATCGAATGCAAAACACATGTCAAAGATTTTTATTTCGATATCTTAGTATAATGGTGCAAACAGAGATAGAAAACCCAAGAATATCGATATAGCATGAAAAATGGAATAATTCTAAGATTAACATCGTCTGAATCATTTAAAGCGGTATACAATATCGTAGATCACACACTTTTCAATTGAATGCTTTCTATGAGGAGTATAGAGGATATCACACAATAGAGTAGGAAGAATAGAAAAGCGTGGATTTCATGAAGTGAATGCTAGGCGTAGATTTCTGGATTTCGTGAAGCTAAAACAATCTCACCGAGTATAGAATATTACTTAGCCTAGGTTGTCATGCACCGTCAGGTAGTCACTCTCTCACACATCATTGGATTCTCTCCCCCAAGCTTATCTATAAGCGTGGTGGCATATACAAAACTATACTTACATTCCCCATCTCTATTGATGCTCCAAGAGTAAAAGAAAATAAAAACAAAAAGGGGGAAGAAAGAGAGAATGGGTCAGAGATGGGATCGTTTTGAGCTTCCTTTCTCTTTTATTTTCTTATTCTCAAATCTTTTTCTTTTTTATTTTTCTCTCTTTTTTTCTCTCTCTTTTTTTAATAGCATATATACTCAATGATCCCAAATCAAAGAGAAGTATATACAAGTATTATATTTTTTTTGGATTTGGGAAATTTGGAGCTAGGAATTTAGTAACGGTGGAAATGCCAAATACTAGAATCTCTAAGGGGAGATTCACCAATGATTTTAAAATAGAGAATTAATGTTCAAGATATGTGGAGAAAGAAATAAATATGTCTCTCAGTTCACTCTATAAGACGTGCACGACAACTTCAGCAGGATAATCTAATCTACTCGGTTTCGATCTCAAAAAAGCAAACTAATCCAGATTTATCATAGCTAATATAATTCAATCATCCTGAAGTGAAGTGTACAAGTCATGCAAATAGAAGTGATATAGGAAAAGAAAACGGTACTCCAGATATAAGGATTCAATGCGTGAATCTTGGTGTGTTTTCTACGATAGCATACATATGAATATTCAGACTCAGCTAATAATAGAATTTCATCTATTTTCATACGGAAAAAGTGTGGGTCACTATCTTAAATGCAAGGCAGATCATAGCATATGATATCAGAAATAAAAGCTAAGACATGACAAATATAGCATGCACATAGAGAAAGCTAACTCCACGTCATTATCATCTCAGAAAAGTCATCTCTAGCATGAGATGAAATAAATAAAGATAAAAAGGGAAAATAAAACTATTTACAATGCGGCACACGAAGAAAATAAGAAAAACGTGATACATGGTAAAAAAAGAAAAAGTGATGAAAATGAGTGCAAATGCGAAAATGGCGTGGAAAAAAAACTAAAAACAAAGGTGCTAAATCAAAAAGCGTGAGAACTCACTCCCCCAAGATAATGTGCACAGTGTCCTCAATGTGCGAAGTGTGGCACACTGAGAGACGTGTAATGGGAGGGGGTGGTGATGCATGCATGATAAAAAGAAATAAAAAGAGCAAAATGAAAAATATGATGTGAATGTGATGCATGCAAGGATAAGAGTGATCCAGATATGTGTGTGTCACCAAAAATACTCTCCCTCACTCCCAGAAAAAGGATATAGAATGATATCATCAAAATGTGGACAATAGTAGTGATGGGAGGGGGTGATCAAAAATATCATCAGGACCAAGCAGAGAATGGGCAGCATAAAGACAAAAAAAATCGTAGGCATCAAGGGTGTGCCTAAGCTGGTGGTGCTGCGCCATCTCCGTCCTGAGGCGGAGGTGGGGGTGGTGGTTGTGGCGGACGTGGAACGGTCTGCTGGGCGGGTGGTGGTCGTGGCAGTCGCTCGAGAATCTGGGTCAAGCAGTAGTGAATGCTAGGAAGTAGCTCGAGGCGGTGCTGCATGGCGGTGACTGTGGAAGACAAAGCCCTAAAATCGCCCCGGAGTCCACTAAACCCCCCTCAAGAGCACGAACGCTCTGAACTAAGGCATCAGGGTGTGGTGGAGTGGAGGGACGAACAAGTCTAGGCTGAGCTGGTCGGGGCTGTCTAAAACGGGCGGTGTAGGTGATCGGGACCGCATGCATGGGTGGTACGGGTGATGTGCTCACTAGTGGATGCCCAGCCTCAGTGCGATGCTGGGACGCAGGCTGGTGTGAGGTGGAAGCAGCAGCAGAGGGAGTGGAAGGCAAAATTGGTGACGAGGCGGAAAGAGAGGTCAGTGACACAGATGTGGGGACAGACGTCACGACGCTCTCAGATAGAATGGCTACGGTGGAGACAGAAGTGACAACCGCTGGGGAGACAGTGTGGGGTCCAAAAGGAGAAATCCCAGCGGAGATCATACTGGCCATGGTCTCCCGACAGCAGCGAAAGAAGGCTCTCCGCTCTCAACAAAAGTAGGTGGGTGCTAGGGTAGCAGAGAAGTGAGTAGCTCAACCGACAAGGGCACAACAGTGGTGGTGGTAGTGGTAGGCGTGGTGGGCGTGGGCTCAGCAAGTGTGCTCCCGACACTGGCAGAAGTGGGGACAGAAGTGTCAGAGGCGGCAGAAAGTGCAGGCTCAGGCTGAGGGAACACAGGGTCAGCTGGCGACACATGGTGTGCAGGTGGTGCAGGCTCAGCTCCCTCGGCCTCTAGCACGTAGGCGGCGGGGATCAGGAGATCCATCGCCGGAAGCCAGTCGTCGTGTGCTGGTCCTAAGTGTGTCCGAGGGGGGCTCGGAAGGATCATGTAGTCAGCACCGTACGGACCGTGCAACCATACCCAGTGCCGCTGACCGTGCAGACGCATCATCTTCATCCGGGCCATGACGTCTATCGATAATGCAGTGGGGCCCGGGGCTCGTCGCAGGTCAGCCGGAAGGTCCTCGTCGGTCATCAGGGCTAGCAGAGTGATCAGACCGCCGTAACATATCGGGGAGCGAGTGCTCACCGATACGATGATGCGGTCTAAAAACCAGCTAGCGACGTCGATCTCAACGGCGGGGACCAACGTGACTCCATCCCTATCAAGAACTCTGGGGCGAGTCATCGCGTAGAGCATATAGAGCTCAGGCGTCGACATCGTCCCAGGCTCGTACCTCGCCAGAAAGGTGGTCGCCATAAGGCGCTGTGCTATGCAGAGGCAGGGTGGACTATGGCCGAGGCCTTGGCCCTATTATGGTCAAAGGCCGGTCATAAACCTATGATCCGGGCCCAGAAGGCATGTGAATCGAAGGATGGGGGAGGGATGTGTGTGGGGGCGTAGGCTCGGTCGGGTGTGGGGACAGCGGGCCACTGAAAGAATGCCCTAAGCATATCGAGAGTGATCTGACACTCTCGATCCATGAGTCGGAAGGAGCATCCCTCAGCGGTCCGGGCGATCGAGCTGAGGACCTCGAGTGTCGGACGGACGTAGGTGTCCGCCGACACAGAAAGAAAGTCTCGCCAACCCACATTGTCATACAACGTGAGTAATCCCTCGAGTACCCCCAGGCGGTCTAGGTCAGCAAGGTGTGCGAACCTGGAGGGTACTATCGAGCGCTGGGCGATACGCTCAAAAGCAACGCGATGTGCGTCGTCTCAGAACGTAATACCCAGCGGCCCGACAAGTGGAGCCGGTGGTGGCAGTGGGTCGACTGGGAGTGGCTGTGCGGGGTGAACGGGGTCTGCAGGATGTGGCTGTGCGGGGTGAGGTGGTGTAAGCGGAGGAGAGTCCTCCATCTCGTGGGAGGGGCCGGGCTCATCCGGCCGCTTCCGCTTGGCGGAAGCTCTCCTAGACCGTGGCCATGTCCGGGGTGGCATGTGGGCCCCGGGTGCTCACCAAAAATAGAAAAAACGCGGCGTGCGAAAATAAGTGGAACGAGTATACCGTAACACACTGCGAGAGAAAAATAGTGGATGCGTGCGAAGACACCGCCTCCACGAAGCCAAAAACGCTCCCCGGAAGCTCCCCTAGGCTCCCCTAAGCTCCCCAATATAGCCTGCACATCAAACGAAGATATCAGCACGTAATATTCAAAATGTATAGGGGGTTAGGGGTATAATAGATAAGTATTGAAGTTAATTTGGTTTAGGGGTTCGTTAAGCACATGGATCGTCGAAAAATACAAGAAATAGGAGAAAATAGGGTGAAATGGGGTTACCGGAGCTCGGCCGGCGGTAAGGGCGTCGCCGGCGACTCGGGCGGAGGGGCGGAGGGGCGGCGGCGTCGGCCGGCGGTGGTCGGCCGAGCACGACGGCGGCGAGGCTGATTCGGGCGAGTCGCGGGGTGAAGCGGCCGAGGAATACCAAAAGTCGCAGCGAGTCGGGCGATTTGGGATTTTTCTCGTTTCGAAAAACACGCCGACCCGCTGCCCTTTATATAGGAAAAATTACGACTCGGCCGAGCGACTAAGTCGCTCGGCCGAGTGAACGTAACGTGAATATTTTTTGAAAATTCCTCCCCGCTTACGACTCGGTCGAGTGGCTTTGCCACCCTCGGCCGAGTGGAAAAAGTCCATTCGGCCGAGTGGCACAAGCTACTCGGCAGTTCTCGCCCTAGGAGCGTATCAGTTTCACTCGGCCGAGTGAAGATATATACTCGGCCGAGTGGCAATTATACTTAAATCAAGAAAAGAAACAGAGAGTTGGGTACAGCAGACTTCCCTCGTTTGTGCGCCGCTAGGGCGGATGAACTTATGTACTCGGCCGAGTGGATGTTCTACTCGGCCGAGTGACCCCTGTTTTCTGCTGTTTGGCTCCGTTTGGGCTCTAATCTCTGTTTTTCTTCATCCAGTTGATTTCTTTCACCTCATAAGCATTGAGCGCATTCCTGGAGCGCTCTTTGTCGCCTTGTTCATCCTCCTAATGATAGATATCCCTTTCTCCTCTCCTGTCAAAGAAAAATAGGACCCGTTATCACGAATTTTTCAGGCAAACAACTCAAAACACTAATAATTTCTAAAACAAAAATAAAGAACAAAGTAAAAAATAAAGCGATAACCTTCGGGTTGCCTCCCGACAAGCGCTCGTTTAAGGTCTTGAGCTCGACCCCCTTGGATTTTCAATTTAATGCGGGATATTGGGTGCATATGAGATGCACCCATCGAATTTATCGGGAAAAACGCTCGGATTTGGATGTTGTGGCGGCGTGTTCTTCCTCAGTGCTCCTTCGTCTCGGGTAGTGTTGGGGGGTGGCTCCCCCAAGCTAGTGCTTTCTCCAGGCCTCGGCTTCACCGATGACACCGATTTTCGTATCGGTGGGGCTTTCTTCGGAGTCCTCATCTTTGAGAGCTAGCAGAGCTCTCGTATTCTCACGACATCAGTGTCGCCTTCATCAATTTCTACGGAGAGATCGGGGGAGTGCTCCATCTTTTCTTCTTGGCACAAGTCCGTCCCTTCCTCAAAATCATCCTTGAATAGTGCGCCGATGGAATGGGGGATCGTCTCCTCAATGACCTCGTCAAGGAGGTCCATATAGTCGAGCTCCTCATGATAAGGCATGTGTTTCATTGCCTTGGGTATATGAAGCTCCACTTCGATGTTGCCAACGTTCAATGTTGGAGTACCTTCAAGTACGTCGACAATGACACCGGTGGTGGCGAGGAATGGGCGTCCAAGTATTAGCGACGTATCGCCCTCCTCCTTGACATCCATGACCACAAAGTCGCATGGCAAACAAATGCCTCCCGGGACTTGTAACGGGATGTCCTCTGCGATCCCTACCGGCCTTATGATCCGACCATCTGCTAGTTGTATCCGCATGTCGGTAGGCTTCAAATCTGTGCCGGTGTTCAGTCTTCGGAACATAGAGAGAGGCATGAGGCTAACACTAGCCCCTAAGTCCACTAACACCTTTTGTAGAGGGACGCCGCCTAAGGTGCAAGGAATTCGGAAACTCCCCGGATCTTTGAATTTGGCGGGCTCCTTCTCTCTCCTTGTGAACCAAGTCCCCTCCTCAGCGAGCATGATTTTCTCCTTCCTCTTTCTTCCCGTAATCAAATCCTTTAAGAACTTGGCGTATGTCGGGATCTCCACGATAGCGTCGAGGAAGGGGATATTGAGGCTTACCCCTCTCAAATACTCGAGAAACTTGGCTAGCCGTTTCTCCATCTTTGCTCTAGCTCGCCTCTGAGGGAATGGGATCGGTGGCATAAAACGGCGCTCCTCAAGCTGCTGCTGCGCTCTGGACTTTTCTTCCCCTTGCGGCTCTTTCTCTCTCTCAACTTCAATGACCGGCTCTCTTGGCTCTACAATCTCCACCACGGGCTTCTCGGTAGGAATCATGACAGGAGTGGTACTCTTCCCGCCTCTCGTAGTAACTGCAACCACGGCGTTGATATGGCCGGTGTTGCCCCGTGGATTTTGCTCGGGTTGAGCCGGCAACTGTTGACTGTTTCAGTTGAGCAACGCAAGTTGCTCCGCAATTTGTCCAACGACAGTTGTAAGAGAGTCTTGGCCTGCCTTCAAGGAAGCATTAATCTTCTTTTGCTCGACCATAAACTCATCCACCTTAGCTTCAAATTCAGATCATTGTTGAGCTAGCGGAGGGTTTGGATTTCTCCACCCTTGATTGTATCCGGTCGGCCTATAGGGTCCCGCATGTTGCTTTGGTGGGAAATTTTGTTGCGGTGGCCCCCTTGGTGGATAATGTTGTTGTTGTTATGGTGGTGGTCGAGCTTGATGAGGTAGTTGTTGCGGGGGGTTCAATGCTCCATCATTGTTGGCATAGGAGAAACTGGGATGGTTTCTAGTGGCCGGATTGGCCCAATATCCTTGGTTCCCCGCGACGTATTGAACTTGCTCCAAAGATCCCTCTCCTTGTTCTCCTCCCAAATACATAGCTTGGGATTGGTCTTGCCAATCACACATTTGATTTGTTGGTGTGGATGTGGAAGGGGTTCCTTGGGGCTCCGTAATATATTTCTCCAGTCTCTCCACTACCTTGTGGCGAGAATCAAACTTGTTGGCAAGCTCTGCCACGGCCTTGGCCTCATAGATGCTTGATGGCTTCAAGGAGGACGAAGAGTGTCCTTGCTCGTCGCCCCACTGTTGATTGTTCGAGGCCATCTCCTCAAGTAAGGTCGTAGCTTCGTCAGGAGTCTTCGATAGGATGGCCCCATTTGCCGTGGCATCAATAATCTGCTTGGTCCCCGGTTGGAGACCATTGTACAAGCTATGGACGAGCTCCCAATCTTCAATGCTATGGTGGGGGCACTGATGCTGCAGGTCTTTGAAGCGCTCCCATGCCTCGTAGAGTGTCTCTTGAGGTCCTTGCTTGAAGGACATGAGAGCACTCCTAATCTTTACCGTCTTGGAGGGCGGATAGAACTTGTCGATAAACGCGCTCGCCAACTCATCCCATGTGGTGAAGACTCCTTCAGCTTGCGTCCTCAACCAATAAAGAGCTTTATCTTTTAGTGTGAAGGGGAAGAGGCGCAGTCTGATGGCATCTAGGGTGACGCCCGGCATCTGGAAGGTGGCGCACTTTGATAGGAAGAGCTGGATGTGGTAGTGGGGATTTTAATGGGGATTCCCATGAAAAGGATCTTGTTGCATAAGGACCACCAATCTTGTCTTCAACTCAAAATTCTTGTCGGCCGCCAACTCCGGCATGGCTATGGACGAGGTCGTGGAGGAAGTCTTAGGCCGGAGCCTATCTCGAATGGAAATAATCCTCGCCATTCTTGCCGCTAACTCTTCAGGCGTCTCCCAAACGTTCATAAACCTCCCTTCCGTATCGGGTCTCCTCTCCGCTCTGATTCTCCGCAATGTACGCTCGATCTCAGGATCAAACAATATATCTAAGGGGTCCGCTGTGGATCTCGTGTACATGCACGAGAAAACAAAGTTTCAAAGAAGTGATTAGCACAATGGAAGGGTTAGATAAAAAAATGAAGAAATAAAACAAAAAGAAAGAAATAGCTAGGGTGGTAGGATCAAACACAATCGCCTCCCCGGAAACGGCGCCACAAACTTGATCGCGCCCGGGAGTACACCCTAAAGAGCGACCGTGTAGTTTTACCGCAAGCGCACGGTGTAGCGGCGAGCGGGTATCAAACACAGGGAGGACGTATGATAGTACCTTCTCCGAACAACCTGGCTATAGGGACAGAAAAGTAGGAAATTGCCTTTCGGCGATGTTGTCACAATCGTCAAACAATGTAAAGAGATATAAAATCAAATAAAGACGCCTAGGGAATAGGGAATCCCCGCTATTCACCGTATCTCGTCATTGTGATTCATCGGTTTCACAATTGCTAGGGTAGAATGTCAGGTGAACTAGTTGCAACTGAATGTAAAACCTATCTCACGCTCTCGCGCTGTTGCCGGTCTATAGCAAACCTAGGCTCGGGTCCAATCTCTTGCAAACCCTAGCCTAGACAAGCTAGCATTAGGATCAACGTCATCGTTCAATCGCATCACGAGCCCACTCTCGTGCAAACTCGGGCTACGACCTAGGTTGGGATAGTTACTACCCGTCCAATCTCTTACAAACGGGTATCTGTATAGAATTGCAACCGAGAATCCTAGTATCGGTCCAATCTCTTACAAACCGATACTACGGAAACTCAATTTCAACCCAATTCGGATTTTCTAGGGTTTCCTATCGAATTGGGATCCAATCTCTTGCAAATCCCAATCGATATGAACACCTAGCTATCCGTATTATATCAATCCCAAACTAACCCTAATCAATTCTAGCAATAGTTCTACCAAATCATCACAAATCAAAAATTGGGCTCGTAGGGTTCATCCCCACGCTATGAGACGTTAAGACTACTCACAAATCATATTGCTAAGGGAAGAATAATCAATAGAAACAGCAATGGAATTCATAGCAATATTCAAAATAGCAATAAAAATAGTATTTTTAATAGAGAGGGAAACAAACCAATGTAGCTTTTCAAGAATCCAACAAAATAACACTTTTCTCTCCTCTCCAATCACAAGAATTAAACTCTAAAAAATCTAATCTAAAAAGGCTGCCAAAAGTAATAGAAAAGCTCCCTAAACTGGGTTAGAATCTGGGGTTAAATACCCCCCAAAACTGCCCAAAAAACCGTGACCAAAATGCCCCTGTGCCTCTTCAAAATCGTGTTTTCCGCTACAGGCGCGCGGCTTACTCGGCCGACTGACAAAAGTCGCTCGGCCGAGTGATAGACCCTGATGATTTCCAGTAACTCTGGTGTCTTGGGGGTCGTCACTTGGGGCGTCACTCGGGCGGATGGTATACTCCACTCGGGCGGACGGCAATTGCCACTCGGCCGAGTCGGGATTCTGATCTCAGACTGACGAAGAAACAGTAAGTTGGGACTTTTTGATGGGCGTCGTCTGAGTGCCACTCGGGCGGACGGGATACGTCACTCAGCCGAGTCGGCTTCTGATGCTCGGCCGAGTGCACGCTGATATGCTGCTTGGAGCGTGTCCGATCTGGCCGACCGAGCGGGGTCTCGTTGGTCGGCCGAGTGACTCCTTCACTCGGCCGAGTGAGACACTGAAGATGCCCAAATTGCGTATTTTTTCCTCCTCGTCGCTCCTACGACGTTCTTTCTTCTTTCGCTCCTCTCCAATCTCAAAATACCCCTCAGGGAAGTCATCGATGACACTCCGGAGTGGGTGTATCTCGGAATCACTCCAAATCGCTCCAAATCTCCTGAAATACGACAAAAACAACAAATCGTGAAACGTATCGCAATGTTGTCGATAAATCGTGAAAAACGTGATTTGAGCGATTCAAATGGCATGCAAACATGCGGGAAAAAGGTGTAAAATATGGAGTGATCACTAGGCGGGATTTTATACAGATGAGCTGCGATGAGGAGTTCTTTAATTATTCGATCGAGGATTCATGGTGTTACCTAAGGGACCTGGCAGAGTATGAGGACGCAGTCCAACAGGTTCAGTTCCAGCCCTGAGGAGCTAGCTGAGGGCTCATTCCAATGCGACCCTATGGAATACCAAGAGAAACCTGTAAAGAGGGTGCATTGGGGCCAAGTAGAGGAATTTGAGCATATATATTTGGATGAGCCGGAGGAGATGGATGATGGAGTGCGTGTCGACCACGTTGATGGCACGATGCATTTTTATGTTGGTGGTGATGTTGTGGTGGATGCATGTGAAGGCATGAGCGATATGGATGATATTGGAGAGCCAGAGTTATGTTTCCCGTCTACTACATCTGCCCATTTTGAGGTGTACGAGTGCATGGGACGGACTGCTGAGAGATTTTTCTTTGACGATGATGAGGATGATTTTGGCGAGGGAGTGAGTTTATAGACCATGACGGAGCCCCAGCAAGACTTTCCTCCTACTTCAGTGCAGCAGGTCATATACCCTTCACCTCAGGATACGCACCATGCCATCATTCATGGAGATTTTCAGGATACACTTCATAGTCTGGGGAGGTTTGCGGAGCCTACGCTTTCTGATAGCGAGGACGATTGCGAGATGGTCTACATTGAGCCTGAGCTGTCGTCTCCTCCAGATTCTTCTGCAGCCGCTTCCCCTTCTCCTGAGGCAGAGTGTCATGCCACACCTAGCGCCATTATTCAGGGAAGTTTCCACCATATCATGCCTTGCATTTCTGAATCCCAATTTGCACTTCTGCATATTTTTCATTCAAATTGTCGTCGTTTACATTTAAATTCTTTTCTGACGCCCCATTTTGGAATGGATTTATTGCAGGGCATGAGGACATGGCTTGGATTGATGCAGCTTGTCTCCCACATCACACGTATTATCCAAAGGGGACGCTGGGAGTTGCATTGCTGGAATCCAAGGAGGCCGGTGGAGGCTTAGCTCCAAAGCAGCTAGCGGAGGAGCGTAAGGATATGATCGAGCAGTTGCCACCACCGTTATACATTCGAGATCCGCATTTTGCCACGGTGTGTTCTTTCCAATAGTGTAAATAAATAAATGTTTTATTTTAGTGTTTTCGCATGCTTTTCTTTTCTTTCCTAAGATCTTTTGCCGAGATCTAATACTCTCCCAACATTGAGGACAATGTTTATTTTAAGTTGGGGGGAGAGTGTTAGAATCTTTAGGCTTGTTTAGGATTTTGATGGTAGCTTAAATTGTTTTTGAGATACCTCCTTTTTCCATCACCCATTACTCTTTATTGCATATCATATTTGTCCTCCTTGTCCCTATGCCGCTAGCTTTATACGTAGTCCCTACATGCTTTAATGCCATGCAATTTTTTCGGATTATTATTTTGGTATCATCTTTTTCGATGTTTGATTGGCATGTTTCATTTCTTTCCCAATTTGGAGTCAAATGCTAATAAGTCATGTATGAAACTATTTTACACGTTGTGATATCTCTTTGAAATAATTTAGGAATAGTTTGGTGTAAGTAATTGCATGATTTGGGATGAATGGCTTAGTTCTTAATTGGATTGGGTGTGACCATATGGTGCATGTTTTGTTTTCCTCTTAAGGAGTGGGTGGATGAGTTGATAATTCATGTTTGGAATGAGAAAGAGAGTTAATATATATAAGTGAATGGTTTTTCTAATCAAATCGAGTAGCCGGTGCCCCACGAAACATTGGGGAGGACGCCAAAGATGAGATTTAGGGGATCATTCCATCCCTTTGCCTATATAACGTTATCGTGTGTATGCAAAGCGGGCGGTGTTTGCATTTCATAGCGTTATCGCGTGAATGCAAAACATAAATGTCTAAAAAAAGAATAAAAAAGAAGGAAAAAGAAAAAAAAAGAATAAATAAATGAAAGAATAAGCAACATGAGTGATGCAATCTCATCTCCCATAACTTAGAAGAAATTTATTTTGTTTGGCCATTCCCATAAAAATTAGAAACTTTGACATTTGTGATATATCCCAAAGAATGCGATACGGTTCTTATTACTTCACTTTTCTTTGAATTGGATTGAGGAGAATGTCATTTGTTGTTTACTTTCATACATTGGGTATATTGGCTTTGAAATCATTTGGAAATATCATTTGGGGTATGCCATGAGGATATTGTGAGTTTGGTGCATGTTTTTCACTTTAATCCGAATTTATCGCATATTTTGCTAGGACTAGCAAAATGATAGTTGGGGAGTGTGATTCAGAGTGAAAAGTGTATATTTATACCCCCTAACTACCCCCATTTTGTGCTAAAGATTAGGCTTAAACTTGCTCTTTTTGGGTATATTTTCATTTCATGTCATTTTAGGAGCTTACTCTCATTATTGGCACAAAATATGGATTTTATCGTCTTTATTGGATTTCTGTTATTTTTCATGCGCTTCTGGTATTATTGTGATAATATTGTCAATTTTTGAGAATTAATTGAGCGATGGATTATTTTATAGGATTATTGGAAGTCAATATTGTTTTATAATAGTCATTATATTTATTTTATCATCATATGGACTAATTTCTCCTTCTCCTATTATTCAGGTACTCCTGAGAGTCTTGGTGATTTTCCAGAATTTTCTGGGATTTTTCTGAGATTTCTATGTATTTTTTGGAATTATTTGGAGGAGAAAAAGGATTTAAAAACAAGGAAAAGGATTTTTAATGGGGCACCACGTGGCGCGATCTGGAGGAGCCACATGACGCCGATTCGACCTCTTATTGCGGTCCGCAGCCCGCTTGGAGAATTTCAAAAAAATAAAAAAATAAAAACCAGCGCTGCCATTTCGCTGGCCGGCCCGCTCTGCTGTGCACTGCGACTTAAAAAAAATAAAATATAAAAAAGAAGAGGCCGGCCCGCTCCGCAAAAAATCGCTCAGGCGTGCACGCTAGATCGGGCGGGTTGGACGCTAACCCGCCGCCCGACTCGACCCGACCCGCAATTCATTAACCATGGGGGGCTGATTACGTTATTTGGGCAGAGCTTCGGATTTTTTGGGCTGTTCTTCTCTTTTGAGTTTTTTAGAGCTTGGGTGAGGATGGAGGCCATGGGAGGATGATGGAAGCTTGGTGAAGGTGCTCAAGAGAGAGGGGCTTAATCTTAGAGAGAACTTGGGTGAAATCTCTCCTTTCCCTTGTGTATTTTGCATTTCTCTCTTTGTATTAAACTTGTGATGAATTGTTTATGAATCTCATTTTGTTTGGTATGATTGAGTAGTGTTTGTTGGCTTGGGTTGTGATTCATCTAGATTGGTTGTTAATTATAGTTCTAATTTCCTCCTGCTTACTTTCATGCTAATGTTGGGTGATTATTAGGACACAATGTAATTGGCTAAGACCCAAGTGGACACTCTTTGAGAAGAGACCATGTTTAAATTTGATTAGTGTTATGATGATATATCCATCCCTATTGCTAATTATTGTGTTCTTAAATGCTAAATTTTTCGATTGAGTGTCCTTAGCTGGATGATCAATTGCGTTATATGCGGGTAATTGAGCTTAATTAACACCAATCCTAGTTAACCCACAACCCGTGCTTTCTCGCCTAGCTATCCTAAATCCCCTTTTGGTTCTCTAACCCTACCCACTTAGGTTAGGAATTTAGATTCAAGACACGTTTTTCCCACACTTTTCCACCGTTAGCGAGGTGGTTGTAACACGCTTTATTTTTCTTTATCGATCAAATTTACGAATGTAGAACGACTTGTCCCTGTGATTCGACCTGGTACTCACCGGTTATAAATATACTGCATTGACGCCCCTACGCTTGGGAGTGGAAGGCGTGCTCCTTGCGCGTCCTCCGGTTCAATCAGCTTTCCGAACTTCTTCTCTTTGTGATTTCTTATTCTCTCTTTCTCCTTCTCCTTGCCTTTTCCTTGGTCGCGATTCTTTTTCAAAGGGCAGTCTCTCCGTACATGACTTGGTTTATTGCATCCAAAACAAATAATTTCATTAGTAACCATGGATTATATTTTAGCATACTTACTTTGGAGGAATCTTTTGAAGTTCCTGTTGAATATTGGACTCCCCGGATTTGGTTTTGATGATGAGCAAACATAAATAATTCATGAACTAACAATTTGTGAGCGCAGTATTGGAGATCGTCGCCAAATTCACGAGAAAAATCAAAGCGACATCTCAAGACTTCTTAAAGCTCGTATTCATGCCTAAAGCTTCGTTGAAGCTCTTGGACCGTTTTGGAAGTCATGAAGAATTGATCGATGCTCTCGAAGACTGTTCATTAAGGTTTTATTTATAGTCTTTTAGCTTCGATCTATAGAATGTTAAGCCTTGAGTATATCTTACGATTCTATCTTCATAACGCTCATATCGTAGCTCTAGGATCTTAGTTAAAGTCCATTCTAACTTCCTCGAAGCATCGCGCTTCGATTCGGACTTATTCGTGCATGTTAGTTGGTACAAGAAGAAGTACTGACCGACTAGATGGTGATCTAGTCGGTCAGCAAAGCTTCTTGGACCGACTAGTTTGAGTTAATCTTTTCTTGTTCAGTACTGTTTACAGTTAGTCGGTCTACGTTGACTCACCGACCGACTAGTTTGTGAACTAGTCGGTCAGTGATGCTTCTTTGACCGACTAGTTGAGCTTTACTGTTCATGCCAAATTTCTCCTAAGCTACTGTTTATCGTTAGTCGGTCTAAGAATGTTTGGTGACCGACTAGTTGATAATCTATTCGGTCAACATTTGTTCTTGGACCGACTAAATCAATTTGTTTTCAGCCTATTTGTTTTTGCCTCTTAGTCGGTCTACGTTCACTGACTGACCGACTAGTTGTGAAACTAGTCGGTCAGAAAGTCTTCTTGGACCGACTAGTTTTCTAGGTCTGAAATTCAATCACTTCTCAGTTCTTCACTTAGTCGGTCCATGTTGTTTGACTGACCGACTAGTTGATGAACTAGTCGGTCAGTGGTTGTTCTTTGACCGACTAGTTGCCTCAGATTTCTAACCGTTGGGAATTGACCTAACTTGTTTTTATGGGACCCTTGACGTGCGTCTATATTTCATATATTCACGCACGTTTTCTTTTGTGTTTCTCCGTGTTTTCCGCCGTCTCTTATTCGTTTTCGTATGTTT
This sequence comes from Scilla litardierei, assembly GCA_030789695.1. Lineage (NCBI taxonomy): Eukaryota > Viridiplantae > Streptophyta > Magnoliopsida > Asparagales > Asparagaceae > Scilla > Scilla litardierei. The sequence goes on from CM061142.1 coordinate 250,082,592, forward strand.
TCCCGTTTTCTTTCACTTTTCTTTGTTTGTCCATGATTGCAGGAGTTCGACCACGTAGGGGACCTTTTACGATGATATCCCAAGTCCCCGGAGCAATGGGAGAAGTCACGCGTGATCCAGAGGGTCAAACGGCGAAGTACTCATCTTTCTGCCCCTCACCCGGTCGGTTGGTCATCTCCAACCGATCGGGTGATGCACGCGTGCACCAACCGACCGCTACCGCAGCTCACGAAGAAGTCACCCGACCGGTTCACAGACCGGTTCTGCGGGCGGCTGTTCTCTGTCTTTTCGAGCAGAATTCCAACCGATCGGGTGACTCTCACCCGATCGGTTCATCTGTAGCTGAGAAAAAGAGCTGAATACACGGGCGTCGAACCGACCGGTTCACCCGACTGCTCCAAGATCCAACCGGTCGCTCAAGAACTCACCCGATCGGTTCGTGAGATCGGGTGAAAACTCGCCGTTTTCTGTAATTTATCTGTAACGGATCAACCGATCGGTTGACTTGTCACCCGATCGGTTGATCCGAAAATCTATATATATGACCCCTAGGGTTCCAGAAACGAGTAGTTGTATTTTTTTACTGTTTTATCTCCTTGTGACGGCTGTAATTGTTACTCTTAAGTAAGTTTTCAGATCTTTCTAATTTTTTAGTATTGTCTTTACTACTCCTTTACTTCCGCATTGCAATTGTCGGATTATGATTCTAACGGTTAAATTTCATTTAGATTGCTTTTTCATGAATTTTTGTGAGTAGTTCCCAAATCTGGGATTTTGGTGGAAGCCCCTTCGGGGTCTCTTCCCGATGCGTCCATAGGGTTAGGAAATCGATAGGGAGTAGGAATCTAACGGTTACGCGGGGCGTTTCATTGTCATCGGCGGGAAAAAGACCGCCTTTGACCGTTGGGCCAAGGGGGAATAAACTTGGCGGTTGACTCCCTAGCCAAAGCTCGCGCCCTTAGCGTAGACGCCGAATCCTAGCACGCGGGAGCGGCAGGATGAGACGTCGGGAGATATCGTTGCGGACTTAGTGCTCCCGGGATCGATCAGTGTTTATGGACACGGGAGTGCCCACTGATCGAATCCGAGAAGTCCGGTGTATCATCCTGGGCACCGACCGGAATATCGTGCCCATGGGACGCCGGTACCACTCTCAGAGGCAACGTCTCACCATTAGACCCTAATCCCGATCGCTATCCATACTCGTAGGCGGTAGCGGCGAGAGCCTCTCGTCGGGTCGGAAACCAAAGTCCCGGGTTTACTTTCTTTTTGTTCATACGCTTTCATTTCCTTTCGTGACAACCAACCACCGATTCGGGCTAGCTCGCCCCTCGGGGTGATTTAGGTCCTACTTGACCCAAGCACAACCTCGCCTCCCTGAGTTCGATATTCCCGCACCCTACACTAACCGTGAAACTTGCGGTAAACGACACCGCGCCGCCGCGCACATCACGCGGGGCGCCGGTCAAGTTTATGGCGCCGTTGCCGGGGATATTCTGGAAAACATGGCATCCAACAATGAGCGGTGGTGTGACGAGAGAGCCACACCAAGAACTGGGGGTATACACAGAGTCGAGGACGTCGACAAACTTTCGAGCAAGTTTGACTTGCTTTCGACCCAGATCTCCGCACTGATGGTTGGAGCCGGTGGAGTCGGTACACAGCAAGTTTCTGCAGTGGAGTCTGAATTCCTTGGGGAATTCGACGGTGGTGACATCTCACCACCGTTGGATCAGGCGAGCGCACTATTTTACAACCCCACGGGGAATGCGCCATATCCGCCAAGGACAAATTCCAACCCGGCCTACTCTACCAACAACCGGAACCACCCGAATTTCAGTTACCGGCCACCATTTCAGCCCTCGCCGCCTCAGCAGCCGCAGCAACAAATCTATCAGCCGGCTAGACCACCGCAGAATCAGGGTCAGCTACAACCATTTCAGCAGCAACCTCAGCAACAAACGTACGCTCCCAGGAATCAGCAGCCGTTCCAGCAGCAGCAGTATAGCCAACAGAGGGCCGTCTCTCCGGTTGAGTCTCTCTTGACTCAATATATTACCAACCAGGAGAGGATCAACCAAAAGCTGGAAATGGGCCAGCGGACCCTCACGGACCAAGTAACCCAGCTGGGGTTACAGGTGGCGAATCTCGCAAGGTCACAAAACCAATTGCCGCCACAACCGGAGGTGAACCCTCGAGGAGCAACACAAACATCGGCACTCGTGCACGAGCACGCGAATGTGTCCGCTATCATTCTGAGAAGCGGGACGCAAATTCCTACTAGAGTGCCCCCTAGCAACCCGGAAGCACCATTGGTCGTTGAGAGGCCGATTGAAAAATCAAATGACGTCGGTGCTTCGTCATCAAATCCCATGACTCCAGAGGGAGTGTCCGAAGAAGAGAAGAAGAAGGAGGAGGAGAGCCCAAAAATTTATAAACCCGTTGTGCCATTTCCCCAACGGTTGGCTCAAGCAAAAATTGATGAGAAATATGGGAAGTTCTTTGCCATGGTCAAGGACCTAAGCCTGCAAATCCCCTTCTTGGAGGCAATTGAGACAATCCCCTCCTATGCAAAGTTCTTGAAAGATTTGGTGACGAAAGGGTCAAGAAAAGAGAAAGTGGTGCTGACGGCAGAATGTAGCGCTCTTATCCAGAGGGACAACCCGCCAAAGCTCAAGGACCCGGGGAGCTTCTCTATCCCTTGCACGATCGGGGCTATGAAGATTAATCGTGCACTCGTCGATCTAGGGGCGAGTGTTAGCTTGATGCCCTTGTCGATGTACAGAAGGATAGGAATGGGTGATTTGGAGCCCACCGGGATGACCCTACAACTAGCTGACCGGTCGGTCAAATATTCGGTGGGAATTGTTGATGATCTCCCCGTGAATGTGAGAGGGGTGCATGTGCCTGTGGACTTTGTAGTCATGGACATGCCCGAAGACGCACACACCCCCATTATCCTGGGACGGCCTTTCATGGCCACTGCTGGCGTTCTTATAGATGTGAAGAACGGAAAACTCTCCTTGAACGTCAGCGGGGAGAAAGTTGAGTTTGACCTGGGATTATCCATGAAGCACCCTGACCCTCCTGATGACCTCCGGTGTAATCTGCTTGAGATAGAAGAAGAAAAAGCTGTAGAGGAGAACTCCTGGGAAATTCTCCTGAGAAACCCCCCCGATGACTTGGGGAATTCTGAAGATGAAGAAGGCCCCGGAGACAAAGAAGCTGATGGAAGATCGAGTGCAGCGAGAACGACCCCTCCCGGGTTCCCCAAGTTTCCTCCTGTGAAGAGACCGGGGAAAGAGCTCACGGACCTCACTAAAGACGAGGTCCGAATCCTGAAGAAGATGGCGGGAAGCGCCAACACCAAGGAAAAGCCCCCGGATCTCAAGAACAAAGGGAGGGTGGTCGAGCAAGTATTTTTCCAGCCGCTGACTACCTCGAGCGCCTTCAGCTCCAACAAGGAAGAGATGCCTAAGTTTGGGCATCACCCGTATCAGCCACCATGAGCATCTCTTGCGGGCGTCGAGCCAACGACGTTAAACAAGTGCGCTTCATGGGAGGCAACCCATGTTCTAAACTTTTTCTCAAATTTTTAGCGTTATTTTTTTATTTTATTTTCTCTATTTTTATAAATAAAATCAGCCGCGAGGACATCCGTTCGGGGACTTAATCAAATTTCTTGGTTTTTGCAGGAAACAAGCCCCAACCGATCGGGTGATAACTCACCCGATCGGTTGGGATGTATCAGATACATGCCGAGATCTGTCCCCGAATGAACCGATCGGTTGAGTAACAAAGAGACCGGGTGGCAGACCGGGTGAGCTGGGGAGCACTCTCGGAAAATTTTGAGGAATATCAACCGATCGGTTGAGTTTGAGCGCGATCGGTTGACCTGACCGGGTGAGAAGCCCTAAGTTCTCGAGAAATTTAGTGGAGCGGCCAACCGATCGGTTGAAAAGTCAACCGACCGGTTCGCCTGTAGCATTTCTTCGGCAAAATTTTCGACCTAACCGTCAACCGACCGGGTGACAAGTCACCCGATCGGTTCGACTTAAAACCCTATAAATACCCCCCGACACCCGCTCGTTTCCGCCCTCGCCCGATCGCGAATCTCGCCGTCGTTTCGTATTCCCCTCTTCTCCAACAACCGATCCCCACTCCCCCACGTCCCCTACTCCTCCATTACTCCCACTCTCCACCTCCTTCATCAACCCCTCCATCATCTACACCCTCTCTCTCCTCCCATTCCGAGATTTTTGACCTAATTTTCCCAAATCCACCTCCATTTCGAAAATTTTTGCCGAAGGAGTTCGCCGCGGCTCCAAGCTTCTCTCGCTGAACAGTGAGGGGACATCAACGAGCAAGCTCCACCACTCCGCTTGGGTAAACTCACTCCTATTCTTATTTTATATATATTTGCCCTGTTTATTGTGCTTGCTTGTTGGCTTGTGTTAGTGTGCATCCACGATTTTTGCTCTAATTCTTGCTCATACACACACACATGGCTAAAGAAAAGGATAAGGGGAAGGGTATCATGAGGGAAGAGGAGCTGTCTCGAAAGAGACGAAAACAAACGCGCCCTCCTTCCCGTACACGAGCACTCACACTTGGCCCTCCTCCACCTATTATCCCCCCTGTGGACCCAATGTTGGGCCCGCACGGGTATATTTTTCGGAACCAGGAGCACAAAGATTTTTACCATAGGCTTGATGCTCGAGGGCATCTATCCACCAAGTTCCCGCACGCACGTACACTTGTCGATCTCGGTGTCTTCACCGAGGTCGAATCTCTTTTCGCTAACTTAGGGTGGTTAGCCTTTCTTAACACACATGCCATATCCTACCCAGCCCTCACACTCGAATTCCTCTCTACACTTACTTGGGAGTCCGGGTCGATCATTAAATTCAGGGTGCGTAACCGTAGTGTCACCACGAATCTGAGCACGATCAACGATATATTTGGTTTCCCCAATCTCGGGGACGACTCCATCCGACACTACGGGTACACGCCCGAGTTTGATATCGATCAATTCTGGTTCCGCCTCACTTTGATCCGTGATTACCCCCGAGGAAGGGCCAAGGCCTCCTCCATCATTCATCCAGTGTTTCGTTTAGCCCACAGGATCATTTCATCTGCATTCTTTCCTAGGGACGAGTCTGGTACCGTGACTATCCCTGACCTTTTTATCCTTTGGGCCATGACTTTTCCTTATGTCCGGGATGATGATGGAGTCAGCTTCAGAGCCCCTACCGTCCCCATCCATAGTAGCGATTGGCTTGTTTACAAGCTACTCGAGATCAGCCGGGCCGGGAAGGGGAAGTTCTGTTGTGGGGGCATCATCACGATCATATGCTCTCACGCCCAATTCAATATCACCATCCCCAACAATCTTCCAGCTGCCGCAGGACCATCACATCTCGATATCGACGTCCTGCGGCACATCCACATGATCAAGCCCCGCTCGGATGGCCGCTTCATATTTCATTATGGCCACCCCCCAGCCCCTTACACCATTCTGCCCAACCCCGCTCGCATGACCATTGCTCTCGTGGGAGATTGGACTTTCCCTCCTGACCCCGACTTCCTTGCGGGGTTGAATCTTCCTTTTCTCCCCGCTGGCGCACGCAGATCACCGTCCCCTGCCGCCCACTTAGGCGAGCAGGATATCCCTGCGTCTGCGGGAGATTTAGGGGCTGGCCCGAGTCGTCCCGTTTCTGCTCCGGGACCGATCACGTCTGAGCACCTCCTTGCGGCCATTTCTGGCCTTGTCTCCTGTGCTGGCATGACCACTGCCGCTAGCACTTCTTCGACCTTACCTGGCGGCACCACCGCTGCCTCGCGCCAGTCTACGTCTTTTGGTCGCCGTCAGGTATCTGCCCATCTAGGACTTGAGAGGGAGGTCGCCGCCCTTCGTGAGCTTGCCATGTCCTCTGTTTCCTCGGACCCATCGCCATCCTCCTTTCTTACTCACCCATGTTTCCTCGCACTTGAGAGGAACGTGGCCGCCATTCTCCGCCTTCTTACTCATATCCACGGACCACCTCCACCTTCACCACCTCCACCTTCACCACCCAGGCGATCTTCTCCTCCACCCACCCACACTTCTCCACATCCATCACCCCCCTCACCACATTCTTCTCCTCCCTCTTCACATCCCATCCCGGCATCCACTTCACCCATCCCGACCACTTCCACCGCACTCACGCTACCTCCATCCTCCTCCGTCACTCCATACGTGCGCCGGAGGAAATTACCGGTACGCTCCAGATCCCTCCCACCACCTCCCACTACCGTCACCACCACATCCACTTCCTACATTTCTATTCCTCTCACCACAGCCTTGATCGCCTCCCTCCCACCACCACCCACCACCACCGACACTCCTCCCATAGTTCACACCACCACTGCCCCTATACCCTCACCTCATTCCCCACACCTCCGCACACCCCCTGCCTCCCCCGACCACCCATCCCCGCCCTCTTCCGAGGATGACGAGGACTCACCTTCTGCTGCTTTCTGATTTCCCCTTTTTTTGTTTTTGACTCCCCCTTGCACATATCTGGATTTCATTGATCATATCATTTCGCTAGCACTTTCTGGTCTAGCTTGGGGGACGTCTGTTTTGTTGTGCTGTCGTGTTTTGTTTGTTTTTCTCATTTTCGTGTGTGTTCGTTTTTCACTTTTTGAGTGTCGTGTCGTGTGGTTTTATTTTATTTTTATTTTCGTATTGTTTGATTTTGATCTTGTTTTTTTTATTTTCTTTTTCAGTTTTATCTATGTGTTTTCCTCGTTTTCATTTCTTTTCGTGTCTGTGCGTATTTCCCCCCCCCCCCCCTTTTTCATTGCCCTCCCGTACTCACTCTTATTGCATTGAGGGCAATGCAAGTTTCAGCTTGGGGGAGTCGCACTTCGTGCGTCATTTGTGTTGTTTTTCTACGTTATTTGAGTCATTTTCCATCGTGTTTTTCTTTTTTTTCTTTTCTTCTTCTTTCTAGCTCTTTCTCCTAGAGATGAATCCTATGATGAATCGCCACAAAGTCACACACACCTAGCATTGCATCGATAATCACACTCACTAACCCTAGGGTTTCGAGTCCTCTTGCATTTCACGCATCGTGGGTCCACTTAGCTTTTTGTGAGTCGTGTGTCGTGACTAGCATTTGGTGCGCTTCTGCTTGGTGATTTTACTTTATATACCAGTCCAGAAATGACCCCTAGATTATCATGCTTCGATATTGAATATGCGGTATTTGCTTCTAATGTCTGTTTCTATATGCATGCTATATTTATATCGTATACTTCAATTCGCATGCGTCGGGATTCCACAACTAAGGACTAGGATAACCCATTTAGCCTAAGCTCTATTTAGCGAGAGTAGTTCCCTTTGCCCAAAGTGTTTAGATTTCGACTTCTTTTTTGTTTTACTTGGTGCAAGTCCCCTCGTCGTGTACCGTTCTCCCACTTGGGAGAGTACACAAGTGTATAGCCAAAAACCCAAAAATCCAAAAAAAAATTGGGAGAAAAGAAATGAAAAACCCAAAAAGAAAAGAAAAAGATTGTATAGCCAAAAAGCCAAAAAAAATATGCAATTACCCAAAACCCAAAAAAAAAATTCCCGTGTGAATATTTTCCTACTTGCCGAGAATAAAGGGAAGGCGAGAATTTGCACCGAGTGTTCTTCTCCACATCATCTCAACCCCCATCGTTATCAAAGACACTTGGCTTAGGGGCTATTTAGCTAGTATATAGGCTATAGTGGCGTGATTTCCTTAACCCTAGTTGTGGAGTCCCCGATGCATGATACGCTCCTATTCTCTCTATTCTCATGCATGCTCGAACTTATATTCGCCGCTTAATTCAATTCGATTCGATATTTGGGTCATATCTTGGATTTGTGCATATCGAGCCTCGTAGCACATTGTAGAAAGCATCACCATTTGCTAGCACACGACCACGCTCACTCGCGCTTCACTGCGTGGACCCACGACACTTATTTGGACTCGCTTTCCTAGGTTTAGTGGTGTGATTTGGCGTTTGCTTGCTGGGTGTGTCGTTTTTGATTTTGATGGCTCTGATGGACGATCTAGGGCTTAGAGTTTTCTTTTTCTTTCTTCCTCTCTATTTTTTCCCTTCCGAGCTCCCACTCTCGCTCGTCTTCCTCGAGGACGAGGAAGAGTTCAGCTTGGGGGATTTTGACATGCGTCTATATTTCATATATTCACGCACGTTTTCTTTTGTGTTTCTCCGTGTTTTCCGCCGTCTCTTATTCGTTTTCGTATGTTTTCCCGTTTTCTTTCACTTTTCTTTGTTTGTCCATGATTGCAGGAGTTCGACCACGTAGGGGACCTTTTACGATGATATCCCAAGTCCCCGGAGCAATGGGAGAAGTCACGCGTGATCCAGGGGGTCAAACGGCGAAGTACTCATCTTTCTACCCCTCACCCGGTCGGTTGGTCATCTCCAACCGATCGGGTGATGCACGCGTGCACCAACCGACCGCTACCGCAGCTCACGAAGAAGTCACCCGACCGGTTCACAGACCGGTTCTGCGGGCGGCTGTTCTCTGTCTTTTCGAGCAGAATTCCAACCGATCGGGTGACTCTCACCTGATCGGTTCATCTGTAGCTGAGAAAAAGAGCTGAATACACGGGCGTCGAACCGACCGGTTCACCCGACTGCTCCAAGATCCAACCGGTCGCTCAAGAACTCACCCGATCGGTTCGTGAGATCGGGTGAAAACTCGCCGTTTTCTGTAATTTATCTGTAACGGATCAACCGATCGGTTGACTTGTCACCCGATCGGTTGATCCGAAAATCTATATATATGACCCATAGGGTTCCAGAAACGAGTAGTTGTATTTTTTTTACTGTTTTATCTCCTTGTGACGGCTGTAATTGTTACTCTTAAGTAAGTTTTCAGATCTTTCTAATTTTTTAGTATTGTCTTTACTACTCCTTTACTTCCGCATTGCAATTGTCGGATTATGATTCTAACGGTTAAATTTCATTTAGATTGCTTTTTCATGAATTTTTGTGAGTAGTTCCCAAATCTGGGATTTTGGTGGAAGCCCCTTCGGGGTCTCTTCCCGATGCGTCCATAGGGTTAGGAAATCGATAGGGAGTAGGAATCTAACGGTTACGCGGGGCGTTTCATTGTCATCGGCGGGAAAAAGACCGCCTTTGACCGTCGGGCCAAGGGGGAATAAACTTGGCGGTTGACTCCCTAGCCAAAGCTCGCGCCCTTAGCGTAGACGCCGAATCCTAGCACGCGGGAGCGGCAGGATGAGACGTCGGGAGATATCGTTGCGGACTTAGTGCTCCCGGGATCGATCAGTGTTTATGGACACGGGAGTGCCCACTGATCGAATCCGAGAAGTCCGGTGTATCATCCTGGGCACCGACCGGAATATCGTGCCCATGGGACGCCGGTACCACTCTCAGAGGCAACGTCTCACCATTAGACCCTAATCCCGATCGCTATCCATACTCGTAGGCGGTAGCGGCGAGAGCCTCTCGTCGGGTCAGAAACCAAAGTCCCGGGTTTACTTTCTTTTTGTTCATACGCTTTCATTTCCTTTCGTGACAACCAACCACCGATTCGGGCTAGCTCGCCCCTCGGGGTGATTTAGGTCCTACTTGACCCAAGCACAACCTCGCCTCCCTGAGTTCGATATTCCCGCACCCTACACTAACCGTGAAACTTGCGGTAAACGACACCGCGCCGCCGCGCACATCACGCGGGGCGCCGGTCAACCCTATAAATACGAACCTAGGTCATTTCTCTCCAGGTTAGAGCTGCCATTAAGAGATTCATTGAGATTGAAAGAGATAGCCATTCTCGCTCATTTCCAAAGCTCTCTTCCTCACAAGAAATCCATTCTCTCACTTTCTAGATCTAGAATCCATCTTGAGAGAAGTTTGTTCTTGGTGAGCCCTTCAAGCTCTAGCTTGATTCAAGTCTCCAAATCTCTCCTAGGCACCCATTGCTGGTCATTTCTTTGGTGCTAGGTCTTGGTGACTTCATCTTCCTCAAATCCCTCCTTGCACCTATTTGGTAAGAATACTCAAGGTATAGGATTTTGTTGTAAGATTGTTTATTTCATTTTAAACTCATTTATATTGCTTATTGGTTCTCTCGGTTGTGAGAGAAGGTTGTGATCCCGGGTTGTGGGATTCACTATTGCCATTGCATGTATGATTTGATCTTGTGAAGGTTTTTCACAAGATATCATAGTGGAAATCTTGAGTTAGGGCTTCTAACTCAAGTATCCGGAGGGGATCTGGGTGGTTGGGACGTAGGATCACCGGGAACAAGTCGGAGAGACTTGGGTGGATCCGAACCCAGTAACATCTTTTGTTAGCATTGATAATTTTGTTGTTGTCATTCAATTTAAGCTTCCGCAAATTGATTTGGTAGTTGTTTGCACTATAATTAGGAATTATACTCCTTTTTATTTTTAAAGTACTATTCACCCCCCCTCTAGTACTTGTGTAGTAGCTTGTAGGGCATTACATTTGGTATCAGAGCAGGTACTTAGCTATGTCTACCAACGACAACAAGACCGTGCGTCCACCTTCCGACTATGGCACCTTCAGGAACCGTGAAGGAGCGTCTTCAGTGATGCAAGGACATTCCTCTACGAGGCCTCCATTCTTCAACGGTACCAACTACGGGTACTGGAAATGCCGGATGGAAACCTTCCTCCGGAGTGCATCACTATGGAGGACCACAATGAAGGAATACATCGAGCCCGAAGAAGAAGACTTTGAGAAATGGACAACCACGGAGGTCGCCGCGGAGGTAAGCAATGCCAAGGCAATGAATGACTTGCAATGCGTATTGGAGCCCCAGGACTTCAATAAGATATGCACATGTAAGAGTGCATATCAAATTTGGAACTCCCTCCTCATACTACATGAAGGGACGAGTAGGGTAAGAGACTCTAAACTCGTAGTTGTAAACAAAGATTACGAAATGTTTCATATGCAACAGGGCGAGAAGATGAAGGAATATTACGCTCCCTTCGTTGACATCATAAACGAGTTAGAGGCTCTCGGCAAATCCTACACCCAAAAGGAGAAGTGCTCGAAGCTTATCGAAGGACTTCCTTCTTCTTGGGAGAAACGTACCTTCGCCATCGAGGAAGGTAATGACATGAATAAGTATACCGTAGTTCAATTGATGTGTACTTTGATGTCATACGAGGTACGCAAAGATAGCAAGGTGAAGTTACAAGAAAAGATGAAGTCCTATTTGAACCAAGACGTGCCTAAGAAAAAGGCGATTGCATTCAAGGAGGCTTCATCCACCTCTACCGATGATGAGGACTCGGAAGAAGAAATGGACATGGAATCCATTGCACTCATGGCAAAGAAGTTCAATCGCTTCTTCCGAAAGGGTAAATTCAAACAAAAATCTAAATTTACTTCTACTAACGCCTCTCCACCTTTGTGCTTTAAATGCAATAAGCCAGGACACATCAAAGCGGATTGTCCTCAAAACAAGCAAAAGGAGAAGTGGAAGGCGCCAAAGTTCGACAAGTCCAAGAAGTACAAAAAGGGGTACAAAAAGGGACTTGTCGGAGCAACATTCACCGACTCTGAGGATTCCTCAAGCGGAGAGTCGGACGATGAGAAAGTGGAGCAAGCGCACATGTGCTTCATGGCAAGAGAGGAGCATGATCAAGGATCTTCCTCCTCCGATGATAGCGACAACGAAGGCGATGAGGTAACTATGGATGATCTTAGGGATGCTAACTCTCAATTATGGTCTAAATACACTAAATTAGTAAATAGATATACTAAAGTAAAAGATGACCTAGCTAGCATTCAAACCTCGCCTAAGACTATCATCACCAACAACGACACCGTTGTTGAAGAGTTAAGAAATGAGATTGTTAATCTCAAATCTAAACTTGAGCATGTTAGCATTGAAGATCCGGAAGAACATAGGATAGCGGATTTGACTTCTCAAAACTCGACTTTGAGTATTGAGAATGACAATCTTAAATCTCGTGTTTATGTGCTCACATCGCAAGTATCAAACTTGGATACTTCTATGTTGTTGGATATGGAAGACGTTTATACACCCTTGTGGGGGATGTACGAGGGAATACGGACCTCGAACGTCGCGTACACGAAGTCGTGTGCGAAGGGAATCTGTTCCCTTGCGGAGAGGATCTCTAGATTAATGGGAAAGTCGCATTATATGTGCATAAGTGCATGCGACATATGGCTAATAAAGGGGTAATATCTTAAGCTTATGTTGTACCATGCATATGGTACAACTTAAGCTTATAATGTGCCATGTACGATGGTACACCTTAGTTAAATTGTTCCAAAGGAACAATTACTCCTAAAATAACTACCTTGGGGGCTATAAATAAGACCCAAGGGTTAGCCATTTCCTTACACTTTTGCATGGCATTCTTGCATGCATTTTCATTCTAGCGAAGCTCTGCCGAAATCCTTCCTCTCTCTTTATCCAAGTTCTTAATCTAAAAGTAGAGATTTAGATTGTGGATTTAGTAGCCTTACTCCGTTCGTGAGAAGACTCGATCCGTCGTGGCGAATCCGAAGGCGAAGTTCTGTGACTACCGTGCCGCATACGCAAGCGTAAGTCTCAACTTCATTTATCGATCCTAACTCTGTTTTGGCAGGATCCTACATTGGTATCAGAGCCATACGGGTTCGCCCCGGTCAAACCGCCGCCCCGTCGAAACTATGAACGAGTCGTTGTCTTTTTCACGAATGGGTATCCTACCATTACGGATATGGTAGGAACGCTTCGTGACGGAGAGAACGCAGCGGTTGTTCTTTTCACGTTAGGGTCTTCTGTCATTACGGATATGGCAGGAACTCTCCGTGACGGGAAGAACCGACCGTTCATATCGTCAAACTCGCTATCTTCATGGATGCTGAGTCTCCATTCATAGGGAATGGGCGCTCTCTTCATGTAGAGCGCGTAGTTTACGAATTTTTGAAGTGGGTTAATTTTTGGGCATACGGCCATTGGAGTCTAACTACTTCCTCGACGAACGGGTGCTTCACCGGAGAAGAAGATGGTGGTTATTCCCATCGGGGAAGATGAATTTTAGTGCATGTGCACCATGGCCAAATGGGCAGTGGCCAGGGCTGCCGCAGGCCGCCCCTGGCCGGCCAGGGCAGAGGCCCTTGGCCAGCCTCGGCCAGGGCAGGGGCCCTGGCTGGGAGTGATGAAGACCAATTTTTTGGTCGACCAATTTGGGTGTTTTGGTCGACCAATCCGGCATAAGGTCTTGGTCGATCACGAACTTGCCGACTAGCCCATACGGGGTGTCAAAAGGCCTTGGTCAAACACGAATGTGCCGTCTAGCCCATACGGGGCTAACATTTTATAATGTTTTTTCTTGGGCTCTACTCCTTGAAGATTAGCCATAGTTCTCTACTTCATGCGAGATTAGCCATGTCATTGTTCTCTACTCTGCGGAGATTAGCCAATGTACTTATGACATTGTGCTCTACTCTACGGAGATTAGCCAATGTATTTCAAATTTTTGAAAAAGGTGTTTTCAAATAGGTTATGTCCCGTCCTTAATCGGGATAGCGCAATTTAGAATTCCAAGTCCTACCACGATCCGGCCATGGTTATCTAACCCATGGGTGTGTAGAACAGGTCTCGTGGCTTGGCAATTGTTGCGCTAAAATTCTTTGCGCAAACTCTCACCTATTCCATTTTGAAAGATATGTTTTTCAAAAGTATTTTTTCCGCTGCTGGTACCATATGGGTATCATTTCTGATTTCTTTTTTACACGAGATAAGTAAGAGGGATACTTTGAAAGTTACTTCTAGATGGTAGTTGGGAACGTAGTGAACTTCTCGATTCTAGAGTAACATTTCAGCTTATCCAAGGAACTTATCAAGTGTTTAAGAATCGAAACTTTATGCATAGAATTTTGATCGTGTTTTTCATTTTCTTTGCAGTTTTTTGATTCGAATATGTCTACCGCTTCTAAGAACATTGTCGCCGAGCTTAACAAAGGTGAGAAGCTCAACGGCGACAATTATAAACTATGGTCAATAAAAATCCAATATGTTTTGGAGGAGCAAGATGTGCTTGAAACACTCCAAAACATAATGGAAGAACCTGAGTTGGGCAATACGGCCCAACACAAGAGGGACCGGGAAGCTTATGAGACTTGGACTCGAAAGAACAAAATAGCACGTATTACGTTACTGTCCGCAATGGACAATGACATAATGCGTATATTTCGGGAATTCGACCTAGCCAAAGACATATGGTCTGAGCTAGAAGTAAAGTTTGGTGGAACTTCGGTTACCAAACTCCGCTCCTTAAATATTCAATTTGATTCGTACAAGATGCGGCGAGATCATTCTATGAAAAAGCATCTCCACCACATGGCGAATCTCATAGCTGAATTGAAGGATGCGGGCCTTACGCTGTCTGACGAACAGCAGATCCAAGCAGTCATTCGTTCACTCCCAGATAGCTGGGATAACATGAAAATGCACCTCACTCATAATGAGTGCATTAAAACTTTAAGCGATGTATCCAAACACCTCGAACTCGAGGAAGAGCGGATTCAAGCCGCAAAACCTAGTGCAGAAGTGCACATGGCCGCTAGTACCTCACATGGAGGAAATAAGCGGAAGAATAAACGCTTAAGGTTTGTGAACGAACGAAAGCAAGAACCGGAAACCTCAAAGAAGACTAAGAACAAAAAGTGGCAAAAGAATGTGCACTCAAAGAAGAAAAACTTGAAGAAGATCAAGTGCTTTAAGTGCAACAAGTACGGTCACTTCGCCCGTACATGTACGGATGGAAGTGATAAGGTAACTTGTAGGACTAGTTACATATGTGTTTCTAGTTCCATGTTTCTTGCTGAATCTAACTATTTTTGGTTGATTGATTCAGGGGCCACAGACCACGTAGCGAAGGACAGAAGGTTCTTCGTAGAGTATCGAAGGATAACTCAAGGAACAAAGTGGATATACGTCGGCAACAACACTCGTGTTGAAGTCAAGGGCGTCGGAACATGCAAGCTAGTTCTCGACAACGGCCGGACTCTATTATTGCACGACGTCCTCTTTGCTCCAGATATTAGAAGGAATATCGTATCCGTGGTCATGTTAATGTCTTTAGGTTATGTATGGAGGTTCTATGAACAAAAAGTTGACCTTGTTTGTAATAGTTCTTTAATTGGGTCGGGTAATGTTTGTAATGGATTGATTGTTTTAAACACTATGTGTGATGATTCTTCTTCTATTAATGAAAGTTTCCATTTGACAAATGCTTCTAATTCTGAATCTGAGATCATTTGTTGGCATGCAAGACTTGGTCACATTAGACCAACTAGAATGGATAGACTTGCCAAAAGTGGCTTGCTATCTAATGTTTCAAAAGTTGAAATGTCAACTTGCGAACATTGTCTTATAGGGAAAACTTGTCGCAAGCCGTTTGGAACTGGCACAAGGGCCGAAGTTCCATTACAGCTTATCCATTCGGACATTTGCGGTCCAATGAATGTTAAGACAAGATGCGGGAAGTCCTATTTCATCACCTTCATTGATGACTTCACCCGTTTCGGTCACATTTATTTGATTTCCCACAAACATGAAGCTTTATCTTGCTTCAAAAACTATATGAGTTTAGTGGAAAATCAACTAGATCGCAAGATAAAGGTCTTACGATCCGATCGGGGTGGAGAATATCAATCAACGAGTTTTAAGGAACTCTATGATTAAAAAGGCATAGTTCATCAAATAACTATGCCTTATACTCCGCAACAAAACGGTGTTGCGGAAAGAAGAAATAGGACATTGATGGAAATGGTCCGATCAATGATGTCTCAGGCAAATTTGCCCATCACCTTTTGGGGTGATGCATTATTGACGGCAGCATTCATCTTAAACCGTGTACCCTCGAAGTCGGTAAGTTCTACTCCTTATGAGTTGTGTAACAATAGAACTCCAGACTTAAGCATTCTAAAACCTTGGGGTTGTGCCTCTTACGCATATTTATCCTCTCACAAATATGGCAAACTTGGGCCACGTGGGAGGAAGTGTATCTTCATCCGATACGCTGAAAACTCCAAAGGATATGTTTTCGTCGGTCAAGAGGACAATGGGGGTCTAATAGAATTCGAATCGAGGAATGTTGTCTTCTTGGAAAACGAGTTTCCAAGACAGGGTGAGATAAGTCAAGACTTATCCTTGTTTGAGACTTGGGATCAAGAAGGATCGGAACGTTCGAGTGGGAGAATCCTTGGTGAAGAAGAAAATACGTTTCAAACTTCACCAATGGATGATACGAAAGATACCAATCCTATTCCGAGTGGGAGTGATGTTATTCCGAGTGGGAGTGATGTTATTCCAAGTGGGAGTGATGTCATTCCAAGTGGGAGTGATCAAACTCAAGCAAGACGTAGTAATCGAATGAGGCTAACACCTCTGAGATTTGAGGATGAATTTCCTCAAACATTCATGACATTACTACAAGATAATGACGAACCTGCAAATTTCAAACAGGCCGTCACATGCACTGCTAAAGATAAATGGATAGCGGCGATGGAAGAAGAACTTCAATCCATGAAAACAAACCAAGTCTGGGACTTGGTTGATTTACCTAAGGGACGTAGAGCCATTGGGAACAAGTGGGTTCTCAAAATCAAGCATAAGGCTGTTGGCTCCATCGAGAAATATAAAGCTCGCCTTGTTGCGAAAGGTTTCACGCAACAGGAAGGAATAGACTACGAAGATACTTTCTCTCCTGTCGTGCGTTTTACCTCCAGTAAGCAAAGGCGAGGGTCTATGTTTGGAAATGCGTCTCAAAGATCCAAAAGAAAAGAAAGCTATGGAAAAGGTTCCATACTCCAGTGCTGTCAGGAGTCTGATGTACGCCATGATGTGTACTAGACCAGACATTTGCTATGCTGTTGGTATGGTAAGCCGTTACCAATCCAATTTAGGACAGGCACACTGGAAAGCGGTGAAGAGGATATTAAGGTACCTCAAAGGGACTGCGGACTATGCGTTATGCTATCAAGGCAATACCTTGAGACTCGAAGGCTATACCGATGCTGATTGGGCAGGTGATCTTGACGAGCGAAGATCTACCTCAGGCTTTGTTTTCTTGCTCAGGAATGGTGCAATATCCTGAAGCAGCAAGAAGCAAACCTGCATCGCCCTATCAACCATGGAAGCCGAATTTGTAGCATTCAGCATGGCGGTCCAAGAAGCTGTTTGGCTTAGGAAATTCTTAGACAGGCTGACGGATGCCACTGACTCGAGCACTGTTCCTATATACAGTGATAGTCAAGCTTCGATTGCCTATGTCAAAGATCCTAAAATTTCATTGTAAGACCAAACACATTGATATTCGATTCAAGTTTGCGAAGAACTATGACAAACGGAAGGAAGTAGACATAGGATACATATCCACGCATAAGATGATAGCGGATCCCCTTACTAAGACGATCCCCAGAGATGTGTTTTTCAAAACACTTATCATCTATGGGAATGCGTAGGTGCTGAGCTGTATCATGTAATATTTCCCATGTCTATAGAAGATCAAAGTTTAATTTGCATACAAGTTTCTTACAAATGATTTTATATACATTTGTGTTTAAGTCTCAGCTATTTTATTGTGTGTATGTCGGACAGATTAAGGTTGGCTCTCTCACATGAGCAACCGCCTTATCTTATCAGATGGATAAGATAGAGATGAGACTAGTTTAAAGTCAAAATCATTAGAGAAATGATTTAGAGTCGTGACTTAAACAAGATAGTCGAATGAAAGATCTGCATCATATGGATGCTTACAAAAGATCTGATATCTGTATCACAAGGATATTTGAAAGAGATCTCATAGGATTTTTTAAATCCTATCTGTCTTATGCAGGATGAGAGTCCGGGAATATTTCATGAGTAGTAAGGGGACTCAAAAAGATAGGCACTGTGGTGTCTGATCTTTCATCCGTACAACATCATTAAGACATACTCTCCCTGGGAAAGGAGTGATGTTGTAGTACGTGTTCATACCACGTATGCATTTCGACCACTGAGTTAGTAGCAATAGTGTTTGCTATTATGTGAGACTCAAAGGCCATATGGGTCTTAACTCTTACCCTCAAGGACTCCAATTGGTTCCTTTAGATTTGACGAGATGATCGCTATCTTAGCGTGTTGCTAATGGGCTATGATAATTCGGCTCGGCGGGGCACGTTAGAAAAGCGAATCAAGTCAAGATCAGAAGGTTCGCAAGAAGAGGAAGATTGATTTCATATTCGCATTTGGACTTTAATGATTCAAAGCTGGCCAGCCAATTGTAATCCAGATGGGATTCAATTGTTGAATATAAAGTATAAGAAATGTGAAGAAATAATCTAGGGTAAAGCATGCGTTGAACTACTCAACTTTGCACCTTCGAGGTCGTTGTGTATCTCTAACAAGTGCACAACAACAGACTCTACGTGCATGACGGTCGCACGATCTATTTCTCGGTATGATAGAAGAAAGAACTAAGAGAAAGACGTTCTCTTACAATCCCCTCAAGTGTGAGTGGGAGATGTTGGATATGGAAGACGTTTATACACCCTTGTGGGGGATGTACGAGGGAATACGGACCTCGAACGTCGCGTACACGAAGTCGTGTGCGAAGGGAATCTGTTCCCTTGCGGAGAGGATCTCTAGATTAATGGGAAAGTCGCATTATATGTGCATAAGTGCATGCCACATATGGCTAATAAAGGGGTAATATCTTAATTTTATGGTGTACCATGCATATGGTACAACTTAAGCTTATAATGTGCCATGTACGATGGTACACCTTAGTTAAATTGTTCCAAAGGAACAATTACTCCTAAAATAACTACCTTGGGGGCTATAAATAAGACCCAAGGGTTAGCCATTTCCTTACACTTTTGCATGGCATTCTTGCATGCATTTTCATTCTAGCGAAGCTCTGCCGAAATCCTTCCTCTCCCTTTATCCAAGTTCTTAATCTAAAAGTAGAGATTTAGATTGTGGATTTAGTAGCCTTACTCCGTTCGTAAGAAGACTCGATCCGTCATGGCGAATCCGAAGGCGAAGTTCTGTGACTACCGTGCCGCATACGCAAGCGTAAGTCTCAACTTCATTTATCGATCCTAACTCTGTTTTGGCAGGATCCTACATATGCGTTCTCTCAAAGAGAAATATGAGAACACATTAGGCCGAATTAATAAATTCACTAAGGGTAAGGACCATTTAGATAAAATCCTAAGTGACTTACTTCCGGCCAATTACCACATTAATTTGGGGTATACGATGGGATGTCCATCCAAAGCGGCCACTACTTTTGTTAGGCCAACTTCCGGTGACTCTATGAGTGGTAGAAAACACTCTATTGGTAGTTCATCTACCAATGGTGCTTCCACCTCGTCCACACCCTCTTTCGGAAAGAAACCCACTTTGGGTGGACCTCCAAAGAAGGGGCATGCTTATATGTACACCAATACCATGCCACGTAGGAACACACGTCCTACTCCACCGTCTCACACATATGATGATTTTTATGCAACACATTCTCGGGCACGTGCACACCATGTGAGACACCCTCACGCACGTGTTCCCACACATGCATATGTTCACCCACCTCATCATATGAATAATTCTCGTCGTGCACCATTCCATCATGTTCCTTATGCCTATCCACGACATGCATCACGTAGAAACCAACAACGCATGCATGCACCCAATAGGATGAGGGCTCCCAAGATTTTCACTATTTGGAGCCCAAAGGACACAAGCATGGATGAAAAACAAGTGTATATGAATGCTTATTTTTCGAATGTTGTGCATAGTAGAAATTATGTGGGGAAGTCTAAGTCCAATTGGACTTGGCTTCCAAAGGTCTAACCTTTGAGGACCCAATGACCTTGGGTACCATGATATGAAATTTCCTATCTTTAGGTACTCAAGGAAAAGAAAAAGAAAAGGAGCAACAAATTTAAATTTAGCTCCAAAGGGAATTGGATACTCGATAGCGGGTGTTCAAAACACATGACGGGTGACGCTCAATTGCTCTCCGGAGTAGTTCCCATTCCAAATGGAAACCGCGTCGTATTTGGAGGCAACGAGAGCGGAACCATCGTCGGTGTTGGTAAAGTGGGTAACCCATCTAAACCCTTAATTAGTGATGTTTATCTAGTTGATGGTTTAAATCATAATCTTATTTCAATAAGCCAACTTTGTGACAAAGGTTACAAAGTTAGCTTTGCGAAAGGATTATGTCATATTTCAAATGATAATAATAAGTTATTATTTTCCGGCACACGCCATAAAGATATTTATATTTTGGATCTTCCTAAGTCATATGAACAATGTCTCGTTGCCAACACAAGTGAACAACACTTATGGCATCGACGCTTTGGACATGTGAACTTTGGAACACTTTATAAGCTTTCAAAATTAAATTCCATTAAAGGTTTTCCGAAGCTCGTTTTTGAAAAGAAAAGTTTTTGTGATTCTTGTCAACGTGGCAAGCTTCCTAAATCTTCATTTAAACCTAAGAAAAGCATTTCTACTAAACGGCCACTAGAGCTATTACATCTAGATTTATTTGGGCCAACTAGAGTTGCTTCCTTAGGAAATGCAAGATATGGACTTGTCATCGTCGATGATTATTCTAGATTTACATGGGTATTTTTCTTATGTAATAAAAATGAAGCTTTTGAAAACTTCACAATATTTGTGAAGAAAGTACAAAATCTCATCGGAACCACCATTGTCACTATTCGTAGTGATCATGGGGGTGAATTTGAGAATGAGTCTTTCTCAAATTTTTGTGATGATCTTGGAATTACTCACATGTTTTCTTTCCCTCGCGCACCTCCTCAAAATGGTGTTGTTGAGAGGAAGAATAGAACGCTTGTGGAGTGTGCTCGCACTATGCTCGAAGATAGTCAACTTGGTTATCAATTTTGGGCAGAAGCGGTACACACCGCTTGTTATGTGTTTAATAGAATACTTTTGAGGCCCGGCACCAAACAAACTTGCTATGAATTGTTGTTTGGTAGATTGCCTCAAGTTAAACATTTTCGTGTTTTCGGCGCAAATTTTTTTATTAAAAAAACATATGATAATTTGGACAAGTTTGATCCGAGATCGGATGAGGGGATATTTGTTGGGTATTCCTCACGTAGCAAAGCCTACCGGATATACAACAAAAGATCCTCTACGATCGAGGAATCACTACATGTCTCTTTTAATGAGAATTTTACTACTTCTAGAATTTCAAATGATGATGATTCTATGGATGTTTTATGTGATTCGTTTGAAAATTCTAAGTCTATTGATTCAATTGATTCTATTGATACTAACGCGACTAATGAAGTTGTTGAGAATGTGCCTAGTGATCAAGGTATTCCCAAGCGGCTTCATACCGTTCGCGACCATCCCCATGAGCAAGTCATTGGCAATATTCATGATAGAGTCAAGACGAGATCGCAAGTCCACCACTTCGCCAATTGTGCCTTTGCCTCATCAAAAGAGCCAAAGAATATAGTTGAAGCGTGCGAAGATAGTGCTTGGATCCTTGCCATGGAGGAGGAACTCATTCAATTCGAGAGGAATGAGGTATGCGAGCTAGTTCCGTTGCCATTGAAGAACCACACCGTCATAGGGACAAAGTGGATCTTCAAGAACAAAACCGACGAAAACCAAGTCGTCGTCCGGAACAAAGCTCGGTTAGTAGCTCAAGGCTATCGACAAGAGGAAGGTATCGATTTCGAAGAATCCTTCGCTCCGGTAGCTAGATTAGAATCAATTAGACTATTATTGTCTTTTCCATGCCATAAAAATTTTAAATTATTTAAAATGGATGTTAAAAGTGCATTTTTAAACGGAGATGTCGTTGAGGAAGTTTACGTTTCTCAACCTCCGGGCTTCATAAATGAAAAATTTCCAAATCATGTTTTTAAACTAAAGAAAGCTCTTTATGGTTTGAGACAAGCTCCTCGAGCTTGGTATGATCGCCTAAAGAATTTTCTTTTGGATTTGAATTTTAAAATGGGCGAAGCCGATTCTACACTTTTTGTTAAGCATGCGAATAATGATATTTTATTAGTTCAAATTTATGTTGATGATATCATTTTCGGTGCTACTAACTTCACTCTTTGCGAAGAGTTTTCTAATGTTATGAAGGAACAATTTGAGATGAGCCACATGGGCGAACTCAAATATTTCTTAGGTCTCCAAATTCGCTAATTGAACGATGCAATCTTCATCCACCAAACAAAGTACACGGTGGAGTTGCTAAAGCAATTTGGAATGGAGAATGCCTCCGGGAAAAAGACTCCTATGAGCACTACAACGCATCTTGATAAAGATACGAGCGGAAAAGATGTAGACATTCGTCTATATCAAGGTATGATAGGTAGTTTACTTTATCTTACCACAAGTAGGCCCGATATTATGTTTGCCGTTTGTATTTGTGCTCGTTATCAGTCTCAACCTAAGGATTCTCACTTAGTAGCGGTTAAACGTATTTTTCGCTATCTAAGTTACACTTTAGATTTTGGATTACTTTATCCGAAATCTAGCACATATGAGTTAGTCTCATATAGTGACGCTGATTATGCGGGATGCAAATCCGACAGGAAGAGTACTAGTGGCACTTGCCATTTTCTAGGAAATTCCCTTGTCTCTTGGTTTTCCAAGAAGCAAAATTCGGTATCACTTTCAACCACCGAGGCGGAATACATTGCCGCCGGTGTTGCTTGTGCCCAGGTTCTTTGGATGAGACACACACTGAAGGATTTTGGTATTCATTGTGATACTAGCCCTATCATGGTGGATAACCAAAGTGCTATTTTTCTTTCAAAGAATCCGGTGCACCATTCCCGATCTAAACACATAGATGTCCGACACCATTTTTTAGATGATCATGTTGCTAAAAAGGACATCATTTTAGTGTATGTTGAAACCCAAAAGCAAATCGCCGATATTTTCACGAAACCCCTAAAGGAGGACTTCTTTGTGCGGTTGCGTCGAGAATTGGGGATTATGGGTGAATCCGAGATATAGGATTCATGTCTCATTCAATTATCTTGCATGCTATTATATTTCGCGATATTTCGTTCATGCTAGATTTATTGAATTTTTGGGGATTTTATGTGATATGTTTGAATTTTTGCTCGAATTCTTATTTGAATGTCGTATTTAAGATTTCGATGTTTTATGGGGTAGTTTAGATGACTTATGAGAGGGTTATGATGTTTCATCCAAGTGTTTTATGAAGAGAACTCATTTATCAACTTTTGGACTCTTCTAGTCGGTTTCAGTTCATCAGCCAACCGACTAGATGCCCATCTAGTCAGTCAGCTAGTGAACTCAGACCGACTAGTTCAAGCTTTAACTTTCTTTTGTCATTAACTTCTTTTAGTCGGTCACAGTTCTCTTACCGACCGACTAGATTGAAAACTAGTCGGTCAGTGATTATACTGTGACCGACTAACTCTAGCCCTAGAATTTTCGTTTTGCCTCTGTTTCAACTTAGTCGGTTTAAGCTCATTGACCGACCGACTAGATCGTAATCTAGTCGGTCAGTGCTTGAACTGTGACCGACTAAGTACTCTAGGGCAGTCTTGTCTTTTCGCGTTTTTCAACCGACTTACTCTCATTCTATCCGACTATTTCCTCTTTTAGTCGGTATTCTTCATATCTCCAGCTCGAAAAACCCCTCTCCCTGCTCGAGACACTTCGTCTTCCGTCGATCTCCGGCGTCGTTTCCGACCATCCGCCGCCGCCGATCACCCTCCCCTAGGTATATCTCCTCCTCCTAGGTCGTTTTCCTATTCTAGGGTTTGATCTTGGCTGATTTCATCCTCTAGGGTTCTAGGGTTTCGGATTCATTCTTAGGGCTTTGAGCTTAGGTTGTTTTAGCTTCTAGGATTTGAGCTTAGGATTGCTTGATCTTATCATACGTCGCTTGATTGTACTCGTTGTGCCGCGATCATGGCACGAACGAGAATCCCGATTACCTCTTCTGGGGGCATCCCCCATGACCATAGAGGCCGCGACCGCTTCGACCCCTCCTAAGCGTAGGACCAAGACCACACGTCCCCCCTCTTCGTCTTCAATACCGTTGAAGAGGAAGAGGACGTCCAAGCCTAAACCTGCCGGCCAATCTTCCAAGCCCAAACCTAAGCCCAAAACGTTCCGTGCTCCTACCCCTCCCGATGAGCGTTCAGATAGTGATTCCGAGGATGATTCCGATGAAGAATACACTCCTGAGCATCCCGAGAAGGCACCTACTCCACCCCCTCCTCCTAAGACCCGTAAGGCTAAGGGTAAAGGTCCGATGCCAGTTGGCGGTGTAGATATATCGTTGTGTCACGACGACCCTCGGTGTCTATCGGCTTACAACCGTATAGAGCACTGCCCACTGCTGTTGGAGCATTACGTTCAGTTTTCTGATTTTCTTAGCCTTGCGGATCTGTTATCCTATAGTGGCCTATTGGACTACATTAGATATGACCCTAAGGCGAACCCCCAACCCTATCCTCTCCTGGTCAAGCTATTCTATGCCAATCGTGTCCGGGGCCAGTACGGTGAGACTCACTCCATCGAGACTTCTGTTTTGGGGACCCCGATAGTCCTCACGGCAGAAATCTTGGGGGAGTTGATAGGTTGCTCGTCGTGTGGCCTCCTCCCGTCTGACATCTCTGTTGACGATATCTCCTCCCTCGACCAGCGGACCCTAGCTAAAATCTTCCAGGTTATCCCCCACGCATTCATAGGCGTCCCTTCCAAATCATTCAAGCCGAATGCTTGGGTGATTAACCTGATCTTGAAATCTTGCCTTCTTCCCAAGTATGGATCTTCTTCTCTTCCATCTCAGCCGTTTCTGAAATTGATTTACGCTCTTTTTATGGGTAGCGAGATTAATTGGGCTCGCATTATACTCGATAAGATGGATTCTTTCGAGTGTATTCGCAAGACCACTAAATCTGCGCATATCCCATATCCATGTCTTCTGACCTTGGTTTTCCGTCGATTCGGTGTTCCTTTGCCTCCTGATGATGAGCGTCCCCTGGGTCCTCCCCTGAACGCGACGGCCGTCAAGAAATCTCTTGCGGCACTCCGTCACGTGCAGCGATCGACACCTTCTGCATCCCAGGCCACACCTTCAGCTACTTCAGTCCCTCCTCCTTCCGCCACACTTGATGATGTCGTTCGGTTACTTCGTCGGCACGAGTCTCGTTTGGCTCGTACCGAGGAGGTAGTTTGTCGTTTGGCTCGTTTGATGGGCGTTGAGCTTCCTCCTTCCGTTTCTGAGGATGAGGAGATGGATGATGAGGATATTGATGAGCTTGTCACCTCCTTAGCTCGTGGCGATGAGGCCACTCCTGCTGCTGCTGCTACCACATCTGCTCCTGGAGCTGGCACCTCTTCCGGTGCTCCAGAGACTTCTGCACCAGTGGATCAATCTTCTGATGCTGCTGTTGCTCTTGCTGACGACCCTGCTGCTGATTTTCCTGCCGATGTTCCTGTTGCTACCCCTGCCCCGACGATCCCTTCAGTTCACACACCTCTCCTCCCTGCAGAGCCTGAGTCCACTCCCTCGACTGGACCCCCGGAGACTACAGATCCTGCCACTTCCTCGTGATCGTCTGTTTCGAGGCCTCTCCTATGATCTTTGGATGATGCATCTTATTCAGAGTGTTTTTGGGTTAGGATGGAGTGTTGTGGTGTTTTGATGTATTTTGACTTTTTTGGATATCGGTGTTGTATTTTGATGTACTTTGGATGTTGATGATGGTTCGATGATGTATGATGTATTTTCTTTTTGATGTTTATATAGATGGTATGTTGCACTTGATATGATGTAGTCGATGTGTTTTTGGATGTACTCATTGTATTCATATATACATACATCGATGTTCTCTTTGTTTTACTTCATCGTGCACATTTTATATTCATTCAATGCCTTTGACATGTGAATTCGTCGCTCATCGCTTAAAAACTTGGTTAGATAGATTATATTTCTATGATTGTATAGAATTGTTTTCCATGCACAAATTTAACCAAGAATATTGAATATTGAAGGGTATGTTTCTTTATTCACTAAATGAATAAATATCTGGTATTTTTGATGATTTTAATTATCGCTTTTTGATAATGGACAATTTGGCACACCTTGATTTGATTTCATTACTTTTCCCTTGGTGTCAATTAGTTCCATCGTCAATATCTAAGACTCCCGATGTTGGATTTTCCATTTCCTAGTTGTTGTCGTTGTATGCCCCCCATTTTTGGGATAATGCCAAAGGGGGAGAGATAATGATAATAAATCGGACAAATGAAAATTTAACTCAATTTCCACGAATCTAATTTGATGTGTTAGATTCATGGGGAGTTAAGATATATATAAGGATTTTTCAAAAATCCGATATTTCAAAAATCGATTCTCGTTATTTATCTTACTCGTCTGATTGATGCAATTTATATATATTCTTTTTGGAATTAACGTGTCATCAATGCAGGGGGAGTAAGTATTTTACATTTGAATCATTATTTTTGATTATTATTTATGTTGGTTTGTCATCACCAAAAAGGGGGAGAAGGTTGAATATTGGACTCCCCGGATTTGGTTTTGATGATGAGCAAACATAAATAATTCATGAACTAACAATTTATGAGCGCAGTATTGGAGATCGTCGCCAAATTCACGAGAACAATCAAAGCGACATCTCAAGACTTCTCAAAGCTCGTATTCATGCCTAAAGCTTCGTTGAAGCTCTTGGACTGTTTTGGAAGTCATGAAGAATTGATCGAAGCTCTCGAAGACAGTTCATTAAGGTTTTATTTATAGTCTTTTAGCTTCGATCTATAGAATGTTAAGCCTTGAGTATATCTTACGATTCTATCTTCATAACGCTCATATCGTAGCTCTAGGATCTTAGTTAAAGTCCATTCTAACTTCCTCGAAGCATCGCGCTTCGATTCGGACTTATTCGTGCATGTTAGTTGGTACAAGAAGAAGTACTGACCGACTACATGGTGATCTAGTCGGTCAACAAAGCTTCTTGGACCGACTAGTTTGACTTAATCTTTTCTTGTTCAGTACTGTTTACAGTTAGTCGGTCTACGTTGACTCACCGACCGACTAGTTTGTGAACTAGTCGGTCAGTGATGCTTCTTTGACCGACTAGTTGAGCTTTACTGTTCTTGCCAAATTTCTCCTAAGCTACTGTTTATCGTTAGTCGGTCTAAGAACGTTTGGTGACCGACTAGTTGATAATCTAGTCAATCAACATTTGTTCTTGGACCGACTAAATCAATTTGTTTTCAGCTTATTTGTTTTTGCCTCTTAGTCGGTCTACGTTCACTGACTGACCGACTAGTTGTGAAACTAGTCGGTCAGAAAGTCTTCTTGGACCGACTAGTTTTCTAGGTCTGAAATTCAATCACTTCTCAGTTCTTCACTTAGTTGGTCCATGTTGTTTGACTGACCGACTAGTTGATGAACTAGTCGGTCAGTGGTTGTTCTTTGACCGACTAGTTGCCTCAGATTTCTAACCGTTGGGAATTGACCTAACTTGTTTTTATGGGACCCTATAAATACGAACCTAGGTCATTTCTCTCCAGGTTAGAGCTGCCATTAAGAGATTCATTGAGATTGAAAGAGATAGCCATTCTCACTCATTTCCAAAGCTCTCTTCCTCACAAGAAATCCATTCTCTCACTTTCTAGATCTAGAATCCATCTTGAGAGAAGTTTGTTCTTGGTGAGCCCTTCAAGCTCTAGCTTAATTCAAGTCTCCAAATCTCTCCTAGGCACCCATTGCTGGTCATTTCTTTGGTGCTAGGTCTTGGTGACTTCATCTTCCTCAAATCCCTCCTTGCACCAATTTGGTAAGAATACTCAAGGTATAGGATTTTGTGGTAAGATTGTTTATTTCATTATAAACTCATTTATATTGCTTATTGGTTCTCTCGGATTTGAGAGAAGGTTGTGATCCCGGGTTGTGGGATTCACTATTGCCATTGCATGTATGATTTGATCTTGTGAAGGTTTTTCATAAGATATCATAGTGGAAATCTTGAGTTAGGGCTTCTAACTCAAGTATCTGGAGGGGATCCGGGTGGTTGGGACGTAGGATCACCGGGAACAAGTCGGAGTGACTTGGGTGGATCCGAACCCAGTAACATCTTTTGTTAGCATTGATAATTTTGTTGTTGTCATTCAATTTAAGCTTCTGCAAATTGATTTGGTAGTTGTTTGCACTATAATTAGGAATTATACTCCTTTTTATTTTTAAAGTACTATTCACCACCCCCCCTCTAGTACTTGTGCAGTAGCTTGTAGGGCATTACAGTTCCTTGATATTAATGCAATCTCATTCTCATCTCGATCGGAGTAGTTAGAATCGGAGCTTTCTTTAATGGTTTTGAATGCCAAGTTCTTCTTCTTAGGCTTTTCTTCTATCTTCTTGTCCTCTTCGAGTTCTATCTCATAGGCCATGAGATTTTCCATCAGCTCTTCTAGGGTGATCTTCTTCATATTGTGTGCTTCTCTGATGGCAATGGTCTTTTCCTTCCATTCTGGTCTAAGGGATCTTACTATCTTCATAGGTTGGTCATACTCAGGAATCTTTTTCCCTAAATCTACAAGCTCATATAGTTGGTGAATCAAGTATTAACTTCACTAATACTCTCGCCTTCTTCCATTTTAAAACTTTCAAATTTAGAATTTAACATATTAATCCTATATTCTTTTATATTTTCGGTACCCTCGTGGCTTACCTCAATCATGTGCTAGATCTGATGTGATGTCACACATTGAGATACTCGATTGAACTCTGCACCTTTGACATCACAAATAGGGCATTCATTGCTTTAGTGTTGATGTTACAGTTTTTCTTTCTTCGGCTGACCATTTCTCGGTTTCTGTCTCAGCAGGAGATGTATACTTGTTCTTTGTAATGGTCCATGCATCAATGTCCTATGATTGTAGGTGTGTCTTCATTCTAATCTTCCAACTTGTGTAGTTTGTTCCATTGAACAAAGGTGATCGCATAGTGTTGAGTCCCTCTGAATGGTGTGAGGTTGATGCCATTACCATTGCCTTGCTCTAATACCACGTGTGGGATCCTGTAGATGGCAGACAACACTAAAAGGTGGTTGAATAGTGTTATATATAAAGTAAAGAACTTTTCGTGTAAATTAAACCCTTTTATTTGTTGACTAAGTCTCCAAGGAGAGTTGCCTCTCTTGGTACTTAATCAACATAAATTTATGAGCTTGTAGTAAAATAAATATGATGAGCACATCGAAAATAAAGATTACAAGCAGAGTATATAGACAAAAAAGAGTAATAGCGCAAACACCAAGATTTTACCCTGGTTCGGCCCAATCTTGGCCTACGTCTAGCAACCGATTAACTCTGAAGCCCAAGAGTAACCTTGCCTCAACCCAACGAAGAGGACTTGTACAATCACCTAGCTTCACTTGTTAGGAATTTCCAAACACCTAGTTACAAACCAACTTGGAATTTCCAACACACAAAAAACAACCCCTTTCACTAGGGAGTACAACTTACCAAGCTTTCTCCAAAGGCTTTACAAACCTTTTAAGATGAATTTAATACATTCTTTGATTCCTATAGCTAATATATGAGCTTGAGCTTGTGATTTAGTGTGGATATATAAAAATCAAATCTTTTGATCAAGAAAAATAATGAAAGTAAGTACACGTAGATCAAGAGAAAAACTTGAAAATTGAATCTCCAAAAATAAAAGCTTTGAGCTTTAGAGATCAAAATCAAGCTTAAATAAGGCCATAGATGATTGTAAAAGTAGTAGAAAATTTCCAGAAATTCAAAACAATGGCCAAAGAAGACATTTAAAAATGATAGCTTTTGAGAATTTTAGCGTGAAAATACTTAAAAATTGCCTAATAATTGATATATAAAAATTCTAAAACATCTAGTATTTATAGAGTGGAGGAATAGCTCAAAATGTGCTTTAAAAACTTTTCTCGAATGGCTAGTAACGGTTAGAAAACGCAAATCACGCTTTCCATAAAAACTGGCAGTAGACCCAGATAGTTGGCTATCTTTAGGAGATAATCGACTATATTTTTTCATATGGTCGGCTATTGGAGTGATAGTCAACTACTGCAGAAACCCAAAAGTTCTAGGCAAATTTTGCCTTCGGATAGTCGGTTATCAGAAGTGGATAGTCGACTATTATCTGATACATTAATTTTTCTTCATCAAAATACTTTGAAATTAATTATAATTAATTATATACTAATTTAAAATATTTTGATACATTTTAAATTTATTTTTCAAATATTTTTGTGAGTATGTAGCTTCATGATATTAACTTCAACAATATTATACTACTGACTTATAATATACATATTCTTTGATTCTTTAAGTCTCGTTCTCTTGTCTTGGGCCATCGAATCTTGACTTTAAGTCCTTGATCAAATCTTCACGTGCTTCATTCTTTCACTCTAAAGTTGACTGTGCGATCGTGGCTTCCAAGTCTCCTTTTTGAGCTACTACACATTTTGGTTCTTCATGGTTATGTGTCATCAATTATTTCCTATACACACTTGAAGTAAACCGTTTGTACACATATCATTATGAACATAATCAAAATTGCACTGGGGTGGGTCTCAGTATCCAAACACACTCTTCCTTTTTAATGATGACAACAAATGATATAAAATAGACAAATATAATATGAAAAAAAGATAACTTACGCTCCCCCTGCAAAGATGCATGATTACTATGGAGAAGTTACTCCCCCCGCATCAAGCTGGTTAGAGAATAAGTAGAAATATGTACAACATGTTATATTTCATACCAAATGTGATTAACAATTTCAATATGCCATGATTAATAATATCAATAATAGAAATTTAAAATACCAATAACAATAAATTTGAAATACCAATTAGCTTAAATAGCTCGGTTTATAATCTTCCCGTGAAGCTGGTATTCCTGTCACTAACAATTGATTCTGGAACACCCTAATACTACACAACATTTGGGAGAAACAAGTGAGCAACATCTTCAGTATTGAATTTGGTAGGGACATCGACAAAGATAACATACTTACTGAACCTATCGACAACCACCATGATGTTGCTGCATCCTTTAGATTTAGGTAGTCTTGTGATGAATTCCATGGAGATACTTTCACATGGCCTTGATGGGATGGGCAGTGACTCGAGTAGTCTAATTGGTCGCTTCTGTTCTCCTGTGTCTTGTTCATAAATAAGGTAGGTCTTGACATAATCTTCAATGTTGTCCCTCATATGTAGCCAAAAGTATGCTCGTTCAAAGAGAGCCAGTGTTCGATGCTTGCTAGGATGTCCTACGGATTTGGAGTCATGGCACTCTTTGATGATGTCTCTCCTTAAGCCTTGCCACTTTGGTATGTAGACTCGGTTGCCTTTGGTATTGAGCACCCCGTAGTCTTTCCAGAATTGGCATGTCTTTCCTTCTCCTGCTAGCTACATTAGGTCCTTGGCATGATGGTCATGCTTCGGTCACTCATTGATTTGATCCACCAGAGGGAACTTGGCACTTGTGATGGTTGCCAACTCTGCCTTTCTACTAAGAGAATCGGCGACCACATTGGTTCTGCTGGGCTTGTACACGAAGTCGAATCGTCTTAGAAGTCTTAACACATGGCCTACTTCGGTGTCAGCTTCTTTCGTTTAAGGAAGTATCTCATGGCTACAGTGTCGGTCTTTACCATGAATTTGGACCCAAACAGATAGTGTCTCCAGGTCCGTAAACAATAGACCACATCGGTCATCTCCTTCTTTTGGACCATGTATCGCCACTTTACATCATTCAACTTGTGTCTTTCCTAAGCTATCGGGTGGCCGTCCTCTAAGAGTAAAATCAGAAGCATCAATATGAACTTTAAAAGGTTTGGTGTAGTCTGGCAAGGCCAACACAAGTTCCTTAAGTATGACATCCTTCAAAGTGTCAAAGGACTCTAAACACCTCGTATCCCATCTCCATATATTTTTCTTCTTTAGCAAGCCGATGACGGGTGTAGGAATCAAGAAATATCCCTTTATGAACCTTCTGTGATATTTGATAAGACCCAAGAATTATTGCAACTCAAATATCTCTTTGGTGGCTCTCATGTAGGGATTTTCAGCGATCCATAGGGCTAAAATCGACGTCCACCCTAAGTCGGGCAGACGAGGAAACAGAATGAAGCAGCAGAAAAATCATAAAACAATTTTAAGAAAGCCCTAAGGAATTAAAATCCTAACCAGAATCTCCATTATCTCGGGGTGGGTCTAACCAACTCCTAAGAATAGATTTATATAACTACTGCAAAATTAAATGTGTAAAACAATAAATGACATACCTTTGTTCCACACGTTAGTAGAACGTCGATTGTCACGAACCAATGCCCCCATGTTGGAGCTGAATTGCTTCCTTTGAGCTACACCGCGTCTCGAGGTGAACAATCCCCTTGTTGTCGAGCCATCCACGTGCTCCAGAAAGTTTCACCTTTAGTGGATCCTTCGTCAAGACTTTGGATCGGATCTGAACTCCTTCGTAGCTTTGCTAGAGCCCGAGCAGGAGCAAAGAAGTAAAATGGAGAAAGTGGGAATAATTATTTTTAGCCTATTCAATCTAGGTGTGCTCCTAACTTTTGAGATCTCCCTTGATCCAAGACTTGGTGCAAGTTTCAAGGAGGGGAGTAAGCCCCTATTTATAGTGATCTGATCGTGGGACTAATTAATTAGAGGTGGAAAATCAATTGCAAGTTTACCCTCCATAAAGGCCAAACTTTAACGAATTTTTCATCCCTCACCATTGAGCTTTGCAAGCGATATCTTATATCAAATCAAAGAGCACTGAACGATGAACACATAGAAACACACTGTGCTCAATTCTGTGGTCGTTTGACCACTCAAACGATGCCTCAAAGTTGGCCCTAAAACTGCCCAAAATATGTGTTTTCACAGTCTGCTCACAGTAAATCCATGGGAACTACTTGTGGGCTCCATTAGGTGCATCCGAGTCTGGCGAGCATGCTCGCCCGCGGGTTTGGGCGATAGCCCGTTGCGGGTCGGGGCCCACGGGGGTGCTAGCTCGTAGCGAGCGGGCGAGCCCCGCCCGCTTGAGCAGGCAGGGCCAGCCAGCCAGCTCTAAGCGAGGCCCGCTTGAGCTCGTTGGCTGGCCCTGTTCGCCCAAAGCGGGCTAGACTAGCCTAACTCCTTTATTTTGGGCCTATGGTTCCCTTTTGGGTCAATATTTGAGCCATTTTGGCTCCTTTTGAGCCTAAACTCGGAATCTTTTGCCCAAGCTCTGGGACATTCCCAAGTCATTTCTATGCTTCTCATTATAAAATATGTTCGTAAACATTTTACGACTTATTTAAATCATTTGCATTATATGCTATTAATCCCACATTATTAATATTCTAAAGGCTATGTCGCAAACCTTTTGCGACATAATTAATTCACATACATCGCGTGCATTATCTCCCTTATTCTACCTATTACTTGACAAAGATCCCACTCTGTGTGAGATCCTACAGCCTGATCCTACTACAAGTGGGGCTCGAAACCCCCAGGTGGTAGTGACCACGAGCGGCAGGTGTCGTCCCTGTTTCGGTATCATCATTATATGGTTAGCCCATTACATTAGTATTGTCGGGACCACCCTGACTGTTCGTGATGAATGCTTTAGTTTTAGTCCATTCATCATAACTATATCATTTGAAGCCTAGGGTATGGTTAACTGTCAATCCATAATAGCTTCGCATCTGGTCGGCATCGTTCGTTCTTAGCCAGTCTTTGTTGGATTCATTCCAATATACCATGGCCATGGTTTTTTTTGATAAAGACCGAACCGACTAATGCGACACTAACTCTGGATACCGAGAGAGATGAATTCTTTCTTGGCCCCTACTCTCCTCTTATGCATAGTGTCACCCAACCAAGGACCTTTCAACATGGCTTGTCCCGAGGCTAGATTAGACATCAAAGTGACACTGTTCATGCACAAGTTTGTACAATGGTCTCAAGTCCAAGGACCAATTTGCCTATCATCATGGAGAGCTCACCATTGACAAATTGTTGTATCTTGACCATGTAGTGGTTCTCGTTGGATCATTTAGTGAACTCATTCTCTAATGAGCACATGTGTCTCATCTCCGACTTTGCCAAGTTGAACGACCATGAGATCATCGTCACCACTCCAATATGAAGACAAAGACACAATGGTTTATCCGATGTTTTGATATCCTTTTCTGTAAACTTCTACAACCATGAACGATTTTAAACTTATGCTACAAACGATTAAACACTTCACCATGATCAAGATCTACATCTCGATACATGTTTGACCTTACATTAAGTCTCATGACTTTACCTAAGTTCTAATGAAGATTACAAAGTATTTACTTAGGTAAATATTTACCAAATAGCTTACTGTTATTTCAAACAAGATGTTTGTACATATACACAGAGATTAATTGCCTCGAGAACATACATGTCTACCAACATCTCCCACTTGCACTCAGGCCCATTTATCTCGGTATCTCATACCGCGTTTACGCATAAGTCTCTCCAGTCTTCATGTGGTAGAGCCTTCGTGAGTAAATTTGCTTAACCGTCTTCTGTATAGACTTAAGGAGTTCTATGTTCCTGCTAAATCACGAATTTGAATCGCATCCAAACCATTTCCTTAGTCTCTTGGAATCCATAACATTTGAATTACCTGGAAATTTTCCATTTCATTATCCTTACTTGAGGCTAAAACAATATCCTTCATGTACCTTACAAAAATTATCCAAAATAGTCACTAATTATCTGCACAGTTCATAATCGTTTCTGACAAAGTGTCAAACTGTTTGATTACTTTGTCAAAACATATGTTATGGTTCCTTGATGCCTTACATGCCTTCGCTCCCATTGACCTTTGAAAACTTTCTGGCCGATTCATGTAAATTCATTCTTCTAAATCATATTTAGAACGCAGACTTTACATGCATATTCCAAATTTCATGGTCATCATGAGTTTTGACAACGAGATTGATCCGAATATATCTGTACACGGCTATTGACGAGAAAGTTTAATCATAATCTGTTTATAGGGTTTCTGATGATAATCTTTCTTAACCAGCATTACCTGCATTTCACTATTTTTCATTTGTACTAATCTTCTATCTTGAAAATTCACTTATAGCAAATTGGAAAATTTCCTTGGACGGTTTTGAAGGTCATACCTTATGTATGCGCAAGGACCATTTTCGGATTACATCAAGCCATTTTCAGAGTCTCTACTTCGAATGGCATCCTGGAAGTTGATTAGGCCATCATCAACTATGATGTTTTACTCGACACCGCTATCTTACGAAAAAAATCCAGGGGCTCAAGTAATCATGTGACTTCCTAACGATTGATTTGAGGAATATCATATTTACTGGTTTCGACAGACGTGTCTTCCAGTTAGTCTGGATTAAGCCACTTGACATACGCAAGGAAACCACACACCTTAATGTATTTTAATGTTGGGTTTCCCACAGTTCTATATCAGATATGGAGTCATTGGCATAAACCTTGTCAAGACCTTATCAAGAACCAAAGCATTATTATTTGGGTCTTAACCCCAGAGGGAGGATTGTAACTCAGAGTCTATTGGCATGTTTTGTACCATGTCTAACAGAGTGCGATTCGTGATCTCCAACACATCGGTGTGTTTGGATACTTGACTTGAGGGAAAATCTCATTTTCTTTTAATTACACAAAAATTACTTGGCTAAGTATTCGCTTTTTTGATCTGATCAAAGTTGTTCAAATACTTCTGCCATTGTGTTCTTTATTTCATTACTATGCTTTATGAATTGCTCAAAGGTATTAGAGTTGTCTTTCATTAGGAACACGCGTTTATACCTTGAGTGATTCTAAGTAATAAAATAAGAACACATTATCCTGGCTGTAATGCCCCTAAGTGGGATATACTAGGATGTGTGCATGCTTGTTTACTTGCGTGTTTCTATGTAGTGTGTATAGTATGCTATACAGTGTTGCGTGTGTTTGCTAGTAAGTATTGTAGTATATGTGTGTTCAGATTGTAATATATATGTGTTCCTATTCTATTATAAGTGTGTTCGTATTCCATTGCATGTATGTTCATAGTGTAGTCGGGAGTATAAACATGTTTCTATGGTATTCTATATATGTCCAGCTGAGTGTGTATGTATGAACAGTGAGGATATATGTATATCCATATGTATGAATATGTGTGTATATCTGTTCATATATATGTCAATATATATTTATGTATGTATGTACATCTGATTGTACCGTCGCCCGCATCGCCAAGCGCCTGACCAACCCGCCCCGTCGGTCTGACCGAAGGCCCACTCCGCCCGCCCACCCCGTTGCAATGTTGCAACGTTGCAACCCCGCCAAGCGCCCGACCGACCCGCCCCATCGGTCTGACCAAGGATTTCCCTCGCACCGCACCAAGGCCGCCTCCGCTGCACTGCAACTCGCCCGACCGAGAGTTACTCTCGGTCTGACCGAGTGAAACCCCCGCACCGGCTGTGTCTGACCGACGGCCGTTCGTCGCAACTTGGATTGTTCCACACCAAATCCTGTGGTGGGCCCCCCAAGTCCTCCAGAGGTGTTGTGGGTCCCCCATTGACCCCTAACACTGCTGTGGGCCCCACTTGGGTGTGCTACTTCGCGGATTTTCTGTCTACGATGTTACGACACGTCGTAGGCCTTCGTCGCAAGTTCCAGCTTTTGGGAAATCGTGCGTGGACCAGATTTGACGCTGAGGAGTTCTCCATTCAGACACGACTTCCATTCTACGACAAACTCCGGTTAAGGTTGGTTCCCCGAAACTCGTAGAAACCCCCACAATAGCTGATTGAACCCTAAACTAAAAATCGACAATTTGAACTAAAATTTATTTTCCAGCACTAGTAAAATGTTGTACAAATCTAGAAAATAGACGAATGGACTTTGTTGACTGTGCACATAGGATTAGATCGTCGATTAGGCTGAAACATCGAAAAAGTGACTTTTGACGAATAGGATAGTCCCGATAACCTAGAAACGAACCCTAATAGGATTTGATGAAATTGAGACCTGACACCGTCGCCACGGTACTGTTTCAGACGGACTTCCGCAGACGAGACGCTTGGACGAGACACTTCGGGAGGACGACACACTCGCCATCGCAGGCAAGTGTATCCCACTTGCACTTTCGGCCGTGCTTAGGCCTTAGTTGGTTAGAACTGATAACTATGAACAAATAGAACCGGACGTGAAATGATAGCATACGGGACGACTCCTGACGGCTCAGAATTGACGACGAAGTCTGAGCCTGACAACAACAACTTTTGATATCGTAGGGCTATCATGTGTGTGCGTGTGTGTGGACACCCTAGAATAACCCTTCCTGTCTTGTCACGTCCCGTCCCGTCCCGTCTTGCACAGCCTGCGTGCAATAGGGCACTCTCCGAGTGATCCCTTGTACTGATTCACAGCCTGCGGGCAATAGGGCACTCTCCAAGCTAGAGAGTGATCCTTTGTACTGATACACAGCCTGCGGGAAATAGGGCACTCGCCAAGTTAGAGCGAGTGATCCCTTGTACTGTTTGTCTTATCTTGTCTTCCTTGGGGTTTGGGGTTGGGTTGAGCATGCATACGGCAAGAGGGTCTGATCCCCCTCGAACCGTAAGGCGTGAACCCTTTCGTGTCTCACTTGTCTCGTCTCGTCTTGTCCCGTCACTTCCCGACTTGTCATAACACCTGTAGGTTAGTCCCGTAGTTGGTAGCACACACTACGACTACTACTTGCTACGCTTTACTTTCCTGCTGCGTTACTTCTTTTTGTTACTCAGTTATAACCCCAGCATGCTAATCAACCAGTAAATTGTTGTCTAAATGTTGATACACTTGCAGTTTGGTCTAACCCTGTTTGTAGACCTTACTTGACGTACAGTTCCTTCTTTTGGTGCTGTACGTCAGGTGTTGAGCCAGAGTACGTCGACGAGGCAGACTTGCCAGCAGACGGAGAGCCGGAGGACGTTGATCCGGAGTACGATCCAGAGGAGGACCAGAGTTAGAGGCCTCTAGTTGCTGATCCAGAGTTCTGTTCCAGTTTAGATTGGGTGTGTAGCACCTGTTGTTTTCTTGTCTAGGTTGGGTGCTTGCACTGGTAGTTCTTTTTTCTGCAGTTGTAGCCCTTCGGGCGTTTTAGAATCTCAGTACTTTGGATGTTATATTTGGAATAAAATGAAATGATATCTCTTTTCAGTACTTTTGTTGTTCCGTACTAACTTGCAGGGACCTGTTTTCTTCTTTTTGGAATACCACAGATGCTTATTGGGTCTGGGTTTTCAGCCCCGGCCTAAGCGGGCCTTAGTCACGCTTTGCCTCCGTCCTTTTTGGGAAGGGGGTCGTGACAGGTTTTAGTGGTGGCCCATGCAGGTCCCATCCTTCTGCAAATACGGAACAATCGAAGTATTGAAATTCATTTTATTATCATCCAGTAATCGTACGAGTCTAATCTCTGTGTTTTTTATCAATAGGATGGCAGGACGACGCGTTACCCGATCGGGGAACTCAGGAGATGGAGTTCCGGAGGACCAGGGTGGAGACTTCCGTCAGTTTCTGGGTGTGATGAGGGAGATGATGGATGTTCAGCATCAGTTGGTTCAGCTGTCCCAACGTGCTGCCCAGGCTGTTCCAGTTACACCTCCTCCTCCTCCGCCTGCCCCACGAGCTGCTCCAGGAGTGAAGCAGTTCAATGAGCTCCAGCCGAGGACATTTTCAGGGAAGGAAGGACCCCTAGCTGCTGACGAGTGGATCCAGAGCACGGAGGAGAAGTTAGTTACTGCGAAGATTCCTGATGATACCCGAGTGGAGATAGCGAAGATGTAGCTGATGAAGAATGCAAGGAACTAGTGGCGCATCGAGGAGAGGCGTCTTGAGAAGCCAGTGGGGTGGAAGACCTTCAGATCGATGTTCAAGGACAAGTATTTCAC
The DNA here is from genome assembly GCA_030789695.1 of Scilla litardierei. Lineage (NCBI taxonomy): Eukaryota > Viridiplantae > Streptophyta > Magnoliopsida > Asparagales > Asparagaceae > Scilla > Scilla litardierei. The sequence goes on from CM061142.1 coordinate 250,121,636, forward strand.
CAAGTCTGCTAGGAGGGAGATACTGAGAAATTTTATAGATCTGAAGTAGGGGGATATGACTGTCGAGGAGTATGAAGCTGAGTTCGAGATGCTGAGCCGTTTTGCCCCGCATATGGTAAGGAAGGAGGAGAAGAGAGCTGATCGCTTTCGTCAGGGACTGCGTCCGAAGATTCAGGCTTCTATGTCTTCGGCGAGTTTCACGACTATGAGGGAGGTGCTAGATGCTGCGAAGAATCATGAGATCATAGCTCTTCTGCTTGACCCTTCAGCTGATAAAGGGAAGCGTCCTATGGAGCAGTACCGGCCACCTGCTAGGCCGGCGATGAGGCCAGTTCAGACGGTACCATTCAAGAGGCCTGGAGCACCAGTTCAGATTCAGGGCAAGGGCCCGTGCCACTTCTGCGGAAATCCTGGACATGTTCAGGCCACCTGCAGAAAGAAGATGGGATTATGCTTAGTTTGTGGAGATGCCTCGCATGTAGCGAAGGATTATCCGAGAGCTCGTCATGCTGTAGTTGGAGCGCCAACCCCGCTGCAGATGAGAGCGCATGCCCCAGTCCAAAGAGGACCTGATGTACGTGGACCATCCTTGGTGCCATAGAAGCAGATGTTTCAGCGAGCAGCACAGCCCCAGAGGCTGGCGTATACCATGACAGCTGTTAAGACTGAGGAGCTGGATGGAGTTATTGCAGGTAACTCTTGATCCTAGTCTTTCATTTCATAGTTTAGATCTTATTATTTGTGTTGTTTATTGACTTGTTTGTTAGAGTAGCTTGGTTTGACCGTAGTCGTTTATATCTTAGGCACCATTCTAGTGTCCTCCCACCCAGCATTGGCTTTGTTCGACTCCGGTGCATCTATGTGCATCATATCCCGGAGGTTTGTAACAAAGCACTCCATTCCCACCCATACACTCCCTAAGTGTTGGGACATCACTACAGTGAACTTAGGATCTCGATCGATTTCTTTAGTGGTCAGTGGACACGAGCTCATCGCAGATTTCATTGTCCATGATCTGCCACACTTCGATGTCGTTCATGGCATCGATTGGTTGGGAGATTTCCACGCCTCGATCGACTGTCACAGCAAGAGGGTGGTGTTTCAGATTCCAGGTCATCCGGAGTTCGAGTTCCACAGCAGAGATGAGTCGCTTGGGCCCATCAGATTTTGGGCCAAGCTGGAGGTGCCGATTGTTGCAGCCATGCAGATGGAGATGGAGATCAACGACCAGCAGTCGTCAGAGACTTCGACGACGTCTTCCTGGAGGATATCTCGGGTCTGTCACCTGACAGAGCTTTAGAGTTTGGAATTGATCTTATTCCAGGAGCGCAACCGATATCGAAGGTGTCGTACTGTATGGCTCCCACTGAGCTCGAGGAGCTGCGAAAGCAGTTAGATGAGTTGCTGCAGAAGGGTTTCATCCACCCTAGTGTGTCACCATGGGGTGCACCAGTTTTGCTCGTGAAGAAGAAGGATGGGTCCCGCAGGATGTGAGTGGACTATCGAGGGCTGAATGCTGTCACCGTGAAGAATAAGTATCCGCTGCCGTGCATCGACGATATCTTTGATCAGCTTGGAGGTTCGAGAGTCTTCTTGAAGTTGGACTTGAGGAGCGGATACCATCAGTTGAAGGTGAAGAAGGATGATGTTCTGAAGACAGCCTTCCGGACGAAGTACGTACATTATGAGTTCGTGGTCATACCGTTTGGTGTGGCCAATGCTCCAGCTGTGTTCATGAATTTGATGAACTTGATTTTCTACGACTTCCTGGATAAGTTTGTCGTTATCTTCATTGATGACATTCTTATTTATTCGAAGTCTGAGGAGGAGCACAGCTGTCATCTGAGGACAGTGCTGGAGACGTTGAGGTGACACAAGCTTTATGCCAAGTATAGCAAGTGCGAGTTCTGGCTGGATAGAGTCGTATTCCTGGGACACGTGGTGTCCGGTGATGGCATATCTATGGATCCGGAGAAGGTCAGAGCAGTCAGAGATTGGCCGACTCCGCAGTCAGCGTCAGACATCAGGAGCTTCCTTGGTTTAGCAGGCTATTATCGGTGATTCATCAAGGATTTCTCGAAGATTGCAGAGCCGATGACGAAACTGTAGAGGAAGGACGTGGAGTTTCTTTGGTCAGATGCTTGTGAGGAGGCCTTCAGTATCTTGAAGGCGAGATTGACCACGGCACCGGTGTTGGCAGTACCGGATCGAAGCGGAGGCTTCGAAGTTTATTGTGATGCATCAGGGAAGGGCCTAGGATGCGTCTTGCATCAGCATGGCCACGTGGTCACGTACGCTTCTCGTCAGTTGAGGACCCATGAGAAGAATTACCCGACGCAAGATCTGGAGTTGGCAGCAGTGATTTTTGCACTGAAGATTTGGAGGCACTTCTTGCTAGGTGAGAGTGTGAAGATTTTCACCGATCACAAGAGCTTGAAGTACATCTTTACGCAGAAAGAGCTCAACATGCGTCAGAGGCGATGGTTAGAGCTCATGGCTGACTACAAGATTGATTTGCAGTATCACCCAGGGAAGGTGAACGTAGTGCCGGATGCCTTGAGTAGACTTCCTACTGCAATGATGCATACTACCGACTGGAGGATTCAGTAGGAGCTGAGAGAGATGGATTTGGAGGTTGTCCCACCTGGTGTAGTTCGTTCATTCATGAATTTGCAGATTCAGTCCACGATCGTGGGTCGGATCAAGGCAGCACAGGTAGGAGATCCGAAACTGCAGAGGATCAGGAGGCAGGTTGAAGCTGGACTACGGACGGAGTTCGTGATTCATGAGGATGGTTCGCTACGGTATGACAGCAGACTCTGTGTACCTGCAGGTGATGTTCGTGATGAGCTGTTGAGCAAGGATCATAGCTCGCCATATTCTATACATCCTGGAGGCACCAAGATGTATAAGGATCTCCGTCTGAACTACTGGTAGATTGGCATGAAGAGGAGTGTGGCACGGAGCGTTGCCAAGTGTTTGATATGCCAACAGGTGAAGGCCGAGCACCATCGTACTGCTGGGTTGCTGCAACCGCTTCCTATTCCAGAGTGGAAGTGGCAACATATTACGATGGACTTCGAGACTGGTTTACCTCGGACCCTGAGGCAGCACGACGTAGTTTGGGTGATCGTAGATCGATTAACCAAGTCTGCGCACTTTATCCTATTCCGAGTGGGCCAGTCTACGGAAGCTTTGGCGAGGAAATATCTGGAGGTAAAATTTCTTTTCTACTTTTACTTCTATTTTGATTTCCTCTTTGAAATAGTCGTGACGTAGACTGTGTACGTGTAGGAGATTGTACGCTTACATGGAGTCCCCGTGAGCATTGTGTCTGACTGAGACACGAGGTTCACATCTCAGTTCTGGAGAAGTCTGCAGGAGAATTTGGGTACGAGTCTGAGTTTCAGCACGGCGTACCACCTGCAGAATGATGGCCAGTCCGAAAGGACTATTCAGATCCTGGAGGATATGCTGCGAGCTTGTACACTCGATTTGAAGGGATCATGGGAGGACCATCTTCACTTGTTGGAGTTCTCATATAACAACAGATACCAGGCGAGCATTGGCATGGCGCCGTTTGCTGCCTTATATGGAAGGAAATGTCGATCGCCACTGAGCTGGGATGACATCGGAGATCGGGAGCTGTTGGGTCCAGAGATGATAGGGGAAGCTGTGGATGTCGTGAGAGACATCAGGGAGAAGCTTAGAGTTGCACAGTATCGCTTCAAGCATTGGGCGGATGCCAAGAGGAGACCCGTGGAGTTTCAGCCTGGAGATCACGTCTTCCTGAAGATTTCTCCGAACCGCGGAGTTATTGTTGAGTATTGGTGTTTTATACCAATCTTATTTTGATGATGATCACAACATTATGTTGTTGCTAATGAATCTCATATTTTAGTCTCTCAGTTTATTTCAAGGATATCTTTGTTGGAGACTAATCACTTGGTGTAAGGATGGACGTCATGTGAAGAAGGGACAAAGTTTGGACTCAAGGAGTGCCAAAGCTTGGAGATGATGGAGAGCTTTCAAGGCATCAAGATTGTAGACTTAGACTCTTTTGAAAGCATTGTAATCCATGTAATTTACTTTATTGCTTTCTCTCTCTTTTTTGCGTCTAGGATCGATGTAATGCCTTGCTAGATGGTTTACTCATTCATGCTCATGCATCTAACCATCTTAGTAAACCTTAGGATTATCATAGAATCCAACCCGATAGGTTCACTTCTTCTGTCAGTCGCCTGTTGAGGGAAACACAGTCGACTGGGTGATTTCCAGTCGCCTGTAGATCCTTCTACAGTCGCCTGATATGCACTGCTCAAGTCAACATTTCTATTGACTCACACTTGAGTTTTACGCACAGTCGCCTGTCAATCAGTTCCCAGTCGCCTGTACATTTACAGTCGCCTGAGATTTGGTCAACAGTCACCTGTCTAGCGTAAGTGCAATCTCTGCATCTCTCTGTCTTCTCTCCATACTTTACAGTAGTCGACTGATGAAGAATATACAGTCGCCTGACTATTCCACAGTCGACTGTAGTATTAACACCAGTCGCCTGTGCGAAGAAGTGGGGAAAGAGTGCAGCTCTCTGTTTCGATCCATTCCCTGCAGCAGTCGTCAGCTGAAGGATTAACAGGCGCCTGTCATGTTTGTCAGTCGACTGTTTTGTCTTCTTAAGTCGACTGTCTTGGCTCAGATTATAGCCGTTGGATATTTTCTAGCCGTTGATCAGTCGACTGTCTTATGATCATCAGTCGACTATTCCTGTCGTTTTCACCCAGTTTCTAGCCGTTGCAGATTTGATTTTCTGGCTGTTTCTTTGGGTTTTTGGGCTTGATATAGGATTCCTATATATATGAGTGTGCTGCCATCCTTGAGAACTCTTGACAACATTTGATAAACTCTTGATTCTATAGAAAATCTCAAGAGATCAATAAGCCACTCTCAAGCTCCCTCATTTCCCTCTATTTGAGCATTCATCTTTCTTCATGTATTGAAGTCCAGCTCAAGGGAAATCATCCAAGTGCTCTCAAGCATATTCCAACACTTGGAGATCCTCTTCCATGCCTTGCATTCATTCATGAGTAAGCATCTCAAGGCATAGGTAAGAGTATTTACTTTACAAGGTGTAAATTGTTCTCCTTTTCTCTTTGTGGGATTAGGATACTCTCCTTGTGGGAGTTTCTCTCTTTGTGGGAGGTTGTCTCTTTGTGGGAGGTTGTCTCTTTGTGGGACTTAGGAAATTCTCTTTGTGGGAATTAACTCTCTTTGTGGGAGTTTAGTGTCCTAGTGTAGGACTAACCCTAATTCTCTGAGTGAGAGTTAGTGATTCTCTGTGTGGGAATCTTGATCCTTGTGTATGATTGGTTGGGTCCTTGTGTAGGGCATAAATCCTCTTTGTGGGGTATCTCTCTGTGGGATTTGTATTCACTTCTCTGTGTGGGAATATAGTGAATATTGGTGTGGCTGGATGTACCCAAGTTTGGGGAACCAGGGTAAAACTTTGTGTTTGCGTTTGGATTGATTGTGTCATTTAATTCCTCTTGCATTTATAATTCCGCATTTGCAAGTTTAATTTTATTTGGACAATTTTATTGCCATTACACTATTCACCCCCCCTCTAGTGTGTGTTGTTAGTATTGCAAGGGTTAGACGATCCCTACAATTGGTATCAGAGCGAGGTTAAAGCATACTGTAACAACGGCATTCAACCCTACTTCCGCGCCTCATGAAGAAGGTCACTCAACCGTTCGACCCCTGCTCTTCAACGGAACCAACTATCCGAGTTGGAAGATCAGAATGATGATCTATATGGAGGGTCAAGACCTATGGGACATCACGGAGGTGCCATTTGAGAAGCCCACTACTCCTGCGGCTTCAAGGACAAAGGCGGAGAAGGACTCAATCAAGTTCAATGCGAGACCCATGCACGCATTACATTGCGCTCTCTCTGCTAGTGAGTTCAACCGCATTTCCATGTGCAAAACGGCGAATGATATCTGGCACACCTTGGAGATTTGTCATGAAGGGACAACAAAGGTAAAGAAATCTAAACAAACTGTGTTTAGATCTAAATATGAAATGTTTAAGATGCAGGAAGGCGAAAGCATTTCAGAGATGTTCACAAGGTTCATTGATATTGTGAACGCTTTGGAGGGACTCGAGAAGACGATTTCCCAAGAGGATCGTGTAGAGAAGATCCTAGACTCTCTCACACCTCGTTGGGAGTCAAAGGCCAACGGAATTTTGGAGTCTTATGACACATCCAAATATACCGTTGAGGAATGCATTGGGAATCTCATGGCGTATGAAGTAAAGCTTCAACACAAGAAGGAGATTCATCCAACAAAGCCCGAGAAGCTAGAAAAGCAAAAGGGAGTTGCATTCCATGCCAAGGAGGAGTCAATCAAGTGGAGAAGAAAATTCCATCGCGAAGCTCCTAGCGAAGAAGATGAGCAAGAAGATGCAAGTGGAGAAGAAATTGAGGAACTTGCCGAGCAATTCAAAGCCTTCCTCAAATGCAAGCAAGGTAAGTCTCTTTCAAAGTTTGCCTCCAATTTTAACAAGGTTTCTACTTGTTACACTTGCAATGGAAAAGGTCACTTGTCCACCGAATGCCCTTCCAAACCCATTAAAGAAACGTACAAGGGTAAAGGGAAGAAGCATTGGAAAGGAAGGTCCAAGTCCAAAAATCACAAAAAGGGACTTGTCTGGACCTTTGATGATTCGAGTGAGGACACTTCTTGTACCGAAGAAGAGGATACAAAGGAGGATGCTCACGCATGCTTTGTAGCCATGAATGTCCATACTCCAATTCCCTCTGGATTAAACGAAGAAGAGTTGGATGCTTGGCTTGACGCCTACAACTCCTATGAGGATTCGTGCCTTGCAGCTAAGGAGGAGAAGTCGTCATCAAGCTCATACAAGGATGATGATGATGATGTTGTTGAGATCGAGGAAGAAAAGATCTCATATGAGGAGCTCAAGTTCAAATTTGACTTGGCCTCCGAAAAGGCTAGTAAGTGCATCCACTCTTACAATAAATTAAAAGCTAAATATAAGAGTGCTAAGAGTAGAATGCATAAACTAGTTATTGCAAGTGTAGTTCATGATGAAAGACATGTTTATGACACTTGTGAGAAAGACACACTTCTTTCTCAAGTTAAGGAATTGAGCATTTCTAATGAAAATCTCATTACTCAAAACCTTAGCTTAGATGCTCACATTCAACAACTTACGTTGAAATGTGAAGAGGAATCCCGGAAGCTCATAAGCTTTGTGTATTCTAGGGATTCACTCCACGATTTGTTGGAAAAACAACATCCGGCAAATCATAGAGGAGGTTTGGGTTATGTTCAAAATGTGGTTCCCAAACCCATCTCTAATTCTTCCTTTGGTGCAAATTCAAGAAATATTGCTAAAGCACCTAAGAAGAATCACCATGCTCTCTTGTACAACAATAACACTCACAAGAAGCATGTAGATCACAAGGTGATGAGGAAGAATGAAGAATCTTCATTTTTTGCTAAGAAGCAAAATCCTCATTCTTTGCATGCTAAGAAACTTGTTTCTACACCTAAGCATGCCACATCCTTCCCTCTTGCTAAGGCAAAACATTTGCCTAGGAAATCCTTGAGATTATGGATTCCCACTAAGGCTAGTGAGCAAGAGAGAGATAGTTACATCAACTCTCTAGTTAGGGATGTGATCACCTCGTGTGATTATATTAGGAAATCAAACTCCTCTTGGGTTTGGTTACCTAATGTTTAGGTTCCTCACACATTTGCATATTGCATGGGTATTATGCTTCTATGGTTATTTTATACATACCCATTGATTGTGTGTGTTTCATGATTTTGAAAATATTTTTCAAATTTGTTTCTTTTCATGAAAATTGGGACCTTGGGATTTATTGACATACATGCATGATCCATGTGTATGTCAATAGGGGAATTAATATGTGTTTAAATTATTTTAAGACATATTTTAACTCTCATTTCGGAGGTTTTTGTTTTGAGATCATTGTTTACATTTGGTTATTTTTGGTCTCAAACCAAACCTCTTGTCTATTGCCAACTTGTTTCATGTACATTTGTTTTTGGCAATATCCTTGTGTATCTTTTAAGCTTTTTTTTCCATATCTTGTGCTTTGATACACTTTCGGCCCATGGCTCCAATAATTAATTGGTATTAGATCCTAGAAGTCAAAAGTTGACCATTTCTATGATCTAGGGGGAGCATGGGATAGTGAATTGATACCCACTAAATTTTATACTTGGTATCATACATATCTTTATTTTCTTGCATAATGTCACATCTTGGTTAAGATGATAAAGGGGGATGTTTTTGATGTCCACCTTTTTGACAATGTCAAGGGGGAGAGATATATGCATTATGTGATCATACCTATAGGGGGAGAGATATTTACATATGCATATGGGGAGAGATATCTCTATAGGGAAGAGATATATGGGATTAGATAAACCATTCTTGTTTGCATGATTTTTTACTTTGCAATTGGTTTATGTAATCCATGCCTATTATATGTCGCCATGTTGTTATTGGTTTATGAGTATTTACCTTTGTGTATCTTATTACTTAATTGGTGCATATAAGTAGGGGGAGATCATTAGCTTTGTGCTTTAATTCTTTATGATTTACATAATGTGTGTCATCATCAAAAAGGGGGAGATTGTTGAGTATTGGTGTTTTATACCAATCTTATTTTGATGATGATCACAACATTATGTTGTTGCTAATAAATCTCATGTTTTAGTCTCTCAGTTTATTTCAAGGATATCTTTGTTGGAGACTAATCACTTGGTGTAAGGATGGACATCATGTGAAGAAGGGCCAAAGTTTGGACTCAAGGAGTGCCAAAGCTTGGAGATGATGGAGAGCTTTCAAGGCATAAAGATTGTAGATTTAGACTCTTTTGAAAGCATTGTAATCCATGTAATTTACTTTATTGCTTTCTCTCTCTTTTTGCGTCTAGGATCGATGTAATGCCTTGCTAGATGGTTTACTCATTCATGCTCATGCATCTAACCATCTTAGTGAACCTTAGGATTATCATAGAATCCAACCCAATAGGTTCACTTCTTCTGTCAGTCGCCTGTTGAGGGAAACACATTCGACTGGGTGATTTCCAGTCGCCTGTAGATCCTTCTACAGTCGCCTGATATGCACTGCTCAAGTCAATATTTCTATTGACTCACACTTGAGCTTTACACACAGTCGCCTGTCAATCAGTTCCCAGTCGCCTGTACATTTACAGTCGCCTGAGATTTGGTCAACAGTCACCTGTCTAGCGTAAGTGCAATCTCTGCATCTCTCTGTCTTCTCTCCATACTTTACAGTAGTCGACTGATGAAGAATATACAGTCGCCTGACTATTCCACAGTCGACTGTAGTATTAACACCAGTTGCCTGTGCGAAGAAGTGGAGAAAGAGTGCAGCTCTCTGTTTCGATCCATCCCCTGCAGCAGTCGTCCGCTGAAGGATTAACAGGCGCCTGTCTTGTTTGTCAGTCGACTGTATTGTCTTCTTAAGTCGACTGTCCTGGCTCAGATTATAGCCGTTGGATATTTTCTAGCCGTTGATCAGTCGATTGTCTTATGATCATCAGTCGACTGTTCCTGTCGTTTTCACCCAGTTTCTAGCCGTTGCAGATTTGATTTTCTGGCTGTTTCTTTGGGGTTTTGGGCTTGATATAGGATTCCAATATATATGAGTGTGCTGCCATTTTTGAGAACTCTTGACAACATTTGATAAACTCTTGATTCTATAGAAAATCTCAAGAGATCAATAAGCCACTCTCAAGCTCCCTCATTTCCCTCTATTTGAGCATTCATCTTTCTTCATGCATTGAAGTCCAGCTCAAGGGAAATCATCCAAGTGCTCTCAAGCATATTCCAACACTTGGAGAACCTCTTCCATGCCTTGCATTCATTCATGAGTAAGCATCTCAAGGCATAGGTAAGAGTATTACTTTACAAGGTGTAAATTGTTCTCATTTTCTCTTTGTGGGATTAGGATACTCTCCTTGTGGGAGTTTCTCTCTTTGTGGGAGGTTGTCTCTTTGTGGGACTTAGGAAATTCTTTTTGTGGGAATTATCTCTCTTTGTGGGAGTTTAGTGTCCTAGTGTAAGACTAACCCTAATTCTCTAAGTGAGAGTTAGTGATTCTCTGTGTGGGAATCTTGATCCTTGTGCAGGATTGGTTGGGTCCTTGTGTAGGGCATAAATCCTCTTTGTGGGGTATCTCTTTGTGGGATTTGTATTCACTTCTCTGTGTGGGAATATAGTGAATATTGGTGTGGCTGGATGTACCCAAGTTTGGGGAACCAGGGTAAAACTTTGTGTTTGCGTTTGGATTGATTGTGCCATTTAATTCCTCTTGCATTTATAATTCCGCATTTACAAGTTTAATTTTATTTGGACAATTTTATTGCCATTACACTATTCACCCCCCCCCCCTAGTGTGTGTTGTTAGTATTGCAAGGGTTAGACGATCCATACAGTTATTCGTTTTGGGAAGAAGGGAAAGCTGAGTCCGAGGTATATTGGGCCTTTTGATGTGCTAGAGCGTGTGGGAGTAGTGGCATACTGCCTTGCTCTGCCACCGTATTTGGAGGGTGTTCATGACGTATTCCACGTATCACAGCTACGTCGGTACATCAGTGATCCGTCGCACATGGTTGATTTCTCAGAGATTACGGTTCGCCCGGACCTGACATATGACCAGCAGCCTATGCAGATCTTGGACCGTCGACAGAAGCAGTTGAGGAATAAGATTGTCGACCTGGTGAGAGTGATGTGGCGTCACGGATCACCTGGAGAGTCCACCTGGGAGCGTGAGGATGATATGAGAGAGCGCTTCCCGCATCTTTTTCCCAGTGATGCTTGATGTTGATTCCAAGGACGGAATCATTTCTAAGTTGGGGAGGATGTAACGGTCGGTTTCCGATCGTACTTTCTTTGTGCACGTGCTTTTGATCGTGCACGTGTTTATTTTAGACTCTATTTGATTTTGAACATTATTGTGTGACATGTCGTCGTTATCGTCTCTGAGAGTATTAGATTGTGGAACAACTTTGGAACGACATATCTCGAGTCGTTCTTCCGCGATACTATCTTATTTGATGTGACGTCACAACTTTCTGTTTTGACGCAAGACGTTTCTATTTTTAGTTTCGTCTCTCGACGTTGAAATTTAGATCCGTCTTCTTGGTTCTCTTTCTTTCGTCGTCCCGATCACCCCATAATTATTTTACAATTTTTAGGCTTAATTTGAGCTATTTTCCATTTTGAGCAAGTTTTAAATAATTTTAAAACCTATTTTTATAAGTTTTTTAATTACAATAAAATTCCTATATTATAATAACGTATTAAATAATTTTCTGACCAAATTTCAAATTTTTTAGCCGCACACAACTTGCGTGAGGGAGAGGAGAGTAAATTTGACTTATATAAAATTATTTTAAATATTTTAATTAGTTTTCTTAAAACCCTAGACCTAACCCTAACTCTTTTCTATTTAAATAAACCCTAGGCTAGGTTATTTTCACAGCCACACAAACCCTAGCCGTCAAAAACACTTCCCAACGATCATCGCAACGTTGCGACAGCCGCCCCCGTGCACGACCGACGGCCGCCCCCGCTTTTCCCGTGCATGACCGGAGCCCTCTCCTGCATCGCCCGCTTGCAGCGCATCTGCTGCAAGCCCCCCGCAGTCGCCCGCACCGACCAAGGCCATCTCTCGGTCTGACCGAGAGATTTCCCCGCACTGCCGCTTCGTCCGCACCGCTGCACCGTCACCCGCATCGCCAAGCGCCTGACCGACCCGCCCCGTCGGTCTGACCGAAGGCCCGCTCTGCTCGCCCGCCCCGTTGCAATGTTGCAACGTTGCAAGCCCCGCCAAGCGCCCGACCGACCCGCCCCATCGGTCTGACCGAGGATTTCCCTCGCACCGCACCAAGGCCGCCTCCGCTGCACTGCAACTCGTCCGACCGAGAGTTTCTCTCGGTCTGACCGAGGGAAACCCCCTCACAGGCTGTGTCTGACCGACGGCCGTTCGTTGCAACTTGGATTCTTCCACACCAACTCCTGTGGTGGGCCCCCCAAGTCCTCCAGAGGTGTTGTGGGTCCCCCATTGACCCCTAGCACTGCTGTGGGCCCCACTTAGGTGTGCTACTTCGCGGATTTACCGTCTACGATGTTACGACACGTCGTAGGCCTTCGTCACAAGTTCCAGCTTTTGGGAAATCGTGCGTGGACCAGATTTGACGCTGAGGATTTCTCCGTTCAGACACGACTTCCATTCTACGACAAACTCCTGTTAAGGTTGGTTCCCCGAAACTCGTAGAAACCCCCACAATAGCTGATTGAACCCTAAACTAAAAATCGACAATTTGAACTAAAATTTATTTTCCAGCACTAGTAAAACGTTGTACAAATCTAGAAAATCGACGAATGGACTTTGTTGACTGTGCACATAGGATTAGATCATCGATTAGGCTGAAACATCGAAAAAGTGACTTTTGACGAATAGGATAGTCCCGATAACCTAGAAACGAACCCTAATAGGATTTGATGAAATTGAGACCTGACACCGTCGCTACGGCACTGTTTCAGACAGACTTCCGCGGACGAGACGCTTAGACGAGACGCTTCGGGAGGACGACACACTCGCCATCACAGGCAAGTGTATTCCACTTGCACTTTCAGTCGTGCTTAGGCCTTAGTTGGTTAGAACTGATAACTGTGAACAAATAGAACCGGACGTGAAATGATAGCGTCCGGGACGACTCCTGACGGCTCAGACTTGACGACGAAGTTTGAGCCTGACAACAACAACTTTTGATATCGTAGGGCTATCATGTGTGTGCGTGTGTGTGGACACCCTAGAATAACCCTTCCTGTCTTGTCACGTCCCGTCTCGTCCCATCTTGCACAGCCTGCGTGTAATAGGGCACTCTCCGAGTGATCCCTTGTACTAATTCACAGCCTCCAGGCAATATGGCACTCTCCAAGCTAGAGAGAGTGATCCCTTGTACTGATACACAGCCTGCGGGCAATAGGGCACTCGCCAAGCTAGAGCGAGTGATCCCTTGTACTGTTTGTCTTGTCTTGTCTTCCTTGGGGTTTAGGATTAGGTTGAGCGTGCGCACGGTAAGAGGGTCTGATCCCCCTAGAACCGTAAGGCATGAACCCTTTCGTGTCTCACTTGTCTCGTCTCGTCTTGTCCCGTCACGTCCCGACTTGTCATGACACCTGTAGGTTAGTCCCGTAGTTGGTAGCACATGCTACGACTACTACTTGCTATGCTTTACTTTCCTGCTGTGTTACTACTTTTTGTTACTCAGTTATAACCCCAGCATGCTAATCAACCAGTAAATCGTTGTCTAAAAGTTGATACACTTGCAGTTTGGTCTAACCCTGTTTGTAGACCTTACCTGACGTACAGTTCCTTCTTTTGGTGTTGTACGTCAGGTGTTGAGCCAGAGTACGTCGATGAGGCGGACTTGCCAGCAGACGAAGAGCCGGAGGACGTTGATCCGGAGTACGATCCAGAGGAGGACCAGAGTTAGAGGCCTCTAGTTGCTGATCCAGAGTTCTGTTCCAGTTTAGATTGGGTGTGTAGCACCTGTTGTTTTCTTGTCTAGGTTGGGTGCTTGCACCTGTAGTTCTTTTTTCTGCAGTTGTAGCCCTTCGGGCGTTTTAGAATCTCAGTACTTTGGATGTTATATTTGGAATAAAATGAAATGATATCTCTTTTCAGTACTTTTGTTGTTCCGTACTAACTTACAGGGAACTGTTTCCTTCGTTTTGGAATACCACAGACGCTTATTGGGTCTGAGCTCTCAGCCCCGGCCTAAGCGGGCCTTAGTCACGCTTCGCCTCCGTCCTTTTTGGGAAGCAGGGCGTGACAATGTTCATGAATCTGTTCTGAAATTTCCATCAGTTTTACCCTCTGTTAAAATGTGCATATATCCCAACCTCGACCTAACTAAAATCTGAAAAAAAATTATTCATATATAGTTCACGAAATTCTACCCCAGAATCATATATAATTTGACATATGTTCAGTTCAGTAATTAGGAGAAAAAGAGGTCAGTTCACAACATATCAGATTTCTGACTGTTTTGATACACTGCACTAAAACTGTTATTCCACTAAACTTAATGAAATTGGATGTTTTAGGACATCTCGAAAATCAACACTTCCTGCTCTACAACTTTCATGTTGAACATGTTACCAAGATACTCCTATAGATAGGAGTAATTCAGTGATTTAGTTGTTGCAGTTTCTCTGTTTCTCTACAGAAAATATAGCTGTTGCCATTTTGAGTACCATAAATCACACACTCATGATTAATTATTGAAAATTGATGTGGCAATGTATAATTGATAGATCTACAACTTTCAATTATAGTGTTTAGTCAAATTCCAAGAGTAAGTGGGTGAATTCTATCATTGAATGTGCCTGTCTGTACTTTCTCTTGCAAGCTAAAATGTTGGTATGGTGTTCCTAGCCCTTGCATATGGTTGTTCCTACTTTCATTGCTTCTAATTATTGTCATTACTTGGAAGGAAGTTGTTATGTCATTTGTTAATGTATATATTCTCATGTGAATATGATCATGGTTATGTGGTTCACCATGTGTTAATGGAAATGCCTCAATGAAAGCAATTCATGGAAATGAGAGATGTGGACATATGTATGCTTGTATCATGAATGCATGATGTCGAGGGACATGTATGGCATGGCTTCATCTGTGAAGTGTTAATGAATTGATGTGACTGGGATGAAGGGCATGCCATTACAGTGCATGGCCCATTTTGATATGAGAATTTAAGAAGCCATGCATAAATGACTCCCACATTGTTAATATGATGTTAAAGTAAATTATTTGAATGACTCAGTCCTCTTGAAGGAGGACACGGGGTTTGGAGGAAAACTGGGTACTAGGAGTGTATGAGGACTGGACTAGTTGTGCTGTGTTATGTACCATGCTCAGTTTTGGGTACTTTGTGGGGATCTCCGTACCTAGCTCAGTTTCGGGTACGATGTATTGTGATGTTGTGGAGTTTTCCTCACTTGCACTCTGATGCGAGGGTATGGGTGGAGTGAGAGGCTCCAGTAAGGAAACAATGCCCGTGTACCACTGGCGGGTGCTCCTTACCACCCCACCTTTAGATGGAGTCCAGTTCCTCGTATTGAACAACACACCCGGGTTTCCAAATGACATTTTATTAAATAAATAAGTTACTTAATTGTGTAATTCTTTGTAACTTGCCTCTGTGTTGCACTTGTTGTTGTTTATTTCCTTAGTCCGTTCTGGTTGTTATTCATGTAATTATTGTAACCCCTCCCCTCTTATACCCCTTACTATTGTTGTGTTATTGTCATTGAAATCTCTTTTACCATGAGTCCCCATGCTCCTGCTATGACATGCCATCATGTTATTTGCACCATCTTCTGTACATGCACGTAACTGCATTTTAGGATGTGGCATTTGAGGTGTAGTTGGATTTCCTACTTGGACACGCTTGACGTGCTCCAATTTGTGGTTTCAGGTTTATGGAGCTGGATGCAGGGAGATGGAGTTGGAGTTATGGTTGGGGAGCTTAGGTTGTGAGTTGGGTGGTGAGGGGAGAGGATGAGAGTTTGTACTTTTGAGTTGTTTGAGAAGGGGTTTGGTGATTGTATAAGATGTATTATTGTGATAATGTATAATGAATGATAGTGTATATAAAGGTCAGTGTTCTTGTTTTAAGTGTTTCTCGGTGGTTTCTGTGTTCTTTCTGTGTTTTGTGTGTATGTTTCTTGGGAACACTACAGGCATTATCCCATCATGCTTAGTGGACCTGCTGACTCAATTGTATTTTCTTTCCCTTCTTCCTTCGTAACATCTGCTGCACTGGGAGAACCTGGGACGAATTCGTACTTCCCGGGTATCCTGGGGTGCGGGTCGTTACGGTTGGTGGCCCATGCAGGTCTCCTCACTACGCTGTGCAAGGGTAGTGCGTGTCATGTTCTAGTGTTCGTGGGTAGTCTAGCCCTAAGGTGGGTAGGTGATCAGCCTTAGAATAGAGCCCTGACATCAGAAGCTCGAGTGTAGAGTCCCTGAGGATAGACATGTGTAGCTGGTTCGATATATAGGTATGTGTATGTGGTTATGTATTTGTGTAGATATACCAGTTTGTCTGTAGTCGAGTATATCGGTGTGTTCTACTCTTGTATGTATCTGTAGCTATATATATGTACATGCCACTACCTTAGATACTCGTTTGACCATCGGTCGGTATGCGATATTATAAGTTTATATGATATTATATGATGTAGGTACAGTAGAGTGTTTGTATTGATTGAGATGTAAATAGTGTGTGTGTGTATATATAAATATAGTGTGTGATATACAGTATGTGTGGATTCAGGAATCCATGTATCCCACACATGTATGAGTAAGTATGCTCTTGGTATACGAATATACCATGCTTGTCTATCTGTTGTATATGCATATGTGGTACTATACATGATATGTGCATAGTGATATGTATGGTTGTACATGCTTATCTGTGTGTGTAGCTATACCATTATATGGATATGTGTGCATGTTGGTATTGGTGTATAGTTATCTACTATGGGTGTTATGCATATAGCAATATGTGTGCTTACAGTTCAACGTATGTGCATAAGTGGTATGATCTGTATATTTGCATGTATAGGCATGTGCACATGCATGAGTATGTATGTGTATCTGCTTACACAGTATGCATATATGTGTCTTATCTATAGTAGTATGGATACAGCGTTGTATTGTGTTGCATGACCTTATGTGATGATAGATATATGTGTATGTTGGGATGTATACTAGGAGACATACATGGTTGTATGTCTATGTTATGTATAAATGTGTATATGTAGTAGTGTATTAGTCCTATGTGAAGTATCATGTTGTGTAAACTTGGGTGTACGTATAGTATGTATGTCTATGTTTTAAGGTGAAATGACGTATGTGTTAATTATTGTAAGCATTAGTATGTGTGTAAGCATGTATACATGTATAAAGTATTAGTATATGTGTAACTATTTAATATATGTGTAAGGGTATATATTTAAGTATGCCTTGTATTCTGGTTTAGTGTATGTATGCCTGGAGTAGATTGACCTTAATATCCAGGATTGTCTACCCTTAGTTAGACCCTTCGTTG
This sequence comes from Scilla litardierei, assembly GCA_030789695.1. NCBI lineage: Eukaryota > Viridiplantae > Streptophyta > Magnoliopsida > Asparagales > Asparagaceae > Scilla > Scilla litardierei. The sequence goes on from CM061142.1 coordinate 250,138,854, forward strand.
GAAAAGTTCGAGGGTAAACTTTATTTTTAAGTTGGGTAGGATGTAACACCCCTAAGTGAGATATACTAGGATGTGTGCATACTTGTATACTTGTGTGTATCTATGTAGTGTGTATAGTATGCTATACAGTGTTGCATGTGTATGCTAGTAAGTATTGTAGTATATGTGTGTTCAAATTGTAATATATGTGTGTTCCTATTCTATTATAAGTGTGTTTGTATTCTATTGTATGTATGTTCACAGTGTAGTCAGGAGTATATGCACGTTTCTATGGTATTCTATGTATGTCCAACTGAGTGTGTATGTATGTACAGTGAGTGATATATGTATATCCATACGTATGAATATGTGTGTATATCTGTTCATATATATCTCGATATATATTTATGTAAGTATGTACATCTGGTTGTATATCTGTGTATTTTATATATGTATACAGTGGAGTGTATACGTGTGTACAGATCCTTATATATCTTTGTACAATGTAATATATATGTATATTCAGTGCAGTGTATATGTGTGTACAGATCCTTATATATCTATGTACGGTGCAGTATATATGTATGTACAGTGCAGTGTATATGTGTGTACAGATCCTTATATATATGTATCCAATGCAGTTTATATGTATGTACAGTCTCTTATATATGTGTGTACACATACTTATGTAGTAGATCTGTGGGTACATATTTTCATTTATCTATGTACACACTTGTAGCATATTCTGTACACAGTTGTATTGTAAACTGAACACACTTGTAGCAGATACTTGTGTATCTGTGTATAGATTGGTATATATGTATGTCCAGATCCTTGTATATGTATATACCACTGGTTGTTTCTAGGTATGATGTGTAAGGGATGGCTTGGGATGTAAGTTTATACACAAGTTGAGGGGTAGTTATGTTAGTAGCTTCCATGTCATCCTATTAGTGATAAGGGTGAGGGATGCTTCTAGAGAGGAGATATTTTAGAGATGGATGTGTGTAAAGAAAAAGTGTGTGCATAAAGGAATGTCAAACTTGTAAATAAAAGGATACTTAGAAGAAATATCTATTGGTTGCTTGCATGAAAAGAAAAGATAAAATAAAAGAGGAGAAAAAGACAAGAGAAGAAACTAGTAGAAAATGAAAGAAGAAGGGAGAGTTCTCTAGCAGCAAAACCCTCTTTAATCCCCTTAAGCTACTCTTTTCTCTCCTTTTCTCATTTCTTTCTCTTCAATTTCGTGCTCCCCTCCTTATCCCCTCTTCTTCTTTCATTTTGTAAGCAAAACCCTCTTCTTTTACCCTTTTTAAACCCTAAGCCCAAGGTCATAGCAAGAGGAGAGTTTAAGGAGAAGTTTTGGACAAGTTGAGGGCTTTCTTAGAGGAGCTTGGAGGGAACTTGAAGGAGCTTGCTTGGAGTCTTGGAAGGAAGAAGTTGAGCTCCGTAAGGGGTAGGATTCCCATCTCCACCTTGTATTTCATTTGCATGCATGTTCCTTGGATAAAACTTATCTTTTATGTTAATGAATCTGTTCTAAAATTTCCAGCAGTTTTAGCCTCTGTTAAAATGTGCATATATCCCAACCTCGATCCAACTAAAGTCTGAAAAATATATATTCATATAGTTCACGAAACTCTACCCCAGAATCATATATAATTTGACATATGTTCGGTTCAGTAATTAGGAGAAAACGAGGCCAGTTCATAACATATCAGATTTCTGACTGTTTTGATACACTGCACTAAAACTGTTATTAGTACCACTACACTTTATGAAATTGGATGATTTAGGACATCTCTAAAATCAGCACTTCCTGCTCTACAATTTTTGAACATTTTACCCAGATATTCCTACAGCTAGGAGTAATTCCGTGATCTAGTTGCTGCAGTTTCTCTGTTTTTTTGCAGAAAATATAGCTGTTATCATTTTGAGTACCATAAATCACACACTCATGATTAATTATTGAAAATTGGTGTGGCAATGTATAATTGATAGAATCTACAACTTTCATTTAGAGTGTTTAGTCAAATTCCACGAGGAAATGGGTGAAATCTATCATTGAATATGACTGTCTGTACTTTCTCCTGCAAGCTGAAATGTTGCTATGGTGTTCCTAGCCCTTGTATATGGTTGTTCAAACTTTCAATGCTTCTAATTATTGTCATTACAAGGAAGGAAGTTATTATGTCATTTGTTAATGTATATATTCTCATGTGAATATGATCATGGTTATGTGGTTCACCATATGTTAATGGAAATACCTCAATGAAAGCAATTCATGGAAATGAGAGATATGGCCTTATGTATGATTGTATCATGAATGCATGATGTCGGGGGACATGTATGGCATGGCTTCATCTGTGAAGTGTTGATAAATTGATGTGACTGGGATGAAGGACATGCCACTTCAATGCATGACCCATTTTGATATGAGAATTTAAGAAGCCATGCATACATGACTCCCACATTGTTAATATGATGTTAAAGTAAATTATTTGAATGACTCAGTCCTCTTGAAGGTGGGTGACACAGGGTTTGGGGGAAAACTGGGTACTGGAGGGTATGAGGACTGGACTAGTTGTGTTGTGTTATGTACCTTGCTTAGTTTTGGGTACTTTGTGGTGATCTCCGTACCTTGCTCAGTTTTAGGTCCAATGTATTGTGATGTTGTGGATTTTTTTCTCACTTGCACTCCTATGCGAGTGTATGATGGAGTAAGAGGTCCCGTTAAGGAAACAGTGCTCGTGTACCACTGGCTGGTGCTCCTTACCACCCCACATTGGGGTGGAGTCTAGTTCCTCATATTGAACGACACACCCGGGTTTCCAAATGACATTTAATTAAATAAATAAGTTACTCAATTGTGTAGTTCTTTGTAACTTGCATGTGTGTTGCACTTGCTGTTGTTTATTTCCTTAGTCCGTTCTGGTTGTTATTCATGTAATTATTGTAACCCCTCCCCTCTTATACCCCTTACTATTGTTGTGTTGTTGCCATTTCAATCTCTTTTACCTTGAGTCCCTATGCTCATGCTATGACATGCCATCATGTTATTTGCATCATCTTCTGTACATGCAGGCAGTTGTATTTTAGGATGTGGCATTTGAGGTGGAGTTGGATTTCCTACTTGGACATGCTTGACGTGCTCTAATTTGTGGTTTCAGGTTTATGGAGCTGGATGTAGGGAGATGGAATTGGAGTTATGGCTGGGGAGCTTAGGTTGTGAGTTGGGTGGTGAGGGGAGAGGATGAGAGTTTGTACTTTTGAGTTGTTTAAGAAGAGTTGTGGTGATTGTATAAGATGTATTATTGTGATAATGTATAATGAATGATACTGTATATAAAGGTCAGTGTTCTTGTTTTTAGTGTTTCTCGGTGGTTTCTGTGTTATTTCTTTGTTATGTGTGTACGTTTCATGGGAACATTACAGGTATTATCCTAACAATGCGCAGTTGACCTGCAGACTCAATTGTATATTCTTTCCCTTCTTCCTTTGTAACATCCGCTGCTTTGGGAAAACCTGGGATGAATTCGTACTTCCCGGGTATCCTGGGGTATGGGTCGTTACACTGGCTAATGTAGACTTGGGTCTAGATACATCTCTATATACGAGACCACGAGTTCTCCAACTCATTCTCCTACTGGCTTACAGAAGGAGTTTTAGCCATCATACCTTTGAGACAAGACTCACAAGTGTCTTTCGACTCATAATATAAGAGGTCATGAGACCCCCTCTTTATGTCACTTGTCAAGTCTGTTCTCTCTGGTCTGGCCTAGTCTATTTTGCCATAAATATATTTTACTACTAACTTGTGCATTCATGTATTAACACTTAATACAATATCGTTATGGAAAATACTCATACCGAAACATTTATTCAGAAGCAAGATGACAACATTTGCTAAAGTGTGATATACATCTCTTACGGCCCAAAACAACACTTGCTCCTTAGCCAATAGACAATCTTTCCTTTTATATAACAATTATTCTGAAACTAAGTGATGCGTGCAAAAATATAGTATAAATCACAAGCGTTCATATGCATCAGGTGTTGAACACCGGGAGGCGAATGCTTGAAACATGGATTAGTGACAAGTTTTGTGTAGCCGTGAGATTTGTGTGACAGAGGGCAAAGAGCAACTAACTAAGGGGAAATTCAATTAAAAGAAGGAGCTAGGGTTGGGGTATCGCCGCTATTGTAAGTCTTGAGCTAAATGAGTCTAACTTTTCGACCCAAGGATTATAGTCATTGGTGATGACTAAGTCTCAATCCTCACCCTCTTGACGTCTAATTGTGAGAGAGGACTCGAAGAATAGGTTGGACCTCTATCGTAGCACTGATGGTTTGTCAGTCGCGTGTGCCCAATGGGTAATTGACTCTCGACACTAGATAGTCAACCTACCTTAGGGACATCAAATCAAAACCCGAATATGTTGTTAGTGGCTAGAATTGTGTAGCACTATAACGTGATGGGTTGAATAAGGCTCATCATCCAATCCTATTACTAGACTATAATCTTAATTAGGTCGATATTTGGGACGATCCATCGTGCTCAATCCATACAATAAGGCTCTACATAACCCTAGCATAAGAGACTACTCACTAATCATCGTTGCAATAGATAAAACCAATGCAATGATAACCATAGTAAACAAAATGGAGAATTAGCTAGAAATGGCAATCACAATAATCACAAATGCAATAGGTTAAAGGCAAGCACTAATTAAAGCAAGGATGAAAGAAAAAATCTTACAAAAAAGGCCCCAAATAAATTAGCCAAACACCATCTCCAGAAAAACACTCCAAAACGCCCAAAAGTAGTTCTGAGTAATGAAAAGTGTCCCTAGGTCGTTATACAACTTTATATATATATATAATACCTTGTGCACAGCCGTGCCGAAACCTAATAACCTAGGTTAACTCTGTGCCGCCATCGATCTACACGGTCGTGCCGCTAATCGGCACGGTCGTGTCATCCAGCATTCTGCAACTCTAGCTGCCCCCAAAATGACACGGCCGTGTTGTCAGTCTCCGCTTTGAAATAATTCCATCACGGTCGTGTAGCAAGGTCATGCCGATAAATTGCAATCTGTCCCTTCAGCTGGTGCATTGACACGGTCGTGCGTATATCAACATGGTCGTGTCATACCTCCTTATCCTCCTCTTGGCCATGCCTCTTCCTCTAATTAGCTTCCCTCCTTCAGCCTCAATATCACCTAAAATGCATCATTTTGGTCACGAACACCTGCAACATGGATAAAAGAACACCCTAGGCATCAAAGTGCCAAAAGATAATAACAATCGATAAAAATAAAGTCGACGGTGTGAAATAAAGCTGGAAAACACGGGAAAAAGGTCGGAAAAAGGTGTATAAAATATGCCTAACACTAAGGCATCAAATATGTCCTATTTTCAGTTCCTCTTATTATGCCTTTTCTCATGATAGACAAAAACATTCTTTCTCAACCAACTCTCCTTAGTGCCTTCTCTTTTCTAAGTCAGATTTAGACATTGCATGTCCCAACATGAATATTAGCTGTGCAAGCATCTCATGCATCCAAACACTTGATGTTTAAAACCTTGAGCAAACTCAACAAGTTGTTTGTCTCAAGATTTGATTTAGATACATGGTTTTGCACAGCTCTCACACTCATCTTCAAGCCAAACAGTTTGATCGAAGTTTCGAACTTTGCGGATTGAAACTGTTTTCCATACAACCTTGAGGAGACTCAACATGTTGTACAGAGAAACATTCTTTGAACATCAGTATGTTCAAGCTGTCCCTGAAGCATATAGCTCATAGATTCTAGTGTTAAGTAGCGTGCTTTTATTATGCTAGACCTTAGAGCTCAAGGAAATCATTGTCCTTAAGCCAATGATAAGAAGGACACTTTAAAGGAGGCGTCAGTGAGAACATAGTTTAGTTTATCAAATTGAATTTTGATTTGATATTCTTTAACCAATCATTTTGACCATTTAGCCTATTCTTTTAGGATATTATGATTTGAATTCCATGCGGTAAAACATAGAACTACCCTAGTTCAGATATGTTCAATTTAATATAGGTAGAATGGTTTTTGTCTAACTATATCCTCGCACAATTTGCGATCATTTTAACCCATATAGATGAACGGATTTAGACATTTAGTGGGAGAGGGACCTAACCACCCTCAGCTTCACAACCTTGATGAGACTCAACAAGCTGATCAGCTGTGTAGTTGGTAGATAAACTCATCACATCATATGTGACTATATATAGGTTTTTACCCTTAGTCACTTATGACCTTGAGCAGACTCAACAAACCATAATGACTAGTCTAGCGAACCCTTGTTTTCATGTCTAATCTTAACTTACACCGACACTCGAGGAGACCCGACACGGCAGTTTGGGTTAAGACCAGACTACATCACATGTATGATGGAGTCGGTTTCCAAAAGAGACCATGTCATAGCTTGAGGATATTCAACAACCATAACATGCATCTCTTAGTCACTTAATCTAAAAATAAGGAGTGCTATGGCTAATCCTGAAAAAGATTTTTAACGTAATTAGCTAGATATAATCGACAGTGTCACATTATGATAATAGTCATTCTAGTTTGGTCCAGTCGAATACGACCGGACAGGTTTGGCAGGTTAGCACCACTCTCCAGTCAGGGCTGGGGTGATCCAGAGCCCTAGCACAAACGATTCTAGACACCATTTTGTGGACGACTTAAGAATGGCCATTATTAAAATGTGTCCTTCTCGATTTAATTTGGGTTACCCTTTACTAGTTAATCCTAATTAACTAGACGCATCCTAAAACTAACATTTTAGGATTAATACCTTTTATTTACAATCCTAATCAACCATTAGGAAATTAAAATTATTATCACATAACAATTATGACTCATAATAATTTTATTTATTAATGGCTATCCTAATAAGGTATTAGGAATCTAAATAATTATCACATCATTAACTTAGATCAAAGCAACATTAATCGAACAATAGTCATCACATTATTATCCATATCTACTCTAAAGTATCATATAATAAAAGAAGATCTAATTTTCAAAAAAAAATATTTTTCGAAATTTTTTAAACAAAACCATCGCATGGGAAAAATTCTAAATTTTTTATTTATGCATTGATAAACCTCCATTTCCTGGAGAAAATAACATGCAACACATTCAAACATGCAGTAAAATATAGATCAGGTAGACCTGGTTCTGATACCACTGTAGGGATTTTCGGTGATCCATATGGCTAGAATCGATGTCCACCCTAAGTCGGGTGGATGAGGAAATAGAATGAAGCAGCGAAAAAAATCTTAAAATTTTTTTACGAAAGCCCTAAGGAATTAAAATCCTAACCAGAATCTCTACTATCCCGCGGTGGGTCTGACGAACCCCTAAGAATAGATCTATACAACTACTGCAATATTAAATGCGTAAAACAATAAAGGACGTACCTTTTTTCCACATGTTAGCAGAACGTCGATCCTCAGAAATCAATGCCATACGTTGGGTCTGAACTGCTTTCCTTGAGTCGCACCGCGTCCCAAGGCAAGCAATAACCTTGTCACCGAGCCAACCATGCACTTTAGAAAGTTTCACCTTGAGTGGATCCTCCATCAAGACTCCGGATTAGATCCAAACTTTTACTTAGCTTTGCTAGAGCCCGAGCAGGATCAAAGAAGTAAAAGGGAGAAAGAGCGAATAATTATTTTTGGCCTATTCAATCTAGGTGTGCTCCTAACTTTTGAGAGCTCCCTTGATCCAAGGCTTGGTGCACTTTTCAAGGAGGGGAGTAAGCACCTACTTATAAAGGGAGATGACCCCTCCTCTTCTCAAAATAACTGACGTGCGACTAATTAAGTAGAGGTGAAAAAATAAATTACAAGTTTGCCCTCCACTAAGGCCAAACTTTGACGAATTTTTCATCCCTCGTCGTTGAGCTTCGCAAGCAATATCTTATATCAAATTGGAGAGCACTGAATGGTGAACACATAGAAACAATCGATGCTCAATTCTGGGGTGGTTTGAGTCCCTCAAACGATGGCTCAAAGTTCGCCCCAAAATTGCCCAAAATCTTCATTTTCGCAATCTGCTCATAGAAAATACGTGGGGCCCACATGTGGGCCCCACCGGGCATGCCTGGGTCTGGCCGGTGCGCCCACCTACTAGGCCCACGTAGAGCAGGTAGGCAGGCCCCACCCGCCTGTAGCGGGCTAGGCTAGCCTAAGCCCTTTATTTTGGGCATATGGTTCCCTTTTGGATCAATATTTGAGCCACTTTGGCTCCTTTTAAGCCTAAACTCGGAATCTTTTGCCAGTGCTTGAGCTCAGGCAGGGTTTGGAACATTCCAATGTCATTTCTATGCTCCTCATTATAACATATGTTTGCAACATTTTATGACATATTTAAATCATTTGCATCATATGCTATAAATCCAACATTATTAATATTCTAAAGGCTATGTCGTAAACCTTTTGCGGCATAATTAATTCCCATACATTGTGTGCATTATCTCCCTTATTCTACTTATTACTTGACAAAGGTCCCACTCTGTGTGAGATCCTACTACTTGACCCTACTACAGGTGGGGCTCGAAACCACATACTTCAGTAACCACGAGCAGCAGGTGTCGTCCTTGTTTTGGTATCATCATTATGTGGTTAGTCCATTGACATGAGTATTATCGGGACCATCCTGACTGTATTCGTGATGAATGTCACAGTTTTAGTCCCTTCGTCATAACTATGTCATTCGAAGCCTAGGGTATGGTTAACTATCAACCCCTAATAGCTTCGCATCTGGTCGGCATCGTTCGGTCTTAGCCAGTGTTTGTTGGATCCATTCCAACATACCATGCCCATGTTTTTTCTGCTAACGACTGTACCGACTCCTGCGACACTAACTCCCCATACTGGGAGAGACGACTTCTTTCATAGCCACTACTCTCCTCTTATGCTTCAAGTGTCACCCAACTAAGGACCTTTCGACAGGGCTTGCCCCGAGGCTAGATTAGAAATCAAAGTGACACCATTCACACACAGATTCATACAATGACATCAAGTCTAAGGACCAACTTGCCTATCGTCATTGAGAGCTCACCATTAACAGATTGGTGCATGTTGACCATGTAGTGGCTCTCGTTGCGTCGTTCAGTGAACTAATTCTCTAATGAGCATCTGTGTCTAGTGTCTGACTTCGTCAACCATAAGATCATCGTCACCACTCCAAGAAAAAACACAATGGTCTATTTGATGTGCCAATATCCTTTTCTCGAAACTTCTAAGACTACGAACGATTTTAGATTTATGCTACAAATTGTCAAGCACCTCTGCATAATCGAGATCTCCAACTCGATACATGTTTGACCTTGCATTACGTCTTAGAAATTTACCCTGCATTAAGTCTTAGGACTACATTATTATTTACTTAGGTAAATCTTTACCAAACAGCTTACTGTTATTTCAAACTAGATATTTGCACAAATACACAAAGATAAATTGCCTCGAGGGCATACACGTCCCCCAACATCTCTTTCTTGAAAGGATCGGATCTTGGACTTGTCCATCTGAAACTTTCCTTTACCCACAACATGTCCAAGGAACAAGACTTCTTGTTGGGCAAATACACACTTCTCCTTCTTTACGTATAGCTTGGTCTCCTTCAAGACTTGGAAAACTTGTCGGAGGTATACACCATGGTCTTCAAGCGTCTTGTTATAAATTATAATATCATCCAATACACCATGAAAAACTTACCAAGAATGGTTGGAATACTATAACGACATGTATTCTTCAATACATCTGTTTACGTTTTTGACGTAGTTTCACATTTTAAAAGTATTTTATAATGGTTGATCAGGAGTTTTATTTCAAAAATGATTTCAAAATTCTTTATAAAAAATATTTTGAAGTATCGAACTAGTTATGGTGTATTTCAGTAAGTTCGAGTATCATCGAATACATCTAAATAATTTTTATAATAATTCATTTTCAATTGTTACTGATTTAACTAAATAAATTAATTTTCTATATAAATATCATCAAAACACTTTCAAACTTTTACAGTATGATTCTATGATTATTTAGGGCTTACCATATTAATTTCGTAAGTTTCTGAAATCAAATCGACTTAGAACCTGCAAACCCGCATCCTAAACATTTTGGCCCAAAACTAGTATCTCCGTAGCATAAACCCTAAAATGTATCTCGTATTCGTGATCCTCGTGACGATACGATCATGTGGCGATGTTTTTGTAATTTTTCGGAGTCGTATGCGAAAACGGGGTTGTATTCCTCTATTTTTACTAATTACATCCCCTAATGACTTTTACTCTTACTAACTACCCATTTACTAAGTTACTTTTACCCTAATCCCCCCCAACCACGCCCCTTAACCCACCAAATGATCTGGTTGAGATCCAAAATTTTAGGATCTCAACCATCACATTCATTTTATCTGTCCCCAATATTAACTAGGGTTATATTTGTATTAATTTCTCCCCAATATAAACTAACCCCTGAGGCTCTCTCAAATAACCCAGGCATTCCATCCTCCTCTCTCTTTCTCTCCTATTCAAAAACCCCAAGCTCGCTCTCCCTTCTCCCAGCACACAATAGCTCTCTCATCCCTCTCCCAGTCGTCTCAGCCCCCTCGACCACCAGCTCCTCCCCACGACAGGCCGCACCACCATCCCCTCCGACGAAGCAGCCTCCCCTGCCTCCACAAATAGAGTCACTTCTCCATTGTTCCGGCCTCCCCCACCATCGAGAATCCCCCCGCTGTCGTCTCGTTTCCCCCCACCTTCGCCGAGGGCAGCAGCCCCCCTTCGAAGACCTCAAGCTCTCTCTCTCCCCCTCTTTGTTCTTCTCCGATGAAGCTCAAAACCTCCTTCGCCCATCCACCGCCTTCGCTAAGCTCCCTGACGCCCCCGCCACCTCCTCCACATCCCCTCGAAACCCCTCCCCTCTCACGTCTCCAGAGCGCCGCCGTCGCTCCCCAAGTCTGCCTCGTCGTCCTCTGTCGACGCCGCCGTTCCCTCCGAAGTCTGCCGCCCTCCGACGAGGCAACCCGCCGAAAACACCCAGCCCCTCTCCCCTCCGTGTTCATCATCGCCGCATCCCGCTGCCTCCACCTCCTGCACCGTCGCCACCGCCGCTTCAGGTCGTCGCTGCCAATGCCGCCTCTGTTGCCGTCGCCGGCGTCGACGAGCCAACAGCCCCCCCCCCCATGCATGCACACGTAAAGGAAATGAAGAGTTTTAAGTTATATAACGTATTTTTATACGTATATATTGTATTTCGTATATATTTTGTATTTATAAAAATATGTTTTCTGATGTAAAATTCATAATTAAATAATTATATATCAGAAAAATACAAGACCAGCTCTAGAAAATCAGAAATGACGTTTTGGATCCAATGGCACTAGTTTCATCTCAATCAGATAAGTAGATTTTTCACATAAATACGTTGTTTTCGTTTAAAAATTCATAACTTGATATTTCACGTAAACTAATATATGAAAAAATTATATGTTGTAGTACTCTTCCAGACGGTCGTTTTGACAGCTCACTTGAAACTTTCTGATGCATTTTTCACCCAGAAGAAATGTTTGAACAAATACGATAACTAATTAAAATTAGTTTTTAAAACCATTTTGAGCTTTTAAAAATTATAAAAATTACCAGAAGCTTTAGAAAAATATTTACTTCTTAGGTAAAATTATATTCCTCATAACTAGCATATACAAAAATTTAGAACGCTTTTTGACACTGTTTTAATCGATTATAAAATCAAAACGATCAAATTAAATAGACAGAAAATAATGTGTTCTTTAACCGATTATTTCTTGTCTGCTTACACTTGCACTACCACAATATAGTTTGTTCTCTTCTTTCAGTTCTGTTTACCTTTACTACCAGTTATGTACAGTTGTTGCTCAGTACTTTACTTTTCACTCTGTGTTGCTTGTACATAGTTACTTTTTGTCATATGTGTGCACTACTTCTTTTCTATGTTTAGAATTGTTGTGACTTACCTACGGTTCCATTTATGGCACCGGCGGACGACGACCAGATCGAAGAAGCGGCCCCTGAGTTTGAGGAGCCGGAGTTTGACCCAGAGACTGCAGACTTCTAGTTGCTTGAGTTGGTGTGCGTATTATATGCTATTATGTATTTCCTTTCTGCATTTCCTTTCTGTACTTCCTTTCATGTATTTGGTGAGAGAGTGTTGTTTGTTATTTTAAATCTGGACTGTAATACGCTGGTTTGAGTATTGGTACATCTCTGGGTTGTGACTATATTGATTTCACTGGTAATCTGTAGACCTGTAATTAAAATCAAATAAGTAATGGCCCTGAGAGCGGCTCGTTACAAGTATGGTTGCCCATACAGGTCCACGCAAAATACCTCGTGAACAGTATAGTAAAATCAGGATGTACTGTATACGATACTCAACTAACCTGACATTTTCTTATGTGTGCAGTTGCGACACTCAAATGATGGACGAAAACACTTCTGAGAGTCCCAATGGAGCTGATCTATCCGGAGCTTGCAGCCAAAACAACAACGGACCACCTCCCACTGTGCAACAAATTTCTGATGTCACCTTGCGAGAGATGGTTCAAGCTATACAATGAGAACAAAAAGCACGGAGAGGAATACAACAATTCAGGTCGCTCCGCCCAAAGCCTTGAAATGGCTTGGATGGTCGTCTGAAGGCCGAAGAGTGGCTGCGAAGCACTGAGGATGACTTAAGAGCAGCTCAGATCGTAGAATACATATGGGTGGACACCATCAAATCGCAATGACTGACGGAGCTAATATTTGGTGGAACTCAGCTGAACATTGTCTACAGCGACCAATCGACTAGACGACGTTCACCGATCACTTTAACACCCAGTACTTCTTACCTGAAGCTCAGATGGAACTGCAAGTTCAATTCGTCAGGTTGAAGCAAGGGTTCAAGTCAGTAGAACAATATGATGCTCAATTCACTATGCTTAGCCATTTTACTCCAGGGATGGTTGACACCCCTCTGACTCGAGCTCAACTCTTCAAGCAAGGACTAAACATAGAGATCCGACGAAACTTGGTCGGACGCCAACTCTGCACACATACTGAGGTTCTTGCTACAGCTCGTGAGCACGAGTTCATCGAAAGAGAAGAAAGGAGAGAGGTAGATGCCCCTCCCAGAAGGCCACGACCTCCAACCACTGCTGCTGGATCCAACTGACGACCTCCATCCAACCAGATGTACATGCCTACCCAGCAGACTCAATTCAAGAGACATGCTCCACCACCACACCAAGTGTGTCATCATAGTGGAAAATCAGGACACTTTCGGTCCGAATGTCGATCATATCTGAACCTTTGCCTGGTCTGCGGCTCGAAGGACCATGGTGCAAGGGAATGTCCTTAGAGGAAGCCTCGACCTCCTAACCCTGCTCCAGCCAATGCCCCTGCTAGGAATGCTCCACAACGACCACCACCACCACCACCACCTCTTCAACGACATCCACTTCCTCCTTAACAGCGAGTGTTTCAGCAAGCTGGACAACAGACGACGCCTCCAAGGCGCCAAGCTTATACTATGACTGAGGAAAAAGCCGAAGCTATAGACCAAGTGATCACAGGTACGAGATATCCCATTCAGTATCATATTCTATTATTTAGAAATCGTAAGCTTAGACATGATTCTCGTAACCGTAGGTATCGTCTTAGTATCGGGTAAAACCGCTATCACTTTATTCGACTCGGGAGCCACACATTGCTTCTTGGTGAGTCGATTCGTCAACACACATGTTGTCCCCGTTGAACCTCTGACTTCTCGTTGGAAGGTCGACACGGCTGGCAGTTCCCTACTGATAACTAGCGGATGCCTTCACTGTTCTGTAGTGATTTATGGACGTGATCTATTTACCGACTTCATGGTGATGGAGATGCCTAGTTTTGATGATGTTCTTAGAATGGATTGGTTATGGACATTTCATGCTACCATTGATGTCGTCAAAGGAGGGCAGTGTTTGAAATACCCAACCATCCTAAGTTCGAATTCCTCAGTGGAAGTAGATCGGAAGGACCAGTGATGTTCCGGGCCAGGCTTGCAGAGGCAGTGACGACTGCAATGGAAGTCGAGCAAGAGAAACCTGAAGTAGTACGAGAATTCTTGGACGTATTTACAGACTGGCATGCCCTATTTTGAACTATACGTGTATCATACTGAACACACGTGATACTTCTACCTACGATGCATACGTAGGCATGAAATTAGCATAGTTATCGATGTATGTGACATATCACAAGGGGGATTGGGCCGTAATACGTGGCTAAGGGTAGAGAAGGCGAAATGTGAGTGCGGAGAAGTGCAAATGACGTCGTGAGTGTGAAACAACAGGAATGAATTGGACATATGTGCATGGTGCAAGTATGCATGTGTAGGCATGCATGGGGGGTGTGGGGGGAAGCCATGCAAGTGTGAAAGGGGTTAGGGGTCAATGGCAAATCCCGTAAATTTTTAGATAGGTTAGGGGCAAAACGGTCATTTGGACTAAAGCTGATGTGCATACATCCTAAGATGGTGTGTGCCTAAAGTAATGGCATACTTGTAAATACTTGAATGTGTGAGGGGTAGTTTGGTCATTTAATAATTAACATGGCTTATGGCATAAGCCATGGAAAACCTATTCTAGAAATCTCTCCCTCTTTCTCTCCTTTTCTTTTCTTTTCTTCTCTTTTATTCCCTTATCCTAATCTCCTCTCCTCCAACTCAATTCCCACCCCCCAATTTCGTGCTCCCCCCTCCTACCCCTCTATGTTATTCCAAGAAGAAGAAGAAGAAGAAGAAGAAGAAGAGAAAAGAAAGAACACTCTTGAGGTAGGAATCAAACTTGGATTTGGAAATTTAATTAGGGTTTTATTTTATCATGTTTTTCATCATGTTTTACCAATATGAAGTAGTGGTAATCAAATTAATATGCCATGATTCAATTTTCATGAATCTCCCTTGAAAATTCTTAGCAAAATTACCCCCGTTGAAATTCTGAAATCTTGATGTCTGTTTTTGCCTTGATTCTGGTAACTGTAGCTCGAATTAGCGTTAGAAAAAAATATGATCTTGTATATTATGAAGTTCTATCCCAAAATCATATAAATTTTGATATATGTTAAATTCAGAAATTAGGAGCAAAAATTCCATCTTTACAACATGTCTGTTTGATTTTCAGTTTTGACACAGTTTAGTAACATTGATCTCAACACCTGTACATACAATGGAATTTCATATTCTTGGTCTTGTTGGAAAGTGAACAAGTTTTTCTAAAAATTCATCAGAGTGCTTATATGTTGAATTTCTGGCTACAACATGCCCAAAATTGGTTTTCATTACAGACCCTGAAATCTGTCTGAAAAACAGATTTGATACACTTTACCAAATAATTCACTATAAATTTCATACATAATATTTTTGCATGAAGTTTATCTGTAATTCTAGGACTAATATATATATAACTTTCATTTATGACATATTTTTAAATTCACAATAAAAACTGATGATATGTGCTTATGTATGTCAACTTCTCCAAATT
Organism: Scilla litardierei; assembly: GCA_030789695.1. Lineage (NCBI taxonomy): Eukaryota > Viridiplantae > Streptophyta > Magnoliopsida > Asparagales > Asparagaceae > Scilla > Scilla litardierei. Next base: position 250,154,426 of record CM061142.1, read on the forward strand.
CCAGCAATCTGAAGTACTAAAGTGGTGTTATAAATTGTGCTCTATTCCTATTTAACCCTCTATAGTGCATGATTATTGTTGCTGCATGGAAGATAGATTCATGATATGTTTTTCCAATGGATTTTCTAATGTTCGTACGAATATACACGTCACGTTCACCGCGTGTTCGTGAAAATGCCACATTGAAGTGAAAGTTGAATAATATGAGAAATGAGCTTGTAAACATTTGTGCTATGAAACATGTTGTGAAATAGCAATGATGGGGTCATGTGAAGCATGGTATCATATTTTATGAGTGATGAATTGAAATGGCTATGTTGAAGGGCATGACACTTGGGTGCATGACCCATTTGATATATGATTTGATTACGATGGAGGGCATGGCACTTCGGTGCATGACCCGTGTTGATATGAGTGTGAAATGTGAAACCATGCAACGTGTCCCCTTCAGTGCTACATGCATTATTAAATAAGGTTTAGAATGTCTCAATCCTCCATAAGGAGGGTGAGTTAGCAAAACCCGGGTTTTATGTGGGATTTGAGTAAATTGTGGATATTATGCCTGGACTGGGAAGTTGGGGGAAATGATTATGTGATATGTGATATTTATACCCACTCGCTTTTACCGGGAGTGGAGGGGACATACGGAGGTTGTGTTACTGTGGGAGAGCCTCACTCCTGCCAGGGACGGGGGAGCTGAGAGGCCCGGTGTTGTACAGTGCCAGTGTCCACTACGCCGTGTGCTATATTCACCCCAAATTTAGGGTGATGTCCAGGTCCTGGTATTACACAGTTTATCCAAGTTCCAATTAATCCAATTATAAATTTACAAAATAAGAAGCGTGTTACTCGTTCTGTTGGCCGCGCTTTCCCTTCTCTTTGCATGTTCTTGTGACTCTGTGCCATGCCTTAGGTACTTGCACTTATCTTATTAGATACCGGTTGCTTAAATACTTGCGTTATTATTATTATTATTCGTGCTAACCCTTTTCTTGCAGTAACTTGACACTGGACCGCACGTATGATCCTCTTACTTGGCTATTCACTTTTCGCTATATATTTAGTTTACATGTCTTATTCTTTTGCCTTGCCTTGTGGATTGATAACACTAAAGCAATGCCCAGATCCGAGTTGGTTCCTAATGGGGCACACATTGACGTGCTCCTCCCTATTTTTCAGGTGACAGGGGTAGCATGGTTGGCGGTGGCTTGGAGTTGGGTTTCTAGGTTAGTCTTGATGTGAGCTGTAGCTGTGTAGCATGACATGTTTGTCGTGGGAGGTGGAGTGTGGCAGTGTATGTGTAGTGGTGCATTTGGACTATGTTTGTAAATGAAAGTTGTTATATAAATTTTTTGTTATTGTCCTATGTTATTTATAAGTTGTTTGATATTATAATGGAGCTTCACTTGTACTATCCCAGCATGTGCGCAGTGGCATGCTTATTCAGTTTCTTCTCTCTCTCTCTCTCTCTCTCTCTCTCTCTCTCTCTCTCTCTCTCTCTCTCTCTCTCTCTCTCTCTTCCTCTCTCATCACCCTCACTCTTCAGGATACTTGGAAAAAAAATTTAAATCCCAGGTATTCTGGGGAATGGGGCGTGACAGGGTTTGGCGGCCCATGCAGGTCACTGCACTGCGGCTGTGTAAGGTTAGTACGAGTGATGTTCCTACATTCATGAATTAATTCTTAAGGTGGGTAGTGTCTAGCCTTAGGACAGAGTCCTAATGTCAAGAGCTTTAGGTATAGAGTTATCTGGGAGTCGCTTTAGACTCTTGGTTCGAGATCTGTATAGGCATACCAGTATGGTATGGCTATTGACTTGTGAAGTTGTATGACGTTCTTGTGTGAGATGTATAGTTAGATTCATGTGCAAGTTACGTTAAGGATACGTGTGTGGATCTTTAACGTAGTGTATAACCTATTGGACATGTATATACATATATATTAAGTTGTGGGTGGCATCTAGATATGTATATAGCGCATGTGGATTCATGTGTGTCCCCCTGTATCCCACCTCGGTAGACGCGGGTATACTAGATGGGGAGTGTCTCTAATGATGGAAGTATTTAATTGAGTATTGGTTGAGTATGAAGATATAGATTGAACTATATAGTCAAATAACTATATGAGGTGTATTGTTAGATGGGTGTATACGTGTGTGGTGTATACTATATGAGGTGTATACGTATGTGGTTGAATAACTATATGCTAGTATATGGTATTGCTTTAGATGTAAGACATATGAGTCTTCAATGTATTACTACTTCTGAGGGATAATGGTTGTAATCATGTTAAATTATCAGTATTAGAGTAAGGAAAACAAGGATATTTCCCTGCCAATATGTTGAGTGTGATGGATATGCGAATCGGTCATAAGTAGTACATGGGAGTGTACGTCATTGGTGATGAACGTATATGTATATGATGAGTCGTATAGGAGCACAGATATATATATATGTGTGTGTGTGTGTGTGTATGACTCTTCAAGACATGTATGTATGTTTTGTGTGTGTGTGCGCGCGCGCCTGACCCTTGTATTGTGTGTTTGTATATCCGGTTGTAAGCATATATGTGTGCCTAACTAGCCATTTGTTACTTATACTTGTATGCTTGTGCCTTACATATGTGTAGACCATACAGCATGTATTGGATGTGGTATATGAGCTTGTCCGTGTGATACGGTTGCTGCATAGCGAAGAATGGGTCTGTGGTGTGCTTCTGTGTGCTTAGGTTGGTATGCCATATGTGGCTTGGTCATATATGGTGTGTATATAGCGATATAGATAAGTAATGGACGTATGGATAATACGAGTAACACTCCTGAGTGTTTGGGATGGATACGTCCTGAGCTGGGTATTGGTGATTTAGCCCGGCCACCCTAAGTTTAAACTCTTAGCACTATACCGTGCCTTATATGGGATAGGGACATAAGTATGACATGTATCGTATGTAGAATATGGTGAATGTAAGGATTTAAGATTATAGAGTGCAAGTATAAATGGGGTGGCTGTGGATTTGCATAGTAAAGTGGAGTTATGGTTTATATATGTGTATATACGCATAACCTTTAGAATGGTGTTTATAAAACCATTTGGATGTATGTGTAGTGTATGTATTCTTCTACATATGGTGGCATGGTGGAGGATTGTGTATTAGTATATGAGATACTTGTATGTATGTAGGTGTGTTGTAACGAGCGTGGTGTGATTTTGTATATGTGTTGTTATTATAAGTAAATCTGTATTGGTGTATGTCTTATGAGTGGTTATATGTATATGTATGTGAATGATCCCTATTCTGATATGCATGTATCAGTATATGAATGTATACGTATATGGAGTATGACTATTTACTGAATGTGTGCGAATGTTGAAATACACTTATTTGTGTGTACACTAGTATGTCAGTAAAAGTGTGGACATATTGAATGTTAGATATATAGTGGTATGGGTAGCTACCGACTACATGCTAGTATAGGTTGGGTAGCTTGACTGTATGGGTGTGTAATAGCAGGATATGTGTACTAAGTGTGAATGGGTATATGTGCTCATACATGGAAATGTATGTGCATGATGCATGGGTCCTAGTACGTGTGTGTGTGTGTGTGTGTGTGTGTGTGTGTGTGTGTGTGTGTGTGTGTGTGTGTGTGTGTGTGTGTGTGTGTGTGTGTGTGCATGTCTGTGTATATATATATTAGTATAATAGTCTTGTGTGTATGTGATTACATGTATTTGGCTATATGTAGATTCAGAAATCTCTGTATAGTATTGATGCTTATACATCTGTGAGTGTATAATTTAGTATATGCTTATGGAATATCTACGTGGGGTATTGCTTGTTGCAAATACGTGAATTTGTATCATATTTGTATGAATTTCTATTATGTGTGTGATGTGTTCATGTATATATGGTGTGCATGGGAGTATACGTAATGATGTATACCTTGGATGAATGAATATATATAAATAATTATACATATCTTCGTTTGTTTACCTGCCAATCTATCCTATAAGGTTGTTTATCCAGGTGTAACTCAGTGTGCCTTGGATAAGTGTATTCATGTTTGTATACGTGTATATATAGGTCCGTACCAGAGTATGTGTATATGTATATACATATGCAATGTGGATGTAAATGTGATAGGTGTGGAATGTTTATATATGTGTGTATATGTATATTCGATGAATATAAGTGAATGAAACTGTTGGTATGTAGGTATTAAGATGTGTGTGATTGGTTGCATATGTATACGCGAGTGTGGGGTGTACATGGATATTTATAATTATTTGACTAATCATGGCAGTATGTGCGTAGGATGTACAAAGGTAGTTTTATATATATATATATAGGGTAATATTCGATTGCGAAAATTTCGCACGGCTCGCTGGGTGCGAAACGCGGGCGCGTTCGTCCGATGGAAAACGCGCAGATCTGACGGACGTGGTGTTAATTCGAATAGTTTGAGTGGGGCCCAGCATCACTTCGACGAAAAATGGTTCAATTTCTCATCTTAGGAGAATTTAAATGTATTGGGACAGACTTTTCACCTGTTAACCTTACATCGGGTTCTACACTCAGCTTTTCACCTTCCACCCTTCTCCTCTCGTTGCTTCGCCACCGACAATCGCCGCCCTCCGCCACCCAGCCACCGAGTTCCTCCGCCACCGAGAGATCTCTGCCCACCGATTCTCATCTTGTTCCTCCTCCACCGTGAGATCGCCTCCCGCCGCCTCTCGTTCTATCGCCACGAGAGATCACCTCCCGCTACCCATCGTTCCTCCCCCATACGACTCTTCTCAACGGCAATCTCAAGAGGACCCCCCAACTCCTCGTCGATGTTATAAAGGTCTGTTACTCTCTTCTCCTCCTGCTTTCTTCTCGTTTTATTATCCCTTTTTTATGTCTCCCTATTTCCCATTTTGAATGCCAGTATATAATCTTGTTTCATATCTTTTGTCAGTCTCGTGCTCATGTTATCTTATCAATAGGTAGGAACATTATTTCCCATATTTGATGTTTGTGCTTAGTTCAAGCCTACAACATTTGGGTTCTCAATAAAGAAATGAACGCATTTGGATGTTGAAGTGTAATGTTGGGTTCTAAGTTTTGGGTTCCTCGCACGGAAGCCGTTTGTGTATATGCCTCAATGACTAAATACTGAAGAAGAGCCTTATCAGCACTGTAGTTCTTGCTCTCGTGAGCATTTTCGACCTTACAAACACTGACATAAATTTTTCATTGATATCTTGGTAAGTTGTCCCGATGAAAGTAACAGTTTTTTTGGGGTGGGGGGGTTTGGGGGGGTGTGTGTGTTATCTTAGGATTAAGTAGACATAGATTCCCATCCAATTTTGGAACTCAGTAAGCAGTATTATGGGTGAAGATTTCCATACGACAACAACAAAGCATATAACCCAAACTTTTAAAGTCTACTACATGAATCCTTTTCTTCCATTAAGCTATGTTGATGGCAATCTCCCCCGTTAATTTTATTTATGAAATAATGTTATTACATAGATTTAGTTATTTAGTTATAATAACTAATCCTTATAACCATCTTGATTGAAGGAGGTATAAAAAGAGAGTCATTGCCTATACTTTTGTAAAGTGATGAATTTCTTCCATCAAGAAATCACTCTAGTATGAGAAAAGTATAAGAGTTTTTATTTTTATTTTGGATTCATGGCTAAAAGATTATTATCTATGATTCAAATTTTGTATCATGTTTGGTATATACATGATATTTGGATAATCATTTAATCATACCGATCAAGATTAGAAATGTTTCTTACAGTTTAGGCCTACCTCTCATGACCCAGTTATTAGCCTCTGTTGCAAGTGCTCAAACCATCACAAACAATCCCCCCTCATTTTATTTTCAAAAGAAGTAACCTCTATTTCTTACGAGTACTCTCGTTTTGTACCCATCTCTTATGATACTGCAGTTTTATCCACCTAAAGCATTTTCCTTTCTTCAATACTCAATGTTTTCCTTTCTCTTTTTATTTTTTCCCTTTCCTTTTCCTCCTTTTTAAAAAAAGAATTCATATCCTATATCTTGCATTCGACCAACATGTCAGGTGCATGTTTAACATGACACTACTTCAAATATATAGCAACTAACATGTTGGAGACATTGCCCTGGACTATTTCAATTACAACTAAAAATATGTAAGTGTTTTAGAGTTTAGGTGATTAATTCTGCTAGATTTTCTCACAAGTTATGTGCGTTCCATTACCATGAAACTGTTAACATATAAGCTTTAGATAGACATGCAATAAACTGTTAACATAACGGGCCTCTATATTAGTTCGGCATTTTTAGAGCTTTTGTTATGTTTCCAAAAAAACTTGATGATGAAGACATTGGCCATGCTCTTAAGAGATTAAATGAACTGGGAAGTTTATTCGCATTATTTTGCTCTTATGAAATTGCAAGAAAAGATCTTTTCAGAGATGAAATGAGCTGAGAAGTTTATTCGCCATCCCCAAAGACCATGGCTTTAGTTCAGACTCTATATACGACCCTCCGTTTAGGAACAAAACTGAAAATTTTTCTTGAGAATTCATTAAACATTCATGACAATTCAAGCCATAACAAAACACAGTATTTTCTCTCTAAGATGAATATGCAGTTGAGACAATTACATAAGATTTTTTTAATGGTGACAATAAATAAAAAATCTAGTTGTTGACCATTATGACATGGAAAAAAAAATTCAGTTGATGTAGTTAAGTTGTTATTGATACTGTCATTTTTTATGATTGGCGAGTATTTGTGCTATCATGCATCCTCTTCATTGCTACCATGAAACTTTGTTGATTGCAATTTGTGAATGGATGTGTCCAAGTGTATATAGTAGCTTTATTCCAGTATTAAACGTGTAGATCTTTAGTAATTGAATTGGAATTCAGCCGATGAACTAAGATTATGTAAATATGGGTTTTTTCTCCTTTATGCACTGATAATAATTCTGTCTTACTGAATTGTGGGAGGAAAGGAAATAGTTAATGTTTTTTCCGTTTTACTGATTTTTATTGTTTTAATCATTTCAGTGTCATTCGTAGTAGTCGCTGCAATTGAAAAAGAAAAACTCTTACCTGTTATATGTCGTCATATGTGACTCATCCTTGGGGTTCAGTAAGATCACTAATTTACCACACAAAAAATAAAGATCTGTGTTGCAATTGGTATATAACATTTGTAGTAGCTTTGATTGAAAGCGGAATGCTTCAGCATCTAATTCCTGCTAAATTCAGTGTTAGTCAATGAAGAAATGAGTTGGGCATGCATTCATATCCCATCGATCATTTATTCTCTGAACTATATTAGTTTTTCCTACCAACTTGCTGAAGATATTTTTTGTTTGTGTTCTCAGGCTGGCTATCTGTATTTCCAGCTGTGATGTGGTCAATTAGGTTTGAGTACCTCAAAGATAATTATCGTCGATCCAGTCAGAACTTCTGAAGATTATCACAGGGTGTGAAGTGGAGTGCAGTAGTGGCGGGAAAAGCTGGAGTGTGTGGGCACAACTCTCAGATGGTGGCGATTCAAATGGATGTAGTGTAAGGCCACGGACTTAAACGCGGGGAACAATGTTCTCCCCGTTACCGATTTTTACATGTACAAATTACATTTTCTTCATGTGTCCAGAAAAGTGTGGAAGGAGATGTTTTTGTTGTTTGTATATCCAACCATGTATCGTTGTGTGAATTGGCATAAGCCGTTGTAGAATTGATTATAGCTGCTACAGATTTTAACGAGTTAGAGGTGTAGTGCATTGTTGAACGCAAAGGTGTGTGTTGTTATAAAGTTTGACTGTGAATGCTTGTGTCTCCAAGAGGAGATACCTGTTGTGCTAGTGTGGACTTGTTGCAAATGGTTCAAAAATTCTGCTAATTTGGTTTGGTGAAAGCTGCATTTCATAAAAGTAATTTGGTTTGGTTGGATTTTTTTTGATATAAGCATGCATATATTTTTGTCAAACTTTGTAATTTCTTGTTCATTTCTAGAGGCTGGCTATGTCCATCATTACTGCTCATATTATTGCCAAAATTTGTAATTCCTCGATCATTTCTTGATCTATCTTTTCGTGTATTTCCTGCATTTGATGGTCATGCATTGACAATGCATTTTCCTTAGGCTTTTCCTGGTATATTTGGACTTGCTGCATAGACTTGCATGTGTCAATGTTTCATACACAATCATATGCAAATGCATGCATGCAAGGTATTTCAAACATGCACCCAATTTCAACATCCAAGATCTCATGGGTTCATTGTATTTGCATATACATGTTATGCTGGATTCAGATGCTATCTCAATTTGTACTACATTGCTACATAAGCATATGCTAGAAAAAGTCATAATGCTACTAATAGTGATGTATCATGAATCATATAGCTTGCATATGGGAAGGTACATGCCAAGAATAATCTCAAATAGTCAGCAAAATGAAAGCACTTGCAATTCCTATCAGAAGCAGATACATGGCCGCGCACAGAGCTACGCTAAATCAGCGTGCTGCTTTCCATCCTTCGTTAGCCCATAACACACGATTTTGTAAAACAAACTACAGTGCAGAGAACCGAAACACATGGTGCAAAAGATCAAGCGACTTCTTTTTCACGTATCAACAAAAAAGATCAAGCAACTTAAAACCCTTTTCAGTTGGTTCTCTTTTTGACAGATATTACATTTTGGGCGTGTCAATGTTCAAATCCTTGCATCAAATCTTTTCAAAAGCAAATATTACATTTTAGCATTACAGTCCACAAAAACACTTCATAGCTGAACATAAAAACCCTGAAAAAAGTATCGCCAACTGAACTGATACAACTCCATGAGTCCGAGATCAAAATAATGGACACATGTTGGCACAAGATAAACAGATTCCTCCACCGATCCGAAGCCTGTGATGACCAATCCAATGTCAGCCAAGACCGTCGCCACTCCCATCGTCCCAAGCTGTGTCAGCCAATGGCCGCTTTGCCTCTTCTCCTTCTCTTTCACTCTCTCAACTACATTTGTCATTCTATTTAAATCCAATTCTAATTTTCAACAAACTCATACATAAATTATGATGCCCCTTCGATCTCAATTGTTGTAAATATGAGCAAAAAATGCAAAACATTTATATATGGATACACGGTAGAAATGTTTTTTAACACAATAATTCAACAATTTATCTTGATAAGAACACTCATACTCCCCTTCCATGTAATGATGAAACCGTTTTCGGTCCCTCACCACATTTCTTTGCATCTTTCAGCGCCTCAGGCAGAGTACCCCAGCAGGTCGTCGTGGGAGAGGCCGCGGTTGGGCGAAGTGGGCGAAGCGGTGGTGTTGCGGGGAGGGGGGCGAAGTGGGCGAGGTAGGGGATGAAGTGTATGAAGAGGCGGGGCGGTGATCTCTCGAAGGCGGAGGTGGCGGAGGAACGAGAGGCGGCGAGAGGCGATCTCGCGGTGGAGGAGGAACAAGATGAGAATCGGTGGGTGGAGATCTCTCGGTGGCAGAGGGTGGCGATTATCGGTGGCAGAGCAACGAGAGAAGGGTGGAAGGTGAAAAGCTGAGTGTAGAACCCGATGTAAGGTTAACAGGTGAAAAGTCTGTCCCAATACATTTAAATTCTCCTAAGATGAGAAATTGAACCATTTTTTGTCGAAGTGATGCTGGGCCCCACTCAAACTATTCGAACTAACGCCGCGGCCGTCAGATCTGCGTGTTTTCCATCGGACGAACGCGCCCGCGTTTCGCACCCAGCGAGCCGTGCAAAACTTTCGCAATCGAATATTACCATATATATATATATATATATATATATATATATATATATATATATATATTAAAACAGGGATCTTATCATGGGTTATTGGATAAGAGTTGTTGTATAAGATAAATTGGTTATGAGATAATGGATAAGAGAATTTGGATAAGGGATAAGAGAATTTGGGTAATTGGGTATGTTGGTTAATACATTTTGCATGAGAGAATTTGAATATGAGAAATTGGGAGATGAGAAATTGGTTATTGGTTGTCTTACTAGGAATGACTAGGACAAAATTTGTAATTTGTGTTAAAAAATTGGGGGGGGAAACAATTTGGAGGGTATGGGTTTTGGGGGGAAAGAATTTGAATCCCATTTTTATCATTTGCATCATTCAACATGAACAAAATTTGAAATTTGGAATGGCAACCAAAAATTTTCGCGGGGAAATACCATCAAAAATCACCTTAGCTCCCCTCTCACCAAACCGTATGCGCACCTCCCCCACAAACCCTCGACCTAGCCCCTTCCACCCGAAAAAATCTCCACCGCCCTCCCCACCGCCACCTCCACCACCGCTTTCTCCTTCCCTCCTCCATGTCCTCCTCTCTTTTCTGCCATGCCCCCAATGCTCCCGTCGCTGGCGTGGGATTTCGTCAACCCTTTTGACGGCGTACTACCGAAACCAGGTCACGCTGGAGATCCTCCGGTGGATGAGGGAGGGGACCAACTGCACGTACAACGGCCACCTCACCACCATCTGCTTCCTGTTCTCGGGCAAGTTCTTGCCCAACTTGCTGATAAGGTTCGAGCTCTTCTAGCCAAATCACATGAGATTTGGTTGACGTTTATTTTTTTTATTTTTTTTGGTGAGGAAATTAAAAGGAGATGTATTAATTTGGTCACAATGACCCAGAATTACATAGAGATGGGGTTACAGCAAGGGATTAATTCAAATTGTATTGATTAATTTGTTTATAAATACATGTTAACAGATTTCTACTGATTTCAAATTGGCGAGGAAGAAGCAACAACAGCAGTGGGAGCTAGGATGAAGCAATAGCAGTTGAAGGTTAGTATGGCAGTAGATGTGTGCATTAATTTTAGTATGGGTTAGTTTTTAGTAGCATCTTGATTGCTTTTTTCTAAAGAGGTAGAGTAGTCATTAATGTTGGTCCCATGTAATATTCATTGTTGTTTGTAGATAAGAGCCTGAGCCTAGCAGCATCATCTGGCATCTGGCATCCTGCTTCTGCTGCTGAACAAAACCAGAATGCGGTCAACGCTGAGGAGCGTGCTCCTGCAGCCCTGCTGAACCAAGTGAATGTCTATAAGTTTCTTCAGAGCCTCTATTGTGAGATCCATCTCCTAAAGACCTTAAAGCACATAAACATCTCAAAGAGGACCATCAATTTTGATGCCCATGATGTTTTTGTTCACCTCTGGTACCCTCAGGCAGTAAGTACAAAACATGCAAATGACAGATGTTTCTCTATTGTATTCTGAGCTTGACAGCCTGACATGTCACATTTGGCTAAGTTACAATGCATTTTTTGTGATTTGATTTCAACAAATCAAAAACTGTATTAGTTGTAAAGCAGTGCATTTTGTTAACAAGTAATGCTTTTTCTGTTTCGATACTAGATTTTGTTGATCAGTCTCCAAAAATAATTAGTTTAATATAAAATTTGTTTTCTGTTTGTCTTTACTTTGTGCTTACATGTGGATGTGCTAAAGTGCAGTTCAACTGGTATGTTGGAATGTTACGAATTTGTAAACATACACTTCCGTGATAGATAGTCATGTCATTATTTCGTGCTCAACGCCATCAGTTAAAAGCATAAAAATAAACATCACAGTTAGAAGCAGATTCAATTCCACTAATCACATATGGTCCTGCTCATCTTTTTGAGGGTTTTAAATCTTTCTTTCAATAATGATTTGTTTATTCACAATGGCATGACTTCCCCCAACCACCTATCCACTTCACCAAATTGCTTACTTCATTGGAACATACTTAATAGTTAATATGTTATATCTCACCTTCATGCAAAGACTCTTGCTTGATCAATTCTGCCCCTCAACCTCTCAAACTCACATTCGTTCTGTACCCCTTAGGAACCATTATCATCTTATCACTTCTGGTGTAGATTGTATTTTGTGCAGAATTTAGGGTGCAAACAAAATATGTGTAAAACTAAAAATATTTGTTTGCCTTTCTTACAAATTAACATTCTGTTTTCTTGCTCCTTTATTCTGTGTATAGGAATTTTGAGAGATCTGGCCCTCAATTTGCTAGATTACCATTGGGATTTATGCTTTAGGAAGAGTAGAACAATGATTTTGATCAGAATAAGGCTCAACTGAGATTTGAGACTTTAAAAAGGACAAAAAATAACCTATCTCATATTAGCTAAGGCTCAACTTAGGGGACAATGTAGCATGAAGTTCCTTAGGGAAATTATGGTTATACTAGACATGATATTTCTTATGTTTTCTTGAAATGCTTGCTGAACACTGCCTGAAATGCCTTAAGTTTTACAATATGCTTTAATCTAATTTTTGCAACTTTTTAGACACTTTACAGACAATTTTTTCTGACATTTAAAGACATTGATTTGATAGGTACTGCATATGTCAGGATTTATCTACTCTTTAATTTTTCATATACAGAACATTTATTGTAATAAACTCAGAATAATGGTTGCAGGAAGAATGCACAACCTGATATATGCAGTGATTAAAGATTTGGTTTCAGGCAGCATATTATTTCATCAATATTTGGTTGGATTTTAGTTGAAGACAGACAGGTACTGGTGATTCTAGGACTTTCAGGTCTGATAGAATTAGAGTTTTCCTTCTCCTTCATAGCTGATTGGATGAAATATTATTGGTGACGATTCCAATATCAATCTTCCATTGGTTAAAGTTTGAGGAACAATTTTTTTGGAAGAGTGCTGCATTATACCAACCTCTTGAGAAGATTCAATGCGTGTCTACCACTCTCAAAACTTCGTTCTACAAAATTTCATGTGTTTCTTGACATCATTACATATTAATAAACCAATTACATCCTCAAACAACATAACTGAAAACTTAAAACTAGAATTTTTTCACATATCCAAGTGGATGTTATGAATCAAAGGTTCCATTTGTTTTTGAACACATACATAACTGAACTCTCTCTCACTCAGCCATTACGCAAAACAACAAACAAAATCTCAATTACAATTTTTGATTTTGCTGATTCTTTCACCTCTTTCGACATGTGAACTCTTGCAGGAAGGCGGTGCAACGTTGAACATCAAGCTCAGGTGCAAGCATTAGCATGTGATACAGATCACACACCTATGGTATAAATATTGGGTTAACCATCTTACTATCAAAAATATTAAAATGTCCTCTATATTTTGATTCTTGCTTTTTAAAACTGTTTCTTGGAGGTTACTTTAAATCATAGCCTAATATTGTATTGCTGGTATAACATACTTCCAATTATATATCTGTTCGTGTATACTATGTTAGCAGCGAGTGTCTATGCTTTCTTTTCTGAAACTAATATCCATTTTAGTGTCCATGTTGTGTAGGCAAAGAAAAACATGGCCACCACTAGCTTTTCTGGTACCATACAAGTTAATAACATATGTCTTGACATTTTTGGTACTAGCAAGCAAGTCAGTCAATTTAATTAGGATACAGGCTGATGTTATCATATTCACATTTGGATTTCATATCTTAAATGTATCTAATTGAGGGAAAACACACACAATGTATTAATATTATTACTATTCCGTCATTTATATTTAGATCTCCTCTGATTATCTCGATATCAATATTCTTAAAAACAATTAAGTAATGAGTTCCTCATGGATTCATTTCATGCCAACCAAATTTTGGAGCAATTGAAATTGATGGGGATGTGCTTCCCTAGATTGTCAAAATTGAAGTGAGAGATGTGAATGGAAATCCTGCTATTGGGGTAGAGTTCTTGCTTTTTGAGTTACAACCAAGGAATGCCCACAAGACAAGTTCAGTAGGAAAAGCATCTCATATCTGCATCACTACACCCGTAAAATTGACATTCCATGTTAGAAACTGCCTGGCCTTTCTATTTTTTGGAGCTACAACTGGTATGCAGTCCTTCTTTATTTGAAACTGAGTTAAATGTCTGTTATGTAATATTATGGCTACATTTTATATAATAGGACACAAAGTTACCTATCACCTTTATAAGAATTGGCCACCATCATGGTTATGCATTAAAGGGAGGTTATTAAGTCATCTTCATATCCTGACAACTTTAGTATATGTTTACATCTATCCATGCTAATAATTCATTTGTATTAGTTCACTCTTGCAAACAAAATGTAGGTTTTTTTGCATATATTCTGTTCCTTCTTTAATTCTTAGTTTACTCATGCTTTGGTTTTCGGTTGCTTTTTCTTTATGAAGGTTGATGACATGCTCTTTTGCTTTATAGAGACATGAACAGATTAAAACAGAGAACATCTTCTTCTTTTAAGAGTCAATGCCTTGAAGATGCCATTGCGCATACATTTTGAATTACATTATTTGGTGCTAGGACTTTAGAAGTAGTTAATGATATGAAAATATTCTAATAAATGGATTGTTTTTATAAGTGAACATGAGATTGAGCTGGTGATTAATATCAAATATATAAACAGAGTGTTCATTATGCATAATTCTGTGTTAAATATATTTGTTGGAGATTGTTCATTATGCATGATAACATCAGTGTTAAATATATTCATTATTATGCAAGATGCATAATGAACAAAGTGTTAAACATATTTAAGTGTTATGTTGTTCATTATGCATTATGCTGAGTGTTAAACATATCAGCATTCTGAAAGATGATATTTACCACAATGCATGCTGATGTGTTAATTCATTATGCATAATAGCTTCAATAACATATTTGACACTCACAAAGACTAATACTGAACTTCAACAGGATATATTTAACACATCAGCATAATACATCATGTACTATTCATTATGCATAATTCTGTTAAATACAAGATGCTCTCATAAAAAATGCATTATGTTCTCATTTTTTTGAGCATCGGTGTTTATTCTTTTTAAACAAAAATTTCGAAAACATGCTATTGCCATTGTTGAATGGGATAAAAGGATCCTGCATAATCAAAATGTTCTTCTTAGGCATGTGTTTTGTGCACATTAGGGCGTGGCCCCTGTGGCGATGCAAAATTAAAAGTGATCGTTGTTGCATGGAAATTGGATCAGGTGTATCTTCTTGCTTTCTATTTTGGGATAAGGTTTATTCAAGACGTTCATCTTTCTGAGCTATTTTAAAATTTTACAGGTTGATGACGTTGAGATGGTCGGAGTATTCATTTTCTTCACAGACTACGAATGTACTGATGCTACGAGTGCATGTATTCAGTCTTTTATCATGCTTTTAATACGATGTGCATATATTCAGTCTTTTACTTTTTCTTTGTAAAATGATGAGCTCTATTTGTTTCCTGCAATCCACTAAAAAGATTGGCAAAGTAATGCCGCTAAGAAATGTACTCTTTCTTTCATTCATGAGGTTCAAGTGGATAAATGTTCACATAGGCCAGTGAAATACATGCAGTTCGATGTATTTGGCTTTAACTTTCCCCTAGCATTAATAAAAAGATTTTTTGCACTTCCCATTCCTTAGATTCAAATGCAATAGTGACTGCTGGTTCTGCATGCTTATAATGGTTCATTTTAGGGGAAGAAAATATGAACACCGATACTTTGTGCATACGCAGAAGTAAACCGGGAAATTTCATTTTATTGTGATGGAAGTTTTTCTGTAGGTTTTCTTATATTGGGATTATGATTTGTAGCAGAGTATCCAAGACTGAAGTTTATCCAATGTGGTAGATTTTGCCCTTGGGACATATTCTAGGGTATTATATCAACTTAATGTGATTGTCCTCCATTAAGTTGGTCAAAAGTCGTAGAATATGGGGTCTTCTTTAAGGACAATGCAATGTATACCTTTAAACAAATCATATGCCCATTTAATTGTACTTTATACATTTTAGATTAGATCTACTGAGTGGTTTGAGTAGAAACTTATTGTTTTCGTTTAAAATTAGGAGATCTAAGATGTTGAATGTGATTAAAATATTTTGTTGGTGGGAATGTTTTGAAATGGCAACAAATTTTTTTTGGGGTGATTTTGCAGAGGCTGCAAACTTTTTTCAGACAGATTTTGAATTGGTTGAAATATTTTGGCGGAATATTTGAGTGCCCCGTGACCTTTGGTCACGGGTCATGACTATTCTATTATATAACGTTTAAGTTTATATTTTGTTGGACTTGAAACCTGTTCATCAATCATCTGCATTTGATTCCTCCCAATCTTAACAGAGCATGCTCAACAAATTGATTAAAATGTTTGTAAGTTCATAAAAATCATTGGATTTTGATTATAAGAAAAACATAAAGAGCAAATATTAAGATCATACCCACAATTTTGATATTCTTTGATAAGCGTACGTTAAAAATTATAAAAAAGGCAATGATATTGCTATTAGCTAACACAGATACCATGTCTCAGCTTGAAACACAAGTGCACTGAAAAATATGTGTATATTCAAACATGTATTTAAATTTGTCAGCATATTTTTACCACATCCATTTCCTGGCATATTTTTACCACATCCATGTATTCAAACATGTATTTAAATATGAAGAATAAATGTCATAATAGGAAATATTAGGAAATATGCATGAATTTCAATGTCATGTTAGGAAATTTCAAGGTCTAAAGCTAAATTTCAATGTCATATTAGGAAATATGCATCAAGAATTAATTTGTCGAATGAATGATAGGAATGATTGAATAATGTTCCTTATGTAGCTATGTATTTCTCTTCGAGTATTCTTATTTGTGCATATAGAGGCACCGTGGGGACATGGGCGGAATGCCCATGTAATTGGATGAAGAATTAATGTCATAGTAGGAAAATTAGGACATATGCATGAACTTCAATGTCATATTTAGGAAATTTCAAGGTCTAAACCTAAATTTCAATGTCATATTAGGAAATATGCATGCAGAATTAATTTGTCCAATGAATGATAGGAATGTTTGAATAATGTTCCTTATGTAGATATGTATTTCTCTTCGAGTATTCTTCTCTGTGCATAAAGAGGCACCGCGGGGACATGGGTGGAATGACCATGTAATTGGATGAAGAATTAATGTCATATTAGGAAATATTAGGAAATATGCATGAATTTCAATGTTAAATTAGGAAATTTCAAGGTCTAAAGCTAAATTTCAATGTCATATTAGGAAATATGCATGCAGAATTAATTTGTCGAATGAATGATAGGAATGATTTAATAATGTTCCTGTTGTAGCTATGTATTTCTCTTCGAGTATTCTTATCTATGCATATAGAGGAACCGCGGGGACATGGGCGAAATGACCATGTAATTGGATATCGACAATATATCTGGGAATTATCAGGATGTTTTTGAATCATGCATTTTGATGCATGCAGTAAAAATAAACAATTTTTCATTTCATTTTGATCCAGGTGATTCACAAAAAGAAAAGTTTATTTTTACTAAAAAATTGTGCCGAAACATTTTTGATGTCTTGGATCAAGTTGACATGCATATCCTGACATAACAATTCTTGCAATAATAGTTGTGCCTAAACACTTACTGCCATATAAGAATTGTTATATCAATTCTGTATAGCCTGCCATAATAATTCTTATATCAAACAATTTTTATTATCCTGCCATATCAAGTTATCCTGCCATATCAAACAATTCTGATATGAAACAATCCTATCATCAATATTTTTGTGATCAAGTTATTAAGATATGGCAGGATATGGCACATGATATTGTTAATAAAAATTGTATAAATTCTGTGATACGTCACAGAATTGTTAATAAGATTGTTTATACAATTCCATTTTTGCATATATGGAAGGATATGTCAGGAAATTGCAATGGGATTTGAATCCTGTCAAATGCACAATGGCATTTAAATAGTGAAAAATTTTCATCTTAATTCTGTGATCAAGTTATCCTGCCATATGCACAGAATTGTAGAAAATGTCATTGTATACTCTTCCATATATGCAAAAGCCATGTAGGCATTCATGATGTGTAGAAAATGCCATTGTATTCACTTTGATGGTTATAATCAAGTGAAATGGGATTCAAATTCATGTTGTGTGTATGCCATTATAAATTTTGATAGGATTTATAATCAAGTTAAATTATCCTTTTGCTGCAGGAAAAGTGATCAGAACACATATCTACCAACGACTTGGCAGATTAAATTCCAGCTCGACTTAGTTAACCAAACTGGAAAGTACAAACTATGGATGGCACTTGCATCAGCTACACTTTTAGATTTGCAAGTATTAATTTCTTTGTGTACTTCCAGTTACATTTTTTTTCAAAACTCTAAATCTCAATTCAAAGTAGTAAGGTATGCTTCTCTTCATATAGGTTCGTTTCATTGACTTGAATGTGAACCCTCCTCACCTTTTAACGGGGCTAATTGGTAGGGACAATATGGTTTCAAGACATGGAATCCATGGCCTGTAATGGCTGTACAACATAGATGTACAGAATGCATGGCTCCTCGAAGGCGAGAATGTTATCTTTCTAACGCAAGCAAGAAGTACAACAAGCCCTTCGCAAGCGGTTATGTATGGCTACATTCGCTTAGACGGGAAAACTGACTGATTCAAACAGAAGTGCGTGATCTTGCGTTTTGAAGTTAGCATTGAGTCCATATCTTTCTGATCTAGCGTAGGTGTTTTGTGTATAAATGCTATGTAGATAGGCTGATCGTATCACTACTTTCTATTGCTGCTGATGTTAAATATGGATGGATGGATGGATGGATGTAACTGTGTGTTAATGATTCTAAATGCTTATCTCTCATTGTAAATTGTAACTGGTGGCCGATCGAGTTTATTGTTTAGATGATTGAAATTAAAAGGGTTTCGTGAACTGTTTATGTGATTGAGTTAGATTGCTAATAGGTGTGTTCATGTATTAAAGGGTGAGAACCAAGGATGTTTTGGTACGTAGAATGCAATATTAACATTTATAATCATATTCACATAAATATGATTCTCATGCATTAGATTCCTTAAAATATTATAATATTTAATTTGGTCCATCTAAGAAAATTTCTAGGAATCTTTATTGTCATGATGTTCGTGTGGAAGTTGGCTCGATTGAGGCACTGAAGGAATATTGGTTGGTAGCTAAGCTATCTTGCATTTCCAGAATTTTTCTTGGAAAAGTTAGATTTTTGTAGGGTTTTAATGGTTTTATTGAGTTGGAGACGATATGGATGACACAAACAGGTTGAACATTTAGTTCATCAGATTATTACCAATTTACTTCCAAGTTTCTTGACAATTTAACAACTCCAACGCTATACACGACACATACTATCTGTAGGCTTTCCATATTCGTTCAATACAAGTTTAACATTGATAATAAAAAGAGACATACAAATAGTATTTATAGAGAACATACACATCAATTATGTAACATGTTCTATTATTCAATATGCATCATACTGTAACAAATGTGGATCATGAACCGGCATTTGAGAAAATTTCATATTTATGTACTTTTTGAGAAAAACTTGCCAATGATAAACTTAACATAGTAAACAACAACATCCCAGTATGGCGTACTCTCCTATAACAAAACAGAGTAGCTGGTCTTGAACATCGGTCTATAAGAACTAGCGCTCTCAATGAATTCAATCTTGCAAATCATTGATGGGCTGGAAGTTATAGAAATCAGTTTCCTCCCAATCTCGCCAATGATGTTCTTGAGGGATGATATATCCTGTAATGCCTACAGAAAAAACAAGCAAATGAGGTAATATTACATTAGATTTATATTCCAGTATTGCTTGGCATTTCAGGGAAATTGTTTGGTACCAAGGGAGATGGCCAATTTAAAAAATTAAATAATCCCTATAATTTTTCACTTTCTTTCACTGCGTAAAGGCAAAATATCTAATATTATGGCAAATACTTGGAATGAGATTCTGTTGATAAGGTGAATTGCAGTTACATCAAGATGAAAATCATTCATTCATGACCAAACAAATCAGCACTTGAAATGGATGATGAGCCCAAAGCAAGTAAATATTAAGTTGTCAAAAAAGTTTTAAAATATAATCCGACTTTAAAGTTCCACCTGTAAGCTGTCCTAATATTAACATAATATTGGAATGAACACAAATAACATCTTAACTCGAGCATGCATACATATGAAATAACCTAAAAGCTAACAAGAATCGATGGTCCAATATATGAGCTGTTTTGATTCCAACAAAGATATCTCATAAGAAAGGACATAGTGAATACTTTTACAATGAGATTTGGGCCTCCATACTCACAGGCTTCATCTGATCACCGAAAAATTGGGCGAATGAAATTGATTTTACATTTGAAAATTTTTGTTTAGCTTCACTACTTTCTGGATTTGAAAGCACAAAATAACATATCTTAGTGTGATCATTGTGTTGAAAATAATAGAACCAAAATAATGAATTGGTAAATAAAATGTGATCACTTACAACCATCAGAATCTACATGCATAAAAATGGGAATAGATGCTAATTTATTCTGGAATACAGTTATATGTATCAAGAGTGAAGCTAATTAAACACCAAACATTTGATTGGCATGTGCTCATCAGGGACTGAAAATGCGTGGCAACATTCAAGGGAAGGGCAGCTCTATGTCACTGGGATAACCGCATGTATTTTTAGTCGTATAACATTTTACATATATATAATTTTCAATAACAAAGTCACGTTCCTTAAATGATTGTAACTCAGACATTAACTACATTTCTTTTTAGATCACATTTGGGCTGAAACCAACAAAGGAAAGGTTTAGGTTGTTTGAACAACTAAAAAGAATCTGTTACAGGGACCAAGCAGAATTTTGGAGGAACTATAGTTTTTGGAGAGAACAAAATTTTGGGAGAACTATAATTTTTGGTGTAACTTATTTTATTATAAAATTTTGAGGGACAAAATTTAAAGCAAACTAAAATTTTAAAGTTTTGGGAAAATTAAATATGAAAGAAAATAAACTTTGGAGAGAACTAAATACTGGTTTGAATGTGGTTAAAAATTTTTGTTAGGGGGAATATTTTGAAGGTGGCTGTAATTTTTTAAGGACTGATTTTTAAGAGGCTATAAATTTTTGGGATGATATTTTAAATAATTTTCTTGGAAAATTATTTTGAATGCAATATGACTTAAGGTCATGAATTTGATAAAACTTTTGGGGGAACTAAATTTTTGGGGAACTAAATTTTGGGGGATCTAAAATTTTAGGGGATCTAAATTCTCTAGGAGAAGTAAACTTTGGGGAAACTAAAATTTATGTGGGAACTAAATAACAATTATTGTGCTTTAATTTTGGGGAACTAAGAATTTAAGAGGGGGATATATTAAATGACCCGTGCCCTACGGGCATGGGTTATGACTAGTATATATATATTTGACAACCCAGAAAAATCCCCAACCCCCTCCCCCCGCCTTTGGCTTAGGAGGGTAAGGCGAGAGCCCGGCCGAGACTATGCAAACTGGGGGGGAACCGCTGTGCCCCCAACGGCCCCCGGGTAAGTCCGAGAGGGGAGATGTAGCCCCAGGGTAAATAATTCCACAACAAATTCCACAATAATTACCAAGTCACAACGGCCATAGGCCTCGAACCCTGCACCCCTTGGATTTGGAGCGGAATGACATACCACTGGGACACCCTCTCGTGGGCATATATATATATATATATATATATATATATATATATATATATATATATATATATATATATATATATATATATATATATATATATATAACATATGAGGGAACGTATTATGTTTGTGCACTCTTGTGTGTATTGTGTGTGATATATGTACCTATCTGTGTGAGATAGTAGGTGCATTGCTATGGATGTGAGGTTATGTGTATACTTATTTATAGTTATGGTTATGAACCTTATGTGACTTGATCATGCATGTGTTAGTACGTGCACGTGAATGTATGTATGAATGTGACTAAATATTGCGTGTATATAGGTATTTATGTGCCTATGAATGTGAGTAAGCCCATGTGACTAAGTATTGGGAGTATATGGATCTGGGGTACATACGGTGTGACACCGTGATAGTGACCCTGTTTATCAAGCAATGGTGAGTAGATTAATGTGTATTGTTGTGTGTTTGTGCATGAATAGAGACGTATATGTATATATATAAGCAAGTAGAATATAAGTCGTTATACTTGAAGGTATTGTGATGTATCTGAAAGCATACCATGTATGAGTGCCTTGTATATTGTTATTTGGATATGATGTGATGTCGTATGCATATAGATAAGAGTAGTGTTCTAAATACGGATAATAATACGTATAGAAACTTATTCATGGTGTGTGATGTATAGGTTAGTGTGTGAATATGTATGCCTAGAAGTTTATGTGAAAGACATATATGTATGGATATGTAGTGAGTACACATGGAGATGTGGATGTGCTACTAGATGAATAGAAGGATGCATCCGTGATATGTATGTGATGTAGATGTATGTGGATGAAAATGAAGTATATAGTGTATATAGGTGTGGGGTAGGTATGTATTCTTGTTTATGCTTCATGGGTAATAAGATCATCATACCCAGCTGACCTGTGGCAAGACTCACGCTCTAGAAAGTCCGAGGGCAGCCTTTATTTTAAGGTGGGTAGGATGTGTCATGCCCTATTTTGAACTATACGTGTATCCTACTTAACACACGTGATACTTCTACCTACGATGCATACGTAGGCATGACATTAGCATAGATATCGATGTATGTGATGTAGCACAAGGGGGATTGGCCTGTAATACGTGGCTAAGGGTAGAGAATGCGAAATGTGAGTAAGGGAGAAGTGCAAATGACATCGTGGGTGTGAAACAATAGGAATGTATTGGACCTGTGTGCGTGGTGCAGGTATGCATGTGTAGGCATGCATGGGTGTGTGTGGGGAAGCCATGCAAGTGTAAAGGGGTTAGGGGTCAATGGCAACCCCCGTAAATGTTTAGAAAGGTTAGGGGCAAAACGGTCATTTGGACTAAAGCTGATGTGCATACATCCTAAGATGGTGTGTGCATAAAGTAATGGCATACTCGTAAATACTTGAATGTGTGAGGGGTAGTTTGGTCATTTAATAATTAACATGGCTAATGGGATAAGCCAGGGAAAACCTATTCTAGAAATCACTCCCTCTTTCTCTCCTTTTCTTTTCTTTTTTCTCTTTTCTTCCTTTATCTTTATCTCCTGTCCTCCTACTCAATTCCCACCCCCAATTTCGTGCTCCCCCTCCTACCCCTCTATGTTATTCCAAAAAAAGAAGAAGGAGAAAAAGAAGAAGAGGAAGAGAAAAAGAAGAGGAGAAGAAAGAACACTCTTGAGGTAGGAATCAAACTTGCATTTGGAAATTTAATTAAGGTTTTATTTTATCATGTTTTTCATCATGTTTTACCAATATGAAGTAGTGGTAATCAAATTAATATGCCATGATTCAATTTTCATGAATCTCCCTTAAAAATTCTTAGCAAAATTACCCCCTTTGAAATTCTGAAATATTGATGTCTATTTTTGCCTTGATTCTGGTTACTGTAGCTCGAATTAGTGCTCGAAAAAATATGATCTTGTAGATCTTGAAGTTCTATCCCAAAATCATATAAATTTTAAAATTTGTTCAATTTAGAAATTAGGAGTAAAAATTCCATATTTACAACATGTCTGTTTGATTTTTAGTTTTGACACAGTTTAGTAAAATTGATCTCAATACCTGTACACACACAATGGAATTTCATGTTCTTGGTCTTGTTAGAAAGTTAACAAGTTTTTCTAAAAATTCATCGGAGTGCTTATATGTTGAATTTCTGGCTACAACATGCCCAAAATTGGCTTTCAATACAGACCCTGAAATCTGTCTGAAAAACAGATTTCGTACACTTTACCAAATAATTTACTATATATCACATACCTAATATTTTTGCATGAAATTTTATCTGTGATTCCAGGACTAATATATCTATAACTTGCATTTATGATATTTTGTTAAATTCACAATAAAAACTGATGATATGTGCTCATGTATTGTCAACATCTCCAAATTCCAGCAATCTGAAGTACTAAAGTGGTGTTATAAATTGTGCTCTATTGCTATTTCACCCTCTATAGTGCATGATTATTATTGATGCATGGAAGATAGATTCATGATATATTTTTCCAGTGGATTTGCTAATGTTCTTACGGACATACATGTCACGTTCACCACATGTTCGTGAAAATGCCACAATGAAGTGAAAGTTGAATAATATGATAAATGAGCTTGTAAACATTTGTGCTATGAAACATGTTGTGAAATAACAATGATGGGGTCATGCGAAGCATGGTATGATATGTTATAAGTGATGAATTGAAATGGCTATGTTGAAGGGCATGACACTTGGGTGCATGACCCATTCGATATATGATTTGATTACGATGGAGGGCATGGGACTTCGGTGCATGACCCGTGTTGATATGAGTGTGGAATGTGAAACCATGCAACGTGTCCCCTTCAGTGCTACATGCAATATTAAATAAGGTTTAGAATGTCTCAATCCTCCCTAAGGAGGGTGAGTTAGCAAAACCCGGGTTTTAGGTGGGATTTGAGTAAATTTTGGATATTAGGCCTGGACTGGGAAGTTGGGGGAAATGATTATGTGATATGTGATATTTATACACACTCACCTTTACCGGGAGTGGAGGGGACATACGGAGGTTGTGTTATTGTGGGAGAGCCTTACTCCTGCCAGGGACGGAGGGAGCTGAGAGGCCCGGTGTTGTACAGTGCCAGTGTCCACTGCGCCGTGTGCTATATTCACCCAAAATTTAGGGTGATGTCTAGGTCATGGTATTACACAGTTTACCTAAGTTCCAATTAATTCAATTATAAATTTACAAAATAAGAATTTGTGTGTTACTCCTTCTGCTGGCAGCACTTTCCCTTCTCTTTACCTGTTCTTGTGACTCTGTGCCATGCCTTAGGTACTTGCACTTATCTTATTAGATAATGGTTGCTTAAATACCTGCGTTATTATTATTATTATTATTCGTGCTAACCCTTTTCTTGCAGTAACTCGAAACTGGACCACATGTATGATCCTCTTACTTGGCTATTCACTTTTCGCTATATATTTAGTTTACATATTTTATTCTTTTGCCTTGCCTTGTGGATTGGTAACACTAAAGCGATGCCCAGATCCAAGTTGGTTCTTACTGCGACACGCATTGACATGCTCCTCCCTATTTTTCAGGTGACAGGGGTATCATGGTTGGCGGTGGCTTGGAGTTGGGTTTCTGGGTTAGTCTTGATGTGAGCTGTAGCTGTGTAGCGTGACATGTTTGTCGTGGGAGGTGGAGAGTGGAGGTGTATGTGTAGTGGTGCATTTGGACTATGTTTGTAAATGAAAGTTGTTATATAAATTTGTTGTTGTTGTCCTATGTTATTTATGAGTTGTTTGATACTATAGTGGAGCTTCACTTGTACTATCCCACCATGTGCGCAGTGGCCTGCTTATTCAGTTTCTTCTTTCTCTCTCTCTATTTTCTTCCCTCATAACACTCACTTTTTAGGATACTTGGAAAAAATTTTTTAAATGTCGGGTATTCTGGGGAATGGGGCGTGACACAGACGAACTCTCAGGTTTGCCTCCGGATCGCGGCCTCTTATTTACCATTGATCTTATGCCAGGTGCACAGCCGATATCCAAGGGACCTTATCGCATGGCATCGCCTGAGCTTGAAGAGATTCGGGCTCAACTGGATGATCTCATACAGAAGGGATGGATACGGCCCAGTGTATCCACATGGGGTGCCCTTGTACTACTCGTGAAGAAGAAGGACGGATTCCAACGTATGTGCATCGACTACCACGAACTGAATAAGATGACAGTGAAGAATAAGTATCCTCTGCCTCGCATCGACGACCTTTTTGACCAGCTTGGAGGATTGAGCGTATATTCGAATTGGACTTAAAGACAGGGTATCATCAAGTGAAGGTGAAGAAGGTGGATGGCCACAAGACTGTTTTTCAAACCAGATATGGACACTATGAATTCTTAGTGATGCCATTTAGCGTGACTAATGCACCTGCTCTATTTATGAGTCTCATGAACCAGGTTCTATATAACCATCTAGACAAGTTCGTAGTTGTCTACATCGACTATATCCTCATCTACTCGAAGGACACTCAGGAGCATAAAGAACATCTGAGGAAGGTCTTGGAAACTCTGAGACAACACCAATTTTATGCCAAATACATCAAGTGTAAGTTCTATCTCGATAAGGTGGCTTTCCTAGGCCACATCGTGTCGGGAGAAGGAATATCTGTTGACCTCGAGAAAGTAGCTGTTGTTCAAGATTGGCCGGTCCCTAAAACCGTGACGGAGAATTGAAGTTTCTTGGGACTGGCTGGTTATTACAGACGATTCATCCAAGACTTCTCGAAGATCGTGGGTCTATGACGCGATTGACGAGAAAGGACGTGGTATTCGTCTGGTCGAAGGCTTGTGAAGATGCATTCTAAGAGCTAAAGAGAAGATTGACTTCGGCCCCGATTCTGGTCATTCCAGACAGGACCGGAGGTTTCAAAGTATTTTGTGACACATCTGGCAAAGGACTTGGATGTGTGCTACATCAGCATGGCCGAGTCGTTGCCTATGCATCTAGGCAACTGAAGTTCCACGAGAAGAACTACCCCACTCATGACCATGAGATGGCGGCAGTTATCTTTGCCCTGAAGATTTGGAGAAACTTCTTGTTGTTGGGGAATTCGCGGTCCCTTAGGGCACAAAAACTCTAGTCCCGTCCTAAGTCGGACGGAACATAGACACAAAAATCATTTGCAGCGGAAGGAAAAACTAGTTAATCTAAATTAACATGCAGTTAAAACATTTTTAACTTAGCCCTAAGGTCCAAGACCCTATGCCAAGATCTATGCCGACTTGGGATGGATCTGACCATCCCAAGAAGGATCTAGCCTACTGCGATTAAACTAAACTAATGCTAATAAAATACTTTAACCACATACCCGGAATCTCAGCCCTGGAGCAGGCGAGATGTTCCGCGCCGTCTTCCGAGCTGCTCCCATCCCACGCCGAGCCGCTCCTTGAACCGCTCCTCGAACCGCTCCGCATCCCGAGGCGATCAATCCCCGTGCCGCCGAGCCAACCACGCGCCGAAGAAAGTTTCACACGAGTGAAACCTCCGCCAAGATTTCGGATCCAGAATCTGAACTCCTTTGTGGCTTTGCTAGAGCCCGCAGGAGTAAGGCAGAAATTTAGGGAGAAGAGAAATATTAATTTAAGCTTAGATCCGAGCGTGCTCCAACATTTACGAGAGCCGCTCAGATCTAGAGCTTGGGACGAGTTTTGAGGAAGGGGGGAGACCCCTATTTATATAGGCGGCGGACTCTCCCCTTTTCTCAAAATCCGATGTGGGACTAAATAATGAGTTAATTAAAATAAAGTTAGTTTGCACTTCACAAAGTGCAAACTTCCGTGAATTTTAACTCACTCACCGTTGAGCTTCAAGATTGATACAACCTATCAATACGACAAGCGTTCAACGGTGAACGCATAGGAAAAAACCGTTCGTCAATCGGAGTTCGTTTGACCCTCCAATTGAGTGTCCAAAGATCAGCCCTAGGCTAGTTTTTCACAAAAACTGAGCCGTCATTTGATTCTGCACACTTAGGGTTCAAAACCCTAGAGGTGGGGCCCATGGGTGGGGCCCACGCATCCAGCGCGCGCCAAAATTGCCCGAGTCGTGCCTGGGCAGAGCCCAGGTCGCGCCTGGGCGAGCCCAGGCCCGCCTGGGCTGTTGCCCAGGCCCTGGGCAAGTTCAGGCCAGTGCCTGGGCTTGCCCAGGCCTGTCTTTTCTGGTCTTGACCAGCAGACTAGACCAGACTGGTCTGGGTCTGCCTGGTCTGACTCGTTGGGCTGTTTTGGCTCTAACTTGAGCATCTGGTGTCCGATTTGGACGCCGTTCGAACCTGGGTCTAGACCAGAATATTTCCGTCTTACCCGTGAACTTTTCCTTGCGTTTATATTATTAAATATTGTATTAAACAATTTAATACACATTTAATCGCTTTTGCATCAAATGTAAAATAGTCCATATTTAAGCTTAAATTATCATATTGCATCAAATGCAATTATCTCTTCTTTTGCATCAAATGCAAATATTCTCCCTAACTATTTTCTACCTATTACTAGACGAAGAATCGCACTATGTGTGAGACCCTACAGCCTGACCCTTACAACAGGTTGGGCTCGAAGCCCTATACGGCAGTGACCACGAGCAGTGGTTGCCGTCCCTGCTTCAGGAATCATCATTATGTGGTTAACTCATTGACATGAGTATTGTCGGGACCACCTGACTGTTTCCGTGATGAATTCCGCAGTTATAGTCTTTTCGTCTTAACTATGTCGTGTAGACCAAGTCTAGGGTACGGTCAAAACTGGCAACCCCAATAACTTGACTCCGGTTAGTTTCTATCGATCTTTAGTCAATAAATGTTGGACTTCTTCCAACATACTTTGCGCAGAGTTTTTACTAAAGACCGAACTAACTCTACGACACTAACTCCCATTGACCGGGAGAGACGAATCCTTTCTTGGTCATTACTCGCCTCGTACGTTTCAAGTGACACCCAATCAAAAGACCTTTCGACAGGCCTTGCCTCGAAGCCAGGTCAGTTGATCTAAGTGGCACCGTTCACGCACAGGTCCGTCAAAATGACCTCAAGTCAAAAGACCAACTATCCTATCATCACTCAGAGTTATCACTGACAGATTGGTCAATATAACCATATGATAACTCTAGTGGATCGTTCAGTGAACTCATTCTAATGAGCACCTGTGTCTTGTCTTCGACTTCGCCAAGTCAAGCGATCATGAGATCATCGCCACCGCTAAACGGTGAAGACTAAGACACAATGGTCTATCCGATGTTTCGATATCCTTGTCTCGAAACATCTTCGACCACGAACCATTTCAGACTTATGCTACAGACGGTCAAACGTTTCTCCATGATCGAGATACTCATCTTGATACCCGTTTGACCTTGCATAAAGTCTCAGGACTTTACCTAAGTTGATATCTAATGTTAACTACAATACAATATAACTTAGATAAATTATTACCAAACAGCTTACTGTTATTTCGAACTAGATGTTTGTGCTATTCACACAAGAATAAATGGCCTTGAGGGCATCATATTCCTACATCTCCCACTTGCACTCAGGCCCATTTATCTTGGTATCTTATACCGTTTTTACACATAAGTTTTCCCGACTTCATGTGGTAGAGCCTTCGTGAGTGGATCTGCTAAAACCGTCTACACTATAGACTTAAGGGGTTTTTATGTTTATGTTAGACCAACCATTTGAATCGCATTCAAATAATTCATTTGGTCTATCGGAATCTATAATATTTTATTTCCCTGGATCTTATCCAGTTCATCGTACCTTACGATAATAATTTTAAATTAGTTACTGGTCATTTCAAATGGTTCATATCCATTTCTGATAAAGTATCATACTCTTTGATTACTTAATCAAAATTTATGTTACATCTCTTTGATGCCTTGCATGTAATTTATACGCTCCCACTGACCTTGAAACTTCTTTGGCTAATTCATATAAGTTGGTCTGCCTAAATCATATTTAGAAAAACGAACTTATAAGTGAATGCTCCAATTTTCATGGTCAACTTAAGCGTTTTACATCGGCTTTGGTCCGAGTAGATCTGTACACATCTGTTGGCAAAACCGGTTTCATCATAATCCGTTTTAAAGAAATTAGGATTAAAACCGTTCCCGTCCAACATTATTGTACTTCACTATTTTCTTTTCTGCATCAATCTTTTAAAGATTTACTTGCAGAAAGTGAGGAAACATTTTCTTTGGGTACGTAAACTAAATTCTCAATTTATTTACGCACACGGACCTGCATCAAGTTTTAAATCGGAGTTACTACTCCGAATTTCATCCTAGAAGTTGACTAAGTCATCATCAGTTATGATGTCTAACTCGACAATCCGTCTCTCGAGATTCGAGTAATAATACAACTTCCTTACGATTGATTTATTGAATATATTATTGATAATGTTCTCATAGAACTTTATCAAAACCTAGGCATTACTATCTGGGACTTAACCCAGAGGGAGGAGTTAACTCAGAGTCACTTATTTATGGATCGCACCAAGTCTAACTAAGTGTGATTCATACCTTTTAACACTCTGATGTGTTAACAGACTTGACCTGAGAGAAAATCATATTTTCTTTTAATTACACAAGATTTTATGTAGCATTTGACCATTCGATCTAATCGAATCAGTTTAAATACTTTCGTCATTTCGTTCTTTATTTTATGAGACTTGTGTTTCATTAAGAACACGTGTCTTAATAAAATATACGAAAACTTATTTTTGTTAATCTAGACTCGGGTACATCAGTATGTACTTGACTGAGTTCGACAACTCATTCTCCCACTGTCTCACAGATGGGTTTCGGCCATTGTATCTAAGAGGCTAAGACTCACAAGTGTCCGTAGACTTCATAATACGAGAGGTCAGACCCCTCTTTATGTGACTTGTGAAGCTTAATCTCTAGATACGGCCTAGTCTAATTTTACCATATAAGTTTGCTACTATCTTGTGTATTTATATATTAACATTTAATATATATTTAGTTATTTACAAATTACTTAACACAAAACATTACTTCAGAAGCAATGTGACGACATTCGTCAAAATGTGTTAAACGTCTTTTGTATAACAACTTATTCCGAAATGTGACATCAAAATATGTCACGTTTTCATTTCCTCCTACTTATGCCTCTACTAACGATAAATTAAACTAACTTTCTCAATTGACTTTCCGAAGTGCCTTCTTCCTTTTTCTAAATCACATTTAGATATCAACATAAATAAATAGCTATGCAAGCAACTTATGTATCCAAACGCTTGAGCTTTGCAATCTTGAGTGTAGCTCAAGAAGTTGCTTGTTTCAAGATCCGGTTGGGATACATAGTCTTGCACCGCTCATGCACTCGTATTCGACTCAAACGGTTTAATCAAATTTTTGAACTTTGCGGATCAAAATTGTTTGTCCATACAACCTTGAGGGTAGCTCGACAAGTTGTAGGGAGAAACATACTTTGAATGTCCTATATGTTCAAGCTGCCTCATATAGAGACGAGTGACATGTAGCTTTAATTTATTTGTTGGACCCAGAACTTAATGAAATCATATTTCTTAAGTCTGTTCTTTAGAAGGTCATTTAATGTCAACGAGAATATATTTTTAATTCTATCAATTAGAATTTAACTTGATATTCAATTAATCAACTTATTGACCAGTTAACTAATTCCAATATTATCAATTGATTCTTTCGGTAAACATAGTCTTGCCCTAGTTTTAGCATATGTTCAATATTAAATATAGGTAGATTGGCTTTTATCTATCTATATCCTCCCACTATTTTTACGATCGTTTTAAAGCTTAATAACGAACGATTTAATCGAATCAAAATTAATGGGTAAGAGTTCCAATCACCTTGAGTCTAAACAACCTTGAGTGTAGCTCAACAAGTTGATTGACTCTGCGATCGGAAGATGACTCTTCATCGATCATATCGGATATGACTCTCTTAATCGGTTTTTGCCCCTAGCCATTCGTGATCATGAATGTGCTCATCCAAATCACAATGTCTAATCTAGTCGGACCCTTGTTTTCATGTCTAGCCTGACTTGCCCCTCAGCTCGGTGTATGCACGACACGTCGGTTTGGGTCAGGTCTTAGACTTACATCAAGTCAGACTACATCGTTGACTTAACTTACGCCGGCGCTCGGGGTACGAGACGACGGTTAGGGTTAGTCAAGATTTCATCTTATGTATTTAAGGAGTTGGTTTCTACAGGGTTGCCATGTCACAGCTTGAGTGTATCTCAACAACTATAACACGGGCCCTATAGTTGCTAACCCCTAAAACAAGGAGGGCTACGGCTAATCTTGAAAAAGATCATTAACGTATTTGACTTAGATATAGTCCAGGGTGTCATACAATCATGATTCGCGACATTGCGGTCCAGCGGAACTCAGCCAGGGAATTGACTAAGCCAGGATCACTACCCCTTGGACTAGCAAGGGTTGACCCAGAACTCTTAGCCAAGCACATTGACTGGATCATGGTCCATTGAATGAAGCTTGTCATTTTTGTATGTATGCCATAGACTAAACAGCTTTTATTAACAACTAATTAATCCTATCAACTAGTTGAATCCTTAAATTAAAAATTTTAGGATTTGTTTAATAACTTTTATTAAGTCCTTATCAACTATAAGGTTCACATGCTACCCTAATCGTTATTAGGATTTTAATAAATTTTATTAACAACACTAGAAGCGAAGTCCTTTAATGAAAATTAATTATAACAATTAGAATTGAAGATTCATTTAAAGGACTACCCTAATCAGGAATTAGGTCTTATATTGTTGTTAATGTTTTATTGAAACATAGCATGTCATTAAAATTCAAGTAATAAATTTTAATCATTTTTAATGGCTAACCTAAAGGGTTGTCTTGTGTTATCAAATAAGGGACAAGATTAGCAAGCCATTAAAATAAAACTACACTAATTTTATCAACATAAAATGAAAGTGTATATCTATTTAACAATTAAATAAACTAAGTTTATCGCATAAACAATTTTTTCGATTTTTAAAATCAGTTTTAAAAAATATCTTATAAATTTAAAACATTACTTTTAAAAATTTTCCATGTTCAAAAATTTATCATATACAATTTTTAAACATCTAAAACATTTTAAACTTATCGCATAAATTTAAAGCCTTAAAATCAATTTTAAAATTTATCACATAAATTTAAAAACACCATTTTAAAATTTCCATGCTTAAAAAAAATTTATCATATAAAATTTTTTAGGCATCCAAAATAAATTTAAACTTTTAAATATTTAAAATTAGTTTTAAAATTATCACATAAATTTTAAAACGTCATTTTAAAAATTTTCATGTTCAAAAATTTATCACATAGAATTTTGAACTTCAAAAAAAACATTTTTAAAATTATCTAATAACTTTAAAAATTTTAAAAGTATTTAAGAGCATTAACAAGTTTAATGAAATCGCAGTACCTAGATCAACTACGCAAACCTAGGCTCTGTTACCACTGTTGGGAATTGGCGGTCCCTTAGGGCACAAAAACTCTAGTCCCGTCCTAAGTCGGACGGAACATAGACACAAAAATCATTTGCAGCGGAAGGAAAAACTAGTTAATCTAAATTAACATGCAGTTAAAACATTTTTAACTTAGCCCTAAGGTCCAAGACCCTATGCAGAGATCTATGCCGACTTGGGATGGATCTGACCATCCCAAGAAGGATCTAGCCTACTGCGATTAAACTAAACTAATGCTAATAAAATACTTTAACCACATACCCGGAATCTCAGCCCTGGAGCAGGCGAGATGTTCCGCGTCGTCTTCCGAGCTGCTCCCGTCCCACGCCGAGCCGCTCCTTGAACCGCTCCTCGAACCGCTCCACATCCCGAGGCGATCAATCCCCGTGCCGCCGAGCCAACCACGCGCCGAAGAAAGTTTCACGCGAGTGAAACCTCCGCCAAGATTTCAGATCCAGAATCCGAACTCCTTTGTGGCTTTGCTAGAGCCCGCAGGAGTAAGGCAGAAATTTAGGGAGAAGAGAAATATTAATTTAAGCTTAGATCCGAGCGTGCTCCAACATTTACGAGAGCCGCTCAGATCTAGAGCTTGGGACGAGTTTTGAGGAAGGGGGGAGACCCCTATTTATATAGGCGGCGGACTCTCCCCTTTTCTCAAAATCCGATGTGGGACTAAATAATGAGTTAATTAAAATCAAGTTAGTTTGCACTTCACAAAGTGCAAACTTCCGTGAATTTTAACTCACTCACCGTTGAGCTTCAAGATTGATACAACCTATCAATACGACAAGCGTTCAACGGTGAACGCATAGGAAAAAACCGTTCGTCAATCGGAGTTCGTTTGACCCTCCAATTGAGTGTCCAAAGATCAGCCCTAGGCTAGTTTTTCACAAAAACTGAGCCGTCATTTGATTCTGCACACTTAGGGTTCAAAACCCTAGAGGTGGGGCCCACGCATCCAGCACGCGCCAAAATTGCCCGAGTCGTGCCTGGGCAGAGCCCAGGTCGCGCCTGGGCTGTTGCCCAGGCCACCTGGGCTGTTTCCCAGGCCCTGGGCAAGTTCAGGCCAGTGCCTGGGCTTGCCCAGGCCTGTCTTTTCTGGTCTTGACCAGCAGACTAGACCAGACTGGTATGGGTCTGCCTGGTCTGACTCGTTGGGCTGTTTTGGCTCTAACTTGAGCATCTGGTGTCCGATTTGGACGCCGTTCGAACCTGGGTCTAGACCAGAATATTTCCGTCTTACCCGTGAACTTTTCCTTGCGTTTATATTATTAAATATTGTATTAAACAATTTAATACACATTTAATCGCTTTTGCATCAAATGCAAAATAGTCCATATCTAAGCTTAAATTATCATATTGCATCAAATGCAATTATCTCTTCTTTTGCATCAAATGCAAATATTCTCCCTAACTATTTTCTACCTATTACTAGACGAAGAATCGCACTCTGTGTGAGACCCTACAGCCTGACCCTTACAACAGGTTGGGCTCGAAGCCCTATACGGCAGTGACCACGAGCAGTGGTTACCGTCCCTGCTTCAGGAATCATCATTATGTGGTTAACTCATTGACATGAGTATTATCAGGACCACCTGACTGTTTCCGTGATGAATTCCGCAGTTATAGTCTTTTCGTCTTAACTATGTCGTGTAGACCAAGTCTAGGGTACGGTCAAAACTGTCAACCCCAATAACTTGACTCCGGTTAGTTTCTATCGATCTTTAGTCAATAAATGTTGGACTTCTTCCAACATACTCTGCGCAGAGTTTTTACTAAAGACCGAACTAACTCTACGACACTAACTCCCATTGACCGGGAGAGACGAATCCTTTCTTGGTCATTACTCACCTCGTACGTTTCAAGTGACACCCAATCAAAAGACCTTTCGACAGGCCTTGTCTCGAAGCTAGGTCAGTTGATCTAAGTGGCACCGTTCACGCACAGGTCCGTCAAAATGACCTCAAGTCAAAAGACCAACTATCCTATCATCACTCAGAGTTATCACTGACAGATTGGTCAATATAACCATATGATAACTCTAGTGGATCGTTCAGTGAACTCATTCTAATGAGCACCTGTGTCTTGTCTTCGACTTCGCCAAGTCAAGCGATCATGAGATCATCGCCACCGCTAAACGGTGAAGACTAAGACACAATGGTCTATCCGATGTTTCGATATCCTTGTCTCGAAACATCTTCGACCACGAACCATTTCAGACTTATGCTACAGACGGTCAAACGTTTCTCCATGATCGAGATACTCATCTCGATACCCGTTTGACCTTGCATAAAGTCTCAGGACTTTACCTAAGTTGATATCTAATGTTAACTACAATACAATATAACTTAGATAAATTATTACCAAACAGCTTACTGTTATTTCGAACAAGATGTTTGTGCTATTCACACCGGAATAAATGGCCTTGAGGGCATCATATTCCTACACTTGTTGGGCGAGCATGTGAAGATATTTTCAGATCACAAGAGTCTCAAGTACCTGTTCACCCAGAAGGAGCTCAACATGCGATAACGACGATGGATCGAGCTGATAGTGGACTATGATATTGACCTTTAGTACCATCATATGAAGGTCAATGTCATACCTTATGCATTGAGTCGTCTCCTTGCGGTGATGACCCTCACATCGTAATGGAGGCTACGACATGAGTACGAGCCATGGAGATGGATGTGATATTGCTAGGAGTAACGTCTTCATTACTCAACCTTCAGATCCAGTCAAATTTGGTGGACAGGATCAAGGCCGCCCAAGCAGGAGATGAGAAGCTACGAAGGATCAGAGACATGGTGATGGAAGGTCAGAGGCCTGAATTCAAGATCTAAGAGGACGGATCTTTGAGATTTTGCAACCACATCGGTGTACCATCTGAAGACGTCAGAGAAGCTCTAGGAAGCTCATAGTTCTCCATATTCCATCCATCCAGGCGGTACCAAGATGTATCAAGACTGCGACAACAATACTAGTGGCATGGTATGAAGAGAAGCGTCGCACGGAGTGTGGCGAAGTGTATAGTATGCCAACAGGTGAAGGCTGAACATTACCGGTCTGTCGAATTGTTACAGCCTTTGCCCATTCCAGAGTGGAAGTGGCAACACATCACGATGGATTTTGTGACGGGACTGCCCAAGAGTACGAACAAAACGATGCTGTCTGGGCAATCGTTGATCGATTGACCAATTCAGCAGACTTCCTTCCTTTTAGAATGTGCTAGTCAACCGAAGTGCTTGCCAAGAAATACATGGAGGAGATAGTGAAGTTGCATGGTGTCCCTATCAGTATTGTTTCAGACAGAGACACTCGATTCATGTCTCACTTTTGGAAGAGTTTACAGGAGCATCTGGGACCCGCATAAGCTTCAGTACCACTTATCATCCTCAGACAGATGGTCAATCAGAAAGCACCATTATAATCTTGGAGGACATGTTACATGCATGTATGCTGGATTTCAAGGGATCATGGAAAGACCATCTTCATCTCGTGGAGTTTACTTACAACAACAGCTACCAGGCCAGCAATGGTATGTCATCCTTTGTAGCGCTATATGGCAGGAAGTGTCGTTCTCCCTTGAGCTAGGACGACGTTGGTGATCGAAAGCTCATCGGGCCAGACTTAATTGTCGAAGCAGTGGAAATAGTCAGAACCATCAGGGAGAAACTACAGTTGGCTCAGGATCGTTACAAGCATCGGACAGATGCAAAGCACAGACATTTGGAGTTCCAGCCTGGCAACCATGTGTTTTTGAAGATCTCTCTTAATCTTGGAATGATTCGTTTTTGGGCGAATAGGGAAGCTTAGTCCATGATACATTGGTCCATTTTATATTTTGGAACGAGTAGGCGAAGTGGCCTATCGCCTTGCTTTTGCCATCTGCATTGGAGGGAATACTGAAGTCTTTCATGTTGCACAGCTTCGGTGCTACGTGAGTGATCCTAGTCATGCTGTGGAATACTCTTAGATTGCATTCGTCCAGATCTATCTTATGAGCAGCAACCAGTCAAGATCCTGGATCGACGGTAGAATACCCTTAAGAATAAAGTTATCAACCTTGTCAGGGTGATGTGGCATCACAACTCGCCTGGAGAATCTACTTGGGAGTGAGAAAATGATATGCAAGAACGCTATCCATACCTATTTACCGAGTCGAAGGATCTTACAAGTCTCGAGGCAAATCACAGAAGCTATGGTGATTTTAATAGTAAGTATTCATAAACATTGTCTCTTGTTTTCTTGATGCTATCATATCACATTATATTTTATGCTATTTACAACCTGATTTACTAGATTACTATCATTCTATCATTTCATTTTCTTAAGCTTCTTCATAACATAAATTGTATGTTTCAGGAATTTCGAGAAATTCCGAGGAAGGAATTATTTTAATAAGGGTAGGATGTAACGACCTGCATTCGTCAATACATCTATTTATGTATTTGACATAGTTTCACATTTTAAAAGTATTTTATAATAGTTGATCAGGAGTTTTATATCAAAAATGATTTCAAAACTCTTTATAAAAAATATTTTGAAGCATCAAACTAGTTATGGTGTATTTCAGTAAGTCCGAGTATCATGGAATACCTCTAAATAATTTTTATAATAATTTATTTTCAATTGTTACCGATTTAACTAAATGAATTATTTTTCTATATAAACATCATCAAAACATTTTCAAACTTCTACAATATGATTCTATGATCATTTAGGGCTCACCACATTAATTTCATAATTTTCTGAAATCCAGTTGACCTAGAACTTGCAAATTCGCATCCTAAATGTTTTGGCCCAAAACTAGTATCTGCGTAGCTCAAACCCTGAAATGGATCTTGTATTTGCGATCCTTGCGATGATACGATCTTGTGGCTATATTTTCGTAATTTTTCGGAGTCATATGCAAAAACGGGGGTGTATTCCTGCGTGTTTACTAGTTACATCCCCTCAGGACTTTTACTCTTACTAACTACCCATTTACTAAGTTACTTTTACCCTAATCCCCCCAACCACCCCCTTAACCCACCAAATGAGCTGGTTGAGATCCAAAATTTTAGGATCTCAACCATCCCATTCATTTTATCTGTCCCCAATATTAACTAGGGTTATATTTTTATTAATTTCTCCCATATATAAACTAACCCCCCAGGCTCTCTCAAATAACCCAGGCATTCCCTCCCTCACTCTCTCCCATTCGAAAACCCCAAGCCTGCTCTCCCCTCTCCCTGCACACAACAGCTCTCTTATCCCTCCCCCGCTTGTCTTAGCCCCCTCGACCACTAGCTCCGCCC
Organism: Scilla litardierei; assembly: GCA_030789695.1. Taxonomy (NCBI): domain Eukaryota; kingdom Viridiplantae; phylum Streptophyta; class Magnoliopsida; order Asparagales; family Asparagaceae; genus Scilla; species Scilla litardierei. The sequence continues at coordinate 250,192,831 of CM061142.1, forward strand.
CAAGACAGGCCGCATCACCACCCCATCCGACGAAGAAGCCTCACATGCCTCCACACACAGAACCCCCTCCCTTATCCATTGCTCTGGCCTCCCCCACCACCAAGAAGCCCCCCGTCATCGTCTCGTTTCCCTCCACCGTTGCCGAGGGCAGCAACCCCCTTCAAAGAACCAAAGCTCTCTCTCCCCTTCTTCGTTCTTCTCCGACGAAGCTCAGACCCTCCTCTACCCATCCACCGCCTTCATCGAGCTCCCAATGCCACCGCCACCGTCTCCACATCCCTTTGAAGCCCCTCCCCCTCTCACATTTCCAGAGTGGCGCCGCCGCTCCCCCAAGTTTGCCTCGCCATCCTCGGTCGACGTCACCCTTCCCTCCGAAGTTTGTCATCGCTCCAATGAGGCAACTAGTCAAAAATGGCTCCTCCCTCTCCCCTCCGTGTTTGTGCCACCGCATCCTGCTGCATCTGCCTCCCGCGTCGTCGCCGCCGCCGCTTCAGGTCGCCGCCGCTGCCTCCGCCCACGTCGCCGGTGTCGAAGAGCCCACAGCCCCCCTGCATGCACACGTAAAGGAAACGAAGAGGTTTTAGTTATATAACGTATTTTTATACGCGTATATCGTATATATTTTCGTATTTATAAAAATAGGTTTTCTGATGTAAAATTCATAATAAAATAATTATAGATCAGAAAAATACAAAACCAGCTCCAGGAAATCAAAAATGATGTTCTGGACCCATTGACGCTAGTTTCATCTCAATCAGACAACTAGATTTTCCACAATACGTTGTTTTCATTTAAAAATTCATAACTTGATATTTTCACGTAAACTGATATTTGAAAAAATATATGTTCTAGTACTCTTCGAGACGGTCGTTTTGACAGCTCACTTGAAACTTTCTGATGCATATTTCACCCAGAAGAAATGTTTTAACAAATACGATAACTAATTAAAATTAGTTTTTAAACCTATTTTGAGCTTTTAAAAATTATAAAAACTATCAGAAGCTTCAGAAAAATATTTACTTCTTAGGTAAAATTAGATTCCTCATATCTAGCCTATATAAAAATTTAGAACGCTTTTTGACACCGTTTAAATCAATTATAAAATCAAAATGATCAATTTAAATAGATAGAAAATGTTGTATTCTTTAACCGATTGTTTCTTGTGTTTGCAGGTACCAAATCTCGTGCACCAACTCCCTTGGAAGCTCTAGATCTAGTCCCGACTTGCTACAAGAACCTCGAAACCGGTAAGTCACGATGAATTTTAGATTTAGAAAATTAGATAAGTGTACTCGTACGAACTTAGAACGTCACATATAGCCTCAGAACGGCTATTGACTTAAACCAACAACTAGAGACCTAATCTAATAGGAAACTAATAACTATATAATTACATTGCCAACTCTTAACTTTGGTGGTTGTAACACACAACCATCAACTTGGGTAAATTTTTTACTAACGGAACCACCACACGCTTAAAGCATGGAATCAATATCCCGATTGTTGGACTTGTCATTATCTTTTAATTTCTTAGCATCCACTGTGCTTTGGCACATTCTGCTTTGAAATGAGTTTGTACCTTTCTGATTTTCAATAAGAAAGTTAACCAGTGGTCTTGGTTTAACCATCATCATGTGATACATCGTATGGAACATCTTGTGTAACATCCCATATCACACTTGACACTTCACTGGGGTTTTGGGGTAACTCATAGTTTGAGAGAGTGTGGGAGTGACTGGAGTTCATCTTCCCATACCGCTGCCTGTGTTTCGGTATCCCGTCCTGCTCCCTGTGTTTCGGCAAATACATGTACAGCTGCCTGTGTTCGGTATTCGTCTGGGTAAGTACACCCAGGCAAGAGATGAACTCGATGGTCACATATTATACTCTCCGACTTGAGTCGTGTAGTTCTAGTGTAGCTAATACTTGCACGATCACCTCTACTTTATGCATTACATGCACCTTACCTACCACACCCGTGCAGTCACTAGTACTTTACTTGTCATACTTGTAGCTACATCGGTACCATGCTTCACTTGCTTAGCCTGCTTTACACTTGCACTACCACAGTACAGTTTGTTCTCCTCTTTCAGTTCTGTCTACCTTTACTATCCAGTTATGTACAGTTGTTGCTCAGTACTTTACTTTTCACTTTGGGTTGCTTGTACGTAGTTACTTTTTGTCATACTTGTGCACTACTTCTTTTCTATGTTTAGAATTATTGTGACTTAACTACGGTTCCACTTATGGCACAGACAGACGACGATCAGATAGAATTAGTGGCCCTTGAGTTTAAGGAGCTGGAGTTTGACCCGGAGACTGCAGACTTCTAGTTGCTTGAGTTGGTGTGCGTATTATATGCTATTATGTATTTCCCTTCCACATTTCCTTTCTGTATTTCTTTTTATGTATTTGATGTGAGAGTGCCATTTGTTGTTGTATTTTAAATATGGACTATAATAATGTATGCTGGTTTGAGTATTGATACATCTCTGGATTGCAACTATATTGATTTCACTGGTAAACTGCAAACCTGCAATTAAAATCAAATAAGTAATGGCCCCTTGAGAGCGGGTTGTTACAAATACTATGTTCATCAGTGTGCAAAAGGTGGCAAGAGCATTTGTTTGTCCAAAAGGCATCACAAGGATTCATAGGAGCCAAACCTCATCACACATGTGTTCTTGGGTACATCTTTGATTTCATCATAATATTACATTATTTTTCCCTCATTGGACCTTAATTTGTGCATACATAAATGATAAAATAGCTCTAGTATAGTCATTTTCAGAATATCATATAATATTAGAGCCTAATCTTATAATTTGCACAACTATTAATTTTTCTGAACTAATTTGTGTTGCTTAATATTTTTCGAATATAGCTTGATCCCACGATTCCAACGGCTGTTCATTCAGATTTTTCGGAGCTAGGAAGTAATTTCTACAAATTTTGGAACCAAACGGTTCAAAGAAAAAAAGAGAGAGAAAAAATAAAAACATTAATTAATAATAAAAGCCTAACGGGCCGGCCTGCTTGGCCGGCCCGTTTCAAAAAAAAATTCAAGCGGGTTCTCCCGCTACTGTTAGAAAAAAATAGAAACAAGTGTGCGCAGCAGGGCCCGCTCATTTCAAATGAGTAGGGACTTGCTCCCCTTCACAGCCCACGGAGCCGACCCGGCCCTTTTGTGCACCCAAGCGCACACAGAAATGAAACGGGTGGCAGGCATGTGCGCGGAAAAGCAGGCGCGGATCCGACAAGTAGAACAGACCCGCAATGCCTTTAAACGCATTTGAGCGTTTCTTGATGGATTTTAGTGTTTTTGGATGCGATTTTGATCAGAATTCCAACCCGATTGTGACTCTTCAGCTTATTTTCATGACCAGTAGCTCAAGGGACAGAATTTGAAGGGTTTCATTGGAGTTTTCTCTATATTGATGAGGGGTAAGATGAAGAGCCATGCACCTTTAAACCCATTAAGACTGTAAGGCCTATAAATAGGAGTTTCTCTTGAGCTATTTGCATCAGATTTTGGTGTAGTCTTCTCCTATATATTTCTGATTTTAGAGAGGCTATTGTGAGTGATTTGTCATAAGATTTTTTTAGAAGAAGAAGGTATTTTCATGTGCAAATTTTGAAGGGTGTAATTGGTGATATTCCATAAACTCTTTTGTTATCTTTCAAGCCTCTTTTCTTATAAATAAAATTATGTTTTCTATGTTTATAATCTCTTTTATTTTCATTATGTGTGGCTAGATTTTAATTGTGCATGATATGGCGTAGTTAGGAAACAAGATTTGTGTGTTTTTCGGTTAAATCTTCATGCTTTATATTTCATGTTGTTACATTAATAATCTTTATTTAAAATCTCCTCTTTTATCTTCTAAAAGAATATGATTGAGTTGATGGTCACCTCACAAGGGTGAGTTTCGATCTTTCCAAAAGGAAGTTTCATTTCTTATTTAAAAGATTATTATTTTAGCAACAACTTTATCGATTTTGTGTTTTAACCCTCACAAGGGTATTTTCCGATGACTTTCTCTCAAAAGAGGTGTCATTGAGTTATCTCTAATCAACCAAATTAATGCAAATCATGTATCCTAATGAACCCATATCATGTACATATTTCTCATAAATTTTTCATAAACAAAAACATTATGTACTCACTTTTTCATTAACTATAAAACCACATCCAAAACCATTAAATCGTCATCATTCAAAGTGGTTAGCTTCTCTAAGATCATTCTCTAATTGATTTGTACTTGTGGTTGCAACATTTTTTCTCCCGAGGATATGATATCCGGACTCCCTAAACTTTACTACTTGCACAAACTCTTACGCTTGAGAGTAACACGTTTTTGGGTTAGGCAAGTTTTTGGCGCTGTTGCCAGGGAGAACGGCTTGCGACCAAAGTTTATTTCATTTAGAGGACATTCGGTGAGATCTTTCCACTTTGTTGTTCATAGATTTTGTTTGTTTTTCTTTCTTCAACATAAAAACCCATAAAAATTAGAATATATTTAATTAAAAAAGACTTTGTGCTTGAAATTGGTTTATATGGCATAGGACTCCTAGGACATAGAGGTTGACTAGACACTTTCAAATGGCTGAAAATAATAAAAACAAAGATGAAAGCACTAGTAACAACAATAAAAATAATATGCAAACTGGAGTTCCTAGAACTTTAAAAGATCTTCTCAGGCCCACTAGAACTAGCACAGCTTCATGCTTTGTCTTACCCACCGATGCAAATTCTTTTAATTTCAAACCAGGGGTAAACCAACTCTTACCCACCTTTCATGGAATGGACAAGGAAAACCCTTATCTTCATCTAAAAGGATTTGAGGAAGTGTGTTTAACATGTTTTGATGGAAAGACTAGTGAAGACACGATATATCTAAAATTGTTTCCATTCTCATTAAAAGATAAAGCTAAAAACTGGTTGAATGCTTTACCACCATGTTCTATCACTACTTGGATTGAATTATAGGCTAAATTTTTAAAGAAATTCTTTCCTATACAAGGACACATGGATTGAAAAGACAAATCATGTACTTTGCCCAGAAAAGCGAGGAAACGTTCTATCAAGTGTGGGAGAGGTTCAATGAGCTACTGCTAGCGTGTCCCCATAATAGCTTTGATAAAAGCAGGATTATTGGCTTCTACTACGATGGACTACAACCCCAAATGAAACAAATCGTAGAGATGATGTGCAATGGGGGATTCTTCGATAAAGAGCCAGACGAATCTTGGACGTACTTGGAGGAGATATCAGAGAATGCATAAACATGGGACACTACTTCAGAGTACGACATGGGAGCCATCTCAACACCTTCCCATCCGTCATGTGAAGGGATGCACACTTTGAAGCCAGAGGATGTTATGGAAGCAAAGATGGAAGCTTTGCTTAAAAAGAAGCTTCAAGGCCTCAATTTGAAAGGATCCAAAGGAGTTGAGGTCATACAAAGCTGTGCGCTTTGCGAGGTTGCTGGCCATGACACTAGTACTTGCTCCACACTTCTAGCTTTGAAGTACATGCTAAGAAATCCTACGGAGGTAAACCAAGTACCAACCAATTATCAAGGTTTCAATTCCAACAATAGGGATGGTGCAATAATCCCAACTTAAATTGGGCCCCCAACAACAACAACAACAACAACAACAACAAGCTCCTCCTCCTTATAGACAACCACAACTCAACAACAACTACCAAGGGGGAACCAGAGGAGGAATTAAGAGCCAACGCAAGAACAACAGATGCAACTATTTGGCGATGTGCTTCAACAGCTTATTCAACTACAACAAGCCCAAATACAACAACAACAGGCTCAATTCCAGGCTTAACAGACCCAAAACCAACAAATGAGCGAAAGCCTGGCTAAGCATACAGCAACTTTGGAGAAAGGTACGCTTCCATCACAACCATTTCCTAATCCTAATATGAGCTCATCTTCTTCTGCAGTTAACAATATAAAGCCTTGCCACGCTATAACCACACTAAGGAGTGTGAAGAAATTCTGAAACCTGATCCACCAAGCAACGAACCTGAACAAGAGGATGAGATTCAACCAAAAGAAAAGATGCAGGAGGAGAGCACTGATGGTGACCTGAACAATAAAGTCATTGAAGAGGAAGAGCCTGCACCATATGTACCTTTAGCACCATTTCCTCAATGGCTACTTCAAAAGAAAAAAGATAAGTATCAATTTGAGATTCGTGAAATTGTTCAGAAGTGCCAAATAAACATCCCTTTGATTGATGCCATAAACCAAATCCCTGCATATGCTAAATTCTTAAAGGACCTTTGTACAATTAAAAGAATGTTAAATGTGAAGAAAAATGCCTTTTTAACTGAACAAGTTAGCTCTATAGTGCAACAAAACACACCATCGAAATTTAGAGATCCTGGATCACCCACCATCACTTGTAATATTGGCACTAAAAAGATTGTGAATGCTTTATTGGATTTAGGATCAAGTGTCAACATTTTACCGTATCCTATTTTTACATAGCTTGGGTTAGGGGAGCTAAAACCAACATTTGTCGTATTGCAATTAGCTGATAGGTCTATTAAAATTAATAAGGGATGTATTAAAGATGTACTCGTCCAAGTAGACAAATTTTATTACCCTGCAGACTTTATAGTCTTAGACATCCAAGGACACCAAGCTACAAATTTTACTCACATCATCCTTGGTAGATCTTTCCTTGCAATATGTAATGCCCTAATTAATTGTATGAATGGTCAACTAAAAATCACTTTTGGAAACATGTCTTTAGACTTGAACATATTTAATACATGTATGCTTCCAAGTGTTGATGATGAAGTTGAAGAGGTACTATGATTGATTCTTTGGTTAATGATTACATTATCTTCGAATTTGATGGTGATACTACAATTATGGAGGATACTGATGACATCTCTTTTGTGTAAGAAGATGTGAAGGAGCTCAATGCGATATGGGAGCCTAGGTTCGAGGCCATGCCATCAAATCCATCAACTCTTAAACCATCTGAAATGGAGGATCCAAAGCCTGAACTCAAGCCACTTCCTGACTTTCTCAAGTATGCTTTTCTTGGAGATGAAAATAGCTTTCCCATGGTAATATCGTCTAAACTCTCTTTAGAACTGGAAAGCTATTTAATTGAAGTTTTGAAAAGGCATAACGGGGCTATTGGCTGGTCCATTGCTGATACTAAAGGAATTAGTCCCATTGTATGCATGCATCATATTTACTTAGAAGATGACGCCAAACTTACTAGAGAATTTCAACGAAGGTTAAACCATACATTAAAAGAAGTAGTAAAAGGCAAGATTCTAAAATTATTAGATGTATGTATCATATATCCAATTTCTGACAACAGATGGGTTAGTCCCATTCAAGTTGTACCTAAAAAGTCTGGCCTCATTGTGGTTAGAAATGAGAATAATGAACTTATCCCTGTTAGAACCACCACCGGATGGAGAATGTGTATAGATTATAGGAAACTGAACTCCAGAACTAGGAAAGACCACTTCCTTCTACCATTCATTGATCAAATTTTAGAAGAGTGGCTGGACATGAGTACTATTGTTTCTTAGACGGCAATTCAGGTTACTACCAGATTGAGATTGCACCATAGGACATGAGAAAACAACTTCTACTTGTCCTATTGGTAATTTTGCTTTTAAGAAAATGCAGTTTTGTCTATGTAATGCCCCTGCTAATTTTCAGCGTTGTATGCTTAGTATTTTTGATTATATGGCAGATAAAATTGTAGAGGTATTCATAGACGACTTTTCTGTATATGGTAGCTCTTTTCATGATTATTTATCTAACTTGGCTCGTGTTCTTGATAGGTGCATTGAGAAAAACATCCTATTGAATCGGGAGAAATGCCATTTCATGACCACTCAGGCATTGTCCTTGGTCATGTAGTTTCAAAGGAGGGGATTCAAGTAGACAGAGCCAAGGTAGCAGTAATTGAGAAGCTACCAAGTCCCAAGTGTATGAGGGACATCAGATCATTTCTTAGTCATGCAGGATTTTACCGGCGATTTATTAAAGATTTCAGTGCCATTTCTTGCCCTCTTAGTAACTTACTATCTCAAAATGTGGATTTTAATTGGACACCTGAGTGTCAACATTCTTTTGATACTTTAAAGAAGTTGCTAATTTCTGCTCCTATTTTGCAAGTTCCAGATTGGTCCCTTCCATTTGAGATCATGTGTGATGCTAGCAACTACGCAATTGGCACAGTGCTTGGATAAAGAAAAGACAAGCACCCATTGGTTATTTCCTACACCAGCAAAACAATGAACGATGCTCAAAGGAACTATACGACCACAGAGAAGGAGTTGCTGGCTGTAGTGTTTGCCTTGGAAAAATTCAGGAGCTATAATTTAGGATCTCCTATTTTGATTTACACGGACCACTCTGCTTTAAAATATTTATTGTCTAAAAAAGATGCTAAACATCGACTAATACGATGGATTTTATTGTTGCAGGAATTCAATGTCCTAATCAAAGACAAGAAGGGCGTGAAGAATTTAGTAGCTGACCACCTAGGAGGTCGGCCTTGATTCAGCAGAAGTACCCTTGGAGGACTCCTTTCCTGATGAGAATCTTTTTAGCGTCTCCATATTGCCATGGTATGTCGATATAGTAAATTATCTAGTGACTGGTAAGACCCCTGAAACTTGGTCATTTCAAGTGTTAAAAGGTTCAAGAACGAGGTAAAATACTTTTTATTTGATGATCCATACCTCTATAAATATTGTATGGACCAAATCATTAGGAGGTGCATCCCGGACCATGAGATAAGTAGTATGATACAATTTTGTCACGATGGGGTATGGGGAGGACATTTCTCTGCAAATAAAACTGTGGCTAAAATCTTGCAATGTGGGTTTTATTGGCCAACCATGTTTAAGGATACCCTTCGATATTGTAACACATGCACTCCACGCCAACAGTTAGGAGGAATTACTAGGCGAAACATAATGCTATTAAACCCCATTTTGGAGATAGAAACATTTGACTGCTGGGGCATAGATTTCATGGGACCTTTTCCACCATAATTTGGATATATTTATATATTGGTTGCCATTGATTATGTTTCTAAATGGGTGGAGGCTATTTCTTACAGGTCGAACGATGCTTCAATTGTGCTTAAATTTCTCAAGGAGAATATCTTTTCTAGGTTTGGAGCACCTAAGGCCTTGATCAGTAATGGAGTGTCTCATTTTTGCAACCGCTTGTTCTCCAATTTAATGAAAAGGTTTGGGGTCACGCACAAAGTCTTTACTCCATATCACCCCCAAACCAATGTTCAAGCTGAGCTGGCGAATAGAGAGATTAAAGGAATCTTACAGAAGACGGTGAATCCATCAAGGAACGATTGTAGCTTGTGCTTATCAGAAGTGTAGTGGGCCTACAGCACAGCCTACAAGAAAATTTTAGGGATATCTCCCTACCGTCTAGTCTTTGGGAAGTTTTGTCATTTACGTATTGAGTTGGAGCATAGATCTTATTGGGCTATTAAGAAATTTAACTTTGATATTGATTCATCTTTTGCCTCTCGCAGGTTACAGTTGTTGGAGCTAGAGGAGCTGAGGAGAGATGCTTATGACAACGCTAAGATATCCAAGGAAAGGATAAAGTCTATTCATGATAGAATGATCCTTTGGAAAGAATTCATGCCAGGCCAGAAAGTTCTTCTCTACAATTCCAGACTCCATACCTTCCCTGGGAAACTTCTCTCTATGTGGTTTGGGCCTTTTATCGTCAAAGAAGTTTTTCCACATGGAGCAGTACAATTGTTGAATGTGAAAGATGGAAGTGAGTTAAAGGTGAACGGTCAACGATTGAAGCATTTTAATGAACCTTGGACCAAGGAGGCGAGCACCATCGATTCAACGGACCCACCTTCGGGTGGCAACTAATCAGGTGTTTTCTGTCTATGCCTACTCTCCCTTACATGGAGAACAATGCTTATTTTAAGTTGGGGGGGAGAGTATATATTATTATTAGATTTTTTTGGCTTCTTTTTTCTCTTGATTTATTTGGTGCCTTCTTTTCATTTTTTTCTTCTATTAAAAAAACTAAAACTAAAAACTAAAAATTAAAATAAATAAATAAATAAATTTTTTGGAGAAGGATTCATCATTTTCATCACTTTCCTTTTGCTTAGTTTTAAATGCTTAATTCCATGCGATTTTCTTGGATTATTATTCGGTATCAAATTTATAGATGTTTGACTGGCATGTATTAATTTCTTTTCCCCATTAAAGTCAAATATTAATATGCCATATATGAAACTAGTGTATATGACATGATACTCTCATCGAAATAATTTGGGAATAGTTTGGTGCAAGTTATTGTTATGTGCGAGTGGGATGAAGCAATTGAGTTGATTGGTTCTAAATTGGATAGGATTTTGGCTATTTGCATATGTTTGGTGACTTCTAATGAGTGGGTGGTTGAGTGATAATTTAAATTGAGAGTGAGAGAAAATATAATAAGTGAATAAGTGAATGGTTCTCCTAGTGTAACGACCACGTTTCGTGGTACGTTGTTCGTGCACGTGCTTTTGACCGTGCACGTGTTTGTTTTAGACTTTGTTGTTTGTGAACACTTTCGTGTGATATGCTGTTGTGAACGTCTCTGAGAATATTAAATAGTGGCACTATTTTGGAACGACGTTCTCGAGTCGTTTTCTCACAATTTAAACTTACTCGATGAGACGTGACGGTTCTCACTCTTGACGGGAGACGTTTCTATTTTTAGTTTCGTCGTCCGACGTCGAATTTGAGATCCGTCTTCTTAGTTAGCTCACATTCGTCGCCACGAACACCACGATATTTATTTTATAATTTTTGGAGGTTATTTGACCACTTTTAGATTTTTAACAAGGTTTATAATATTTTTAATAATTTATTTTTAAATTAATTTCGGCCAAATAAAATTTATTTGAGTTTTAAACGTTTTAAAGAATTTTTGAGCCAATTTCCAGCTCATTTGGACCAGGTCAAAGCCTTGGGTGAGATGGAGTTGGTTAGATTTGAATTTTAAATTATTTTAATATTCTAATCCTATTAGATTTAGCCCTAGACCAAGTCAACCCATCTATACTATATAAGCAACCCCTAGGAAGACCTATTTTCGCAAGAAATTAGCCCTAACCTCTTCCAAAACTCATATTGGACGTTGCGACGATTCGTCGCAACGTTGCGTCGAACTTCCCCCGCTCAGACCGAGAGAACGGGCTCCGTTCCCCCGCTCCGACCGCTGGCCGCCCCCGCACCAAGCTTGGCCCGCATCGCTGCACAGCCGCTCCGCTCAATTCTTCCGCACCGACCGAAGGGAGCTCTCGGTCAGACCGAGAGCTCAAGCACCCGCTCCGCACCCGGTCGCCCGCCGCTCCCTTGCAATGCTCGCACCCCGCTCCGACCGAGAGAACCAATCGATCCGACCGGCCCGCTCCACCGCTCCGCATCGCAACCCCCGCTCCGCTGCAGCCCAAGCGCCCGACCGAGACGACCGACCGCTCAGACCGATGGAGCTCCCCGCACCCGCTGCTGCACCGCTCCACAGCGCTGCACAGCGCCGTGCGCTGTGTCTGACCGAGAGACTCTCTCGGTCAGGCTAGGGTACGACCGATGGCCAAACGTCGCAACCCCGCACCCGTCGCACCGCTTGCCACCGTGGGCCCCCCAAGTTCTCCAGAGTTATTGTGGGTCCCCCAAAGGCCCCTAGGACTGCTGTGGGCCCCACCTAGGTGCGTTCTCTTCGACGACTTGCCGCGTACGACGTCGTCGCACGTCGTAGCCCGTCGTCGCACGTGCGAGCTTTGGAATCTGGAATCGTCGCCCGGGTTGATGCTCTGAACTTTCCAGCGAGGAAACTATATTGGAAGCAGGACTTTGAGCGCGTTCTCTTATTCCAACCCCCGGCGTCGCTACCCGACGCCGGTGTAGCTTTCGCGTCGTGTTGAGGTAACGCTTTGCACCCCTAGGACCCCCAACCCAATGCATGCTAATCAAGACTAAAATCGGTATTTTCAAAGTATTTTAAATGTTTTAAATTCACTAATCAAGATTAATAATATGGACTTTAGGCCGGTGGACTTGTGCACGTAGGATAATTGTGATTTTGGACTCATTGGACGGTGTGCTCAGACGTCGTGCTTGCAGGTAAGTGAAACTTGCCAAATCTTGTTTAGGGCCATGTTTTTAGGCCACTTCCTTGTTTTTAGCGTAAAAGAGACTAGTCAGTGAAATGATAGCTGGCTAGACGCCTACTTGATCTAGTTTGACAACGAAACTAGATCCGTCACCTAATTGATCTAGCTTGACAACGAAGCTAGATCCAACCTTTAAACTTGTTGTTCATGCATACTAAACTGTCACGTTTACTTTCCTTACCTGTACGCCTTACTACTTGTCATGTCATGTCATCCATGCATTGAATGTCGCATTGGTAGCACACGCTACAATACTTGTACTTGTACTCCCTTGACTGGCTAGGTGCACCCCTAGACCAGCAAGGCAAAACACTTCCTGGCTCGTGTTCCAGAAGCGAGCATTCCCGTTCGGGGGTAAGGCCCTGGCTCGACACACGTGGAGGGGTAGGGATAAACGTTCGCTTGAGCTTAGGAGTGGCCTGATCAGCCCTCTAGCCAAAAGACGGAATCTCTGTGCACGAGGTGCTTACTTTTCTTGTCTTGTACTTGTCTTGTGAATGATTCATGTAATACTTGTCATCCATGCCATGCCATGCTCGTACTTTACTTTACTTTACTTTACCTGCTGCACCCATACTTTAACTGCCATGTCATTGCATCATGTTAGAACTGCTAGGTTGCTTTACTTGTACTTTCAGTTTCACTTGCACAAGTCTTCCAGACTTGCTGACATGTGCCCCTTTCTCTTTGGGTGTCACATGTTAGACCCTGAGCCAGAGATAGTTGTAGCGGACGAGGTAGTTGCTGACGCTGAGACTGAGTCCATGATTGCACAGGGGGATTTTGTGGACACCGGTGACCATTCTTTGAGTCTTTGTTGAGCTTTATTTTGTTTTAGGCCTTTTGTTAGTTATTGGTGCGTAGCACCGTCGTTTGTACTTTGTACTTTTGTTGGCCATGTTTGGGCCTTTAGTCTCTTTTTCTTTTAGCCTGGTGGCTTTTCTGCGATGTTGGAATTTATATTTATGGATATTCTGAGATTATTCTTTTGTCTCATTTCATTATTATTATCTTGTTTCGCTCGTGTTACAAGGACCTGCAATTTTAAATCTGATTGACGCTTATCGGACTTGCAGCTTTGTAGCTTCAAGTCTGAGCGGACCTTCTCACGCTTCGTCTCCATATTTGTGGGAAGCGGGGCGTGACAGGTTTTGTTGGTGGCCCATGCAGGTCCAGTCTTGCAATTGCGAATCAACGAAACAACGATAGTAACGGAATGTCCATTAAATAAATTGCAACATCCGAGTCATAAGCCCGAGTCTAGTCGTTTTCTTAGGACACTAGGTGATAAGAAGACTCAGTTAGACGCCTGTGCTTGTTAGATAGAGGCCTCTGTTTGTTAGTTAGACCCCCTGCCAGCAATTGATTTAATCGTCGTAGGAGTTACCTTAGTGGTTATTGTCTACCCCTGATCATATTAGACTTCTAGGATTTCCTTCGGTCGTTCGCTTTTAGGTTCATCGATTTCGGACCAAGCTGAACGCATTTCATTACCGTCCAGCCCCTTAGGAGGTCTTAGTGCCTAGTTCCAAATCTTTAGTTGGTCGACCGTAGGAGTCTCCCCGTAGATCCTTCAGAATCATATCCTAGGCGTATGTGTGTTCTGATCACCTGCCCAAATTTCCTTGCCTCGATTCACGAGATCGCCTCATGACGATCGTCGTCACTCTTCGAACATCTCCATTACAAATCCTGAATCTTCTGAAAGTATTTTTCGATTTCCTCTTTCCCTAAGTTTAACCTTGTTCAAAATTTTAATATACTTATACTTCATACTCCTTCATTGATTTAAATTTTTAAAAAACTTTTGTCGAAATTTTTGAACACTAGTTATAATATTTTTCCAGCCTATAATTTCCGTACTTATGTAATTGTGTTGCCCTTCATATATTAATTTTATATAGAACCGTACTTTTATTTTTCCCAATACGATTTATAATTTTCCTTCTTATACGAATGAAACGTCGCGTTTACTTTAATATACTTTCAAGACACATGGAATTTCAGCTTTCAGCAAGTTGGCTTTTGCTCGTCGTTTTCGCTACTTCAGATTTTTGCAAAATCGCTATTTTCATAACCTCTTCCTTCTTTAGACCCCCTGACTTGATTTTAAAGATTTGCTATTCGACCTTGATAATTCTTATGCTAAATTACTATTATTTTCTTCCGCTCACCATACACGCTTTTGGAAAAATTTCTAAACCAAATTGAATTTCAATTATTTTTATATCCGTGCCAGACTTGTGGTGCTCGTATATTAAGAACCCTGCGTAAATCAGTTTTTTTTTCATTTTTTTTTGCAAACCCTGGTTCTCTAAAAGTAGTTTCAATGTTGGTTATTTTAAAATTTTCCATAGCCTAAAGTTTTGAAGCATTTAACATGAGTTTAAATCCTTCCGTTACTTGATTTCATTCTTTGACTTTCAAAAACTTTTGACAACACTAACGGATAGAATTTTCTAAACCATGTCCTTAATATTCGTGTAAATAATTTTACTTCCTTTTACATTGATTTTATATAAACCAATAAAACATTTTCTCTTATTATGAATATTCGACTCAAACTTATTTCAACGCGCTTTATCGATCTTCAAATATTTTATACAGATGAGGAATTCCAACTTTTTTTTGAAGTACAACAGTTTTCAATTTTGAGTATTTTAGCTCATGCTATTTACCCTATTTTCTTTTCCCCTCCTATATAAGCATCACTACATCTCCCTTTTCCCTCAACCTAAACATCACCATCGAGTCAATGCTTTCCCTAATCAAGCTATCTCCTTGTATTCGTCCTATCTGAACTCGTGCCTATCGATCCTTCCCTCGTCACGTCCTCGACCTCGACCTCCCTCTATTGCTTAGGCTTTAGTGTCCTTCAATGTCTGTGTCAACTCTTAGTTGTTAGTAGACCCTTGGACCCTTGTGAGGTTGTCGTGGTGCACGTACCTAAGTTGTGTACGTGGGCTCGAATGAGAATTCCCATAGTATATTGGTGCTTGCCTGTTGTGTGACATATCTATATTATAAAAGAGGGATGTTATCAAGAGAAATTGGACAAGAGATATTGGACAAGAGAAATTGGATAAGAGATATCTATATTATAAGAGAGGGATGTTATCAAGAGAAATTGGATAAGAGATATTGGACAAGAGAAATTGGATAAGAGATATATATTATAAAAGAGGGATGTTATCAAGAGAAATTGGATAAGAGATATTGGAAAGGAGAAATTGGATAAGAGATATCTATATTATAAAAGAGGGATGTTATCAAGAGAAATTGGATAAGAGATAATGGACAAGAGAAATTGGATAAGAGATATCTATATTATAAGAGAGGAATGTTATCAATAGAAATTGGATAAGAGATATCTATATTATAAAAGAGGGATGTTATCAAGAGAAATTGGATAAGAGATATTGGACATGAGAAATTGGATAAAAGATATCAATATTATAAGAGAGGGATGTTATCAAGAGAAATTGGATAAGAGATATCTATATTATAAAAGAGGGATGTTATCAAGAGAAATTGGATAAGAGATATTGGAAAAGAGAAATTGGATAAGAGATATATATATTATAAAAGAGTGATGTTATCAAGAGAAATTGGATAAGAGATATTGGAAAAGAGAAATTGGATAAGAGATATCTATATTATAAAAGAGGGATGTTATCAAGAGAATTGGATAAGAGATATTGGACAAGAGAAATTGGATAAGAGATTCTATATTATAAGAGAGGGATGTTATCTAGAGAAATTGGATAAGAGATATCTATATTATAAAAGAGGGATGTTATCAAGAGAAATTGGATAAGAGATATTGGAAAAGAGAAATTGGATAAGAGATATCTATATTATAAAAGTGGGATGTTATCAAGAGAAATTGGATAAGAGATATTGGAAAAGAGAAATTGGATAAGAGATATCTATATTATAAAAGAGGGATGTTATCAAGAGAAATTGGATTAGAGATATTGGATAAGATAAATTGGATAAGAGATATCTATATTATAAAAGAGGGATGTTATCAAGAGAAATTGGATAAGAGATATTGGACAAGAGAAATTGGATAAGAGATATCTATATTATAAGAGAGGGATGTTATCAAGAGAAATTGGATAAGAGATATTAGACAAGAGAAATTGGATAAGAGATATCTATATTATAAAAGAGGGATGTTATCAAGAGAAATCGGATAAGAGATATTGGAAAAGAGAAATTGGATAAGAGATATCTATATTATAAAAGAGTGATGTTATCAAGAGAAATTGGATAAGAGATATTGGAAAAGAGAAATTGGATAAGAGATATCTATAATATAAGAGAGGGATGTTATCAAGAGAAATTGGATAAGAGAAATTGGAAAAGAGAAATTGGATAAGTGATATCTATATTATAAAAGAGGGATGTTATCAAGAGAAATTGGATAAGAGATATTGGACAAGAGAAATTGGATAAGAGATATCTATATTATAAGAGAGGGATGTTATCAAGAGAAATTGGATAAGAGATATCTATATTATAAAAGGGGGATGTTATCAAGAGAAATTGGATAAGAGATATTGGAAAAGAGAAATTGGATAAGAGATATCTATATTATAAAAGAGGGATGTTATCAAGAGAAATTGGATAAGAGATATTGGACAAGAGAAATTGGATAAGAGATTCTATATTATAAGAGAGGGATGTTATCAAGAGAAATTGGATAAGAGATATCTATATTATAAAAGAGGGATGTTATCAAGAGAAATTGGATAAGGGATATTGGAAAAGAGAAATTGGATAAGAGATATCTATATTATAAAAGAGAGATGTTATCAAGAGAAATTGGATAAGTGATATTGCACATGAGAAATTAGATAAGAGATATCTATTATATAAACGAGGGATGTTATCAAGAGATATTGGATAAGAGAATTTGGACATGAGAAATTGGATAAGAGAATTTGGATATCTATTATATAAAAGAGGGATGTTATCATGAGAATTTGGATAAGAGAATTTGGATATCTATTATATAAAAGAGGGATGTTATCATGAGAAATTGGATAAGAGAATTTGGATATCTATTATATAAAAGAGAGATGTTATCAAGAGAAATTGGATATGAGAAATTGGATATGATAAATTGGATATTATCTATTATATAAAAGAGAGATGTTATCAAGAGAATTTGGATAAGAGAATTTGGATATCTATTATATAAAAGAGGGATGTTATCAAGAGAAACTGGATATGAGAAATTGGATATGATAAATTGGATATTATCTATTATATAAAAGAGGGATGTTATTAAGAGAGATTTGATAAGAGAATTTGGACATGAGAAATTGGATAAGAGAATTTGGATATCTATTATATAAAAGAGGGATGTTATCAAGAGAGATTTGATAAGTGAATTTGGATATCTATTATATAAAAGAGGGATGTTATCAAGAGAGATTGGATATGAGAAATTGGATAGGAGAATTTGGATATTATCTATTATATAAAAGAGGGATATTATCAAGAGAAATTGGATAAGAGAATTTGGACATGAGAAATTGGATAAGAGAATATGGATATCTATTATATAAAAGAGGGATGTTATCAAGAGAAATTGGATAAGAGAATTTGGACATGAGAAATTGGATAAGAGCATTTGGATATTATCTACTATATAAAAGAGAGATGTTATCAAGAGAAATTGGATAAGAGCATTTGGACATAAGAAATTGGATAAGAGAATTTGGACATCTATTATATTAAAGAGGGAGGTTATCAAGAGAAATTGGATAAGAGAATTGGACATGAGAAATTGGATAAGAGAATTTGGATATCTATTATATAAAAGAGGGAAATTGGATAAGAGAAAATATAAGAGATGCGAATTTGTGGGATTAGAGAGGAGGTGCGGAATTTTGCGCATGCAACCCCGGTTTTTGCATTTTTGCCCCTAGATCCTCCCCACACATCCACCCACACTTTTTATTCTCCCCTGCTTCCGACCATTTTTTCAGTCCTTTGAAGATTTTGAATCTTATCCTACTAGGACAAAGCGTCCTACGTGGCAAGTTTGTCCTAGGTGGCAATGACAAATTTGGGGGGGGGGGAGAACTTGAAATTTGTTGGGGGGAACTCAGCCATTAAATAAACCGTGCCCTATGGGCACGGGTAATGACTAGTATATATATATACTCGGAGTTATTTGTGATATTATGAAGTTGTTGTGTGTTAGTAGTTGTAGATTTTTGTGTGGATAGCTATACTATACTAGGGATGCCTGTGTATATAAGAGTTAGCGTTGAAATATCTAAGTAGTGTATGTAATACTTATAATGGTTGAAATAAATGATTAGTAAAGCTATGTATATGCTAGGTGTGATGATAATGGGTGAACGTATAGTTAAGTAAGTAGGCCTATTGAGTGACCCATATATATTAGCACGTATGAGCGTGTGCTCGTATGTGGGTATGCATTGTGTTTAGACATAAGTAGTTATGTTTTGTTGCCTGAGTATATAGGTGATATACATATGGTAGTAGGAGTATAATTTTTTTATTGCTTGCTTTTCGGATGTTGCATGCGTGCATACCGTGAGGTATACACGACTATTGCACACCCTAATTATGTATGTATAGGTGTATTAGTATACTAATTATAGGTAGTAGGCTATGGTGTGAATATATATATATTTGTTACTTGTGTGTGTGACTATACGTATGCATGTATTAGGGAGTGTATTATAATTATACGTGTGCTGATGTCTGTATTACTATTATTATGGTGTATAAATTGATTTAACTACGTGAGTATTGCCTGACTAAATATTAAGTGTGATTGATTTATGGAATGTATACGGTTGTATTGGTAGATGTATATATAGGGGAGTGGTATTGGTATAGGTATGAATGTCGTGTTACGTATATGGAATATTCTGATGTGTGTATTGAGTCTCACTCAAGCTTGAGTGGGTATACTCTGAATACATCGAATGTATGTTTGTAGTCTGAATATAGCAATGTTTGATATATGTATAGTGATAGGAGTGTTTGTGACTGGTTGCGCTACGCACATGATTGTGGGTCGCTACGCCGGTATATAGTTATAAGTGTTGGTCTTGTGGTATAGCTAATTACTAAGGACTTGCTCGTGTGAACGTATGTGTACTAGCTAAAATTAGGTGTGTATGTGTGCTAGTTATATAATGGTATGATTGGTGTATGTAAATGAATTGTTAGCGTGTATGGGTGTGCACCATGCACGGGTAAGTATGTGCTTAGTTATAGGTATTGATGACTATGGTATATGTGGCGTGTCGTAAATGCAGTTATAGGACCGTACGTGATGTGAATATATGGTGAACTATTTGCATGTATTTGAATGACTATGTATTGTGAAACTATAGTAGTGGTGAATATGTATATTAGATATAGTGAACTTGATCTAATAATGGTATGGTGTGACTACATGTGTGGATGTGTTTGGTGTTGGATGAATACTAGGGATTATTAGAGGGTAGTATACCCTTGATGTCTGTGCATAGGTAGCTACATATAGGTAGAGCGATGATTGTATTGGCTAAGCGTGAAACTATCTTTATATAAGTGTCTGAAATATTGTTTTGTGATTAGGTAGGTAGTAGTTATATAAGGGATGCATGCTTATATATATGATTGAAATACGTGTATAAGTTGACTGACTATAATAGATATAAGTGTATACGTACGTGAATGTATATATATACGTGTTAGTAGTGTTAATGTTTGACTACCTAGTGCATATATAAGCACTTGTAATGACTATACCTGGTTGAATTATTATATGACTTGATTGGGGTAGTTACTAGAGCGACTAGCTATATTAGAAAGTCCGAGGACGGACTTTATTCTAAGGTGGGGAGGATGTAACGACCACGTTTCGTGGTACGTTGTTCGTGCACGTGCTTTTGACCGTGCACGTGTTTGTTTTAGACTTTGTTGTTTGTGAACACTTTCGTGCGATATGCTGTTGTGAACGTCTCTGAGAATATTAAATAGTGGCACTATTTTGGAACGACGTTCTCGAGTCGTTTTCTCACAATTTAAACTTACTCGATGAGACGTGACGGTTCTCACTCTTGACGGGAGACGTTTCTATTTTTAGTTTCGTCGTCCGACATCGAATTTGAGATCCGTCTTCTTAGTTAGCTCACATTCATCGCCACGAACACCACGATATTTATTTTATAATTTTTGGAGGTTATTTGACCACTTTTAGATTTTTAACAAGGTTTATAATATTTTTAATAATTTATTTTTAAATTAATTTCGGCCAAATAAAATTTATTTGAGTTTTAAACGTTTTAAAGAATTTTTGAGCCAATTTCCAGCTCATTTGGACCAGGTCAAAGCCTTGGGTGAGATGGAGTTGGTTAGATTTGAATTTTAAATTATTTTAATATTCTAATCCTATTAGATTTAGCCCTAGACCAAGTCAACCCATCTATACTATATAAGCAACCCCTAGGAAGACCAATTTTTGCAAGAAATTAGCCCTAGCCTCTTCCAAAACTCATATTGGACGTTGCGACGATTCGTCGCAACGTTGCGTCGAACTTCCCCCGCTCAGACCGAGAGAACGGCTCCGTTCCCCCGCTCCGACCGCTGGCCGCCCCCGCACCAAGCTTGGCCCGCATCGCTGCACAGCCGCTCCGCTCAATTCTTCTGCACCGACCGAAGGGAGCTCTCGGTCAGACCGAGAGCTCAAGCACCCGCTCCGCACCCGGTCGCCCGCCGCTCCCTTGTAATGCTCGCACCCCGCTCCGACCGAGAGAACCAATCGATCCGACCGGCCCGCTCCACCGCTCCGCATCGCAACCCCCGCTCTGCTGCAGCCCAAGCGCCCGACCGAGACGACCGACCGCTCAGACCGATGGAGCTCCCCGCACCCGCTGCTGCACCGCTCCACAGCGCTGCACAGCGCCGTGCGCTGTGTCTGACCGAGAGACTCTCTCGGTCAGGCTAGGGTACGACCGATGGCCAAATGTCGCAACCCCGCACCCGTCACACCGCTTGCCACCGTGGGCCCCCCAAGTTCTACAGAGTTATTGTGGGTCCCCCAAAGGCCCCTAGGACTGCTGTGGGCCCCACCTAGGTGTGTTCTCTTCGACGACTTGCCGCGTACGACGTCGTCGCACGTCGTAGCCCGTCATCGCACGTGCGAGCTTTGGAATCTGGAATCGTCGCCCGGGTTGATGCTCTGAACTTTCCAGCGAGGAAACTATATTGGAAGCATGACTTTGAGCGCGTTCTCTTATTCCAACCCCCGGCGTCGCTACCCGACGCCGGTGTAGCTTTCGCGTCGTGTTGAGGTAACGCTTTGCACCCCTAGGACCCCCAACCCAATGCATGCTAATCAAGACTAAAATTGGTATTTTCAAAGTATTTTAAATGTTTTAAATTCACTAATCAAGATTAATAATATGGACTTTAGGCCGGTGGACTTGTGCACGTAGGATAATTGTGATTTTGGACTCATTGGACGGTGTGCTCAGACGTCGTGCTTGCAGGCAAGTGAAACTTGCCAAATCTTGTTTAGGGACATGTTTTTAGGCCACTTCCTTGTTTTTAGCGTAAAAGAGACTAGTCAGTGAAATGATAGCTGGCTAGACGCCTACTTGATCTAGTTTGACAACGAAACTAGATCCGTCACCTAATTGATCTAGCTTGACAACGAAGCTAGATCCAACCTTTAAACTTGTTGTTCATGCATACTAAACTGTCACGTTTACTTTCCTTACCTGTACGCCTTACTACTTGTCATGTCATATCATCCATGCATTGAATGTCGCATTAGTAGCACACGCTACAATACTTGTACGTGTACTCCCTTGACTGGCTAGGTGCACCCCTAGACCAGCAAGGCAAAACACTTCCTGGCTCGTGTTCCAGAAGCGAGCATTCCCGTTCGGGGGTAAGGCCCTGGCTCGACACACGTGGAGGGGTAGGGATAAACGTTCGCTTGAGCTTAGGAGTGGCCTGATCAGCCCTCTAGCCAAAAGACGGAATCTCTGTGCACGAGGTGCTTACTTTTCTTGTCTTGTACTTGTCTTGTGAATGATTCATGTAATACTTGTCATCCATGCCATGCCATGCTCGTACTTTACTTTACTTTACTTTACCTGCTGCACCCATACTTTAACTGCCATGTCATCGCATCATGCTAGAACTGCTAGGTTGCTTTACTTGTACTTTCAGTTTCACTTGCACAAGTCTTCCAGACTTGCTGACATGTGCCCCTTTCTCTTTGGGTGTCACATGTTAGACCCTGAGCCAGAGATAGTTGTAGCGGACGAGGTAGTTGCTGACGCTGAGACTGAGTCCATGATTGCACAGGGGGATTTTGTGGACACCGGTGACCATTCTTTGAGTCTTTGTTGAGCTTTATTTTGTTTTAGGCCTTTTGTTAGTTATTGGTGCGTAGCACCGTCGTTTGTACTTTGTACTTTTGTTGGCCATGTTTGGGCCTTTAGTCTCTTTTTCTTTTAGCCTGGTGGCTTTTCTGCGATGTTGGAATTTATATTTATGGATATTCTGAGATTATTCTTTTGTCTCATTTCATTATTATTATCTTGTTTCGCTCGTGTTGTAAGGACCTGCAGTTTTAAATCTGATTGACGCTTATCGGACTTGCAGCTTTGTAACTTCAAGTCTGAGCGGACCTTCTCACGCTTCGCCTCCATATTTTTGGGAAGCGGGGCGTGACACCTAGTCAAGTTGGGTAGCCGGGGCCCCACGAAACATTGGGGATGAAGCCAAAGACGAGATTTAGGGGGTCATTCTAGCCCTTTGTCGATATAGCGTTATCTCGTGTATACAAAGGTAGCCGTGTTTGCATTTCATAGCGTTATCGCGTGTTTGCAAAACAAAAATATAAAAAAATGAGTATGATTCATGATGCAATAAACGATGGAATAAGAAATATGAGTGATGTAATCTCAACCCCCACAAGTTAGAAGAAGCTTTGCATTGTTTTGACCAAATCCTTGAAGATTGAAAACTATGATATGATTTGTGATATATCTTTACAAATGCATACAATGCTTACTACTTTACTCTTCACTGGATTAGATTGAGAGGAGTGTCATATGTTATTCTCTTTCATACATTGTGTATATTGGCTTTGAAATCATTTGGAAATACCTTTTGGAGTAGGCCATGGTAATATCATGAGTTTGGTACATGTTTTTAATTGAATCCGAATTTATCGCATAATTTGCTAGAGACTAGCAAATGGCTAGTTGGGGGTTGTGATTTCAATAGAATATTACATTATTTTTCCCTCATTGGACCCCAGTTTGTGCATACATAAATGCTAAAATAGCTCTAGTATAGGCATATTCAGAATATCATATACAATTAGAGCCTAATCTTATAATTTGCACAACTATTAATTTTTCTGAACTAATTTGTGTTGATTAATATTTTAGAGCTCGATCCCACGATTCTAACGGCTGTTCATTCAGATTTTTCGGAGCTAGGGAGTAATTTCTACAAGGTGTGAAGGGGAGCAAGTCCTCGCTCATTTCTACAAGGTGTGCACCCGGACCCTTTGTGCACCAAGCACTCGCAGAAACAAAACAGGCGACAGGCATGTGCGCGGAAAAGCGAGCACGGATCCGACAAGCAGAACAGACATGCAATGCCTTTAAAAAGCATTTGATGCGTTTCTTGATGTATTTTAGTGTTTTAACGCAATTTTGCTCAGAATTCCAACCTGATTGTGATTCTTCAGCTTATTTTCATGGGATCGGAATTTGAAAGGACAGAATTTAAAGGGTTTTGTCATGCCCCGATCCCCAGAATACCCAGAATTTTAGATTTTTTTCCAAGTATCCTGAAGAGTGAGGGTGGTGTGAGGAAAAGAGAGGGAAAGGAGAAGTAGAACATGCAGGTCACTGTGCACGTGCTGGGATAGTACAAGTGAAGCTTCACCATAATATCAAAACAACATCATACATAACATAGAACAACAGCATATTTATATAAAAACTTTCGTTTATATACATAGTCCAGGTGCACCACTACATATACACCGCCACTCTCCACCTCCCAAGGAAACCATGTCACAATACAAGCTACATCTCACACCAAGTGCTACCCCTGAAACCCAACTCCAAGTCACCACCACTCAAGCTACCCCTGCTACCTGAAAAATGTGAAGGAGCATGTCAATGCATGACCCAGTAGGAACCAACTTGGTTTTGGAATACTATTATAAGGTCATTAACCACAAGGCAAGGTAAGATAAATGAGACATGTAAATTAAATAATGTGGGAAGGTAAAATGCAACGTAAGGGTTCATACCTGCAGTTTGATGTTGAGATACTGCAAGAAAAAGGTTAGCACAATAACAATACAAGTGTTCAAGCAACATAATCTAATAAGATAAGTACAAGTGCCAGAGGTATAACACAATGTCACAAGCAAAGCTGGTAAAGGGAAGAGGAAAGTGCTCCAAGCAGAAGAAGTAACATGTAAAACTCTTATTTAATAATTGAATTAGTTGGAAACTTGGATAAACTATGCGATACCAGGATCTGAACCTCACCCCAAAGATTTGGGGTGGAAACAGCACACGACGCAGTGGACACGGGCACTGTACGCCGGGTCTCTCAACCTGCCCCGTCAGGGGACCTGCCTCACGGACCTCACCCCAAAGGTTTGGGATAAGTATGGCACACGGTGCAGTGGACACGAGCACTATACACCGGGCATCTTCGCCTCCTCCCTGGACGGTAGCAAGAGTGAGGCTCTCCACCATATACCTCTACACACCCAAACCATACCATCACAAACGTCAATGCCCCTCCACTCCCTGTAAAGACGAGTGGGAATTATCATCACACATCACATCATCGCCTTCCCACCTTCGTAGTCCAAGCATAATATCCACAATTTACTCAAAATTCCCCCAAACCCCAGTTTTAGCAGCTCACCCCCTTTTGGAGGGGATTGAGACATTCCCAAACATCAATTAAGCATTATAAGTTCCCTTATAGTAATCATGATGGTATGGCACATGTTCAGCAACTTCCTTTCATCAACACGGGTCATACACCTAAGTGCCATGCCCTCAGTCATCGCCCCATCACATAGCAACCTGGGTCATGCACTCACGTGACATGCCCTCCATCACATCACATTACACATTCACGTATAATATTGTAGCCATGCCATCCATGTCCCCAAAATCATTAATTTATAACAGGGTTCTTGATACACGAGCATATAATCTCATTTCTCATGTTTCTTTAACTTCACTTTCATTGGGGCATTTCAACCAACACGTGGCAAGCGCCATAGAAATGAATATTGTCACATAATCAAATTTAGTAACAAAAAGCATAACTAAGCATTCCTTCAAGTAACACAACATCCATGCAGAATCGAATGGAAAATTGACATCACCACAAGATTCAATATTCAACCAAACACTCCAGCATGCTGGAATTGCCAGGACAGCCATAAAGATCAGCACATTCCATCCATTTCTCTTGTGAATTTGACAAAACTCTCTAAATAAAAGTTTAATATATAGTAGTACTGGATTCACCTATAAAATGTCATACAGAAATATGGACTAGGTGATTTATGATGAATTAATTAGTAAAACCTGTACAGATTGTTTTTCAGACAGATTCCAGGTTCTGTATTAATTTCTAATTTAGGACACATTACGGTCAGAATTTCGAAAAACATACATTGGGATGAAGTTTTAGAAAAACTTGTTAACTTTACAACGAGACCAAGAATAAAAATTCCATGGAGTGTGCAGATACTGAGCTAAGTTTTACTGAATTATGTCCAGTCTGAATGAAATTCAGACAAGTTGTAAAGATGGAATTTTTACTACTAATTATTGAATTGAACCTATGTAAAAGTTTATATGATTTTGGGGTAGAACTTCAAGATATGATTTTGGGGTAGAACTTCAAGATCTATAAGTATATAGTTTTTATGAAACTTAATTCAAGCCACAATGACCTGAATTCAAGTAGAAACACACAACAGAATTTCAGGATTTCAGGGGTGTTTAGTTTGCTAAGAATTTCAAGGGGTAATTATTGAAATTAAAACATGGCAAATAAATTTTGATTTCCCCTAATACATATTGAGTAACATGATATAAAAACATGATCGAAAGAAACCCTAAAGAGATTTCCAAATACAAGTTAGTATCCTACCTCAAAAGCTTGGTTTTCTCCTTCTCCTCCTCTTTCTTTCTTCTCCAACTTCTTCCCACTTGCAATCAATTTGTGATCCTTCATTTTAGGGGGGAGTAATTAGGGTTTTCATTTGAAGGAGGAGGAGGAGGAAAGGAGAGGAAGGGGTGGTCGGCCATGTTGGGCGGAAGAAGAAGAAAAGAAAAATCAAAGGAGAAAAGAAATGAAAGGTAAAGAAGAAAAGAGAAGTTTCCTTTGAAATATCCAACTCTAGAACCCCCCCCCCAATGAGATAAGCATGCATCTTGTGAAATAACCAAAATACCCTTCCAAAAATACCCCTCAACTTTCATGTATTTACAAGTTTGCCATTACTTTATGCACACACCTTTTTACTATACGCATACACCCTCTTTTGTCCAAATGACCATTTTGCCCCTCACTTTTCTAAAAATTTACGGGGATGCCACTAACCCCTAACCCCTTTTCACACTAGCATGTCTCTCCCTACACACATCCATGCACTTCCATGCATGCATTCATGCCACACACACACACACGTCCAATACATACTTGTTATATTATACACACGAAGTCATTCGCACTTCTCCTGCATTCCCGTCTCGGATTCTCTTCTCTTAGCCACATATTACGATACAACCCCCATGCACTATGACATATACATCTCCACACACAATTATTTCATGCCTACGTATGCATCGTAAGTAGAAATACCACGTGTGTACAGTAGAATACACGTATAGTTCAGAATAGGGCGTGACCAGTTTGAAGGGTTTGAAGGGTTTCATTGGAGTTTTCTCTATATTGATGAGGGGGAAGATGAAGAGCCATGCACCTTTAAACCCATTAAGAGTGTAAAGCCTATAAATAGGAGTTTTGCTTGAGTTATTTGCATCAGATTTTGGTGTAGTCTTCTCCTATATATTTCTGATTTTAGAGAGGCTATTGTAAGTGATTTGTCATAAGATTTTTAGAAGAAGAATGTGTTTTCATGTGCAAATTTTGAAGGGTGTAATTGGTGATCATTTCGGGGTGTTTTCTCACACTGATTGGTTGACTGGAGGGCTGGAGGTCAACGCGCTCGTGGGGATCACTTGCGGCCTCTAAGAGCGGGATTCGGTCCGTTCGACTTCGGCGAAGAGTGTGTGGGTCCGTGCATCGAAGTGCTGAAGGGAATCCTCAGCAAGGCGACGACCTCCGTAGGTGTGTAGGCGAACAGACTCGGGGGTGAGTGCGTTTGGCTGTGGACTAGCCGTGCGCCGAAGGGTAGCCTCGGTGCAGCTGGATTTTCTTGACCTGAATAGACGAGAGAGCTCATCAGGGGGTCGTACATTGGTTCCGACCAAGTCCCCTTCGATGCCTAAATCAGAACGGATCTGAAGGATGCTCGGTGGGATCGGTATGGCTCACGGGAGACCAATACACGAGTCCTCGGGCCGAGCTATAGATGAGAAATATAAGGTGGAAGACCAGGTCATGTACGAGGAATACCTCAATGGTTTTGGGTATCCAGGAAGTGATCCCCTTGCATGTTGCTCTTGAGTCTCTTTATATGAGCCTTCCACGGCCACGTCTCCTCAACGTCCCCCACTTCTGTCCGACGATCTGCCACTTTGAGGGTGCCTTCATGGGTCATGAAGGTGGGCATAATGGGGTCCCTTAATGGTGATTAAGGGAGCACGTTTTAAGGGAATCAGTTAACTTTTATTGACGTAGGCCAGTAGTGTCGCCTGCTTCGGACCGAGGCTGACCCAGCTCCAAGTCTTCATGGGGGCCTCGTTACTTGGCCTGTTTTTCTCCAGGGCCGTTGGCCTGCGACAGGGGCCTGGGTTGCTTGGTTTTGGCCCATCCATGGATTGGTCGTATCAATTGCTCCCATCGTTGTTTGGATCCTGACGGTTTGGTTCGGGTGATGTGATCCTTGTGGATTTGACAGGTACGTCAGTCGAGGCAGTGGCATTGAATGAAAGTCATCATGATGCTGCCTGGTTGGACTTCCCCACCATTGGGGGGTGGAATTCGAAGTGCCGTCGATTGCTGGATGTCGCCACGCGTCCTTCTTTGAACGACCTGGATTCTGAGAATGTCTCTCGTATAAAATAGCCGCCCTTTCAAATTTTTCATTTGTGCTTCCTATCCTGATCTTGTTCCTCCGAGTGCTAACAAATTCCCTTTCGTCTTTCCTCTTCCGATCTTTTTTCAAGGTAATCTCCTTCTCCCTCTTCTGCTTTATTCGATTTGTCCCATGGTTGCATTGAGGATAGGAGGTCCCGCTCCTGGGTCTTGTGATCCCCTGGCTCCTGGGCCTGGTGATCCCCTGGCTCCTGGGCCTGGTAATCCTCCGGCCCCTCGGCCGGCCCTTGAAAAAAGGAAGGGTATGTTGTTTGAGGATTTGACCCGTTGAGATGACGCCCATGCGGTGGAGGAGTTCGATGTTCCTCCGGTGATTCTCGGGTCATCGTCCACCGTCCCCTACACCATGGCTATGGAGATTAGGATAAGGTACCTTTGCCACCTGTATGATGTTCGGATTCCCTTCGCCGACGAAAGGATTTGCTTCCCATGGAGCCATGAGGTCGGCCTGTATGTTGAGATGTTCCGTATGGGGCTTCATTTTCCTGTCCACCCTTTCGTCATCCAGGTCCTGGATTTCTTAGTGGTGGCCCGGTGTCAGCTGACCCCTTACTCGATCACGGCATTGGTGGTGTTCATCATGATCTTCCATGCACATGGGTTGGAGCCAACCCTGCCCCTTTTCTTCTACTATTTTCGGGTTCAGACGGTTGGCCAGGGGGTCGTGGCAGTACATCTGCGCCCTTGTAGGGAGAGAGTGTCTGTTGGGTCTGTCCTGCTAGGTTGGCGACTAGAGTAAGGATTATGTCTTTGTCACCTTTCTGGAGGACGCCGTGATTATGACCGGTTGGGGGAGCCTGTGCCAATATGATTTGACAATGTCCCTTTTTGAGTCCGATCAGGCCGTGGTCAGGCTTTTGTCGGCATTTTCACTGGTGGAGAGGCCGTGATCAAGAATGTCATGTGATCCAATGGTAGGTGTTTTCTTCTTTTCGCTCTTCTCTTTTGCATACCCTGATCTTCTTTCCTTCTGCAAAGATGGCGGGTCGGGAGTTCAGCTGCGATGTGCACGTGCTTATTCGTCGGGGAGCTGGGCATGGAAATCCCTCTGGCAACGTGCCTCGGCACATGGTGGAGGAAGATATCCACGTGGCCGACATCGCGGTGGGGAGGCGGGAGCCGACGGTCGTCGCCATGCTGCCACCCAGGTCGTCGACAATTCCCTCACAGTGGGGAACTTGGCCAGCGACAACCCTGGTCCCACCCGTGTCGAGGGGGCCGCCAGGGGTGTTGGGCAGGGGTTTCGAACCTTGGTTGGAAGCTACGGCGGAGAAATGAAGTGCCCTCCTTTGGATTCTAGAGGGCCCGAATAGAAGAAGAAGAAGAAGCGGGGGAGGGCGGCCACTCGGTGGTGCCTGACCCACCGATCATCTTGGGGGCGACCCTCCCACCGGTGGAGGTGGCCGCCTCTGCCAGCCAGGCTGAGCAGTCGCCAGTTGGTGCGAGGGGTGCCTTGTCCATGTTTAAGGCTGGCCCAAAGGTCCTTCCTGGAGAGTCAGTCTTCATCGATCGAGAAGTGGCCGTCCAGCTGGCGTAGGGTTCCGTCCTCCCGAGGGACCGCTCCTTTTTAGAGAGGGTCCACTCTGATTGCTTAGCGAATTCCCTGGTCTGGCAGTTCTAGTAGGTTGGTCTTTATCTTGCTTCTATCTCTGCTTTGCAGCGGTCCTTGCTTATCTCTCTGCCCTGCAGGCTTCCACGATGGCCGTATAGACACAGCGCCACGTGGAGCGGGTGGACAGTCTTGAGGTGGCCTTGGTGTAGGAGCGCCTGAGGGCTGAGGCAGCCAAGAAGGCAACCGAAGAGGCCCGTTTAGAGGCTCGTTGTTTGCGATGCCGGGTCGACGAGCTCACCTCCGATGTGAGGAACTTGAGGGATGCCTTGGTGGCTGCTGAGAGATCCGCTCAAGATGAGAAGGAGACGTTTCACCGGGAGAGGAATGAGCTCTGGGCTGAGCTGGGGGCCCTACGGCAAGCGCACCCCTCCCGACTTGTCGAGGAGGTGGATAGGGTTTACGATGAGGTCCTGGCGCCGAGGATCGCGGAATCCCTCCGAGGGGCATTCAAGGCCTATGAAGACATCCCAGCCCCGAGGATCGTAGGGGCCTTTTGGGATGGGTTTCAGAGGTTCGAGAAGCGGGTCCGATAGATGCTTCCTCGTTCTCCCCGAGGAGCCCGTTTGATCGGGGTAGGGTGAGGCCCCCCAAGGATGCTTCTTCTCGGGCCCCAGTGTCGTAGACGATGTGCCCCCATTTTTGTCCCCTCCGTTGTAAAGAACAATTTTGAATTTGAAAGATAACTCCTTTTCTTTGAAATATTTACCTTTTTGTATGCTATCATACTTTTGTTTACTTTTCTCAAGTGATCTCTAGACTTTGCTTCTGACTCTTTGTTGCCCCTCCCACTATTCATGCCGAGGCGGCCCATTGGTTTGAGTTATGGGAGGCTTTCTTTCTGCCGGCTAAGTCATCATCTTATCAGGGTGGTTAGCCCACTGGGGGAGTGGCCCCCCAACCTTGTGGACGATCGTAATGGTCGGCCTGCTGGGGGGTTGCCCCAGCCTTTAAGGACGATCAGAGCGATCGGCCTGTTGGGGGAGTTGCTCCCAGTCGTATAATCGATCGAAGCAATCGACTTGCTGGGGGAGTTGCCCCCAGCTTTATGGTCGATCGGAGCCATCGGCCTATTGAGGGAGTTTCCCCCATCCTTATGTTTTATCGTTGTGAGCGGCCCGCTGGGGGAGCTGCCCCAGCTTTGTGGTCGATCGAAGCGATCAGCTTGCTAGGGAGATCGATGTTTTCTATGTTGAGGTTCTCCGATCCTCCCAGGGTGTTCTCTCGCAAACATCTCGTCCTCTGCTAGGTTGATCAGATGGTCCTGGGAAAGTCATGTCCACTTGCTTACTGATCTACCAGTCTGGTACCAAGGGGATGTCCCCAGGCTTTCAGTTGAACGGATGTTCGGCCCGCCGAGGGGTTGCTCTAGGTCGTAAGGTTGAATGGGTGATCGTCCTACTGGGGGACTTGACTCCAGTCTTACGGTTGATCAGGTGATCGGCCTGCTGAGGGAGTTGCCCCCAGCCTTATGGTCGATCGGGTCAGTCGGCCAGCTAGGGAGGGGGGCTACCCCCAGGCTTATGGTCGATTGATGGACCGGCCTGCTGGGGGAGTTGCCCCAGCCATACGGTCGGTTGGGTCGGTTAGCCAGCTAGGGGAGCTACCCCCAGGATTACAGTAGATCGATGGAATAGCCTGCTGGGGGAGTTTCCCAAGCCTGACGGTCGACCGTAGCGATCGGCCCGCTGGGGGAGTCGCCCCCAGCCTTACCAGCGATCGTTGTGATCGGCCTGCTGGGGGAGTGGCCCCAGACTTATGGTCAATCGCTGTGATCGGCCTACTGGGGGGGTTGCCCCCAGCCTTATGATCGATCGGAGTGATCGGCCTACTGGGGGAGTTACTGCCAGCCTTACGGGCGATCGTTAGGATCGGCCTGCTGGGGGAGTTGCCCCCAGCCTTATGGTTGATCGGAACGATTAGCCTGCTGGGGGATTTGCCCCCAGCCTTACAGGCGATCGTTGTGATCGGCCTGCTAGGGGAGTGGCTCCCTGCCTAAGGGTCGATCGTTGTGATCAACATGCTAGGGGAGTTTTCCCCAGCCTTACGGTCGATCATAGCGATCAGCCCGCTGGGATAATTGTCCCCAGCCCTACGAGCGATCGTTGGGATTGGCCTGCTGGGGGAGTTACCCCCAACCTTATGGTCGATAGTTATGATCGGCCTGCTGGGGGAGTGGCCCCGAGTCTTATGGTTAATCGTTGTGATCGGCCTGCTGGGGGAGTTGCCCCTAGACTTACGATCGATCAGAGCGATCGGCCTGCTGGGGGAGTTGCACCCAGCCTTACGGGTGATCCTTGGAATCGACCTGCTGGGGGAGTTTCCCCCAGCCTTATGGTCGATCGGAACGATCGGCCTGCTGGGGGAGTTACCCCCAGCTTTACGGGCGATCGTTGTGATCGGGTTACTGGGGGAGTGGGCCCCAGGCTTAGGGTCGATCGTTGTGATCGTTCTGCTGGGGGAGTTGCCCCAGCCTTATGGTCGATCGGAGCGATCGGCCTGCTGGAGGAGTTGCCCCCAGCCCTACAGGCGATCGTTGGGATTGGCCTGTTGGGGGAGTTACCCCAGCCTTAGGGTCGATCGTTATGATCGGCCTGCTGGGGGAATAGCCCCCAGCCTTAGATCGATCGAAACGATCGGCCTACTGGGGAAGTTGCCCCAGCCTTACGGTCGATCGGAGCGATCGGCCTGCTGGGGGAGTTGCCCCCAGCCTTACGGGCAATCGTTGGGATCGGCCTGCTGGGGGAGTTGCCCCTACCCTTATGGTCAACCGTGAGGTTCGGTGTGGCAGGGCAGGAAGAGACACGATTGCTTCAGTGCAAACTTGCATTTCATTCTTTGAACCAGGAATACACTTGAAAGGAAAAAAGCAGGGAAGATAATGGCGAGCTAGTCTCGCCCAGGGGAGGAGGTGCGGCTGATTGTCCTGCTTCCTCACTCCATAATGCGTAGAGCAGTCTCGACGACGTTCAACTTTTTTCCTTTGTCCATCTGTTTGGATGTCCCCTCTCCGGGGGTTGTCTTTGGGTCGTCGAAGAAGTTCTTCAGGTGCCCGCAGCTGATCAGCTTGTCTATTTCTTTCTTCAGGTGCCAGCATTTGTCGGTGTCATGACCGTTGTCTTTGTGGTACCTGCAGTATTTCTCCTCGTCCCTTCTTCCCCCTTCATCTTCGGGGGTGGCTTGCCGATGTGTCCCTCTTTCTGAGCCTGCTTAGGACGGCGGCTTGAGAAGCATTCAGCCTGGGGGGTCGTGCTTCCTCCATGGACTGGTTTCCCTTGCCTTCTTCTCCCTCTTGTGGTCTTTTGGCTTACGGCTCGCTCTCGTCCCGTTTGGATCCCCGCTTGGTTCCTGTGGGAAGGCCTCCTTCCTCCGCTGCCAATGCCTCTTCCGTCAGCATGTAACGCTCCACCTGGGATATTACATCAGTGAGGTCCCTCGTGGGTTCGTTGTGTAACGACTTCTTTAGGCCCCTGTGTCGGAGCCCTTTCTTCAGGGCCATTTTCACGACCATCTTGGGGCAGCTCTCCACATTCAGCCTCTTGGCATTGAAGCGTCGCATGTAGCTCCTTAGGAATTCACCCGGGCTCTGTATCACATTGAACAGATGGCCGGCCATAAATTGCTTGCATAATTTCTGGGAGAGGTCCTAAAAGTTGCTGATGGAGCAGTTGGGGAGGCTGTGGTTCCAACTCCTGGCAGACTTCTGAAGTATGGAGTAGAAGCCGCGACAGAGCAGGGCGTCGTCGGCCCCTTGGAACGCCATGACTCCTTCATAGTCCATCACGTGATCTTCCAGGTCCCCTGTGTCGTCGTATTTCTCCAAGGTCAGCACCTTGAACCTGGACGGTACACGCACATCGGTAATGCTCCTCACTAACAGGCAGCGGTCGCCCTAGGGCCTTTGTGGCCTGCCAGCGCTTCGACGCAAGGGCCAGGCTACCTCGAAAGGCTGTCGGGGGTTCGAGGAGAAGCCGCTTGATGCCCATCCTGATTGGGGATAGGAATTGGTTGCCGAGCGCTTCTCCTCTCGTGGCTATCTTCCTGGCTCCTATGCCTCCTCTGGCGGGGGCTCCCGCTCCGACCCCGTCGATCCTCGATGGTTCGATGGTTGGGCGACCATCGGCATGCTTAGTGTGGTTATCGAGACGAGGCCATTGTTGACTCGTCTCTGGTCTACTCGGGCCTTCCATCCGCCTCATCCTGGAGTGATGTGGGGGTGAGGGACCGCATCGAGAAAAAGTTCGGCATGGTGAACCATCGCTCTAGGTTGGGGTACTCGATCCCATGGTCGGTGACCACGGCCGAGGGCATCGGATGGTGGGGCTCCTGTCTGTCGGGGACGGCTGATGAGCCCCCTTTTGGGAGGCATGGGATGCCCGTGATCTGTTGGATTGCCGCGGCTAGTGTACAAAAGGGGGCATTCGTCTCTTGGGCAAAGAGACGGAGTTGTTCCTGAGTCACTGGGTGTGAGTCGCTGGTACCCTCAGTGGTGTGGTTGTGCCTGTTATCGGGCAGGACATAGTCACCCTCCTCATGGGGGGCATGCGTCCTGTCCCATAGTAAGCTGGTTCTATTTCGGCGGTGCGGTTATTTGACGTGGGTGCCTGTTCATTCCCACAGACGGTGCCAGATGTTTTTGGGTGTTTTCTCACTACTGATTGGTTGACTGGAGTGCTGGAGGTGCCAGATGTTTTTGGGTGTTTTCTCACTACTGATTGGTTGACTGGAGTGCTGGAGGTCAACGTGCTCCTGGGGATCACGTGTGGCCTCCAGGAGCGGGATTCGGCTCGTTCGGCTTCGAAGAAGAGCATGCGGGTCTGCGCGTTGGTGTGCCGAAGGGAATCCTCAGCAAGGCGATGACCACCAAGGTGTGTAGGCGAATGGACTCGGGGGGCGAGTGTGTTCGGCTGCAGACTAGCTGGGTGCCGAAGGGTAGCCTTAGCACGGCTGGATCTGCTTGACCTGAATAGATGAGAGAGCTCGTCAGGGGGGTCGGACCTTGGTTCTGACCAAGTCCCCTCTGATGTCTAAGTTAGAACGGACCTGAAGGATGCTCGGTGGGATTGGTATGGCTCATGGGGAGGCCGATATGCGAGTCCTCGAGCCGAGCCATGTAGGAGAAATATAAGGTGGAAGACCAGGTCGTGTAGGAGGAATACCTCAATGTTTTTGGGTATCCAGGAAGTGATCCCCTTGTATGTTTCTCTTTGAGTCGCTTTATAGGAGCCTTCAATGGCCACATCTCCTCAACGTCTGCCACTTCCACCCCGACAATCTGCCACTTTGATGGCGCCTTCATGGGTCATGAAGGTGGGCGTAATGGGGTCCCTTAATTGTGATTAATGGGGTGCGCTTTAAAGGGAGCGGTTAACTCCTGCTGAAGTTGTCCAGTGGTGGTGCCTGCTTCAGTTTGAGGTCGGCCCAACTCCAAGTCTTCGTGGGGGCCTCGCTGCTTGGCCCATTTTTCTCCAGGGCTGCCGGCATGCGACAGGGGCTTGGGCCGCTTGGTTTTGGCCCATCCACGGATTGGTCATATCAGTGATATTCCTTAAACTCTTTTTTATCTTTCAAGCCTCTTTTCTTTTAAATAAAATTATGTTTTCTATGTTTATAATCTCTTTTATTTTCAATATGTGTGGCTAGATTTTAATTGTGCATGATATGGTGTAGTTAGGAAATAAGATTTGTGTGTTTTTCGGTTGAATCTTCGTGCTATATATTTCATGTTGTTACACTAATAATCTTTATTTAAAATCTCCTCTTTTATCTTCAAAAAGAATATGATTGAGTTGATGATCACCTCACAAGGGTGAGTTTTGATCTTTCCAAAATGAAGATTCATTTCTTATTTAAAAGATTATTATTTTAGCAACAACTTTATCGATTTTGTGCTTTAATCCTCACAAGAGTATTTTTCGATGACTTTCTCTCAAAAAGTGGTGTCATTCAGTTACCTCTAATCAACCAAATTAATGCAAATCATGTATCCTAATGAACCCATATCATGTACATATTTCTCATAAATATTTTCATAAACAAAACGTTCTTTACTCACTTTTTCATTAACTATAAAACCACATCCAAAACCATTATATCGTCATCATTCAAAGAGGTTAGCTTCTCTAAGTCATTCTCTAATTGATTTAAACTTGTGGTTGCAACAGGTTTTCTCCTGAGGATATGATATCTAGACTCCTGGAACTTTACTACTTGCATGAACTCTTACGCTTGAGAGTAACACGTTTTTGGGTTAGGTAATCTTCCTTGGATATCCAGACTTGGTAGTACACAAATCAGGCTTGGAAAGCCATGTAGCATCACAAAGTTGATCGAACAAGTTGCCAATGAGCATATTGTGATACTTGTTCTTGACTGTAATCTTGTTAAGTGCCTAGTAATCTATGCACATTCGAAGCATCCTATCATGTTTCTTCTGGAACAACACGTGCACACCATAAGGGTATTTCGTTGGTTGGATATATCCCACATCCAACAGATCTCTTAATTGTCTCCTCAACCCTTCAAGTTCTAGAGGTGCCATTCGGTAAGGAACCACAGCAGGTGATGTTTTGCCAGGTACCAGCTCAATCTTGTTATCCACCTCCTCAGGTGGAAGCTTCTTTGGCAATTTTGGGGGCATGATATCCTTGAACTCTTCAAGGACATTGGCAATATTGACGTGCGTTTATATTTCATATATTCACGCACGTCTTCCTTTGTGTTTTCCCGTTATTTTCCGCCGTCTCGTATCCGTTTTCTCGTATTTTCTCGT
Organism: Scilla litardierei; assembly: GCA_030789695.1. NCBI lineage: Eukaryota > Viridiplantae > Streptophyta > Magnoliopsida > Asparagales > Asparagaceae > Scilla > Scilla litardierei. The sequence goes on from CM061142.1 coordinate 250,229,781, forward strand.
TTTCTTTCACTTTTCTGTGTTTTTGTATGTTTGCAGGAGTTTGACAGCGTAGGGGACATATAACGATGATATCATAAGTCCCCCGGAGCAACGGAAGGAGTCACACGTAATCCAGGGGGTCAAACGACGAAGATCGCTATCTTTCAACCCCCACCCGATCGGTTGGACACAGCCAACCGATCGGGTGATGCAGGCGTGCACCACCTGGACAGCTGCTGAAGCGATGTGGGCATCAAGAGACCGGGTCGTCGACCGGTTCAACCCGACGAACTTCTCGGGAAATTGGAGCTGAAATCCAACCGATCGGGTGATCTTCACCCGATCGGTTCATCTGTAGCCGTTTCCTCGAAGACACGACCCAGACAGCTCACCCGACGGCCGGCTGACCGTGCCAAAATGTCGCAAGTCTCTTTCTTTTTGGGCAACAATTCCAACCGATCGGTTGATTAATCAACCGATCAGTTCACCCAATGAGCTCAAGATCCAAACGACGAGCAGCTTCCGCCAACCGACCGTGTCGCCTGACCGGGTGAAAATATGAAGATTGCTGCCAAAGTTCGCAGCAGGTCACCCGATCGGGTGATGTCGTTTCTATATATACAAGCCCTAGGTTTCCAGAAAACGGGAGAGTTGTATTTTTTACTATTTTTCTCTCTTGTGACGGCTGTAATTTCTTTGTTATTTGTAAGTGTTCTGATCTTAACCAAACTTTGATATTATCTTCATTGCATTGCTATTACTCCATTCCAATCGTCTGATTATGTTTTTAATAGTCGATTTTCATTTAGATTGCTTTTTGCTTAATATGTGTGAGTAGTTCCCCAATCTGGGATTTTGGTGGAAACCTCTTCGTGGGTTCTCCCTGATGCGTCCATAGGACTAGTAAATCAATATGGATTAGGAATCTATTGGTTACGCGGGGTGTTTCATTGTCATCGGCGGGAAAAAGACCGCCTTTGACCGTTGGGCCAAGGGGGAATAAACTTGGTGGTTGACTCCCTAGCCATAGCTCACGCCCTTAGCGTAGACGTCGAATCCTAGCGCGCGGGAGCGGCAGGATGAGATGTTGGGAGTTATCGTTGCGAGCTTAGTGCTCCCGGGGTCGGTCAGTGTTAATGGACATGGGAATGCCCACTGACAAAACCCGGTAGTCCGGCGCATCATCTTGGGCACCGACCAGAATATCGGGCCCATGGGACGCTGGTATCACTCTTAGAGGCAACGTCTCACCATTAGACCCTAATTCCGGTCGTTATCCTATCCGTCGGCCGTATTAGTGAGAATCACATGATAGGGTGGAAACTGAAGTCCTGGGTTTCCCTTTATATTGTTTATCCCTCGCATTCTATTTCCGTGACAACCCATCATTCGATTCGGGCTAGCTCATCCATGGGGTGAATCAGGTCCTTTCTGACACACGCACAACCACGCCTCCCTGAGTTTGACCCCCAAGCCACACTACAACACCGTGCGCTTGCGGTTACAAATATTTAAATCTTGTGCCCCCAATCACATACGCAAACGTGGGGGACGTCAAGCTTTATGGCGCCGTTTTCGGGGAGGCAATGTGATTGTTATTTTAGGATCTCATGAACCATTGAGTCTAGCTCATATCTCTACCTTGTGATAATTTTCGCATTCTTCTTTTTCATCTTTCATTTTTACTTTCTTATTTTTATTTTCTATTTTATCTGTTTCTTTTCCACTTTACGCTTCACGGGTGTTTGTTGCTTTGAATGCGCAGGAACACAAGAAGTCTTGACGACTTGATTCCCGTTGATCCTGAGATAAACTCCACCCTAAGGCATCTGGCTGCAGAGAAGCGAAGAAGATAAGAGTCCGAAGCCATGGGGGAGAACACCCCACCTCACAAGTCCCTGCTGGAATACTCGATGCCATCCATCGAGTCCACCTCCGCTATCCGACCTCTTGCTATTACGGCGCAAAGCTTCGAGCTTAAGCCGTCTTTGGTGACGTGGATCCAGTAGGATCAATTCTCTGGGGTGCCCATGGAGAGCCCCATCGAACATTTGGACTCCTTCTTAGATAAATATGACACCTTTCGGATAAATGGTGTCACAGCTGAAGCTATCCGTTTGAAGTTATTCCCCTTCTCTCTGCAGGATAAGGCCAAGCTGTGGCTTAGGGGGAAGGACCCAAATATGTTCAAAACTTGGGAGAAGCTTTCAAACGCCTTTCTGACAAAGTTCTTTCCTCCGGTGAAGACCATGAAGCTGAGGAGTGAGATCTCCTCCTTCTCCCAGGCCAGCCACGTGTCCCTGCATGAAGCTTGGACGAGATACAAAGAAATGCAGCGAAGATGCCCTCATCACGAGCTTCCCAAGTGGCAGATAATTAATCTGTTCTACAACGGATTGAGGGATGACTTGAAATCTTTGATGGACGCCGCAGCTGGGGGGTCCTTCATGTCTAGAAGTGAAGAAGATGCCGGGAACATATTAGAAAACATGGCATCGAACAATGAGCGATGGTGTGACGAGAGAGCCATACCTAGATCCGGGGGTATCCACAGAGTCGAGGACGTCGACAAATTATCCAGCAAGTTTGACTTGCTGTCGACCCAGATCTTAGCACTGATGGTAGGAGACGGTGGTGCCGATACACAACATATTGTGACGGTGGAATCCGAAGTCATTGGAGACTTCGAGGGTGGTGACATCTCACCTCCATTGGACCAAGCGAGCACTATTCTACAATCCTACGAGAAATGCGCCTTATCCACCACGGACTAGCTTCAACCCGGCCTACTCTCCAAACAACCGAAACCATCCCAACTTTAGCTACCAGGCGCCCTATCAGCAGCCGCTGCCTCCGCAGAAGAAACAACAGATATATCAGCCGGCTAGGCCTCAGCATCAGCAGTTTCAGTAGCAGCAGCCTCCATAACAGTATCAGCAATATGCTCCCAGGAATCAGCAGCCCATTCAACAGCAGCAGCAATTTGGCCTGCAGAGGGCCATCTCTCCGGTTGAGTCCCTCTTGACTCAATACATCACTAACCAGGAGAAGATAAATCTGAAGCTGGAAATAGGGCAGAGGGCTCCCACGGACCAAGTAACCCAGCTGGGGTTACAGGTAGCGAACCTTTCAAGGTCGCAAAATCTATTGCTACCACAACCTGAAGTGAACTCAAGGGGAGCGAACCAGACTCTGGCACTCACGCACGAGCATGCGAATGTGTCCGCTATCGTGTTGAGAAGCGAAACACAAATCCCTACCAGAGTGCCCGCCAAAGAACCGGAAGCACCATTGGTCGTAGAGCGACCGATTGAAAAATTGAATGACAATGGTGTTTCGTCGCCTAAGACTAAGACTCTGGAGGGAGTCCCTGAAGAGGAGAAGAAGAAAAACGAGGATGGGAGCATCAAAGTATTCAAGCCCGTTGTGCCTTTTCCACAACGGCTAGCTCAAGCCAAGATAAACGAAAAGTATGGCAAATTCTTTGCCATGGTCAAGGATCTAAGCTTGCAAATCCCCTTCCTTGAAGCTATCGAGACGATTCCCTCCTACGCAAAATTTCTAAAGGATTTGGTGACAAAGGGTTCTAGAAAGGAGAAGGTCGTATTGACGGTGGAATGCAGCGCTCTCATTCAGAGAGCAAATCTGCCTAAGCTTAAAGACCCAGGGAGCTTCTCTATCCCTTGTGCGATCGGGGAGGTAAAGATCCATCGCGCGCTCGTCGATCTTGGAGTGAGCATCAGTTTAATGCACATGTCACTGTATAAAAGGATAGGGATGGGCGACTTGGAGCCCACCGGTATGACCCTACAGCTTGTAGACCATTCAGTCAAATATCCGGTGGGGGTTGTAGATGACCTCACTGTCAACGTAAGTGGGGTGCATGTGCCGGTGGACTTCGTCGTCATGGACATGCCTGAAGATGTGCACACCCTCATTATCCTTGGACGACCTTTCATGGCCACTGTCGGTGTTTTAATATATGTGAAGAATGGAAAGCTTTCCCTTAACGTCGGCAACGAAAAGGTCGAGTTTGACTTAGGGTTGTCAATGAAGCACCCAAATCCCCCGGATGATCCAAGATGAAATATGCTGGAGTTAGAAGAAGAGAGAGTTGTGGAAGCAAGCTCCTGGGAAATCCTTTCAAGAAATCCCCCCGATAGCTTGTGGGACTTGAAGGAACATGTCGGCCCGAGGGAAGAAGATGTTGCTGGGAAAGCGGATGCAGCACATACGTCCCCTCCTGTTAGTTCTTGGTTTCAAGACTAACGTTGTTTTGATGATGATCAATACATTATGTTAGTGTGCTAATCAATCTTATGTTTTAGTCTTAGTTTATCTTTATGATTATATGTTGATGAGACAAAGCATAATGCTTGGAGGATATTACAAGGGATATCTTAAAGACCTCCAAGAGTGATGGTGTCCTCAAGCTTGGATGAAGTCATGAAGAGCATCTAATGAAGCCAAAGCTTGGAGCATGATGATGGATGGACATCTAGAGAAGCATTGTCAAAGCTTGGAGCTTGATGAAGGGAATCTCATCAAGGTGTGCCAAAGCTTGGAGATGATGGGGAGCATCAAGGTATCGTGAGCTTGAAGACTAAGACTCTAGGAGATGCAATTTGTAATCCATGTAATTTCATTTACTTGCATTTATCTTTTTGAGTCTAGGAATTTTGTAATGCCTTGATAGATGGTCATACTCTCATGCATTTGCATTTCACCATCTTAGTGAGCCTTAGGATTATCATAGAATCCAACCCATTAGGTTCATCTTGCCCAAAGACTCATTTGGAGTCTCTGGCTCTCCTGCATTCGCCTGCAGAAGGTTTTACAGTCGACTGGGTGATTTCCAGTCGCTTGTCGAGCCTTCTACAGTTGACTGTGATGCACAGCTCAAGTCAACTTTTCTATTGACTCATCTTGAGCTTTTCGCATCAGTCGACTAATGTTCAATTTACAGTCGTCTGTACTCTTACAGTCGCCTGTGAATTGGTCGACAGTCGCCTATGTGCTTCTTGCATTTTCTGGGCTTTTTCCAATGTTGCAAGACAATCGCCTGTTGCTATTTTTACAGTCGCCTGTATATTTACAGTCGCCTGTGAAATGGCCTTCAGTCGCCTGTGAAATATGCATCTCTCTCTGTCTTTTCTCCATCTTATACAGCAGTCGACTGATGAAGGTATTACAGTCGCCTGACTATTTGGCAGTCGACTGTAGTATTAACATTAGTCACATGTGCAAATAACTAGAGAAAGAGTGTAGCTCTCTGTTTCTTGTCCATCACTGCTGCAGTCGCCTGATGAAGGATATACAGTCGACTGTCTGCTTTTCAGTCGCCTGTGTAGTCTTCTACAGTCGACTGTCCTGGCTCAGATTATAGCCGTTGGGATATTTTCTAGCCTTTGATCAGTCGACTGTCTAATGATCATTAGTCGACTGTTCTTGCTGTAAACTGCCAAAATCTAGCCGTTGCAGATTTCTTTCCTTTGGGTTTTTGGATGTGTTTAGTGGCTCTTCTTGGCTTCCTTTATATAGGGATTGGCTTAGTTCATTTAGAACTCTTGAAAGTGTTAGGAAATCATAGAAGATCATTTAATCTCTTCTCTAAGCCACTCCTCCCTTATTCCCTCTCATGAGGACATTTCTCTTCATGCATTGAAGCTAGCTCATAGGGAAATTCTCCAAAGGATCTAATTCTCATTCCTTTCTTGGAGAACATCTTTCTTCTCTTCATTTTATACACTCAAGTGAGAAGTGTTAGGATTCATTCCTAGAAGAGAGAAAGATCATCAAATGCAATCAAAGCCTCATCTCAAGCACTTGAGTTTCACTTGCATGCCTTCTTCATCACATTGGTAAGACCATATCAATGCATAGGTAAGTGTTATTTCGTTTCACTTTTGTGATTCCCCTAATTCTCTTTGTGGGAATTAGTTTATCTCTTTGTGATATTAGGATATTTTTCTTTGTGGGCATAACTCTCTTTGTGGGAGTAACTCTCTTAGTGGGAGTTTAGTGTCCTAGTGTAGGGCTAACCCTAATTCTCTGAGTGGGAGTTAGTAATTCTCTTGGTGGGAGTTTGACCCCTGTGTAGGGTTGGTTGGGTCCTTATATAGGGCAAAATCCTCTTGGTGAGGTCTCTCTCTTTGTGGGAGTGTATCCCTTTGTGGGATTTGTATTCACTTCTCTTTGTGGGATTATAGTGGATACGGGTGTGGCTGGATGTACCCAAGTTTTGGGGAACTGGGGTAAATTCTCTGTGTTTGCGATTGTTGTTGTTGAGCACTCTGTTTAATTTCCGCTGCTTATTGTGCTTTAATTTTAGTAACTTTTAATTAAGCACTTTTCTTTCTATTACACTATTCACCCCCCCTCTAGTGTGTGTAGCCCCGTAGGGTCCCTTACACCTCCCGGATTTCAAAAAGCTCCTCCGACGAGGAGGAAGGGGAAAGAGCCCATGGGGCTCACCGGAGAGGAGATCCGGATCTTGAAACGAGTGGCGGTAGATGCCAATATAAGGGAGAAGCCTCTGGATTCCATCAATAGAGGGAGGGTCATCGAGCAAGTTTTCTTGTCACCGTCGATGACACCGAAGGCCGCCAACTCTAAATCTGAAGCGATGCCAATCTTAGGTCATCACCCACGTCCGCCTTGAATATCATCTACGGGCATCGAGCAAACGACGTTAAACAAAAGCGCTTCATGGGAGGCAACCCATGCTCTAAACTTTTATCTCCGTTTTTAGGATTATTATTAGCTATATTTTTCTTATTTTAATAAGTAAATCCAGCCACGGGATCATCCATCAAGAAACTAAGGCCATTTATAAATTTTTGCAGGAAACAAGGCCTCACCCGATCAGGTGATTATTCAACCGATTGGGTGAGACATATCAGACAATGGATGTATGTACTCACCATACGAACCGGTCGGGTGAAGTATTGCGTGACTGGGTGTCAGACCGTTTGGGAACGGTCGAAGTCTCGGGAATTTTGGGAATTGATCAACCGATCGGTTGATACAAAGCATGGTCGTGTGAATGACCGGGTGAGCTGTACTAAACTTTCGGGAAAAAGTGTGAAGTGGACACCCGATCAGTTAAGTTCTCAACCGGTCGGGTCGCCTGTAGCCAATTTTCAGCAGTATTTTCGACCTAATTGTCAACCGATCGGGTGAGTTTTCCCCCCGACCGGTTCGACTTAAAAATATATAAACCCGGCCCCCTCACCCATTCATCTCCCTCGACCGACCCCGATTCCCTCTCGCCGTTTCGACTTCCTCTCCCTCGCCCGACCTCATTTCTCCCTCAACTGACCACAGAACTCTCTCGATCGATCTCTCCACTCTCTTTTTCCACCTCTCCATCGATATCTCTCCCTTTCTCTTCGATTTCACACCAGCAAAACCCTAATTTCCGCCCAAACCCCACCCCATTTTCGAAAATCTGCTAAAAAGAGTTGCCGCTGCTTAACACTTCTCCCCATTGCATTGTGTTGGGACATCTACGAGCAAGGAATCTTCATCTCGCTTGGGTAACTGCGCTCCTCAGCTTAATTTTCTATTTTACCCTAGGATTTCAATTTGTTCAATTGCTTTTGTGTGTGTGTGCATTCATCGCATTTCGCATTTCGCATTTACTCACACACACACTCTCTCTCTCACATGGCCCGGGATAAAGATAAGGGTAAGGGTATTATGAGAGAGGAGGAGTCATCTCGCAAGAGACGCAAGACCACACGTCCACCACACTCACGTCCTCCTCACGCACAGCCTGCACAGCCCTAACCCCAACCGCAACCCCAACCTATCGTCCTAATTGAGGACCCACTGTTGGGCCCGCGTGGCTACCGCTTTAGGAACCAGGAGCATATGGATTTCTATCATATACTTGATGCTAGGGGGCATCTATCGACCAAATTTACCCACGCCTAATCGCTTATTGATCTCGGTGTTTTCACCGAGGTCGAGACCCTCTTCGCAAATCTAGGCTGGCTAGCTTTCCTAAACGCCTCCGCGGTGTCCTACCCATCCCTCACACTCGAATTTTTATCCACACTTGTTAGTGCATCAGGGTCGATCGTCATCTTCCGCGTCCGTAACAGAACCATCCGCACTAATCTAAACATCATTAATAACATCTTTGGTTTCCCCATCCTTGGGGACGATGCTATCCGTCCCTACGGGTATCCCCCCGAATTTGACGTTGATCAGTTTTGGTTTCGCCTCACCCTACACGACCCGTATCCCTGAGGTAAGGCCAAGGCCTCCTCCATCATTCACCCTGTCTTCCGTCTGGCCCACCGAATCATATCCTACACGTTTTTCCCCAGGGATGAGTCAGGTACCGTGACCATCTCTGATCTCTTCATTCTTTGGGCCATGACCTTTCCTTTCGTTCGGGGTGATGACGGGATTTCTTTTAGGGCCCTACCGTTCCCGTCCATGCCGGTGCTTGGCTTATTCACAAGCTTCTTGAGATTAGCTGTGCCGGCAAGGGCAAGGTTTGTTGCGGGGGCCTTATCACGATCATAGCTTCTTCTCACCAGTTCAACATTGTCATCCCCCGAGATCTGCCCACTACCACATGACCCTCACGTCTAGATCTCGACGTCATGTGGCATATTCACATGATTAAGCCCCGCCCCGATGGTCGCTTCACCTTCCATTACGGGCACCACCAGCTCCCTATACCATTATGCCCAACCCCGCACGCACGACCATCCATTTTGTGGCAGATTGGACTTTCCCACCTGACGCTGAGTTTCTTGGGGGTTGCGCCTTCCTTTCATCCCAGGCGCACCTAGACCACTTTCCCCTGCCACCCACTTAGGCGTGCAGGATATCCCTGCATCCTGGGGATACTCTGGGGCTGGTCCTAGTCATGCCATCCCGGCTTCTGTCCCGATCACTACTGTCACCACCACTCCGATCCGCACTACCTCCTCCTCCTCCATTCGTCGAGCCACTTCCGCTCGTCTCACTCTCGAGACTGAGCTGGCTTCGCTTCGCGCTGTTGTTGCATCCTCCACCCCCTCGAACCCATCCCCTTCGATTTTCTCTCACCCACGTTTCCTCGCACTTGAGAGGAACGTGGCCGCCATCCTCCGCCTTCTTACTCACGTCCACGGACCACTCCCTCCCACACCACACCCCTTACCCCCACCTTCACCGCCTCGACGATTTTTACCTCCCCCATCCCATTCTTCACCTCCACCATCGCCCCCAGGCGACCATCCCCTCCTATCACTACTTCCATTCCCACTACCTCATCTACTCCCATTGTTTCCATTCCCTCCACTATCGCCCCCACAGCTCCACTACCCTCCACTTCCGTCACTCCATACGTGCGCCGTAAGAAATTGCAGGTGCGTTCGCGCTCACGTCCCCTACCATCCTCACCTACCACCGTATCCACACCATCCACCACCACATTGGTCACCATTTCACTCCCACTCATCATCACCACCACGACTCCACCTATCATTCACACCTCCACACCCACTGATCCATCACCTCGACCACTTTCTCCACTTCTCCGCACACCAGTCACCTCACCCACCCGCACCGCATCCCCCACATCTTCCACCGAGGAGGACGAGGATGTTTCCTCTCCTGCTTTCTGATTTCTCTTTGTTTTCTGACCTCCCCCTAGCTTATCTCTGCATTTTCATGATCACATCATATCACTAGCATTGTCATGTCTAGCTTGGGGGAAGTCAATTTTTTCTGTGTGCTGTCGTGTGATGTTTTCTTTGTGTGTTTGTTTATTTTCGTGGTGTGATTTTCTATTTTTATTTTCCGTTTATATGTCGTGTGGTGTGATCTTTATTTTTATTTTTATTTTCAGTTTTGTATGTGTGTTTTTTCTTGTCTTTCATGTCTTTTTGTGTCGGTGAGTATTCCCCCCCATTTTCATTGCCCTCCCGTATTTAATTCTATTGCATTGAGGGCAATGCAAGTTTCAGCTTGGGGGAGTCGCACTTCGTGCATCATTTGCGTCTTTTTCTTCGTTTTTGCGTCTTTTTCATCGTGTTTTTCTTTTTTCTTTCTTCTTTTTTATCTCTTTCTCCTAGAGATGAACCATATGATGAATTGCCACAAAAATGACACACACACCTAGCATGGCTTCGATAATCACATTCACTAACCCTAGGGAGCCGAGTCCTCTTGCATTTCATGCATCGTGGGTCCACTTGCTTTTATGTGAGTCGTGTGTCGTGCTTAGCTGTTTGGTGTGCTTCTACTTTATGAATGTGTTTTATATACCTGTCCAGGAATGACCCCTAGATTATCATGCTTCGATTTGAATATGCGGTATTTGCTTCTACTACCTGCTTCTATATGCATGTTATATATATATATATATATATATATATATATATATATATATATATATATATATATATATATATATATATATATATATATATGAGGGAAATGTGCCTAAGAATGACCTCGGGTAGAGATACCTGAGCACACCCCCGCTGTTCGGGGTTTGTGAGTATTTTTTTTGAAATTTTTTTTTGCAGTAGGTAGATATACTTGTTATGTAGCTCCCCACAAAATTTCAGCTCAATCCAACACCGTTTGAGCCTCCGTTCATCGATTTCAAAAACGTTGCGCAAAACTATCCAGAATTTGGACAGTTTTGCGCAATGTTTTTGAAATCGATGAACGGAGGCTCAAACGGTGTTGGATTGAGCTGAAATTTTGTGGGGAGCTACATAACAAGTATATCTACCTACTGCAAAAAAATTTCAAAAAAAAATACTCACAAACCCCGAACAGAGGGGGTGTGCTCAGGTATCTCTACCCGAGGTCATTCTTAGGTACATTTTTTGCTATATATATATATATATATATATATATATATATATATATATATATATATATATATATATATATATATATGTAAATCTTCAAATGAGAACATTTCGTACTGTGCGAAAATGTTTTTAGTTTTTATTTTTGAAATTTTTTTTTCAAAAATTCTTTTTTCCACCCCATTATATGTAGTTATACCCACCTCAAAAAATAATCGTTGAGAAATAATGTCATTTGGCCTTCGATCAAGGCATTTCATCAAATTCGCACGTTTTGAGACCGTTAAATTTGTAATGGGTAAATGGATACTCTAATGCCCAACGGGTTCACCCATTATTTTCCCTGGGGTATATATTTGTATGGATTAAACATCAAAAAAAGAATTTTTGAAAAAACAAATTTCAAAAAAATAAAAAAAAATGTTTTCGCACGGCCTTTCGCACCACTTTTTCGCAATGGAAGATTGCCACACACACACACACACACACACACACACACACACACACACACACACACACACACACACACACACACACACACATATATATATATATATCGTATGCTTCATTTCGCATGTGTCGGGATTCCACAATTAGGACTAGGATAACCCATTTTAGCCTATGCTTTGATTAGCGAAATATTTCCCTTGCCCAAGTGTTTAGAATCCGATTTCTTTTTTATTTTACTTGGTGCAAATCCCCTCGTCGTGTACCGTTCTCCCACTTGGGAGAGTACACACGTGTATATATCCCAATATCCAAAAATCCAAAAAAAGAGAAAAGAAAAACCCAAAAAAAGAAAAGAAAAGAGAAAAGTAAAAAATATATATGTATAGCCAAAAATCCAAAAAAAATACAAATACCCAAAACCCAAAAAATTTCCAGTGTGAATATTTTTCCTATCTACCGAGAATAAAGGGAAGGCGAGAATTTGCACCGAGTGCTCTACTCCACACCTTCTCAACCTCCATCGTTTTCGAAAACACTTGGAATAGGGAATTTCTAGCTATTATCTAGGCGATAGTGTGGTGATGTCCGAGTCCCTAGCTGTGGAGTCCATGACACATGATACGCTTCTATTCTTATACTCTTCTCATGCATGCTTGAGCCATATATTCACCGGCTATTTTAAATCGAATCGATATTTGGGTCATTTCTCGAATTTGTGTATATGGAGCTTATAGCATAATGTAGATAGCGACATCGTCTGCTAGCACACGACCACACTCACTCGCGCTTCACCGCGTGGGCCCACGGCACTTGTCTAGACTCGTATTCCTTGGTTTAGTGATGTGATTTGTCGTTTGCTTGCTTGGTATGTCGTTTTTCATTTTGTTGGCCCTGACGGGCGATTTAGGATTTAGAGTTGTCTTTTTCTCTCTTTCTCTCTATTTTCTCGCCCTGAGCTCCTACTCTCACTCGTCTTCCTCGAGGACGATGAAGGGTTCAGCTTGGGGGATATTGACGTGCGTTTATATTTCATATATTCACGCACGTCTTCCTTTTTGTTTTCCTGTTATTTTCTGTCGTCTCGTATCCTTTTTCTCGTATTTTCTCGTTTTCTTTCACTTTTCCGTGTTTTTGTATGTTTGCAGGAGTTTGACAGTGTAGGGGACATATAACGACGATATCATAAGTCCCCAGAGCAACGGGAGGAGTCACGCGTGATCCAGGGGGTCAAACGACGAAGATTGCTATCTTTCAACCCCCACCCGATCAGTTGGACACAGCCAACCGATCGGGTGATGCGTGCGTGCACCACCCAGACAGCTGCTGAAGCGATGTGGGCATCAAGAGACCGGGTCGCCGACCGGTTCAATCCGACGAACTTCTCGGGAAATTGGAGCTGAAATCCAACCGATCGGTTGATCTTCACCTGATCGGTTCATCTGTAGCCGTTTCCTCGAAGACACGACCCGGACAGCTCACCCGACGGCCGGCTGACCGTGCCAAAATGTCGCAAGTCTCTGTCTTTTTGGGAAACAATTCCAACCGATCGGTTGATTAATCAACCGATCGGTTCAACCGATGAGCTCAAGATCCAAATAACGAGCAGCTTCTGCCAACCGACCGTGTCGCCTGACTGGGTGAAAATCTGAAGATTGCTACCGAAGTTCGCAGCAGGTCATCCGATCGGGTGATGTCGTTTTCTATATATAGAAGCCCTAGGTTTCCAGAAAACGGGGGAGTTGTATTTTTTTACCTTTTTCTCTCTTGTGACGGCTGTAATTTCTTTGTTATTTGTTAGTGTTCTGATCTTAACCAAACTTTGATATTATCTTCATTGCATTGCTATTACTCCATTCCAATCGTCTGATTATGTTTTTAACGGTCGATTTTCATTTAGATTGCTTTTTGCTTAATATGTGTGAGTAGTTCCACAATCTGGGATTTTGGTGGAAACCCCTTCGTGGGTTCTCCCCAATGCGTCCATAGGACTAGGAAATCGATAGGAATTATGAATCTATTGGTTACGTGGGGTGTTTGATTGTCATCGGCGGGAAAAAGACCGCCTTTGACCGTTGGACCAAGGGGGAATAAACTTCGCGGTTGACTCCCTAGCCATAGCTCACGCCCTTAGCGTAGACGTCAAATCCTAGCGTGTGGAAGTGGCAGGATGAGATGTTGGGAGTTATCATTGCGAGCTTAGTGCTCTCGGAGTCGGTCAGTGTTAATAGACCTGGGAATGCCCACTGACCGAACCCGGGTAGTCCGGCGTATCATCATGGGCACCGACCGGAATATCGAGCCCATGGGACGCTGGTATCACTCTTAGAGGCAACGTCTCACCATTAGACCATACTTCCGATCGTTATCCTATCTGTTGGCCGTGTTAGCGAGAATCACATGATAGGGTGGAAACCGAAGTCCCGGGTTCCCCTTTAAATTGTTTATCCCTCGCATTCTATTTCCGTGACAACCCATCATTCGATTCAGGCTAGCTCATCTATGGGGTGAATCCGGTCCTTTCTGACACAAGCACAACCACGCCTCCCTGAGTTCGACCCCCAAGCCACACTACAACACCGTGCACTTGCGGTTACAAATATTTAAATCTCGCACCCCCAATCACATATTATTGCACACTTGCATCCCACGTAAACGTGGGGGACGTCAAATATCTAGAGGTAGCTTGCTTTGAGAGGTCACATTGTCCTCTCCCACCAAGGCGGCTAAGAATGTGGGCTCTTCATTCTTAAGTCCCTTAGCAAGTTGTATGGTAGATAGTTGTTGGGCTTCTAGGCGGATCTCCCTTTTTAGTAGAACAAGGCAAGTGTTCCCTTTTTCTCGGATGATCAAAGTGTTAGTGGATGCATCCGGTAGTGCATTTGTCTTATTAATGAAGTCCATACCAAGCACCACAGAGAAATCGTCCACGGAAACAATAGAGAAATCTAGACGTCCGGGCCACTTATCGAGGGTGACCTTCACATTACGGGCATTACCGTTGATGGACTTAGGCTCTAAGTTGACACTCTTGATTCACCCTTTCTCCTCTTAGAACTTGAGTCCCCACAGTTGGCCTAGTTAGCTCACTAATTAAGATCAAAACTTTAATTTTGATGATGACAAACAAGTTTTATGACTACTAATTGTTGGGAAATGTGTGACCTCGTGGAAAATTATTTATAATTGGGACATCTTGTTCAAAATGATAGTATGCTATCTGGTAATGTTTATCTGAATATAATCACAACATTTGTCTACATTTTATACTTGGATATAGTCCTGAGACTTAGTGCGAGGTCGAACATGTATCGAGATGAGGATCTCGATCATGGAGAAGTGTTTCGACCACTAATATCATCAGTCTAAAACTATTCGTAGTTATAGATGCATTGAGAAATGACATTGATGTATCAAATAGACTATTGTATGCTCTATCTTCACCAAGTGTTGGTGGCGATGATCTTATGATCGTTCGATTTAATGAAATTGGAGACGAGACATATGTGCTCATTAGAGAATGAGTTCACTAAACGACCCAACGAGAGGTTCTTCATGAATAGAGCATACAAAACTATCAATGGTAGCTCTCAAGTGATGATATGCAAGCTGGTCATGTGACTTGATGCCATTGTGCTAGCTTGTGTGTGAACATTTTCACTTAGATCTCTGACCTAGATTTGAGGCAGGGCCTACAGAAAGGTCTTAGGTTGTGTGACACTTGAAGTGTACGAGGGGAGTAGTGGCCAAATAGATGATTCGTCACTCCTATATTTGTGGAGTTAGTGTCACAGAATCAGTACGGTACTTAGCAAAATCCTTGGTTAAGGTGTGTTGGATATGATCAAATATAGACAAGCTAAGATCGAATGTGTTTATCGATCGCAAAGCTATTAGGGGTTGATAGTCAACCATACTCTAGGTTTTGCAGTGGCATTGTGTTGCGAATCGATTAAAACTGCAGAATTCATCGCTGACATAGCTAAGTGTAGTCCCAACAATGTTTATGACAAGAGGTAGACCACGTATTGATGTTGCCTAACCAGGGATGTCATCTATTGTACACGGTCACTATCGTCAAGGGCTATGAGTCCCACCGTAGTAGGGTCAGGCGGTACGATCTCATACATGCTGAGATCCTTGTCCAAGTAATAAGAGGAAAGTGCATATGATGCATAGGAATTAATATGGTCGTAATTAGTTGCGAGGATGATTTCGGTCACATATGATGCAATGCAAAAATCGATATTTGAACAGCATAGAAAATGCCCAAATCAGGGTCCTAGAATATCCTGGTCCCATCTAGCCTGAGTATGACTCAGGCAGAGGCCTAAAATGGACATATGTGCACCGAGGAACCAACCTGGGTGTGCCTGGAGGTCATCTCGGGCCTGTGATTGAGTCCAGGCGGCGTGGGCTCAGCCCATGCCAAAAATTCATGCGGGCTGGGCTAGCTCGGCTGCTTTGAGCGGGCACCCGACCCACTCCGAAGTGGGCTAGGCCAAGCACTTGACTCGCCCAGCAAGTGCGCCCGACCTGCTACGGGTGGGGCCCACTGGTGGCCCCCATGGTACAGTTCTGTGCAGAACGTGAAAATGGCTTTGTTTCATGCATTTTTGGTTGCAATATTAAGGAATCGTTTGAGGGGTCAAATGACCTCGGAATTGAGCACTATTTGTTTCTATCGGTCTCCAGTTAATGCTCTTCAAAATGATGTATCATTTTGATTTGTTGGTTTAACGGAGAGGACGAGTTAATTTCTCAAAGTTTAGTTCTTGAAAGTGGAAATTTTTTGGTTCAACTTGAATTCTGTTTTAAGTACCACATCACATCTGAAGCTTGGGGCAAGAATTCATCTAAAGTGAAACTTTCTGGAGCAAGTGGTCACATCTTGACGAGGCATTGGATCGCTTCGGGGTGTCGTCCCATGGAAATTTTTTTGCAACGACAATAACATAAGGTATGTTTTTTGTAGAAAATAATTTAGATCTGACTAGGCAAGATCGGTTCGCCCTTATCCTTAGATGGTAAAAGATCATGTAAATGAGCTTTCTTTCGGTAGGGCATTTTTCATAAAAGCGTTTTATGATTTCTTGTCTTCTTTCACTGCTTCCATGTCTGCTAAGCCTTGGGCTAGACGATGGAAACACACTATGAAACCTTGCTCAAAACCAAACATTGGTATTAAAGCAAGGTTTTACCTAAGATCTGGTTTATTTTCTGCTTTCATAAACATGCGTGTGGATGATGTTTGTACTTCTGTTGTGATTGTAAGCTCTCTATTTTAATTTTAATTATGTAATTTATAGTGCCTGCGAGCATGAAAATTTATGTAATTAATTTTGGCATCTTGTATTAATTATTTTTCAAAGGAGATGCCCTTTTGTAAATGTATAGTAAATTTAGGAGGCAGAGCTATCTAAATATTGCTAAGGGCAGGAGATCCATGGAGTTAAGATGAGCCAAACAGGCACTGTCCATGGTGTTGCTAGGTGATGGCCATCCTACTTGGAGCATTGAGTTCCCTTAGTTTATTAGGGTATACTTGGTAGCTTACATGCATTCTGTGATGTTTGTAATTTAATTCATGTGATGGTTAAATTACGATGTTTTTCAGATTTCACGACGTGACATATAATTTGATATAGAAAAGGTCCTACCGACGCTCTGCCATAGTTAGCTAACCTAGGGTGATGACGTGCTCCTGTGGCCTTGTGAAATAATTATACGTGTGTTTGGTTTTTTGGAAATTAGACTTCTTTTACGTTATTCGATAACTGCATGGGATGTCTATGCTGTGATGAATATTTGATTCTTAAATGTTGGTTTTAGGAATTGCCTAGAATTAGGGTTAACTAATTTGAAAGAACCCATAAACATATCGATGAAGCATACTTTGATAATCGACGTTCTTAAGGTATCTGGGAGCTGGTGTCTAGAATCGTTTGGTATCTAGGCATGTATCACCCTAGTAGGGCTCGCCCTAGCTTGAGGTAAGTGATCCTACCTGGACAAACATGCCTGGCTGTGTTCAACTGATCAATCTAGAACTCCAATCATCAATAATGTAGACATCAATTATATTCTAGCCAATTACGTTCAAAATCCTTTTAAGGATTAGTCGTCCTCCTTGCTTTTGGAGATTGGCAACTGGGGATTCATGTTATGGTTGTTAGGAAAACTCAAGCCATATCATGGTTATCTTTTGGGAACCAATCCTATTATACATATGATGTAGATCAGCTTAACCCAAACCATCACATCATGAACATGCACGAGCATCGGTTTAAGTTAAGACTGTATAAGAAAGCAAGGGTCCGACTAGACTAGTCATTATTGTATGTTGGGCAAACTTAAAGGCCATAAGTGACTAGGGGTAAAAACTGATAAGGAAATCACATATGAAGTGATTGATGAAGAGTCATCTACCAATCGCAGAGTCGAGCTACCTGTTGGGCAAACCCAAGGTTGTGAAACTCAAGGTAGTTGGTTCCCTTTCCCACTCAATATCACTATTCGTTCAATCTCTATGGGTTTAGATGATCATAAAACTAGTGTGATGATATAGTTAGATAAAAACCAATCTAACTATGTTTAAAATAACAAACACATCCTAAATTTGGTGTTTTAATATTTGTAGCAATGTCGTCTGGACTTATGCGCATTTTAGACAAGAATATGCTCACTGGTGAAAATTATGAAGACTGGCTTAGAAATATTAAGCTAACGCTTTCTTTTGAAAGACTTAGCTATGTCTTCAATGACCATGTACCTGAGAACCACTATAGGGGCCAAAGCTGATATTGTTGAATCTAAGCTCAGTGTCTCACTTTGGCCTTTATGGACAATGAGCTTTAAAGGTGGCACAAACATACGGATGTTCGTAGCATTTTCCTAAATACAAAACAGTTGTATGAGAAATCATCTCGGGTTATAAAGTTCGAGGCTTCATGTAAATTGTTTAACTCAAAGATGATTTGGGGTGCGGTTTAAGATCATGTACTCAATATGATTCCGTACATTGAGGATCTTGCAAAGCTTGGTTTCGTGTTGGACCATGAGTTGTCTATGGACTTGGTCCTTAATTATCTTACCGCACAGTTTTTCCCATTCTTAAGTAGTATTATTATGAACAAGATTGAGGTTGAACTTCCTGAACTCCTTAACATGCATCAGCAATTTAAGGAAGTCTTGAAGGAAAGTGTCCTGCTTTGGTTGTCGGTTCGTCTTCTTCCTCCAAGACCAAGGGCAAAAAGAAGAAGAAGAACGGCCTTTAACCCACGAAGGCAATCGAGAAGGGTAAGGGAAAGATGGTAAAAGGAAGGTCACCCAAGGTAGAGTGCTGATTCTGCCATAAGAAAGGGCATTATAAGAGGAACAACAAGATGTTACTAGAACAAAAGAAGAAGGGGCATCTTGATGCCTCAACTTCAGGTATAATTTTTGTATAAAGTATAATTCTTTTCAAGACTTCTAAATGCATGGTATTTGATACCAGTACGATTTCTCACACTTGTAATTGGTTACAGAAGCTGAGAAGGCGTATTAGGCTGAAAAGAAAAGGACGATCTCAAGGTCGACAACAGAGCAAGCATTGCTGATGATGCCACAGGAGATGTCCGTCACACCTTGGCGAACGTCTTTAGCTTGCTTTTGAATCAATATTATGTTCCAAAAGTTTACATGCAGTGTAATCTTCGCATGACTGAAATGTATTTAATATCAATAAAGTTGTGAAATTATTTATTTGATGGTAAAATTGCATGAATCTAGGATTATGGTACACATATACATTGAATGAGAATGACGTATTAAGTGTTAATATAAGAAAACACAATGAAACAAATGAATTCTATTCTGCCATAGTAGACCAGATCATATAAAAGAGAAAGACTTGTGAGTTACATAAAGAGGGGTCTTTAGGCCTCTCAATTATGGGTCATACGACACTTGCACAATGCACATGAGTTTGATACATGCCAACACAATGCCTGAAATGAATATATCTCATTGTTGGGCTTGCACTCTTCATTGCAATCGGTTCTGTGTACAATGCACATGAGTTTGCTGTTCAGGAGGTAGACAATGCGAACGATTCAACGATCTCAACACAATGCCATAAATTAAGCAGCAAGGTTTCAGCATTGATAAGCACCCAAACTTAATTTATAAGTTAAGTATGAAATCAACCCAGCTGCAAGGTTTCAGCATTGACACGCACCAAAACTCAAAATATAAATTAAGTTAATCCAAGTCAATCAAATTGAACTATTTACTTTTTTCAAGATATGTATGCAAATAATATAATCCATTTTATCGTATTTCTTGTATTCATACATGTATATAATCAATTTGACATCAGTTGACAATCAACTACAATAGTATCAATTCCAAAACTATATGTAATGACAGCTGATATGGTTGCCAACTTCATTGCTCAAACACGCATTCCAAGTTTGAATCGGATGCAGTCGCATGTGCAGGTGCTGGTGCAGAGTCAATACCAAAATGTCCAGATCCCATAAAAGGATCTGATGCTTCATCAGGAACACCGCTTTCAGCTTGATGTTGCTCCTGAATATTTAAGAAATGCGTCATTAGGAAAGTGAAAATTCATGAATGGAAATAGTCAATAGCTGCACAATGCAAACACATAACAATCAACATAAAGCATAACAATCTAATATGTGAAATTTAGAAGGAAAAAAGAGTATAACAATGCTACATACGTCCAGTTGTAGAAGATTAAATGGGTTGCCTTTGTATCATAGAACTTGAGAAAGAAACATAACAATGCCGACGTTAAAGCAATGACCAAAAGTATATATACATTGAAATTGATACGGGTGTTACCATACGTAACTGACCTTAAAGATATCGTTTTGCGTATTCATTGATAAATCTAAATAAAATTTAGTTATCCAAGTAGCCTAGATGGTGATATTTTTTGACAGGATATTTTGCTAAAACATTTGCTTAGGCTTTGCATTTGCATTTCTGACAGGATATTTTGCTAATGCTTAGGCTTTGCATTTGCATTTTTGACATGATATTTTGCATTCATATTTCTGATAGGATATTAGCATTAGTAATTAGCATTAGCAAATTTTTGACAGGATATTAGCAAATCCTTTTAGGCTTCACATTTCTGACAGGATATTAGAAAATTTCTCTCATGAAATCTTTGCTGCAAGGATATTAGAAAATTTATCAATGAATAAATGCTTATAACAGGATATTAATTCATAAATTCTTGTAACAGGATATTAGAAAATTTATCAAGGATATTAGAAAATGTGTTTGCAACTTCACATTTCTCACATTTCTGACAGGATATTAGAAAATTTCTCCCATGAGGTTTTTCTATCCATAAGCTAATAAGCGTGTATCTGTGTATATTTGGTTGGGGATATTAGAAAATCTCTCTCATGAAATTTATCTGCTAATAATAAATCTGCTATGAATTAATAAATCTGCTAATAATCTGCTTAGAAAATTTATCAAGGATATTAGAAAATGTGATTGCAACTTCACATTTCTCACATTTCTGACAGGATATTAGAAAATTTCTCATATGAGGTTTTTCTATCCATAAGCTAAATCTGCTATGAATTAAATTTTCTCACATGACTGCCTTGATAAATTTTCCCATGAAATTTATCTGCTAATAATAAATCTGCTATGAATTAATAAATCTTCTAATAATCTGCTATGAATTAATAGAACATAAAAGCCCCTAAGCTCCTGCACACTTTGGATTTTCCACCTCTATCGAATATGTAGACTGGAACGAAAGTGCATAACATTTTTATTGCATTTAACATAAAAGCCCCTAAGATCCTGCACACTTTGGCAGCATCAGAAAGGTGGATAATATAGCTTAGTTAATCGACACAAAAAACATTGTTACCTGCAATTAAGATCAGAGAGGCTTGCTAAAAGATCACCTCGGTGAAACTACTACTTTGCCAAGAAGACATATCTAATAAGTAAGTTATTACCAGTTAAAGAGCCTATAAAGATTCTGGTATTCTTAAAATCACTGTAATCAATAGTGAGCATGATAGTTGAAATTTAATACAGCAAGAGATAACCATGAGTAAGTAAATTCTGAGTGGCTATCTAAATCTTCATTTTCAATGTTTTGTATAGATATAACTTTCTGCTGTGACTCCAATTGCATGTTTCTTCATCTAGGCCAGTTCAATTTTGTTTAAAATATGGTGAGATGAACACACTTTCCTACTTATGATAATGGCGTCGTGAGCAACTAATTATCAGTGATTGTTCTGTAATCAACAAAAATCAGTACATGATGATACCATTAATCCACATAAAAGAAGTCTTTAAGTTTTTAGCCATGTAAACAATATTTCTTCAATGTACTTCCCGGAGACAATCAAAAATTTAAAAATAAAAAAGAATGAAAATCCCACTACATAACAGTAAGATAAACAGCAGCCAATGGTTATTGAGATTACTACTGCTTGCAATATATTAGCTCCATATCTTCCTCAATCATACATTCCTACTTTAGAGGCAATCAAAAGGACCAACAACAAAACGATGCTTCTTTTCTTTTTCATCAAAAAAAGGAGAGAAATTGCGAATACCTGCCTCCTAGCTCGAACTATCATCCTTGCCTTTAGTGCTTCTGGTATGAGCATTTATGTTCCCAGCACCAGGAACATCATCCGAGACCAGCGCGATGGGCATGTGCTCGATGACCTCATCAACAATGCCAGATAGATGCTTTGAAAGATTAACAGGCTGGCTCCCTTCCAACAACTGATCTGCCATGTTACACTGCTTTGAGGAGAAAAAATCCTTTGTTTTTAATCTCTCAGATAAATCATACCTCAAATTTCCCCAAAATTATCAAAAATTATGTTCTATCTATTCCCCTTAAAATTAAATCTAATAGAGACTATTTCCTGCGTTCCTGCATTCAAAAGCTGATGTCTCTCAAGATTAAAAAAATGAAGCAGCTTGCGATCGGACTCAAAAATAGCGACGGATCTCAAGATCGGAAGAGAATAAGGCCAGATCTAACGATTCCGCTCAAAACAGCACCAAATCGAAACGATTTCTGTCCAAATCTTGTGGGAATGTATTAAACGGACAACTTACTTGTTAAAATCGATCGCCAGCATCTTGAAGTTGGCCGGCTCCTCCAAGAAGACCATGAGCTCCGCCTTCCACCTTGCTGTCGCGAACCTGATGACCGGTACGCTCGCCATTCCGTCCCGATGAACTTGCACCCTCTGTTCGTGCTTGCCACCAAGAACCAGGTAGTGATTACCATCGAGAATCAGTGGAGCAAAGAATGTTAACCCAGGTCATGCGAGCGAAAAAGAAACCTATTTTTGATTTGGAAGTGAAGAATAACCCTCGTGAGAGAGATGAAGAGAGATGAAGAGTTTTCTGTTGGTGAGAGAGATGAAGAGTTTTCTGTTGGGGGGATAGAGAGGAAATTGTGAGTGGGTTTTGGAAATTGTGAGTGGGTGAGAGAGACGAAGAGTTTTCTTTTGGGGCGGTTTTGTTTTACATCATTAAGTTTCAAAGTTTAGGTCTCCCCCCAACTTATTTTTCGCCTAAAAGTCAGAAGTTTTCCTCAATTTTTTTCAAAACCTCATCTAAACCGTTCATTCCCCAAGATTAAATCCTAGCCGTCTTTCTATCAACCTCTTTGTCCTAGTCAGCTTGTCCTAGTCAGCCCTAGGATTCAAAAATCACTGTCAAATGTATTATTTTTATATTTATATATATATATATATATGAAAATGATGTTACTTCTTTTTGTTTCACACATTGACTCATTGTTTATCTTATATGCATGAATATTGTGAAATTCTCTCCTTGTATGCGATATCTTTTATATGATGTGATTTGAGACGATTTTTAACATGTGGCTCGTAATGTTAATATTGGACTCTCATTCCTTTAGTCAACTAATTTTTAATGTGTTTTATGAGTTTTTGATTTGTATATCTTTAGACTCTTATGATTGTTTTAGTTCTTATTTAGCACTATTGTTATTCTACTCCCACCTTTTGGATAATACCATATGGGGAGAGAAATAAACATATCATAATTATGCGCTAAGTAAATTCTAATTCAAAACTTGAATCAAAGATTGAAGTTGCCTTAGATTCAGGGGGAGTAAGATACAATGAACGTGATTATAAAATCCTAGATTTCATGGATTCAAGCATATCATTCCATTCATGCATATCTTACTCATTTGCTTCATTTGATCTATAGATGCACTAATATTTATTGACTAACTTGATTGGCATCTATGTAAGGGGAGTAAGTTTTCTTTAAGCACAATTATTTATCTTTTAGTTTATGTTTGTTTGTCATCAACAAAGGGGGAGAATATTGAGTATTGGACTTCTCCCTACTTGGTGTTAATAATGAGCAAACATAAATACTTGTGACTAATCCCCTATTTGCAGTTAATCCATTGCCCAAGCTTATCATGAAGATCAATTAGCAATGAATGACACTCAAAGATCAATGAAAGCAAAAGAAGTGGATTGGATGATCAAATGTGGTGATTGAAGCTCCTAGAAGACTTCAAGCTCATACATTGGATAGAAGAGAGAGTTCTACAAATGTAATCTTCTTTTTCTCTTCTAGTATGTAGCTTAGAAGTAGAACTATTTTGGAGCACACACAGACACACACACATCTTCATTTCAGTCTTAGGAAATCATTAGATCAATTTTCCTTGGACTCCAATTCATTTCTATCAAGAATCTGCATGTCATGATTTCAACAGTCGACTGCTGAATGATTTACAGTCATCTGTCTTAAAACAGTCGACTGTGTTTTGTTCTATAGTCGCCAGTTATGCACATACTTAATCAGTTGATTTTTGGGCTTTCTGAGCTTTAACTCTATCAGGCGACTGTTGTACATTTCACAGGCGCCTGTCCAAGTGACAATTGACTGTGATTTGTTAATCAATCGCCGGTCTATCTTCAACCCAAGATCATTCTAAGTTTAATCTGTCCAGTCGACTGATGTTATATTTACAGTCGCATGTCCAAGGACCAGTCGACTGTAAATGCTTCTACAGTCACCTGTTCATGATTCTTCTGCAGGACTTGCTCTCTGGAATAATTCATATTCTAGTGCCAATCGACTGATGTTATATTTACAGTCGACTGTCCAGTGGTACAGTCGACTGTCAATGCTTCAACAGTCGTCAGTCTTTGAGCTTCTCTGCAGACTCAACTCTCTGGAAAATGTCAGGGTTTGTGACAGTCGCCTGTGGAAGGAATTGCAGTCGCTTGTTTGGATTTACAGTCGACTGTCTTCTCTTCATCAGTCGCATGTCCTGTATTCCCAGAGTTTTCTGAGACTTTCTCAACTTACCCAGATTGCGGCCAGTCGCCTACAAAAGGAATTATAGTCGCCTGTTGGATTAACAGTCGACTGTCTTCTCTTCATCAGTCGATTGTCCACGTGGTAAGTGTCGTGTATTCATATTTCACCTTTTGCACATGCTCTTCATCGTGTTTTCATATGCGTTTTATCTCATTTCATGTTGTATATATCACATTTTGGTTCGTATTGACTATTGGGTGTATTGCAGATAAATGTCGGCATTTCGGTGTCTTTTGGAGTCAACATTGCATGTCTGGACCAAAGCGCGCCGATACAGTAAGGATCCGATGGCCAAAGATGAGGATTTGATGTTTTGGAGCTTCACCCGGTCGTGTGGATGAGCCACCCGATCGGTTCGTATCATGGTATCAGTCCTACGCTCCACCCAGACAGCACAGTGCGCCACCTGATCAGGTGGATGACCGGATGGTGAGGAGACAGAGTGGCATTCATGGAGAGCTTCCCAACCGATTGGGTCATCTCCTGTAACGACCACTTTTTCGTCGTACGTTGTTCGTGCACGTGCTTTTGGCCGTGCACGTGTTTGCTTTAGAGTTTATTTGTTTGTGAACACTTTTGCGTGATATGCCGTTGCGAATGACTCTGAGAGTATTAAATAGTGGCACTATCTTGAAACGACACTTCTCGAGTCGTTTTTCCACAATTTAAACTTACTCGATGAGACGTGACGATTCTCACTCTTGACGGGAGACGTTTCTATTTTTAGTTTCGTCGTCCGACGTCGAATTTGAGATCCGTCTTCTTAGTTAGCTCACATTCGTCGTCACGATCACCCCAATATTTATTTTATAATTGTTGGAGTTTATTTGACCACTTTTATAATTTTTAAAAGTTTTATATTATTTTTAATAATTTATTTTTAAATTAATTTCGGCCAAATAAAATTTATTTGAGTTTTAAACGTTTTAAAGAATTTTTGAGCCAATTTCCAGCTCATTTGGACCAGGTCAAATCCTAGATTGGGTTGGAGAAGTTTAAATTCAAATTTCAAATCTTTTTGAATTCTAATCCTATTAGATTTAGCCCTAGACCAAGTCAACCCACCTATACTATATAAGCAACCCCTAGCAAGTCCTATTTTCCAAAGAAATTAGCCCTAGCCTCTTCCAAACTCATTTTGGACGTTGCGACGAATCGTCGCAACGTTGCGACGTTCAGCACCCCGCACGACCGAGGAAATCCCCCGCATCCACCCGCTCTGACCGGCCGCCCCGCCCGCATTCTCGTCGCTCCGCACCGCAGCACCAACCCCGCCCGCTCCCCCGCTTGACCGATAGGGCCTCTCGGTCAGACCGAGAGAACCGCCCGACCATCCGCACCGCACCGACCCGCTGCCGTGCCGCTCTGTCGCCCCGCTCCGCTCCGTGCCCGACCGAAGGCCCCGCCCGCTGTGACCGAGCGCCCGAGCGCTGCAGCGTTGCAACGCTGTCCCGCCCGCTTCCAAGCGAACGACCGAGGATCTCCATCGGTCTGACCGAAGGAAACGACCGCCCCCGCTGCTGCGACCGACCCCCAACGTTGCAACAGCGCCGCCCCCGTGTCTGACCGAGCCAAGCCCCCGCATTGGCTGTGTACGACCGACGGCCACTTGTCGCAACCCCGCATCCGTCGCACCGCTTGCCTCCGTGGGCCCCCCAAGTTCTCCAGAGTTATTGTGGGTCCCCCAAAGGCCCCTAGGAGTACTGTGGGCCCCACCAAGGTGCTTGCTCTTCGAGGATTCGTCGCGTACGACGTCGTCGCACGTCGTAGCCCGTCGTCGCACGTGCGAGCTTTGGAATCTGGAATCGTCGCCCGGGTTGATGCTCTGAACCTTCCAGCAAGGAAACTATATTGGAATCAGGACTTGGAGCGTGTTCTATTATTCCAACCCCCGGCGTCGCTACCCGACGCCGGTGTAGCTTTCGCGTCATGTTGAGGCCGGTGGACTTTGCACGTAGGATAATTGTGATTTTTGGACTCATTGGACGGTGTGCTCAGACGTCGAATTTGCAGGCAAGTGAAACTTGCCAATTCTTGTGTAGGGCCATGTTTTTAGGCCACTTTCTTGTTCCTAGCGTAAAAGAGACTAGTCAGTGAAATGATAGCTGGCTAGACGCCTACTTGATCTAGTTTGACAACGAAACTAGATCCGTCACCTAATTGATCTAGCTTGACAACGAAGCTAGATCCAACCCTTAAACTTGTCATTCATGCATGCTAAACTGTCACGTTTACTTTTCTTACTTGTACGCTTTACCACTTGTCATGCCATGTCATCCATGCATTGATTGTTGCATCGTAGCACACGCTACAATACTTGTCCTCGTACTACTTGTCCGGCTAGGTGCACCCCTACGCCATACTTGTTTACACACTTCCTGGCTCGTGGTCCAGAAGTGAGCATTCCGTGTTCGGGGGTAAGGCCCTGGCTCGACACACGTGGAGGGGTAGGGATAAACGGTCGCTTGAGCTTAGGAGTGGCCTGATCAGCCCTCTAGCCAAAAGACGGAATCTCTGTGCACGAGGTGCTTACTTTTCTTGTCTTGTACTTGTCTTGTGAATGCCATGCCATGCTCGTACTTTACTTTACTTTACTTTACCCGTTGCACTCATTACTTTAACTGCCATGTCATTGCATCATGCTAGAACTTTTAGGTTACTCTTACTTGTACTTTCAGTTTCACTTGCACAAGTCTTCCAGACTTGCTGACATGTGCCCCTTGCTCTTTTGGGTGTCACATGTTAGACCCTGAGCCAGAGACCGTTGCCGAGTACGTGATGTTTTGCTGACGCTGAGTCTGAGTCCATGATTGCACAGGAGGATTTTGGTGGACACCGGTGACTATGCTTTGAGTTTTGTGGAGCTTTATGTTGTTTTAGGCCTTTTGTTAGTTGTTGGTGCGTAGCACCGTTGTTTTGTACTTTGTACTTTTGTTGGCCATGTTTGGGCCTTTAGTCTCCTTCCTTTTAGCCTGATGGCTTTTCTGCGATGTTGGAAACTTATTTTATGGATATTCTGAGATGTTTCTTTTGTCTCATTTAATTATTATTATCTTTGTTTCGTTAGCGTTGCAAGGACCTGCAGTTTTAAACTTGATCGACGCTTATCGGACTTGCAGCTTTGTAGCTTCAAGTCTGAGCGGACCTTCTCACGCTTCGCCTCCACGTTTTTGGGAAGCGGGGCGTGACAGGTTTTGTTGGTGGCCCATGCAGGTCCAGTCTTGCAATTGCGAATTAACGGAACAACGATAATAACGGAATGTCCATTAAATAAATTGCAACATCCGAGTCATAAGCCCTGAGTCTAGTCGTTTTCTTAGGACACTAGGTGGTAAGAAGACTTAGTTAGACGTCCGTGCTTGTTAGTTAGAGGCCTCTGATTGATAGTTAGACCCCCTTCCGGCAATTGATTTGATCGTCGTAGGAGTTACCTTGGTGGTTATTGCCTAACCCTGACCATACTAGACCTCTAAAATTTCCTTCGTCGTTCACCTGGGTTCAACGATTTCGGACCAAGTTGAACGCATTTCTTTACCGTCTAACCTTTAGAAGTCTTGGCGATTAGTTCCTAATCTTTAGTTGGTCGACCGTAGGAGTTTCCCGTAGCCTCTTCTGATTCATATCCTAGGCGTATGAATGCTGTGATCACCTGACCAATTTCCTTGCCTCGATTCACGAGATCGCCCCATGACGATCGTCGTCAATTTCGAACCTTTCCGTCACAATCTTGAATCTTCCAAAAGTATCTTTCGATTTCCCCTTTCCTAGGTTTAAATTTGTTCAACATTTTAATATACTTATACTTCATCCCCCTTCGTTGATTTAAAATTTTTAAAACGTTGTCGGAATTTCTGAATACTAGTTTATAGTATTTTCCCAGCCTATGTTTTTCGTACTTGTGTAAACGTGTCGTTCTTTCATATATTAATTTTACTTTGAACCGTACTTTTATTTTGCTCAGTTCGATTTATAATTTTCCCTCTTATTTATGCCATTTGAATAATACATCGTGTTTACTTTTAATATACTTTTCATGTCACATGGAAATTCAGATTTCAGCAAGTTGATTTTTTTTGCTCGTCGTTCTCACTATTTCAGATTTTTGCAAAATTGCTATTTTCATAACCTCTTCCTGCTTTAGACCCTCTCTGATTTGATTTTAAAGATTTGCTATTCGATCCTGATAATTCTTATGCTAAGTTACTACTATTTTCTTTCCGCTCACCATGCACGCTTTTAGGAAAATTTCTAAACCAAATTGAATTTCAACTATTTTTATAACCGTGCCAGACTGGTTGTGCTCGTATATTAAAGAACCTTGTGTAAATCAGTTTTACATTTTTTTGGCAAGCCTTGGTTCCCTAAAAGTAGTTTCAAATTGATTATTTTAAATTTTCCATAGCCTAAAAGTTTTGAAAGCATTAACATGAGTTTAAATTCTTCCGCTACTCGATTTCATTCTTCGACTTTCCAAAACTTTTGACAACATTATATTAAATTACAGACGGAAAGAATTTTCTAAACCATGTCCTTAATATTCGTGTAAATGATTTTACTTCCTTTTAAAAATTTTAAAACTAATAGACCATTTTCTTTTATTATGAATATTCGACTCAAATTCATTTTGAACAACTCGTTTTATCGATCTCCAAATATTTCTTTACAGGCGAGGATTTTAACTTTTGAAGTACAAACAGTTTTCAAACTCCGCGTATTTTAGCTTATGCTATTTACCCTATTTCTTTTCCCCCTCTATAAAGCATCACTACATCTCCTTTTTCCCTCAACCTAAACCTCACCTTTGAGTCAATGTTTCGTCCAACCAAGCCGTCTCCTCGTATTCGTCCTATCTGAACTCGTGCTTATCGATCCTTCCCTCGTCTCGCCCTCGATCTCTCTTTATTGCTTAGGCCTTAGGGACCGTCAATGTCTATGTCCACCCTAAGTTTTAGTAGGCCCTTGGACCCTGTGAAGTGTCGTAGTGCACGTGCCTAAGTTGTGTACGTGGGCTTGAATGAGCGTGCCCCATAGTATATTGGTGCTTGCTTATTGTGTGATATATTTATATATATGTACTCGGAGCCATTCGTGATGGTATGAAGTTGTTGTGTGACAGTAGTTATAGATGTTGTGGATAGCTATACTATACTAGGGATGCTTGTGTATATTTGAATTAGCGTTGGAATATCTAAGTTGTGTATGTAGTAAGAGATACTTATAATGGTTGAAATAAAATGATTGGTAAAGCTATGAATATGCTAGGTGTGATGATAATGTGTGAACTTATAGATAAGTAAGTAGGCCTATTGAGTGATCTATGTATTATTACGTGTGAGTATGTGCTCGTAGGTAGATATATATAGTGTTTAGACGTAAGTAGTTATGTTTTGTTGCCCGAGTATATATGTGATATACATATAGTATTAGGGTTATAATTTTGATTGGTATTGTTGCTTTTACGGGATGTTGCATGCGTGCATACCGTGAGGTATACACGACTATTGCACATCTTAATTATGTATGTGTGAATGTGTTAGTATACTAATTATAGGTAGTAGGCTATGGTGTGAATATATACATTATTTATGTGTGACTATACGGTGAATGTTTGTACTAAGGAGTATATTATAATTATACGTGTGCTGATGTCTGTATTATTATTATGGTATATAGAGTGATTGAACTACGTAAGTATTGCCTGACTAAATATTAAGTGTGATTGATCTATGAAATGTATACGGTTGTATTGGTAGATGTATATATAGGGGAGTGGTATTGGTATAGGTATGAATGTCGTGTTACGTATATAGAATATTCTGATATGTGTATTGAGTCTCACTCAAGCTTGAGTGGGTATACTCTAAGTATATTGAATGAATGTTTGTAGTTTGAATATAGCAATGTTTGATGTATGTATAGTGATAGGAGTGTTTGTGCCTGGTTGTGCTACACACATGATTGTGGGTCGCTACGCCGGTATATAGTTATAGGTGTTGGTCTTGTGGTATAGCTAATTACTGAGGACCTGTTATATGAACATATGTGTACTAGCTAAAACTAGGTATGAATGTGTGCTAGTTATATATGGTATGATTGGCGAATGAAAATGGAATGTTAGCGTGTATGGGAGTGCACCATGCACGGGTAAGTATGTGTTTAGTTATAGGAATGGATGACTATGGTATATGTGGCGTGTCGTAAATATAGTTATAGGACCGTACGTGATGTGAATATTTGGTGAACTATTTGCATGTATTTGAATGACTATATATCGTGAAACTATAGTGGTGGTGAATATATATATATATATATATATAGTAAAACTTGATCTAATAATGGTATGGTGTGACTACACGTGTGGATGTGTTTGGTATTGGATGAATATTAGGGGGTAGTATGCCCTTGATGTTTATGCATAGGTAGCTACATATAGGTAGAGCGATGATTGTATTGGCTAAGCGTGAAACTATCTTTATATAAGTATCTGAAATATTGTTTTTAGGTAAGTAATAGCAGTTATATAAGGGATGTATGTTTGTATACCTGATTGAAATACATGTATGAAGTTGACGGACTATAATAGGTATAAGTGTATACGTACGTGAATGTATATATATACGTGTTGGTAATAATAATGTTTGACTACCTAGTGCATATATGAGCACTTGTAATGACTATACTTGGTTTGAAATATAATGTGACTTGATTTGGGGTAGTTATTAGAGCGACTAGATATATTAGAAAGTCCGAGGACGGACTTTATTCTAAGGTGGGGAGGATGTAACGACCACTTTTTCGTCGTACGTTGTTCGTGCACGTGCTTTTGGCCGTGCACGTGTTTGCTTTAGACTTTATTTGTTTGTGAACACTTTTGCGTGATATGCCGTTGCGAATGACTCTGAGAGTATTAAATAGTGGCACTATCTTGAAACGACACTTCTCGAGTCGTTTTTCCACAATTTAAACTTACTCGATGAGACGTGACGATTCTCACTCTTGACGGGAGACGTTTCTATTTTTAGTTTCGTCGTCCGACGTCGAATTTGAGATCCGTCTTCTTAGTTAGCTCACATTCGTCGTCACGATCACCCCAATATTTATTTTATAATTGTTGGAGTTTATTTGACCACTTTTATAATTTTTAAAAGTTTTATATTATTTTTAATAATTTATTTTTAAATTAATTTCGGCCAAATAAAATTTAATTGAGTTTTAAACGTTTTAAAGAATTTTTGAGCCAATTTCCAGCTCATTTGGACCAGGTCAAATCCTAGATTGGGTTGGAGAAGTTTAAATTCAAATTTCAAATCTTTTTGAATTCTAATCCTATTAGATTTAGCCCTAGACCAAGTCAACCCACCTATACTATATAAGCAACCCCTAGCAAGTCCTATTTTCCAAAGAAATTAGCCCTAGCCTCTTCCAAACTCATTTTGGACGTTGCGACGAATCGTCGCAACGTTGCGACGTTCAGCACCCCGCACGACCGAGGAAATCCCCCGCATCCACCCGCTCTGACCGGCCGCCCCGCCCGCATTCTCGTCGCTCCGCACCGCAGCACCAACCCCGCCCGCTCCCCCGCTTGACCGATAGGGCCTCTCGGTCAGACCGAGAGAACCGCCCGACCATCCGCACCGCACCGACCCGCTGCCGTGCCGCTCTGTCGCCCCGCTCCGCTCCGTGCCCGACCGAAGGCCCCGCCCGCTGTGACCGAGCGCCCGAGCGCTGCAGCGTTGCAACGCTGTCCCGCCCGCTTCCAAGCGAACGACCGAGGATCTCCATCGGTCTGACCGAAGGAAACGACCGCCCCCGCTGCTGCGACCGACCCCCAACGTTGCAACAGCGCCGCCCCCGTGTCTGACCGAGCCAAGCCCCCGCATTGGCTGTGTACGACCGACGGCCACTTGTCGCAACCCCGCATCCGTCGCACCGCTTGCCTCCGTGGGCCCCCCAAGTTCTCCAGAGTTATTGTGGGTCCCCCAAAGGCCCCTAGGAGTACTGTGGGCCCCACCAAGGTGCTTGCTCTTCGAGGATTCGTCGCGTACGACGTCGTCGCACGTCGTAGCCCGTCGTCGCACGTGCGAGCTTTGGAATCTGGAATCGTCGCCCGGGTTGATGCTCTGAACCTTCCAGCAAGGAAACTATATTGGAATCAGGACTTGGAGCGTGTTCTATTATTCCAACCCCCGGCGTCGCTACCCGACGCCGGTGTAGCTTTCGCGTCGTGTTGAGGCCGGTGGACTTTGCACGTAGGATAATTGTGATTTTTGGACTCATTGGACGGTGTGCTCAGACGTCGAATTTGCAGGCAAGTGAAACTTGCCAATTCTTGTGTAGGGCCATGTTTTTAGGCCACTTTCTTGTTCCTAGCGTAAAAGAGACTAGTCAGTGAAATGATAGCTGGCTAGACGCCTACTTGATCTAGTTTGACAACGAAACTAGATCCGTCACCTAATTGATCTAGCTTGACAACGAAGCTAGATCCAACCCTTAAACTTGTCATTCATGCATGC
Organism: Scilla litardierei; assembly: GCA_030789695.1. Taxonomy (NCBI): domain Eukaryota; kingdom Viridiplantae; phylum Streptophyta; class Magnoliopsida; order Asparagales; family Asparagaceae; genus Scilla; species Scilla litardierei. Next base: position 250,262,947 of record CM061142.1, read on the forward strand.
TAAACTGTCACGTTTACTTTTCTTACTTGTACGCTTTACCACTTGTCATGCCATGTCATCCATGCATTGATTGTTGCATCGTAGCACACGCTACAATACTTGTCCTCGTACTACTTGTCCGGCTAGGTGCACCCCTACGCCATACTTGTTTACACACTTCCTGGCTCGTGGTCCAGAAGCGAGCATTCCGTGTTCGGGGGTAAGGCCCTGGCTCGACACACGTGGAGGGGTAGGGATAAACGGTCGCTTGAGCTTAGGAGTGGCCTGATCAGCCCTCTAGCCAAAAGACGGAATCTCTGTGCACGAGGTGCTTACTTTTCTTGTCTTGTACTTGTCTTGTGAATGCCATGCCATGCTCGTACTTTACTTTACTTTACTTTACCCGTTGCACTCATTACTTTAACTGCCATGTCATTGCATCATGCTAGAACTTTTAGGTTGCTCTTACTTGTACTTTCAGTTTCACTTGCACAAGTCTTCCAGACTTGCTGACATGTGCCCCTTGCTCTTTTGGGTGTCACATGTTAGACCCTGAGCCAGAGACCGTTGCCGAGTACGTGATGTTTTGCTGACGCTGAGTCTGAGTCCATGATTGCACAGGAGGATTTTGGTGGACACCGGTGACTATGCTTTGAGTTTTGTGGAGCTTTATGTTGTTTTAGGCCTTTTGTTAGTTGTTGGTGCGTAGCACCGTTGTTTTGTACTTTGTACTTTTGTTGGCCATGTTTGGGCCTTTAGTCTCCTTCCTTTTAGCCTGATGGCTTTTCTGCGATGTTGGAAACTTATTTTATGGATATTCTGAGATGTTTCTTTTGTCTCATTTAATTATTATTATCTTTGTTTCGTTAGCGTTGCAAGGACCTGCAGTTTTAAACTTGATCGACGCTTATCGGACTTGCAGCTTTGTAGCTTCAAGTCTGAGCGGACCTTCTCACGCTTCGCCTCCACGTTTTTGGGAAGCGGGGCGTGACATCTCCTCAGGTCATTTTGGGGAAAAACTCACTCGACCGGTTGACACTTCAACCGATCGGGTGTCATTTTCTTCCCCTTTCGTGTATTGCTGTGCATTCATTAAAGATATGCTATCATTCCAATTGGATTTTGGGTGATCTCTTATTTTTTTGGCATCGACATCATCGTTAGATTTCCAACGATAGGTCACATGCCCACATCCGATTTTTCTACATTTTTCTGGAATTTTCTGAGCGCAGCTGGGTGCTGAAATTCGGGGCTGTCTGGAATTTGAACTTCAACCGATCGGGTGGGCTATCCAACCGACCGGGTGAGCCCATTTTCAGCAGTTTAGTGTCTCTGTTTGTTTCCAACCGATCGGGTGAACTTTCACTCGATCTGTTGGCCTTTTTTCAGCAGTTTTAGTGGGTATTTGTACCCGAACTGTTAGGGTTTTGTGGGGGCCTATAAATATGAGATGTTGGACGACTTGTAAGGGGTTTTCCCTCTATTTTCCAGGAGCTTTCAGCCCCTTTCATGGGAGCCTTAGATTAGTTTAGATGAGGGTTTCTCTTTCAATAAATCTTGTAATGGATTGATGGATTCTAATGCAAGATAAGTATATTTTCTCTTATTTCCATTGCTTTGTGTTATTTTCAATAAGCTTGATGGTGAATGTTTGTTTGTCCATTTTATTGCTTGCTATCATGTTCTTCACCATTGAGTAGTGTTTGATGAACCATAATATGGGTTAGAATAGGATTGATGCTTGGGATATTTCATTTGACTTGATTGCATGGCAAGTGTTCGATGGAATGTGTCAATAGGGATGTCTAGCAATCTGAGACCAACCCGTATGGCAACACACTAGATGGAGTTGGGGGTTGGGCTCCAGATGCTTGTCCTGTCAAGATCCGCATTGATGTATTGTTAGAAATCACATTCGACCTATTTGGCCATTATGGTTACGCTAGGGTGTTTCATTGTCATCGGCGGGAGAAAGACCGTCTTTGACCGTTGGGCCAAGAGGAAATAAAACGAGAGTTTGATTCTCTAGCCGTAGCTCACGCCCTAGCTTTGATATTGAGTCCTTGCACGTGGGAACGGCTTGGATGAAATGTTTGGAGCTATCATTGTGGCCTTAATGCTCTCGGTTGCGGAGGGTGTTGGACATGGGAATGCCCACCGTCCGAAACCGGGTAGACCTAGCGTATCATCCTGGGCACCGACCGGAATATCGGGCCCACAGGGCACTAGGTACCACCTTTTGGGGCAATGTCTCACCCTGGGTCGAGTCAAATACCAAGTGTCATGAGTGTTCAAGCTCGTGTTAACGGGGATTCATTTCTTGTTTTTAACATTTCTTTCCTTTATTTCTACACTACCCACTCATATCATCCGCGTAGCTCTCACATAACTTAGGCGATGCTAGTAGCCATCAAGCCATCCACCTCCGTGTGTTCGATATACCCGCACCCTACACTAACCGTGCACTTACGGTAAAACGACACCGCGCCCTAATCATAAACAGGGCGCCGGTCAAGTTTTTTGCGTCGTTGCCGGGGAGGCGTTCAGTTTGATATTAGCTTAGTTTAGGTTCGTTAGACTACGCATAAAAACATTAATACAAAAAAAACAAAAAAATACAACAAAAAACAAAAAAACAAATACAATAACCAAGAAATTTTTCCCCCGCCATCATATTATCTTTTTGTTATTCTCTTGTACTATTGACGCTCCTCTCTAGTTTTCTTATTATTGTTGTCCAGGTATCTTTGCTATTACCATGTGGAGACCAAATTTCGATGCTCAGATGGGAAGCTATGATCCTTATTTATTTGTGGCTTGTGAGATTTGTGGGATGGCAGGGCACGTGCATAATGATTGGCCATTTACGCTTGAGAGCCTCATTCTAAACCAATGCCAAACATTTTCCCACAAACCTTAGCCCAAACACATCCCATCCATTTCCTCAACCTTATATCCCTCTACCAACACAAAAAAAATCAAGTCTTGAGTCTCTCCTTGAAAGTGCCATTTTTACCCAAGGCCAAATATTGCAAACCTTTATGGTACCAATCACCGAGCCTACACTGAGGAGAGGGGATGGAGGAGAGGATATACCCACTTTCATAGTTGAGACCACCATCCCGTCGGCCACCATAGACACATCTCATGCCGATGTCCCATTTTTCCCACACTACCACTTGGATGACGAAGCATTTTTTGTTGATGATAGGGAGGATGGGGTGATTTCTCTAGGATCTGTGGGAGAGACTTCTCATCTTGATTTGGATATCCCACATGAGTCCTACGAGAGCACCGAGGAGACTACAGATCTTATGCATACTGGCGAGGAGGATGTGCATGAGGACGAGGACACCACGACCACATACGAGTGGTCTACTCCACATCCACCTCCATAGCCATCTCTATTGCTGCTTCTTCCTTGGTCTGTGGTCAAGCACGATGGTGTCATTCAGGACATCGGGCAGATGGTGGAGCATGAGCATATCGTCGAGGAGAATGTGCATGAGGGCTTGGATACGATGGTCCACTTCATGGAGCCCGAGTCACATCTACCTCTACCATCACTCTCCACTTCTTCTGCGGCTGAGCATCTACTTGAGCATATTGCCCCTATTCAGGGAGATTTTTCATACTCACTCTCACTTCACTTTTGAGTCTCGCTTTTCACTTCCTATTTCTTTAGACTTATATATTTTTGACACACCATATCTCTCGCAGGACACAGAATCTACTTTCCTTGAGGTATGCTGCGGTGCGTCACCACCTGGAGAGCCACTTGTCATGGAGAGCGAGGATTTGGTCGTCACTAGCACAGAGGATAGCGACCCATTCTCAGGGAGTATTCATCACCCTTTTATTATTTTTCCATCTTATGTTGACGATTATCTCTGGGATACATTTATTTTGGGAAATGATTTCTTGCCATGGGCTAATGCACCTCATTCTTTGTAGGTTACAGGTGGACACCTACCAGGGATGCTTGGAGGTGCATTGCTTGGGTCCATTGGCACATGTGGCACAGCGCTTCTGACGGAGCCACATCAGGAGCAGTTAGAGCAGCTACCTGCCCCACTCCACATTCTGGATCCGCATATGCTCAGGTGTATCCTAATCTAGTAGTTGATGTGCGTTTATATTTCATACATTTACGCACGTTTTCTTCCGTGTTTTCCCATATTTTACCGCCGTCTTTTATTCGTTTTCTCGTGTTTTCTTGTGTTTTCTTGTTTTCTTTCACTTTTCTGTATTTTCTGTGTTTTGCAGGAGTTTGCTGGCATTTGGGGCGTAAAACGATGATATCATGTGTCCCCGGAGCAACGGGAGGAGTCACGCGTGATCCAGGGGGTCAAACGACGAAGATTACATCTTTCAGCCCCTCACCCAGTCGGTTGGTCATCTCCAACCGATGGGTGATGCACGCGTGCACCACCTGGATGCAGCTTGGAGCTCACGAGAAGTCACCCGATCGGTTCAGTGACCGGGTCAAAAGCTCAAAGTCTCTGGAAGTTTGAAGCTGATTTCCAACCGATCGGGTGACCTTCACCCGATCGGTTCACCTGTAGCTGAATTTCAACAGCCAAGACTCGAAGCTCCAACCGGTCTCCCCACCCGGTCTGCACCAAGATCCAACCGGTCGGCACCAAGATCCAACCGACCGCACCAAGTTCCAACCGACCGGTTCATACTGACCGGGTGAAACCCCCGCATTGCACTGTGATTTTGTGAGGCGGCTCACCCGACCGGTTGACTTGTCAACCGATCGGGTGATGTCGTTTTCTATAAATAGAACCCTAGGTTTCCCAGATTCGGGGGTTGGTTATCTTTTACTGTTTTCTTCATTTTGTGACGGCTGTAATTTTCCAATTTTTGTAAGTTTTCGGATCTTTGTAAACCTCTAGTATTATCTTAATTGCTTTACTACCTTTGCATTCTTATTGTCTGATTATTATTTTAACGGTCCATTTTCATTTAGATCGCTTTTTAATGAATATTTGTGAGTAGTTCCCAAATTCGGGATTTTGGCAGAAACCCCTTCGGGGGCTCTTCCCGATGCGTCCATAGGGTTAGGAAATCGATAGGGATTAGGAATCTAACGGTTATGCAGGGTGTTTTTGTGGGGGTTTGGGCGGTCCCTTAGGGCACAAAAATTCTAGTCCCGTCCTAAGTCGGACGGAACATAGACACAAAAATATTTGCAGCGGAAGAAAAAACTTATGTTAACTAATTAACATGCAGTTAAAAACTATTTTTTAACTTAGCCCTAAGGTCCAAGACCCTATGCCAAGATCTATGCCGACTTGGGATGGATCTGACCATCCCAAGAAGGATCTAGCCTACTGCGATTAAACTAAACTAATGCTAATGAATACTTTAACCACATACCCGGAATCTCAGCCCTGGAGCAGGCGAGATGTTCCGCGCCGTCTTCCGAGCTGCTCCTGTCCCACGTCGAGCCGCTCCTTGAACCGCTCCCCGAACCGCTCCCCGAACCGATCCGCATCCCGAGGCGATCAATCCCCGTGCCGCCAAGCCAACCACGCGCCGAAGAAAGTTTCACGCGAGTGAAACCTCCGCCAAGATTTCGAATTCAGAATCCGAACTCCTTTGTGGCTTTGCTAGAGCCCGCAGGAGTAAGGCAGAAATTTAGGGAGAAGAGAAATATTAATTTAAGCTTAGATATGAGCGTGCTCCAATATTTACGAGAGCCGCTCAGATCTAGAGCTTGGGACGAGTTTTGAGAAAGGGGGGAGACCCCTATTTATATAGGCGGCGGACTCTCCCCTTTTCTCAAAATCCGATGTGGGACTAAAAATAGAGTTAATTTAAAATCAAGTTAGTTTGCACTTCACAAAGTGCAAACTTCCATGAATTTTAACTCACTCACCGTTGAGCTTCAGGATTGATACAACCTATCAATACGACAAGCGTTCAACGGTGAACGCATAGGAAAAAACCGTTCGTCAATCGGAGTTCGTTTGACCCTCCAATTGAGTGTCCAAAGATCAGCCCTAGGCTAGATTTTCGACTAAAATCAGCCGTCATTTGATTCAGCATACTTAGGGTTCAAAACCCTAGAGGTGGGGCCCATGGGTGGGCCCCACGCATGCCAAAAATGCCCGAGTTGCGCCTGGGCAGACCCCAGGTCGCGCCTGGGCTAGCCCAGGCAGCCTGTTCTGCCTGGGTCTGGTATTTTGGGCTGTTTTGGCTTTTTCTTGATCATCCGGCGTCCGATTTGGACGCCGTTCGAACCTGGGTCTAGACCGGGACATTCCCGTCTTACCCGTGAACTTTTCCTTGCGTTTATATTATTAAATATTGTATTAAACAATTTAATACACATTTAATCGCTTTTGCATCAAATGCAAAATAGTCCCTATCTAAGCTTAAATTATCATATTGCATCAAATGCAATTATCTCTTCTTTTGCATCAAATGCAAATATTCTCCCTAACTATTTTCTACCTATTACTAGACGAAGCGTTGCACTCTGTGTGAGACCCTACAGCCTGACCCTTACAACAGGTTGGGCTCGAAGCCCTATACGGCAGTGACCACGAGCAGTGGTTGCCGTCCCTGCTTCAGGAATCATCATTATGTGGTTAACTCATTGACATGAGTATTGTCGGGACCACCTGACTGTTTCCGTGATGAATTCCGCAGTTATAGTCTCTTCGTCTTAAATATGTCGTTCGGATCAAGTCTGGGGTACGGTCAAACTGTCAACCCCAATAACTTGACTCAGGTTAGTTTCTATCAATCTTTAGTCAATAAGTATTGGACTTCTTCCAACATACTCTGCGCAGAGTTTTTACTAAAGACTGAACTAACTCTACGACACTAACTCCCATTGACCGGGAGAGACGAATCCTCTCTTGGTCATTACTCGCCTCGTACGTTTCAAGTGACACCCAATCAAAAGACCTTTCGACAGGCCTTGCCTCGAAGCTAGGTCAGTTGATCTAAGTGGCACCGTTCACGCACAGGTCCGTCAAAATGACCTCAAGTCAAAAGACCAACTATCCTATCATCACTCAGAGTTATCACTGACAGATTGGTCAATATAACCATATGATAACTCTAGTGGATCGTTCAGTGAACTCATTCTAATGAGCACATGTGTCTCATTTTCGACTTCGCCAAGTCAAGCGATCATGAGATCATCGCCACCGCTAAACGGTGAAGACTAAGACACAATGGTCTGTCCGATGTTTCGATATCCTTGTCTCGGAACATCTACGACCACGAACCATTTTAGACTTATGCTGCAGACGGTCAAACGTTTCTCCATGATCGAGATACTCATCTCGATACCCGTTTGACCTTGCATAAAGTCTCAGGACTTTACCTAAGTTGATATCTAATGTTGACTACATTACAATATGACTTAGATAAATTATTACCAAACAGCTTACTGTTATTTCGAACAAGATGTTTGTGCTATTCACACAGGAATAAATGGCCTTGAGGGCATCATATTCCTACAGTTTTATTGTCATCGGCGGGAAAAAGACCGCCTTTGACCGTTGGGCCAAGGGGGAATAAACTTGGCGGTTGACTCCCTAGCCATAGCTCAGGCCCTTAGCGTAGACGCCGAATCCTAGCGCGCGGGAGCGGTAGGACGAGACGTTGGGAGTTATCGTTGCGAGCTTAGGGCTCCCAGAGTCGATCAGTGTTAATGGACACGGGAGTGCCCACTGATCGAACCTGGGAAGTCCGGCATATCATCCTGGGCACCGACCGGAATATCGGGCACATGGGATGCCGGTACCACTTTTAGAGGCAACGTCTCACCATTAGACCATAATTCCGATCGCCATCCTATCCGTAGGCCGTTTCGGCGAGAGCCGCTCGTTGGGGTCGAAACCAGAGTCCCGGTTTTTTCCTTCATATTGTCTATACCTTACATTCCTTTACCGTGACAACCCATCATCCGATCTAAGCTAGCTCGCCCACGGGGTGATTTTGGTCCTCTTTGACACAAGCACATCCTAGCCTCCCTGTGTTCGACCCCCAAGCCACACTACAACACCGTGCGCTTGCGGTTACAAATATCTAAACCTCCACCGGGTCCCCCGGCCATTTGCGGCTTGCAAACCGGGGGCACGTCAAGTTTATGGCGTCGTTGCCAGGGAGGCAACGTGCTTGTTATTTTAGGATCTCATGAACCCTAGTGTCTAGCTCTTATCCCTACCTCGCGATAATTTTCGCATTCTTCTTTTTCCTTTTTATTTTCTTATTTTTATTTTTTATTTTTATTTCTTATCTTATCTGTTTCTTTCCCACTTGTCACGTCACGGGTGTTTGTTGTTTTTTATGCGCAGGAGTTCAAGAAGTCTCGACGACTTGATCCCCGTTGATCCAGAGATAAACGCCACCCTTAGGCGTTTGGCCACCGAGAAGCAAAGAAGAGAGGATCCTGAAGCCATGGGGGAGAACACCCCGCCTCACAAGTCCCTGTTGGAGTACTCGATGCCTTCCATCGAGTCCACCTCCGACATCCGTCCTCCAGCTATTACGGCCCAAAGCTTCGAGCTTAAGCCATCTTTGGTGACGTGAATCCAGCAGGATCAGTTTTTGGGTGCACCCATGGAGAGCCCGATCGAGCATCTAGACTCATTCTTGGAGAAATGTGACACCTTCCGGATTAACGGTGTCACAACTGAGGCGATCCGACTGAAGCTGTTCCCCTTCTCCTTGCGAGATAAGGCCAAGCTGTGGCTTAGGGGGAAGGACCCGAATACATTCAACACCTGGGAGAAGCTCTCAAATGCTTTCCTGACGAAGTTCTTTCCCCCGGGGAAGACCATGAAGCTGAGGAGTGAGATCTCCTCCTTCTCCCAAGCCAGCCATGAGTCCTTACATGAGGCTTGGACAAGATACAAGGAGATGCAGAGAAGATGTCCCCACCATGAGCTACCCAAGTGGCAGATTATAAATCTGTTTTATAATGGGCTGAGGGATGATTTAAAATCTTCCATGGACGCCGCGGCTGGAGGGTCCTTCATGTCAAGAAGCGAAGAAGATGACGGACAAATTTTGGAAAATATGGCATCCAACAATGAACGGTGGTGTGACAAGAGAGCCACACCAAGGTCTGGGGGCATCCATAGAGTGGAAGACGTCGACAAATTGTCAAGCAAGTTTGACTTGCTGTCAACCCATATCTCCGCATGATGGTAGGTGCCGGTGGCGCCGGTTCACAACAGATTGCTGCGGTAGAATCCGAAGTTTTTGGAGAGTTCGACGGTGGTGACATCTCACCACCGTTGGATCAGGCGAGCGCATTGTTTTACAATCCTACGGGGAATACGCCATTTCCACCACGAACCAACTCAAACCCGGCCTACTCTCCCAACAACCGGAATCATCCGAACCTCAGTTACCGGGCACCTTACCAACAACCGGCTCAGCAACAACAGCAGATATATCAGTCGGCTAGGCCCCAGCAGCAGTTTCAGCAGCAGCAATTTCAGCAGCAACAACCTCCACCGCAGTATCCAAAGTATGCTCCTAGGAATCAGCAGCCCACCCAGCAGCAATACGGCCAGCAGAGGGCCATTTCTCCGGTTGAGTCCCTCTTGACTCAATACATAGCCAACCAGGAGAAGATCAATCTGAAGCTGGAGATGGGACAAAGAGTGCTCACCGATCAGGTGACCCAGCTGGGGTTGCAAGTGGCGAACCTGCAAAGACCACAGAATCTATTACCGCCACAGCCTGAGGTGAACCCTAGGGGGCTAAATCGGACCTTGGAGCTCACATATGAGCATGAGAACGTGTCCGCCATCGTCTTGAGGAGTGGAACTCAAATACCTACGAGAGAGCCCCCCAAAGGACCGGAAGCACCGTTGGTCGTGGAACGACCAACTGAGAAATTAAATGACGACGGTGCTTCGTCACCCAAGACAACTACTCCAGAGGGAACCCTGAAGAAGAGAAGAAGAAAGAAGAAGGGAATTTGAAGGTTTTCAGGCCCGTTGTGCCCTTCCCACAACGGCTTGCCAAAGCCAAAATCGATGAGAAGTATGGCAAGTTCTTTGCCATGGTGAAGGATTTAAGCCTTCAAATCCCCTTCCTCGAGGCCATAGAGACAATCCCCTCATATGCCAAATTTCTGAAAGACTTGGTGACACGGGGATCTAGAAAAGAAAAGGTCGTGTTAACGACGGAGTGCAGCGCACTCATTCAGCGTGCAAATCCGCCCAAGCTCAAGGACCCCGGAAGTTTCTCCATCCCTTGCTCTATTGGGGAAGTGCAAATCCAGAGGGTGCTCGTCGATCTTGGTGCGAGCGTCAGCTTAATGCCCCTATCCTTGTACAAGAGAATAAGGATGGGAGACTTAGAGCCCATCGGCATGACATTGCAACTTGCTGACCGTTCGGTCAAGTATCCGGTGGGAGTTGTGGATGACCTCCCCGTCGATGTGAAAGGAGTACATGTACCGGTTGATTTTGTGGTGATGTGCATGCCGGAAGAAAAGCATACACCAATTATTCTTGGACGACCATTTATGGCAACCGCCGAAGTGTTGATAGACGTAAATAATGGGAAGCTTTCCCTCAATGTGGGCCAAGAAAGAGTCGAATTTGACCTAGGCTTGTCGATGAAGCATCCAAACCCCCCGGACGATCCTAGTATCAATGTGCTGGAGAATGAAGAAGATAGAGCTGTTGAAGCGAATGCCTGGGAAGTGCTCTCGAGGAATCCCCCCGATAGCTTGGGGGACCTTGGAGAGCAAGTTGGCTCCCCTAAGAATGAAGTAGCTAATGAGGCAGTCGCGCGACATGTGATCCCTCCCGGATTTTCTAAGTCTCCTCCTACGAGGAGAAAAGGAAAAGAACCCATGGACCTCACCGGCGATGAGGTCCGGATCCTGAAAAAGATGGCGGTGGACGCCAATTTGAGGGAGAAGCCCCCGGATCCTGTCAACAAAGGGAGGGTAGTCGAGCAAATCTTTTTACAGCCGCCGACTACACCAATAGCCACAACCTCTGGAGCTGAAGAGATGCCGGATTTTGGGCATCACCCGTATCGCCCACCATGAACATCGTCAACGGGCGTCGAGCTAATGACGTTAAACAAAAGCGCTTCATGGGAGGCAACCCATGTTCTAAACTTTTACTTCCGCTTTTTAGGACTTTTTCTACTTTATTTTTATCTATTTTTCTAAATAAATCCAGCCGCAACAACTTCCGTCGTGAAACTTAGACGGTTTTTGGGTTTTTTACAGAAAACAAGGCCTCAACCGACCGGGTGATAACTCACCCGATCGTTTGGGACATATCAGCTTACGGCCGTGTCTGTCACCAAATGAACCGACCGGGTGGAGAAAGAAGAGACCGGGTGAGCAGACCGGGTGACCTGGGGGAACTCTCGGAAAAATCTCAGAATTCATCAACCGATCGGTTGACAATATGCGAGACCGGTTGAGGGACCGGGTGAAAAACTCTAAGTTCTCAGGAAAATGTGTGGAGCGGCGAACCGATCGGTTGAGTTCTCAACCGATCGGGTTGCCTGTAGCGTTTTCTTCAGCATCAAATTTCGACCTAAAGTCAACTGGTCGGGTGATAACTCACCTGACCGGTTCGACTTAAATCCCTATATACAGCCGTCGCCGCCCGTTCGTTCTGCCCTCGCCATTTTCGAATCCCCAACCGACGCTTCGCCTCCTCCTCTTGCGCCTGACCTCGTTCTCCCCCTAATTCAACCCCAATCGACCCCCCCCCCCATCTCCCTATCCATCTCCCCATCGATTTCTCTACATTCTCCTAAATTCCACCCGCACACAAAACCCTAACTTTCACCCATCCTCCCCAAATTTCGAAACTTGCTGAAGAAATTACCGCGGCTTCACAACGTGCTCCTATCGAGTAACATCGGGGCGTCTACGAGCAACGATCTTCACCTCATTTGGGTAAACTCGCTCCTTAGCTCAATTTTAATTTTCCCCCAAATACTCCATTTGCTCGTTGTTCGTGTTTGTGCTTACTCATTGTATTTTGCGTACACTCACACTCACACACACATACGACTGTTGCACAATGCCTCCCCGCCGTGCTAAGCCCACCGACACCAGCTCTTCCAACCCCAGGCCCAACCGTCGCGCTCGTCGCACACAACCCCCCGCTCAATCCACCACCACCAATTCATCTACCACACCACGCACCACTCCCCCCCTCATGTTGACGATCCCGCATACGGGATGTCATTCCAAGACGACGATCAAGCCGACCGATTCACGGCCATGATCCTCCTAGCTGGACAGGGTGGTCGGATAACTCAGGAGTCCGTCGACCGAGACCTCCCCTTTCTTCAAAGTTTCATTCGCCACATCCGTGAAGACCCACCCGATGTCTCCGAACTCCACATTCCACCCCCCACGACTCCTGGTCCCCAGCATAGGCCCCCATCACCACCCCCAGAGGGTGGTGCCCCTGCTTGATTTTTTTTTCCCTTCCCGCTTTTGTCCCCCCCCCCTATGTTTGTGCCCATCTGTCTTTGCGGGGCCCTGCTTTGTCACTGTCAGGGGGAGGACCTATTCACGTGTCGCATCACTTCCTTTTTATTTCTTTTCTTTTGACTCTCCCCCTCGCATATTTCTGCATTTCACGATCATATTTTATTTGCTAGCATTTTCATGTCTAGCTTGGGGGAAGTCTGGTTTGCTGTGTTGTCGTGTTTTATTTTCTTTGTGTGTGTGTGCTTGTTTTGCTTTTTGTCGTGTCGTGTCGTGTGCTTTTTGTCGTGTCGTGTCGTGTCGTGTCGTCTAGTTTGTTCAATTTCCTTCTTTCTTTTTCATTTTTCGTGTCGTGTGGTTTGATTTTCATTTTTCTTTATTTTTAGTTTCGTATCTGTGTTTTCTTCGTTTTTCATTTCTTTTTGTGTCGGTGCGTATTCCCCCCCATTTTCATTGCCCTCCCGTACTCACTCTTATTGCATTGAGGGCAATGCAAGCTTCAGCTTGGTGGAGTCGCACTTTGTGCGCCATTTCAGTCTTTCTTTTTCGTTTTTGTGCCGTTTTCATCGTGTTTTTATTTTTTCTTCTCTTCTTTTTATCTCTTTCTCCTAGAGATGAACCCTATGATGAATTGCCACAAAATCACACACACCTAGCATAGCATCGATAATCACATTCACTAACCCTAGGATTTCGAGTTCTCTTGCATTTCACGCATCGTGGGTCCACTTAGCTTTTTGTGAGTCGTGTGTCGTGCCTAGCCGTGTGGTGTGCTTCTACTTTGTGATTCACTTTATATACCTGTCCAGGAATGCCCCATAGATTATCATGTTTCGAAATGAATATGCGGTACTTATTTCTACTGTCTGCTTCTTCTGCATGCTATATATATCGTACGCTTCATTTCGCATGTGTCGGGATTCCGCAATTAAGGACTAGGATAACCCATTTAGCACATGCTATATTAGCGAGAATAGTTTCCTTTGCCCAAGTGTTTAGATTCCGATTTCTTTTTTGTTTTACTTGGTGCAAATCCCATCGTCGTGTACCGTTCTCCCACTTGGGAGAGTACATATGTCTATAGCCAATATCCCAAAAATCAAAAAAAAAGAGGAGAAAAGAAAAGAAAAACCCAAAAAGAAGAGAAAAGAAAAATTTTGCATAGACAAAAAGCCAAAAAATAATAAATACAAATGCCCAAAACCCAAAAAAATTTCCACTGTGAATATTTTCCTACTTGCCGAGAATAAAGGGAAGGCGAGAATTTGCACCAAGTGTTCTTCTCCACATCATCTCAACCCCCATCGGTTTCGAAAACACTTGGTTTAGGAACTTTTTAGCTAGTATCTAGGCTATAGTGGTGTGATTTCCTTAACCCTAGTTGTGGAGTCCCCGATGCATGATACGCTGCTATTCTTATACTCTTCTCATGCATGCTTGAGCTAATATTCACCGCAATTGCAAATTCGAATCGATATTTGGGTCATTTCCTGGATTTGTGTATATCGAGCTTTATTGCACATCGTAGATAGTGACACCGACTGCTAGCGCACGACCACACTCACTCGCGCTTCACCGTGTGGGCCCACGACACTTGTCTGGACTCGTACTTCTTGGTTTAGTGATGTGATTTGGCATTTTCTTGCTTGGTGTGTCGTTTTTGATTTTGTTGGCCCTGACGGGCGATCTAGGATATAGAGTTTTCTTTTTCTCTCTTTCTCTCTATTTTTTCCCCTCCGAGCTCCTACTCTCACTCGTCTTCCTCGAGGACGAGGAAGAGTTCAGCTTGGGGGATTTTGACGTGCGTTTATATTTCATACATTTACGCACGTTTTCTTCCGTGTTTTCCCGTATTTTACCGCCGTCTTTTATTTGTTTTCTCGTGTTTTCTTGTGTTTTCTTGTTTTCTTTCACTTTTCCGTATTTTTCGTGTTTTGCAGGAGTTTGCTGGCATTTGGGGCATAAAACGATGATAGCATGTGTCCCCGTAGCAACGGGAGGAGTCACACGTGATCCAGGGGGTCAAACGACGAAGATTACATCTTTCAGCCCCTCACCCGGTCGGTTGGTCATCTCCAACCGATCGGGTGATGCACGCGTGCACCACCCGGACGCAGTTTGGAGCTCATGAGAAGTCACCCGGTCGGTTCAGTGACCGGGTCAAAAGCTCAAAGTCTCTGGAAATTCAAAGCTTATTTCCAACCGATCGGGTGACCTTCACCCGATCGGTTCACCTGTAGCTGAATTTCAACAGCCAAGACTCGAAGCTCCAACCGGTCTCCCCACCCGGTCTGCACCAAGATCCAACCGGTCGGCACCAAGATCCAACCGACCGCACCAAGTTCCAACCGACCGGTTCATACTGACCGGGTGAAACCCCCGCATTGCGCTGTGATTTTGTGAGGCGGCTCACCCGACTGGTTGACTTGTCAACCGATCTGGTGATGTCGTTTTCTATAAATAGAACCCTAGGTTTCCCAGATTCGGGGTTGGTTATTTTTTACTGTTTTCTTCATTTTGTGACGGCTGTAATTTTCCAGTTTTTGTAAGTTTCGGATCTTTGTAAAACTCTAGTATTATCTTAATTGCTTTACTACCTTTGCATTCTTATTGTCTGATTATGATTTTAACGGTCCATTTTCATTTAGATTGCTTTTTAATGAATATTTGTGAGTAGTTCCCAAATCCGGGATTTTGGCGGAAACCCCTTCGGGGGCTCTTCCCGATGCGTCCATAGGGTTAGGAAATCGATAGGGATTAGGAATAAAACGGTTACACGGGGTGTTTTATTGTCATCGGCGGGAAAAAGACCGCCTTTGACCGTTGGGCCAAGGGGGAATAAACTTGACGGTTGACTCCCTAGCCATAGCTCACGCCTTTAGCATAGACGCTGAATCCTAGCGCGCGGGAGCGGCAGGACGAGACGTTGGGAGTTATCGTTGCGAGCTTAGTGCTCCCGGAGTCGATCAGTGTTAATGGACACGGGAGTGCCCACTGATCAAACCCGGGAAGTCCGGCGTATCATCCTGGGCACCGACCGGAATATCGGGCCCATGGGATGCCGGTATCACTTTTAGAGGCAATGTCTCACCATTAGACCCTAATTCCGATCGCCATCCTACCCGTAGGCCGTTTCGGCGAGAGCCGCTCGTTGGGGTCGAAACCAGAGTCCCGGGTTTTTCCTTCATATTGTCTATACCTTGCATTCCTTTACCGTGACAACCCATCATCCGATCTGGGCTAGCTTGCCCACGGGGTGATTTTGGTCCTCTTTGACACAAGCACATCCTAGCCTCCCTGTGTTCGACCCCCAAGCCACACTACAACACCGTGCGCTTGCGGTTACAAATATCTAAACCTCCACCGGGTCCCCCGGCCATTTGCGGCTTGCAAACTGGGGACACGTCAGTAGTGTAAATATTTACCGCTTTCTAGTTTAGATTAGAATAATCTCGTCTCCTATCATTAGCGAGGGAGCGTATCTAAGGTTTGCTTTTGCATCATAATAACCCATCATGTTGTACCCTTCTATCATTTCACCCCCATCACCATATCGTTGTTCTTTTGGCACTTTTCTTGGCCCCATTATCATTTTTCTCCGTGAGACCCCTACTACCTCCAAAGGGTGGTGATGCATGTTTTGCATATTGTTCACTCTCCCCTTATCTTTTATGCCCCGTATCGGCTTTTCATATCTTTTGGGCATAGCTTATATTAGCTTGGGGGGAGAGTGTCACCCATAGTCATTTTTGTTATTTTTGATGCATTTCCCCTCCCATTTTTTCTTTGCACTCTCATGTGTGATCTTATTGCATTGAGGGCAATGCAAGCTTTAGCTTGGGGGAGTTGCATTTCATGCATATTTCCTTTATTTTCTTCCATTTTTCACCTTTTTCATTCATCAAAAAAAATTTCAATTCATTTTTATGCATTGATCGCTCCGTATTTTACACCCTTTTTCTGCATGTTTGCATGCCACTTTGATCGTTCATATCGCATTTTTCACGATTATTCGGCAATATTGCGATGCTTTTCACGATTTCTTGTTTTTGTCGTATTTCAGGAGATATGGAGCGATTCGGAGTGATTTTGAGATCAAGAGGATTTGCACCCACTCCGGAGTGTCACCCGAGGCTCTTTTGAGGGTTATTCGGCGATGGAAGACAAGTGGAAGAAGAAAGAACGTCGTAGGAGCGATGAGGAAGCGAAAAGATGAAGATTGGGCATTTGCATCATCGCACTCGGCCGAGTGAACCACCCACTCGGCCGAGCAAGAAGATCACTCGGCCGACCAGACCGGACACGTATCAACAGAAGAAAATGGGCGTGCACTCGGCCGAGTGACGATAGTCCACTCGGCCGAGCATTGAAATCTCCTCGTCCGAGTGGCATGAGAAAAGACACTTCAAAAACGGCCGACTTACTGTAAAATTACAGGCTTCTGACGACTCCGACTCGGCCGAGCAAGAATTGCCCCTCGGCCGAGTGAGTAAATCCACTCGGCCGAGTCACTCCCGAAGACAGACCCACGAAAAGTCCCGACTTACTGGAATTTTACAGGGTTTGTCACTCGGCCGAGTCACATTTGTCACTCGGTCGAGTGAGCCTCCCCGCCTGCTGCGTAAACTGCGATTTTTGAGCTGCGCAGGGGCATTTTTGTCACGAATTTCTGGGTGATTTTGAGAGGTATTTAAACCCAGTTTTTGCCCTAGTTAGAGAGAACTTTTTGATACTTTTTGCAGCCTTTTTAGAGAGCTTTTTAGTTAATTAGATTTAGGCTTTTTGAGAGATTAGAAAGGAGATTTTTGTTGGATGCTATTGGATTCTCATTGGTTTGTCCCCTTTCTTGTCAAAAACTCTATTTTTATTGATAATTTCTCTATTGCAATGATTTGTGCCGAATTTTCTATTGAATTTCTTATGAATTGCACCATGATTAGTGAGTAGTTTTATTGTCCTAGGGCATGGGGATGAACCTTATGAACCATATTTTTGAATTGTGATGAATTGGTGAAATTCTTGCTAGAATTGATTAGTGTTAGGTTGGGATTGATAAACTACGGATTGCTCGGGATTCATATCGATTGGGATTTGCAAGAGATTGGATCCCAATTGATAGGAAGCCCTAGAGATTCGATTTAGGTTTACGATTGGAATTTTCTAGAATTGGTTTGCAAGAGATTGGGCAAGGCTAGGGTTTTTAATCGTATTTCTATACAAATACCCGTTTGCAAGAGATTGGACGGGTAGGAACTATCTCAACCTAGGTCGTAGTTCGAGTTTGCACGAGAGTGGGCTCGAGATACGATTGGACGATGATGTCATTCTTCACGCTAGCGGCTTAGGTTAGGGTTTGCAAGAGATTGGGCTGTAACCTAGGTTTGCTATAGAACGGCAATAGCGCGAGAGCGTGAGCTTGGTTCTACATTTAGTTGCGACTAGTTCACCTAAAATTCAAGTCTAGCAATGATGTAACCTATGAATCACAACGATGAGATACGGTTCGTAGCGGGGATTCCCTATCCCTAGGCGTTTTATTTCATTGATATTTCTATCGATATACGAACGATTGTGACAGTTTTACCCCAAATTACATTTGACCATTTCGATAGCTAGGTGATTAGAAGAGGACACTGTCATTGTCCCTCCATGAGTTCGATACCTGCTCGCCACTACGCCGTGCGCTTGCGGTAAGACTACGAGTCACTCGTCCTGGTTGTGTGTGCACACCGGGCGACGATCAAGTTTTTGGCACCGTTGCCGGGGAGGCGACAGTGTTTTATTCTCTTTACTTAGTATTTTCTTTTTGTTTTCATTACTTTTATCTTTTTTACTCCTTATTCGTGCTAACATTTCCTTTGAAACTCTGTTTTCTCTTGCATGTACACGAGATCTACGGCGAACCCCGAGGAAATATTATTTGATCCGGAGATCGAGTGTACCGTGAGGAGGATCAGAGCCGAGAGAAGGCACGCTACAGAGGACGGTTGTTTGAATCGTGTGGAGACACCGGAGGAGCTAGCCGCACGAATGGCGAGGATCATATCCATTAGAGATAGGCTTTGGCCTAAGACTTCTTCCACCACTTCATCCATCGCCATGCCGGAACTAGCGGCGGACAAGAATTTTGAGCTAAAAATAGGATTGGTGGTGTTGATGCAACAAGACCCGTTTCATGGGAATGCCCATGAGAATCCGCATTACCACATCCAACTTTTCTTGTCCAAGTGCGCCACTTTCCAAATGTCGGGCGTTTCCGTTGATGCAATCCGACTATGACTCTTCCTCTTCACACTCAAAGATAAAGATTTATATTGGTTGAGGACGCAAGTGGAAGGGACATTCACCACTTGGGATGAGTTGGCAAGCGCCTTCGTTGACAAGTTTTACCCTCCTTCCAAGACAGTGAAGATCCGAAGTGCTCTAATGTCCTTTAAGCAAGGACCGCAAGAGACCCTCTATGAAGCATGGGAGCGCTTCAAGGACTTACAACATCAATGCCCCCATCATAGTATAGAAGATTGGGAACTTGTTCACAGTTTCTACAATGGACTCCAACCGGGCACGAAGCAAATTATTGACGCAACCGCCAATGGAGCCATACTATCAAAGACCCCGGATGAAGCTACAGCCTTATTAGAGGAGATGGCCTCTAATAACCAACAATGGGGGGACGAGCGGGGACATTCTTCGTCCTCTTTAAAGCCCACTAGTATTTATGAGGCCAAGGCCGTGGCGGAGCTTTCAACCAAATTTGACTCTCTCCACAAGGTGGTGGAGAGATTGGAGAAATATATCGCCGAGACCTATGGAGCACCCTCTACATCTACGCCGACAAGAAATATGAGTGATTGGCAAGACCAATTCCAAGCCATGTATGTAGGAGGGGGCAATGGAGAAGGAGCCTTGGAGCAAGTACAATATGTCACGGGGAACTCCGGATATTGGGCCAACCCGGCCGCTAGAAACCATTCGGGGTTTTCATATGCAAACAATGATGATGCTTTGAACCCACCGCCACAACAACTTCCTCAAGCTCGGCCTCCGCCACCACAACCTCAATATCAACCGAGGGGGCACCGCAA
Source organism: Scilla litardierei (assembly GCA_030789695.1). Classification (NCBI taxonomy): domain Eukaryota; kingdom Viridiplantae; phylum Streptophyta; class Magnoliopsida; order Asparagales; family Asparagaceae; genus Scilla; species Scilla litardierei. The sequence continues at coordinate 250,282,471 of CM061142.1, forward strand.
CAAAACTACCCGCCGAGGCAACAAGCGGGACCATATAGACCCCCCGGGTACAACCAAGGTTGGAGAGCTCCCAACCCACCTCAAGCTCAACCACGATCGGACCACGAAGCTAGGGTGGAGGAATTTATGGTGGAGCAACGGAAGATTAATGCTAAGTTGACGGTGGGGCAAGAGTCACTAAGTACCGTCATCGCTCAACTTGCGGAGCAACTTGCGTTGCTCAACAAGAACGTCCAACAATTGCCGGCTCAACCCGAGCCCAATTCACGGAGCAACACCAGACACATCAATGCGGTGGTTGCACTTACAACAAGGGGCGGGAAGGATACCACTCCCGCTATGACCCAAAGCAAGCAACCCGTGGTGGAAATCTTGGAAGAAAAAGAGACGGTGATTGAAGAAGAGAGCAAAAAGGAGCCAATAGGAGGAGGAAATTCTAAAGTGGTGGAGCCACTTGATGAGCACTGCTACATGCCACTGGTGCCGTTTCCACAACGGCTAGCTAGAGCCAAGATGGAGAAAAGGCTCGCCAAGTTCCTAGAATACTTGAGGGGAGTAAGCCTCAATATTCCTTTCCTAGATGCAATTGTTGAGATCCCATCTTACGCGAAGTTCTTGACAGATCTGATTTCGGGAAAGAAAAGGAAGGAAAAAATTATGCTTGCGGAGCAAGGAACTTAGTTTACCCGGAAGGAGAAGGAGCCGGCGAAATTGAAGGATCCCGGGAGTTTCCGCATCCCTTGCACACTAGGAGGCGTCCCTTTGCAAAAAGCTCTAGTAGCCTTGGGCTCTAGTGTGAGCCTTATGCCCCTTAGTATGTTCCGGAGATTGAACACGGGCACCGACTTGAAGCCGACCGACATGAGGATTCAACTTGCGGACGGGCAGATTACTAGGCCGGTAGGGATTGCAGAGAATATTCCACTCCAAGTACCGGGTGGTATATGCTTGCCTTGTGATTTTGTCATAATGGACATCAAGGAAGAGGGCGACACTTCGCTCATACTTGGACGCCCGTTCCTCGCAACCGCCGGTGTTATCATCGATGTGTGTGAAGGAACTCTATCCTTGAATGTCGGGAACATAGAAGTCGATCTTCGCATACCCCGGGACATGAAACATATGCCATATCACGAGGAGTTAGATTATGTGGATCTCCTCGACGAAGTGATTGAAGAAGCAATCCCCCACTCTATTGGTGCTCTCCATGACGATGGCTTCGAAGAAGGCCAAGCTTCGGATAAAGAAGAGAAGTTGGAGGACCCTCCAGATATCCCCACGGATGGTGATGAAGACGACGCTGATGTCGCAAGAATACGAGAGCATTGCAAGCTCTCAAAGGCCAAGAATCCGAAGAAAGCTCCACCGAACGGAAGATCGGTGTCACCGGCCAAGAAGAAGATAGGACCAAGCTCTAGCTTGGGGGGGCTTATCCCCCAACATTACCCATGATGAGGAGGCGTCGAGGAAGACCGATGATCATCAAGACCCAAATCCGAGCGGCCTTCCCGACAAGTTTGACGGGTGCATCTCATATGCGCCCAACATCGCGAGCTAAACGAATATCTTAAGGGGTCGAGCTCACGACCTTAAATGAGCACTTGTCGGGAGGCAACCCAACGGTTTTTGCGTTATTTTTATTTGATTTTTCATTTTTGGTTTAGCCTTTCGGTAGTTTTTAGAGTCTTTTGTCCATGAAAATCGTGACAACGGGTACTATTTTTCATGACAGGAGAAGGAGAAAGGGATATCAATCATATGGAGGAAGATAGAGGCAAGGAAGAGCGCTCCAGGAATGCGTTCAGGCCTTAGGAGGAGGAAGAAATAGACTGGAGGAAGAAAAATAGAAACCAGAGCGAAAACAGAGTGCAGAAGCAAAAAACAGCACGTCACTCGGCCGAGTAGCATATGCCACTCGGCCGAGCACAGACTCCACTCGGCCGAGTGGAGCACCAAACAGGGAAGTTTCTGCAGACCAACTCTCTGTCAATTTCTGTAAGTTTTAGTTTTAATTGCCACTCGGGTGAGTGACTTGTCACTCGGCCGAGTGAATCAGATACCCTCCGAGCCTAAAAATTACCGAGTGGCAGAGCTACTCGGCCGAGTGGAGTTTCTCCCCTCGGCCGAGTGAACCAAAGCCACCCGACTGAGTCGTAAGTGGGAACAAGATTTTCGAAATTTATTTCGTTTACGCACTCGGCCGAGTAATGTCGCTCCGCCGAGTCGTAACAATTTTTATATAAGCTCAGCGGCGGGCGCGACTTTTAAAAAACCCAAATCGCCCCAAATCGAGCCCGAGCCACTGCCGTTTCCTCTCCCTCGCTCGCTGCTTCGCACCCCCCATGCCTGAATCGAACCACTTCCACCGGCGATCGCCTGATCGAGCCTCGCCGTCGATCGGCCGCTGATCCACCTCGCCGACGCCGGCCTCCTCCGCCCCCAATCATCTCGTTTTGACCCAAAACCCCATTTTCTCCTTGTTTCTCTTGATCCGTACGCCCTTTGAACCCCTAAACCAAATTAACTTTCATATCTATCTATTATCCCCTATCTCCCCCATACATATTGAATATTATCGACTGATTTGATCGTTTGATTTGCAGGCTAGCTTGGGGGAGCTTCGGGGAGCTTTTGGACGCGCTTTGAGCTTCGCGGCAGAGGCGTCTCTTCGCACGCACCACTTATTGCTCTCGCGGCGTGTTCAGGTACATTCGTTCCATTATTTAGCATGTCGCTGTATTTATTAGGATGGGACACTTCTCGCGGCACACATGCCGCCGCGCACTAGGCCGCGTACACGGGGATCCGCCCCCAAGCGGAGGCGGATCGATCACCCCAGTCCCTCTCACGCTAGGGAGGACTCCCCTCCACCTAGCCCGCCACCGCCACCACCACCTACACAGCCAATCCCAGCCGATCCTGTCCCTCCACCCACTCCCGATGTCGGGCTGATGGGGATCACGTTTCGAAATGACGCACACCGCGCCAGGTTCGAGCATATCTGCCATCGCTCGATAGTACCCTCTAGGTTCACGCACTTAGCTGACCTTGACCGCCTAGGGGTACTCGAGGGGATGCTCACGTTGTACGACAACGTGGGTTGGCGCGACTTCTTGTTTGTGTCGACGGACACCTACGTCCGTCCGAAACTTAAGGTTCTTAGCTCGATAGCCCGGACCACTGGAGGATGCATATTCCACCTGATGGATCGAGAGTGCGAGGTCACTCTCGACATGCTTCGTGCATTCTTCCAGTGGCCCGCTGTCCCTGTCCCTGACCGTGCCTACACTCCCACGCACATCCCACCCCCGTCGTTCGACACCTCCACCTTCTGGACACGGATCACGGGATCCCCACTTGGCTTTGACCCTAGTAGGGCCAAGGCCTCAGATATCCTGCACCCCTGCCTCGGCATTGCACAGTCCTCATGGAGACCACTTTCCTAGCGAGGTATGAGCCCGGGATGATGTCTACGCCAGAGCTCCACATGCTCTACGCGATGACTCGCCCCAGGGTTCTGGATAGGGGTAGCAATGACCTGGTCCCCGCCGTCGAGATCGACATCGCTAGTTAGTTTCTGGACCGCATCATCATTTCGGTGAATGCTCGCTCACCTATTTGTTGCGACGGTCTGATCACACTTCTAGCCCTTATGACCGGCGTGGATCTACCTGACGACTTGCGTCGAGCCCCGGGCCCCACTTCACTTTCGATAGATGTTATGGCCCGGATGAAGATGCTTTGTCCCTACGGTCGCTGGAACTGGGTGTGGTTGCATGGTCCCTTTAGTGCTGACTACATGGTTCTTCCGAGCCTCGCTCGGACACACATTGGACCGGCCCACGGGGATTGGATTCCAGCAATGGATCTCCTTATCCCCGCTGCCTACGTGCTTGAGGCCGAGGATGCTGAGCAGGCACCCCCTGCACCACCTGTTGACCCCGTGATCCCTCAGCCTGCACCTGCACTGTCTGTACCTCCCAACACTTCTGTCCACACTTCTGTCAGTGTCGGGAGTACCTATGCTGAGCCGTCCTCCACCACCTCCACCACCTCCACCGAGCCTATGTCCATCGAGCATATCACCTCTCTTAGCCCCGAGCATCCCACCACCATTTTAGAGACCGGTGAGACCTCCTTTACCGCCGCAGTGGCGGTTCTGTCCTCACTTTTGTCCACGGCCACCCCGGCCGTCGGCCCTTCTGACCCCACTGTCGCTGTCTTTACCGAGAGTGTCGTGACTTCTGTCCCCACTTCTGTGTCACTGACCTCTTCTGCTGCCACGTCTCCCATTTTGCCTTCCACTGCTTCTGCTGCTGCTGCTCAGACACAGCCTGCGTCCCAGCCTCGCACCGAGGCTGGGCATCCCTTACCAAGCACATCACCCCTTCCACACTACCCTGCTGGCCCCATCCTATACGCTTCCTGCCAGAGACAGCCCCGCGCCTCACTTGTTCGACTAGTGCGTCCCTCCGCTCCACCACCCCCTGACACTCTAGTTCAAAGCATCCGTGCTTTAGAGGGGGCTGTTAGTGGACTCCGAGGCGACTTTAGGGCTCTCGCTGCCACGGTCAGTTCTGTGCAGTCCCGCGTCGCCCTGCTTCCCGATATTCAGGCTTGCCTGAATCAGATACTTGTGCGTCTGCCTCCACTACCCCACCCACCCAGCAGATAACACGACCTCCACCTCCGCCACCACCTCCGCTACAGGACGGTGATGGTGCAGCACCACCACCAGCTTAGGCACACCCTTGATGCCTCTGATATTTTTTTCGTTTTGCTGCCCATTTGTTCATGGGCTTGGTGTTTGATTTTTGCCCCCCTCCTCCGCGTATTATTATTTTCGTATCATCTTGATCATATATTTTTATATCTTTTTGGGAGTGAGGGAGAGACTTTTTGGGGACACTTATATCTGCATCATCCTGATCTTTGCATGCATCGCATTCATTCGCATTTTATTTTTCTTTTTCTTTTTCTTTCTTTTTCATCATGCATGCATCATCACCCTCCCCACCCATCTCACGTCTCTCGGTGTGCCACACTTTGCACATTGAGGACACTGTGCACTTCAGCTTGGGGGAGTGAGTTCTCACACTTTTTCATTTTTGCCACCCTTTATTTTTTATTTCTCACGTTTTCTTTCCACTTTTGCACTTATTTTCACCATTTTTCGTTTTTTATCATGCATCATGTTTTCTTTTCTTTTTTTGAGTATGCTGCATTGTATATAGTTCTATTTTTCTTTTATCTGTTTCTTTCATCTTTTGCTAGAGATGATTTTTCTGTGAGGATGATGACGTGGTGTTAGCTTATCTACATATGCATGCTATTTTGTCACGTCATAGCTTTTGTTTCAGATATCATATGCTATGTCCTGCTTTGCATTTTGAAATAGTAACCCACTCTTTTCATGTATGAATATGGATGAAATTCTGTTATTAGCTGATGTCTGATTATTCATATGTATGCTTTCATAGAAAACACACCAAGCTTCACGCACGGTCTGCTTATATTTGGAGTACTGCTTTCCTCTCTCATATCACTTCTTATTCCATGAATTGTACGCTTCACCTTCAGGTTGATTAGATGTTTGCTAGGATGATATATCTGGACTAGTTTACTTTTTGTGATTAAACTGAGTAGATTATATTACTCTGCTGAAAGTTGTCATGCACGTCCTATAGAGTGAACTGAGTGATACATTGATTTCTTTCTCCACATATCTTGAGCATCATTTCTCTACCTGAAATTCATTGATGAATCCCCCCTAGCAAAATCTATTATCGGCATTTCCCCCGCTATTAATTTCCATGCTCCAAACCCCCAAAATCAAAAAGAAAAAATATACCTGTATATCCTTCTCTCTTTTGATTTGGGATCGCTTATGTATATATTTTTATTTATAAAAAAGAGAAAAATTGAGAAAAAGAAAAGAAAAGAGAAAAAGAAGTTCATAACGCTCCCATCTCATACTCTTTCTCTCATTCTTCCCTCTTTTGTTTTATTTTTACTTTATTTTGGAGCTTCAAAAGAAATGGGGGATGTAGATATTGATTTGTTTATGCCACCACGCTAATGGATAAGCTTGGGGGAGAGGATCCAATGATGTGTGAGAGAGTGACTACTTGACGGTGCATGACAACCTAGGCTAAGTAATCTTCTAGACTCGGTGAGATCGCTAAAGTTTCACGAAATCCAGAAATCGACACAGTAACGACCACTTTTCGTTGTACGTTGTTCGTGCACATGCTTTTGACCGTGCACGTGTTTGTTTTAGACTTTGTTTGTTTGTGAACACTTTCGTGTGATATGCCGTTGTGAACGTCCCTGAGAGTATTAAATAGTGGCACTTTCTTGGAACGACACTTCTCGAGTCGTTTTTCCACAATTTAATCTTACCCGATGAGACGTGACGATTCTCACTCTTGACGGGAGACGTTTCTATTTTTAGTTTCGTCGTCCGACGTCGAATTTGAGATCCGTCTTCTTAGTTAGCTCACATTCGTCATCACGATCACTCCGATATTTATTTTATAATTTTTGGAGTTTATTTGACCACTTTTATATTTTTAACAAGTTTTATATTATTTTTAATAATTAATTTATAAATTATTTTCCGCCAAATAAAATTTATTTGAGTTTTAAACGTTTTAAAGAATTTTGAGCCAATTTTCAGCTCAGTTGGACCAAGTCAAATCCTTGGGTGAGTTGGAGAAGTTGAATTTCAAATTTTAAATTATTTTAAACTTCTAATCCTATTAGATTTAGCCCTAGACCAAGTCAACCCATCTATACTATATAAGCAACCCCTAGGAAGACCTATTTTCGCAAGAAATTAGCCCTAGCCTCTTCCAAAACCCAAATTGGACGTTGCGACGATTCGTCGCAACGTTGCGACGTTCAGCCACCGCACCGACCGAAGAAATCGCCCCGCACCGCGCCTGACCGACCCGCTTCTCCGCACCGATCGGTGTTGCAAGCGTTGCAACGTTGCAACATCGCCCCGCCCCGCATCCAAGCGCCTAACCGAGCCCCTCTCCCGCACTGACCGAGAAGAAACCTCGCACCACAGCCACCCCGCAGCCGCTGCACACCCCAAACGTCGCAGCCCCGCATTCTCAGCGCACGACCGACGGATCTCCCCGCATTGGCTGTGTACGACCGAGAGCCACTCGTCGCAACCCCGCACCCTTCGCACCACTTGCCACCGTGGGCCCCCCAAGTTCTCCAGAGGTATTGTGGGTCCCCCAAAGGCCCCTAGGACTACTGTGGGCCCCACCTAGGTATTTTCTCTCCGACGATTCGCCGTGTACGACGTTGCGACACGTTGAAGCCCGTCGTCGCACGTGCTAGCTTTGGAATCTGGAATCGTCGCTCCGGTTGATGCTCTGAACTTTCCAGCGAGGAAACTAATTTGGAATCTGGACTTGGAGCGCGATCTTCTATTCCAACCCCCGGCGTCGCTACCCGACGCCGGTGTAGCTTTCGCGTCGTATTGAGGTAACGCTTTGCACCCTTAGGACCCCCAACCCATTGCCTACTAATCAAGATTAAAATCAGTATTTTTTAAAGTATTTTAAATGTTTTAAATTCACTAATGAAGATTAATAATATGGACTTTAGGCCGGTGGACTTGTGCACGTAGGATAATTGTGATTTTTGGACTCATTGGACGGTGTGCTCAGACGTCGAACTTGCAGGCAAGTGAAACTTGCCAACTCTTGTGTAGGGACATGTTTTTAGGCCACTTCCTTGCTTTTAGCGTAAAAGAGACTAGTCAGTGAAATGATAGTTGGCTAGACGCCTATTTGATCTAGTTTGAGAACGAAACTAGATCCGTCACCTAATTGATCTAGCTTGACAACGAAGCTAGATCCAACCCTTTAAACTTGTTGTTCATGCATACTAAACGGTCACGTTTACTTCCCTTATCTGTACGCACTTTTAACTGCCATGCATTGCATTCTACATGTCATCCAAGTTGAATATTGCATTCGTAGCACACGCTACATACTTGTACTTGCTTGTCCTGGCTAGGTGCACCCCTATGCCATCATGAAAAACACTTCCTGGCTCGTGTTCCAGAAGCGAGCATTACCGTTCGGGGGTAAGGCCCTGGCTCGATACACGTGTGAGGGGTAAGAGTTAAGCGGCCAATCAGCTGGGAGTCTGCCTGATCAGCAACTGCAGCTGTAAGGCGTAAACTCTGGGTGGGGCGGAGTTAAGCGACCAATCAGTGTGAAAGAAAGTCATTTCAGCTGTAAAGCGTAAACTCTGCACATGACATGAAAACATGACTAGAGAAATCCTTGTAAATGTTTATAGTCTTGCCACACTTGCCATGCCATGCTAGGTTACTTGTTGTTTTCTTTACCTGCTGCACTCATACTTTATCTGCCATGTCATTGCATCATGCTAGAACTGCTAGGTTGCTTTACTTTCAGTTTCAGTTTCCTTGCACAAGTCTCTTGTAGACTTGCTGACATGTGTCCCTTGCTCTTTTGGGTGTCACATGTTAGACCCCGAGCCAGAGACCGTTGCTGAGTACGTGATGTGTTGCTGATGCTGAGCCTGAGTCCATGTCTGCCTAGGAGGAGTTTTGTGGACACCGGTGACCTTTCTTGGTGATTTTGCTGAGTTTCTTTTGTTTTAGGTTTTGTTGTTAGCTGTCGGTGCGTGGCACCTTTGTTTTGTACGCTGTACTTTTGTTGGCCATGTTTGGGCCTTAGACTCTTTTCTTTTAGCCTGGTGGCTTTTCTGTGATGTTGAAACTTATTTTATGGATATTCTGAGATATCTCTTTTGTCTCATTTCATTATTATTATCTTTGTTTCGTTCGCGTTGCAAGGACCTGCAGTTTTAAACTTGATTGACGCTTATCGGACTTGCAGCTTTGTAGCTTCAAGTCTGAGCGGACCTTCTCACGCTTCGCCTCCATATTTTTGGGAAGCGGGGCGTGACAGGTTTTATTGGTGGCCCATGCAGGTCTAGTCTTGCAATTGCGAATTAACGAAACAACGATAATAACGGAATGTCCATTAAATAAATTGCAACATCCGAGTCATAAGCCCGAGTCTAGTAGTTTTCTTAGGTCACTAGGTGATAAGAAGACTCAGTTAGACGTCTGTGCTTGCTATTTAGAGGCCCCTGATTGTAGTTAGACTCCCTTTTAGCAATTGATTTGATCGCCATAGGAGTTACCTTAGTGGTTCATGTCTACCCCTGACCATATTAGACTTATAGAATTTCCTTTAGTCGTTCGCCTGGGTTCATCGATTTCGGACCAAGCTGAACGCATTTTCTTACCGTCTAACCTTTAGAAGTCTTAGCGCCTAGTCCTTAGTCCTTAAGTTAGTCGACCGTAGGAGTTTCCCCGTAGATTCTCCTGATTCATAACCTAGGCGTATGAATGTTTTGATCATCCGACCAATTTCCTTGCCTCGATTCACGAGATCGCCCCGTGACGATCATCGTCAATTTTCAAACATCGCCATTGCAAAACTTGAACCTTCTGAAAGTATTTTTCAATCTTCTCTTCCACTAAGTTTAATTTTGTTCAAAATTTTAATATACCTATATTCCATCCTCCTTCATTGATTTAAATTTTTAAAACGTTTGTCGGAATTTTTGAATACTAGCTTATGGTATTTTCCCAGCCTATATTTTTTTTATACTTATGTAAATGAGTCGTTCTTTCATATATTAGTTTTACTTTTGCCCTGCCCAATTCGATTTATAATTTTCCCTCTTATTTGTGTTATTCGAATGATACGTCGTGTTTACTTTAATATACTTTCAGGACACATGGAATTTCAGCTTTCAGCAAGTTGGACTTTGCACGTCGTTTTCGCTACTTCAGATTTTTGCAAAATTACTATTTTCATAGCCTCTTCCTGCTTTAGACCCTCCCTGATTTGATTTTAAAGATTTGCTATTCGATCTTGATAATTCTTATGCTAAGTTACTATTATTTTCTTTCCGCTCACCATACACGCTTTTAGAAAAATTTCTAAACCAAATTGAATTTCAATTATTTTTATATCCGTGCCAAACTTATTGAGCTCGTATATTAAGAACCTTGCGTAAATCAGTTTTTTTCATTTTTGGCAAACCCTGGTTCTCTAAAAGCAGTTTCAAATTGATCATTTTAAAATTTTCCATAGCCTAAAGTTTTGAAGCATTTAACATGAGTTTAAATTCTTCCGTTACTTGATTTCATTCTTTGACTTTCAAAAACTTTTGACAACATTATATTAAATTACTAACGGATAGAATTTTCTAAACCATGTCCTTAATATTTGTGTAAATGATTTTACTTCCTTTTAAAAATTTTAAAACCAATAGACCATTTTCTCTTATTATAAATATTCGACTCAAATTTATTTTGAACAACTCGTTTTATCGACCTCCAATATTTCTTTTCAGACTGGGATTTCAACCTTTGAAGAACGACAGTTTTCAAAATCCACGTATTTTAGCTTATACTATTCACCCTGTTTCCCTTTTCTGTACCCTATTTAAGCATCACTACATATCCTTTTCCTTCAACCTAAACATCACCATTGAGCCAATGTTTTCCCTAACCAAGCCGTCTCCTTGTATTCGTCCTATCTAAACTCGTGCTTATCGATCCTTCCCTCGTCACGCTTTTGACCTCCCTCTATTGCTTAGGCTTAAGTGCCCGTCAATGTCTGTGTCAACTCTAAGTTGTTAGTAGACCCTTGGACCTTTGTGAGGTGTCGTTGTGCACGTACCTAACTTGTGTACGTGGGCTTGAATGAGTGTACCCCCCATAGTATATTGGTGCTTGCCTATTGTGTGATATATATATATATATATATATATATATATATATATATATATATATATATATATACTCGGAGTTATTCGTGATATTATGAAGTTGTCGTGTGTTAGGAGTTATAGATTTTTGTATGGATAGCTATACTATACTAGGGATGCCGGTGTGTATTAGAGTTAGCGTTGAAATATCTAAGTTGTGTATGTAGTTAGAGATACTTATAATGGTTGAAATAAATGATTGGTAAAGCTATGTGTATGTTAGTAGTGATAATAATAAGAGTACGTATGGTTAAGAGGGTAGGCCTATTATGTGATCTATATGTTAGCACGTATGAGTGTGAGCTCGTATGTGGGTATGTATTGTGTTTAGACGTAAGTAGTTATGTTTTGTTGCCTGAGTATATAGGTGATATACATATGGTAGTAGGAGTATAATTTTGAATGGTATTGCTTGCTTTTCGGGATGTTGCATGCGTGCATACAGTGAGGTATACACGACTATTGCACATCTTAATTATGTATGTGTGGATGTGTTAGCATACTAATTATAGGTAGTAGGCTATGGTGTGAATATATACATTATTTATGTGTGACTATACGGTGAATGTTTGTATTAGGGAGTGTATTATAATTATAGGTGTGCTGATGTCTGTAATATTATTATTATGGTATATAGAGTGATTGAACTATGTAAGTATTGCCTGACTAAATATTAAGTGTGATTGATTTATGGAATGTATATGGTTGTATTGGTAGATGTATATATATGGAGTGGTATTGGTATAGGTATGAATGTCGTGTTACGTATATAGAATATTCTGATATGTGTATTGAGTCTCACTCAAGCTTGAGTGAGTATACTCTAAGTATATTGAATGTATGTTTATAGTTTGAATATAGCAATGCTTGATGTATGTATAGTGATAGAAGTGTTTGTGCCTGGTTGAGTTACGCACATGACTGTGGGTCGCTACACCAGTATATAGTTATAGGTGTTGGTCTTGTGGTATAGTTATTTACTAAGGACTTGCTTGTGCTAGCTAAACTAGGTGCATAGATGTACCAGTAATATAATGGTATGAATGGTATGCGTAAATGAAATGTTAGCGTGTATGGGTGTGCACCATGCACGGGTAAGTATGTGCTTAGTTATAGGTTTTGATGACTATGATATATGTGGCGTGTCGTAAATACAGTTATAGGACCGTATGCGATGAGAATATATGGTGAACTATTTGCATGCATTGAATGACTATATAATGAGTGAAATATGGTAGTAGTGAATATATATTAGATATAGTAAAATTTGACTTAAAAATGGTATGGTGTGACTGCTTATGTGGATGTGCTTAGTATTGGATGTATACTAGGAAATATTAGAGGGTAGTATACCCTTGATGTTTGTGCATAGGTAGCTACCTATAGGTAGAGCAATGATTGTATTTGCTAAGTAGACTATCCTTATATGAGTATCTGAAATATTGTTTGCGAATAGGTAGGTAGTAGTTATATAAGGGGTGCATGCTTATATACGTGATTGAAATACGTGTATGGATTTGACTGACTATAATAGGTATAAGAGTGTGACGTACGTGAATATATATAAATATATATACGTGTTGGTAGTATTAATGTTTGACTACCTAGTGCATATATAAGCACTTGTAATGACTATACCTGGTGGAATTATTATATGACTTGATTGGGGTAGTTACTAGAGCGACTAGCCATATTAGAAAGTCCGAGGACGGACTTTATTCTAAGGTGTGGAGGATGTAACGACCACTTTTCGTTGTACGTTGTTCGTGCACGAGCTTTTGACCGTGCATGTGTTTGTTTTAGACTTTGTTTGTTTGTGAACACTTTCGTGTGATATGCCGTTGTGAACATCCCTGAGAGTATTAAATAGTGGCACTATCTTGGAACGACACTTCTCGAGTCGTTTTTCCACAATTTAATCTTACCCGATGAGACGTGACGATTCTCACTCTTGACGGGAGACGTTTCTATTTTTAGTTTCGTCGTCCGACGTCGAATTTGAGATCCGTCTTCTTAGTTAGCTCACATTTGTCATCACGATCACTCCGATATTTATTTTATAATTTTTGGAGTTTATTTGACCACTTTTATATTTTTAACAAGTTTTATATTATTTTTAATAATTAATTTATAAATTATTTTCGGCCAAATAAAATTTATTTGAGTTTTAAACGTTTTAAAGAATTTTGAGCCAATTTTCAGCTCAGTTGGACCAAGTCAAATCCTTGGGTGAGTTGGAGAAGTTGAATTTCAAATTTTAAATTATTTTAAACTTCTAATCCTATTAGATTTAGCCCTAGACCAAGTCAACCCATCTATACTATATAAGCAACCCCTAGGAAGACCTATTTTCGCAAGAAATTAGCCCTAGCCTCTTCCAAAACCCAAATTGGACGTTGCGACGATTCATCGCAACGTTGCGACGTTCAGCCACCGCACCGACCGAAGAAATCGCCCCGCACCGCGCCCGACCGACCCGCTTCTCCGCACCGACCGGTGTAGCAAGCGTTGCAACGTTGCAACATCGCCCCGCCCCGCATCCAAGCGCCTGACCGAGCCCCTCTCCCGCACTGACCGAGAAGAAACCTCGCACCACAGCCACCCCGCAGCCGCTGCATACCCCAAACGTCGCAGCCCCGCATTCTCAGCGCACGACCGATGGATCTCCCCGCATTGGCTGTGTACGACCGAGAGCCACTCGTCGCAACCCCGCACCCGTCGCACCACTTGCCACCGTGGGCCCCCCAAGTTCTCCAGAGGTATTGTGGGTCCCCCAAAGGCCCCTAGGACTACTGTGGGCCCCACCTAGGTGTTTTCTCTCCGACGATTCGCCGTGTACGACGTTGCGACATGTTGAAGCCCGTCGTCGCACGTGCTAGCTTTGGAATCTGGAATCGTCGCTCCGGTTGATGCTCTGAACTTTCCAGCAAGGAAACTAATTTGGAATCTGGACTTGGAGCGCGATCTTCTATTCCAACCCCCGGCGTCGCTACCCGACGCCGGTGTAGCTTTCGCGTCGTGTTGAGGTAACGCTTTGCACCCTTAGGACCCCCAACCCATTGCCTGCTAATCAAGACTAAAATCAGTATTTTTTAAAGTATTTTAAATGTTTTAAATTCACTAATGAAGATTAATAATATGGACTTTAGGCCGGTGGACTTGTGCACGTAGGATAATTGTGATTTTTGGACTCATTGGACGGTGTGCTCAGACGTCAAACTTGCAGGCAAGTGAAACTTGCCAACTCTTGTGTAGGGACATGTTTTTAGGCCACTTCCTTGCTTTTAGCGTAAAAGAGACTAGTCAGTGAAATGATAGCTGGCTAGACGCCTATTTGATCTAGTTTGACAACGAAACTAGATCCGTCACCTAATTGATCTAGCTTGACAACGAAGCTAGATCCAACCCTTTAAACTTGTTGTTCATGCATACTAAACTGTCACGTTTACTTCCCTTATCTGTATGCACTTTTAACTGCCATGCATTGCATTCTACATGTCATCCAAGTTGAATATTGCATTCGTAGCACACGCTACATACTTGTACTTGCTTGTCCTGGCTAGGTGCACCCCTATGCCATCATGAAAAACACTTCCTGGCTCGTGTTCCAGAAGCGAGCATTACCGTTCGGGGGTAAGGCCCTGGCTCGATACACGTGTGAGGGGTAAGAGTTAAGCGGCCAATCAGCTGGGAGTCTGCCTGATCAGCAACTGCAGCTGTAAGGCGTAAACTCTGGGTGGGGCGGAGTTAAGCGACCAATCAGTGTGAAAGAAAGTCATTTCAGCTGTAAAGCGTAAACTCTGCACATGACATGAAAACATGACTAGAGAAATCCTTGTAAATGTTTATAGTCTTGCCACACTTGCCATGCCATGCTAGGTTACTTGTTGTTTTCTTTACCTGCTGCACTCATACTTTATCTGCCATGTCATTGCATCATGCTAGAACTGCTAGGTTGCTTTACTTTCAGTTTCAGTTTCCTTGCACAAGTCTCTTGTAGACTTGCTGACATATGTCCCTTGCTCTTTTGGGTGTCACATGTTAGACCCCGAGCCAGAGACCGTTGCTGAGTACGTGATGTGTTGCTGATGCTGAGCCTGAGTCCATGTCTGCCTAGGAGGAGTTTTGTGGACACCGGTGACCTTTCTTGGTGATTTTGCTGAGTTTCTTTTGTTTTAGGTTTTGTTGTTAGCTGTCGGTGCGTGGCACCTTTGTTTTGTACGCTGTACTTTTGTTGGCCATGTTTGGGCCTTAGACTCTTTTCTTTTAGCCTGGTGGCTTTTCTGTGATGTTGAAACTTATTTTATGGATATTCTGAGATATCTCTTTTGTCTCATTTCATTATTATTATCTTTGTTTCGTTCGCGTTGCAAGGACCTGCAGTTTTAAACTTGATTGACGCTTATCGGACTTGCAGCTTTGTAGCTTCAAGTCTGAGCGGACCTTCTCACGCTTCGCCTCCATATTTTTCAGAAGCGGGGCGTGACAGACACTTAGCATTCATTTCATGAAAACCACGCTTTTCTATTCTTACTATTCCATATCGTGTGATATCTCTTATACTCCTTATAGAAAGCAATTCAATTGAAAAGTGTGCGATCTATGGTTATGCATACCGCTTTAGATGCTTCAGACGATGTTAATCCTAGAAGGATTCCATGTTTCATGCTATATTGATATTTTGGGGTTTTCTATTTCGAATGCATCATTATACTATGATATCGAAATAAAAGTCTTTGACGTGTGTTTTATATTCGATGTATGCTATATGAGTAAGCAAAACTCACGTCCTGAGAAAAATGATCTAGCACCCCCCCTTCTTCGCTTTCTATTTTATTTTTATTTCCTATTTCTTTTATTTTTCCCCTTTTTCCATCATTTTGCCCGTCGGGCTCGCTTTTTACTCATCTTCCTTGAGGACGAGTAAGAGGTAAGCTTGGGGGATTTTGATCGCTCCGTATTTTACACCCTTTTTCTGCATGTTTGCATGCCACTTTAATTGCTCATATCGCGTTTTTCACGATTATTCGGCAATATTGCGATGCTTTTCACGATTTCTTGTTTTTGTCGTATTTCAGGAGATATGGAGCGATTCGGAGTGATTTTGAGATCAAGAGGATTTGCACCCACTTCGGAGTGTCACCCGAGGCTCTTTTGAGGGTTATTCGGCGATGGAAGACAAGTGGGAGAAGAAAGAATGTCGTAGGAGCGACGAGGAAGCGAAAAGACGAAGATTGGGCATTTGCAGCATCTCACTCGGCCGAGTGAACCGCCCACTCGGTCGAGCAAGAAGATCACTCGGCCGACCAGACCGGACACGCATCAACAGAAGAAAATAGGCGTGCACTCGGTCGAGTGACGATAGTCCACTCGGCCGAGCATTGAAATCTCCTCGCCCGAGTGGCATGAGAAAAGACACTTCAAAAACGGCCGACTTACTGTAAAATTACAGGCTTCTGATGACTCCGACTCGGCCTAGTAAGAATTGCCCCTCGGCCGAGTGAGTAAATCCACTCGGCCGAGTCACTCCCGAAGACAGACCCACGAAAAGTCCCGACTTACTGGAATTTTACAGGGTTTGTCACTAAGCCGAGTGAGCCGCCCCGCCTGCTGCGTAAACTGCGATTTTTGAGCTGCGCAGGGGCATTTTTGTCACGAATTTCTGGGCGATTTTGAGGGGTATTTAAACCCAGTTTTTGCCCTAGTTAGAGAGCACTTTTTGATACTTTTTGCAGCCTTTTTAGAGAGTTTTTTAGTTAATTAGATTTAGGCTTTTTGAGAGATTAGAAAGGAGATTTTTGTTGGATGCTATTGGATTCTCATTGGTTTGTCCCCTTTCTTGTCAAAAACTCTATTTTTATTGATAATTTCTCTATTGCAATTATTTGTGCTGAATTTTCTTTTGAATTTCTTATGAATTGCACCATGATTAGTGAGTACACTACAAAACATAGGGCTGTTTATAGCGGTTTTGTTTGTGGCGGTTTGGAAAATCGCCACAAATCCTTCTATTTGTATCGGTTACGACCCGCCGGTGCCAAAGAAATATCATGTGACGGTTCGAAACCGCCACCATAATAAAAATAATATTAAACGAATTGGCGGGAACAAAATGCGGGAAGAGGGAAAAGAAATTTTCTATTTATCACGGTTACGACCCAAAACAACCGTCAACCTAGGGTTTTAAACCGCCACCAGCTATTCTCCATATACCCCTCGAGGCACGCAGAGCACGCAGAGTTTAGGGGTTCGAGCGATCGCGTTCCCGAGTCGACGGTGGTTCGAGGGGGGGGTTCGAGCGATCTTCCCGAGTCGACGGTGGTTCGAGGGGGGGTTCGAGCGTTCCCGAGTTGACGCAGGCACGCAGATCTTCCCGACGCACGCGGATTTGGGGTTCGAGCGATCGCCTTCCCGACGCACGCAAATCTTCCCGACGCACGCGGATTTGGGGTTCAAGCGATCGCCTTCTCGACGCACGTAAATCTTCCCGACGATGTACATAGATTTCTGGGGTTCGAGCGATCGTTGATTTTTGGGGTTCGAGCGATCTCCTTCCAGATTATTCGGTTGCTTCCCACGATTTCCGTGATTTCTTCAAGTGTTCGCCTTCGACATTCTTCAGGTGCTTCCCAGGATCTTCTGAGTTTTCTTCGAGCCGATCCCAAATCCGAGTGAGTTTCTTTGATTTCTTCTAAGTTTTCTTCGATTTCTTCGTGCAGATCTCAAATCCGTGGGAGTTTCTTCGATTTATTTCAAGGGTTCTTCGATTTCTTCAAGCCGATCCCAAATCATAGCGATCTAGGCTGGAAATCTGCTAAGGTAAGCCACTGGTTCCCAAGTTTCTCACATGAGTTCAATTTATGTTGGTAGTTGACACTCACATAAAATTCAGATTGCAAAGTTCGAAGGGAGACGTTTGCGAGCTTTATTCAGGTAATTTTTTTTGGTAAATTTCAGATTTTTAGTCTTGATTTCTAATGCCCACCGGATTCATATTGATACTCTCTTGCATGATAGATCGATTTACTTTCTAGTTAGTTGTGAGCTTATATGGGTGAAGAATGTAGGTAGATATGCATTGACTAAAATTTAAGAGTACATCTGTATTTCTTATTATTTATTTAAAATTACACTTTCATATTTTAGCAAAAACAATTAATTTCAGAAATTTTCTTGTATTGTGGGTTTTGGCAACTTACAAAGCTAAAATGTTTTGTGTTTTGGTTAGCTTCATGTTATACTTTCAGTATGATTGCTCATCAGCCTATCAATGTGAGGAGTATATTCCTATATAATTTCTTGGCTTATTGATTGTGTTCTCGAACCAGAATTTTTAATCACAATCATTGATTATTCAAGATCAAACCTGAGTCGTCCGTCTACCAACCCATTTATCCAAATCAGCATCATTATTCATAGACATTCTTATTTTGTATAATAGATTTTTTGATGAGTAAGAAGAAACCAAGGGTCAGCTGGTCAGTTTCCCCCCCCCCCCCCATCAACATCAATTTTGGTTTATTTCGTTTATTGTCTTCTATGTTTGTTATGTATACTGAAGAA
Source organism: Scilla litardierei (assembly GCA_030789695.1). Taxonomy (NCBI): domain Eukaryota; kingdom Viridiplantae; phylum Streptophyta; class Magnoliopsida; order Asparagales; family Asparagaceae; genus Scilla; species Scilla litardierei. Next base: position 250,300,879 of record CM061142.1, read on the forward strand.
TCTTGCATATGACTCAGCTTGAGTGCTTTTAATCAAACATGATCTGTCTAAAAAAATTTTATGCATGAGAATCTTCCTGGAATTAGTAAAATTCATGGCGGAAAATTGGGCAAGTGATTTGTTCAATGTAAACATGTCGAAAAGCTTGCTTCGGTGAATTGTTAAATTGGATGGAAGTTGATCCTTTATTGCCCGAGGACAAAATAATTTCGTCACCTCCAGTATAATCCGATAAAATTTACTTTTCTAATATTATTGTGGAGATTTTGGTATTAAATCATATAAATTGTGGAGATCTTTTTTGTGCTTTGCTAGTTGAAGGAGTGGTTGTATGCTTTCCAGGTTTAGTTGTATAATAATGTTTTAGCTGTGTAATTGACAACATTGAATGATGGTTAGACTATCTTTCTGCTCTCATGAAAACTGTGGCCCTCAAATTCGGAAGATTCATTTTAATGCACTTAACTTTAAAAAATTTCTCCAAGTATTACACGCTTTTGTATGCAGTTTTAAAAGTAATTTTTGTGTGACAAATTGTATAATGCTCTCCTGTTGCATTTCATCTGGGTTATGCTGCTGATGGTATTCAGCTAAAAGTGGGATGCACCGTGGGTTTTCATTCAATAAGTTTACTTAGTTTTTTCAATAGCATGTAATTTCCACAAAACATTACTTCAGTCTTCACAAATTTCTGGCTCATCCAATATGTTATTGACAAATCCTGATATATGTCATCGGGGCTAGCCAGTTAATTATTTCGGTGCTTCTGAATATCAGGAATCTCTCTTGTTGCTGTTACAGTAGGAAGTACTCTACAGTCTACAGTTTGGAGGAAGACATGTTGTTACCTCCTAATATATGTTATATACTTAGAGATCATGGGATCAAGAAAGGCAAAATCAGTTTGGAATGGCAACTGTTGAAGCAACTTATCAATGAGAAACTCTAAAATTAGTTGAAATTTACTTGTAGAGCATTTCATCAATATGAAAGTAAGATATAGAGTGTGTCAGATTGTATCTAATTAAGTTAGGTAGATTGAAAGAGATTTTGTGCTAACTGTTGTGTGCAGACTGTGAGTTGAATCTGTTGGCCAACTAGGATAAGCAATGAAGTGAGAAGCCTAATTCTTTCATCTGATGGTACTTGTTCTTTAGCATTTCTTGATTTCTTTGGAAATTGGGACATCTGTATCCGTGTTTAAAAATATTCATGTACATTTCATCCAATTTTAATCTAATTGTCTTATACAAGTATACACCAAAACATTTTCACTGAATTATTATATCCATTGTCTCAGATGTGTGATTTTGTTTACATTATTCTTTTAAATTGCTGTCGCTACCAGTCCTAACCCAAGGTTAGCATATATAGTTAAGCCAGCATTAGTAATCCTTCTCCCACTCTTTCAGTGAAGTGGAAGATTTGCCCAAGATGTTTGTTTTCCCATATTGCTTCTTTCTTTCGTGTATCCTAACCAACTCATTTGTATTTTAAATAAAAAATATTAGTTATTTAACCTTTTTGCATTATGAATCCAATACACAAAAATTAGATCGTCTCCTTTATTAAGTTTTTCTCTCAAAATATATTTGCTTATTTTTAGCCTAATTTAAATTAATGTGCTTGAAAGCTTGTTTAATAATTATATTTTTAGTTGATATATTGCTCTGTTATTCAGTTGATGATCAAAACTAAACTTTATCATAATATATCAACTTTGATCTAAAAATTTGTCATCTTATACCTATGTATATATGCGCACACACATCACATATCGTTAAATTTAGATAGTGTACACACACATCACATATTGTTAAATTCAGATAGTTATCATTTGATCTTAAATAATTTGGCTGAAAACCATTCATGGTCTGTTACTGGATGGATGCTTGCCTGAATTGTAATGAAGCCTTGCTCATATTCCCTCCCTTTGTTAGTTTACTGATATTATTGCTAATATCATTTTATAAAAGTAGATTGCTTCTTATTTGTATGCTTATATGAATATTTATTTATTTTTGTTGAGAAAAAAAGATTTTTGTTAACCCTATAACACTAATTAGTTTTTTCTGTATGAAGGATGGATAAATCTTGGATCCAACAACCAAAAAGTTCTCATGAATACGTGGCAGGAGTGAATGCATTCTTAGATTTTGCTTTTGAGCACAAGGCTATTCGTGGTAAAATTTTGTGCCCTTGTGAACGTTGCAAATTTTTAAAGTCTGGCACAAGGGACGAATGTTTCGAACATTTACTCTTCACACATTTTCCAAGAAATTACACCTTTTGGGAATCACATGGAGAGGTGGTTACATCTAGTAATGTCAAACGAGTGGCTACAGGATCGCATCTTAGAAGGGATCCAGATCCCCAACTTGGAGATACTGTACGGGAAATGGTATACGATGCATTTACCTGGGGATTGAATAGTCAAGAGACGACTGAATCGGGTGTTGATGGAGGCGTAGGGATGTCAAACACGAATAGAGAATCCAGTGGTGGTAATGCCAAAGAGTTTTATGCCTTACTGAAAGATAATGAACAACCATTATACGATGGATGCACCAAGTTCTCGAAACTCTCATTTCTAATCAAGTTATATCACATTAAATGTTTGTGTGGTGTTAGTGATAAGGCTATGGATATGATTTTTAAATTGTTGCATGATGCGTTTCCATATGCAAATATCCCTCCATCTAATTACGATGCTAAGAAGATCATTAACAAACTTGGTCTTAAGTATGAAAAAATTCATGCGTGTCCTAATGATTGCATGCTCTATTGGGGGCCGGATGCGGATAGAGAAAAGTGCAAAGAATGTGAGCTGTCTAGGTGGAAGAAAAAATCGAAGAAGACGAAACAACCCGCAAAGGTATTACGTTACTTTCCCCTGAAATCTAGATTACAAAGATTGTTTATGTCTTCTCAAACTGCTGAGAGTATGAGGTGGCATTCAAGTGAACCTAAGGTTGATGATATGATGAGACACCCAAGGGATTCTGAAGCTTGGAAACATTTTGATTCCATGCATACTGAATTTGCTTCTGAGGAACGTAATGTTCGACTTGCATTAGCTTCTGACGGTTTCAATCCCTTCGGGAATTTAAGCACAAGTTATAGTATTTGGCCAGTTTTGTTGATCCCATACAATAGTCCTCCATGGATGTGTATGAGGTCGACTGAATTCATTGTTTCTATGTTGATTCCTGGGAAGAAAATGCCGGGAAACAATATTGATATCTATTTGCAGCCTTTAATTGCCGAGTTGAAAGAATTATGGGAAAAAGGGGTGGAGACATATGATGCGTCTAGAAAAGAGGTGTTTGTGATGAAGGCAGCTCTATTGTGGACTATTAGTGACTTCCCAGGGCTTGGAAATCTTTCGGGTTGGAATACACATACTGGTTATGCTTGTCCCTCATGCAATTTTGATCAAATTCCTCTCTATTTGGGTTGTAGTAGGAAGTGGTGTTTCATGGGCCATCGTCGATTTTTACGGCAAGGCCACAAGTTTCGGTTGAATCGTCTTCGTTTTGATGGACGTATGGAAGATAGGGACCCGCCTAAATTGTTATCTGGGTCAGAGATTTTGAATCAAATGGAGAATATAGAGTTTTTCTTTGGAAAACGTTCTTCAACAACTAGTAGTACTACTGAAAGCAGAACACGGAAGAGAGCAAATGTTGATCAATTTTCAAAGCAATGGAAAAAGAGAAGTATATTTTTCCAACTTCCATATTGGGAGTCTAATTTATTACGTCACAATCTTGATGTGATGCATATAGAGAAGAATGTGTGTGATAATGTGTTGTTTACATTGATAAATGACAGAGACAAAAGGAAAGATCATTTAGAGGCTCGAAAAGACTTGCAAAATTTGGGTATTAAAAAGGAACTCTGGCCAAAGGAGGATGGAAAATCTTGTCCAGCAGTGTTATTCACAATGAAAAGGCAAGAAATTGACACATTACTTGAGACTTTGAAATGTGTCATTGTTCCAGATGGTTACTCAAGTGATTTTACTAGATGCATAGACATTGTGCATCGTAGAGTATTTGGATTGAAGAGCCATGATTCACACATTCTTATGCAGGAGTTGTTGCCTTTGGCTATTAGGAACATTTTACCTCGTGCGGTGTCTTCTGTGTTGGTCGAATTAGGGACCTTCTTCAAGCAATTATGTTCTAAGGTTGTCAATCCTGCTGAATTGAGCAAACATCAAGAACGAATTGCACTGACCTTGTGCCATATGGAGATTTTGTTTCCACCGTCATTCTTCACTGTTATGGTGCATCTAACAATTCATTTGCTTGATGAAGTTAGACTTGGTGGGCCTGTACATTATCGATGGATGTATCTTATAGAAAGGTATGTTTCATATTCAAACCATTGATTTTTTTGGTTTAATTAATTGTTCAAATACTTATCCATTAATGTGAATGTAGGTTTTTAGGAAAACTGAAACATTTTGTTCGGAATAGAGCCCAACCAGAAGGCTCGATTGCTGAGGGGTGGCTATCTGAAGAATGTATGACCTTTTGTTCGAGGTATTTGGAGGATGACATTGAAACTAGATTCAATCGCACAGAGCACGTGGATGATGACCCTTTGGTGTTTGAAGTAAGTTCAATCATGTTTCCTCCGGTGGGTAAACCAGTTGGAGACGGTACACTTGTTAGATTAAGTGACATAGAAATCATGCAAGCACATCGCCACATATTGATTAATTGCCCTCAAGTAGAAGATTTTATTAGGTAAGTTAGGTATTGATATATTTTAATTTTATTAGATTAGACTGTGAGAAATCATATTGATGTTTTTATCTCTGAATGTATAGTCGGTTTCGACGCATCACGACGACGAAAATGAGGAATCGTAAAAGGAATGTGAGTTCCAATGAAATAGAAAAGGAAGTCCATCGCAAAGTTGTCCAGGCATTTAAGATCCATGTGAGTGCGACTTTTTGTCTCATTTGAGTTTATTATCGGAATTTTTTGCAAGCTATTAATGTTGTCTGTAATGTGTTCATAGATTAACGATAATCCCAGAGATCAAACTTCAAAGGAAATTGTTGCACTTGCGCAAGGGCCATTGAGACAAGCAAGGAAATTTACTGCTTATAATGTGAATGGGTTCAAGTTTCGAACCATTGAGCGAGAGAAGAACTTGAAAACTCAAAATAGTGGTGTGTTTTGTAACTTTGGAATTAAGAGCTATGCAAGCACACGTGACAATAGACCAAGAGAGGGTGCAGTACCATATTATGGAAAACTGGTTGATATTATCGAGCTTAATTACCATGATGTTTTTCATGTAACTGTATTTAAGTGTGCATGGGCCAATACCATGAACCAAAGGTTTATCAGAGTAGATGATTTTGGGTTCACATCAGTAAACTTCTCTCACTTGATTCATTCTGGTGAGCACGAGGATGATGAACCATTCATTCAAGCTGTTGAGGCTCAATTGGTATTTTATGTGGAGGATAAAGCAGATAAAGGGTGGAGTATTCCTATCCATGTAAAACCAAGAGACTTATATGATATGGGTGAAGATGATGCAAGCTTGCCTTATGATAACGAGATTAATCAAGCTCAAATTTCAGATGTGGTATTTCCAGATGATGATTCACTGTTCGTTGCGAGGGCCGACGTTACTGCAGAGTTTGAGTAGGGTCGATATTATTTGTATTCCTTTGCATTAATTTTTTGTTACATCTCCGTATCGACAATATCTGATGTTATATTCACAGCCTGCAATATTTCATCAATCCTCTGATGTAACTCGGGCTATTTGAGAAAGACTCACAAAATCCTGCATGAAAGTAGCTTTGCTTCACTTGCATCATCACATCTGTATAACCATTATTTGATATGTATTATGGATAAATTTCTCATAATGCAGGTTGCGGATTTACGCCTTTTTTCTGCAGGCATTTGCATATTTATCATATTTACTTGCAGTTACATATGGCATCAGAGGGTGAGGGTAGCAGCGTAAGACGCCAGCGCAAGAAAGGAGCGTCATCAATGTACAAGTCCACTGGGATCTGTGAGCTAATAGGTTGGTTTAAATTCAAGTCATGATTATAAAAGATCTGCATATTGAATATAATTTAATGATTTTAATTATGCAGATGTTTCAGATCCTGCAAACCCCCAAAAGTGTGGGACAGTGATTTTGAAAAATGCTAAAGACATTCATGATAAGGTCTCCTTCCAGAAGAGAGTAATACTCACATTTAAACCAAGGGGTCCTGGCATTGTAGGTGAGGCTGTTAAGCCACTCCACTCTATTTTAAAGGAGGTGATATTGGATAATGAAAAGTATCTTGTGGGCGTAAAGGATTGGAAGTCAATACCTATGGAGATCAAGGATAATGCGATTCTAACTCAAGTTCTGGTATGATTACTTTCACCAAAATATTATAATACATTTATTTTTTTCTTTAATTTTCAATCTTACCCTCAACTTAACTTATTGATTTTCATTTATTTGCAGACTAAGTTTTACATTGAACCACGTGAGTGCGAAGAAGTTACTTGCCACGAAATAAAGAAAGCAATGGGCAGTCAATGGAAAACTAGAAGGAACAACTTATGGAACAAATATTACGATGAAACGAAAAGTCAGAAAGATAATGAGGAAACACCACCTGAACGCCTTACTAAAGATGATTGGGCATCTTTCATTGCTCTAAGATTTTCTGAAAAGTGGTTGGTAAGTTTATAAATTGTTATACATTAAGTATTATATTTCATTTTATATTTTCCATGATTTTAACATTGTGTCAAATCTTTATCTTTATTGAAGTACAATCGTGAGAGGAATAGGGAAAATGCTCTTAAGCAAGACTGTCATCCAACTACCGGATCACGTCCATTGGCTCAACTTTATAGTTTAATGGTAACAAAAACTTATCATAGAATTAATTAAGATTAATATATTTTGTTTTTCGATTCCATGTAGTTTTAGATATTGCTCTAATTCGTGAAGTGGATACATTAGGCTGCAGAAACAGGAGCGGACCCCACCCGAACAGATATGGTGTTGTTGACGCATTCCAGAGATGACGGGTCTTATCCAAACGAATATACGAGGGAGATCATTGTAAGTATAATTACGTGTATGATATTGAAGTTATGCATACATTCAGTATTACTACAATATTCATCACAATTATATTTTTAGCTCATCCGACAATGAATCTACTGACCAAATAACCACTTAACACCAACTAAACCTGCCATTTTACTTCAAACGTTATACCGAATATATCATTTGTCTTATATCCTTTACTTGTGTAACATCCCATTTCTGTTAGTAAACTTGCTCGAGATCTGAATTGTTATGTAACATTCTTTCCAACCCATTATGTTCTTTAGAAAATCAATAATAGAATGGCATCAACTTCACCAGTTAAATGGCATCAACTTCACCAGCCACTACCAATTTGAAGTAAAATTCTCAGTCATGTTGCAGCTAGACAACAAGTTTCACCAATAAAAACACATATGACATGAGGTCCATGATAAATATATTTGAATATCTAACCATAATCCTACTCCTAAGTTCCTATCAAGGACAGGTGGTGTTGAAAATCAGATAAATGATGGTAAGGCATTGTCTTTTAAGATGATCATAACTTCACTTTTTTCAAGAGAAAAACAACCACCAAGTCAATCTTCATGCAAGCTAGTTGTAAGCATTTGGAGTACATAATATATCAAAGAGAGGAGACGACCACTGTATATTTCATAAATGCTCATGGAGAATTAATGTGGAAAATTACATTAATTGCAAGCTACTTAGATCATTGACTCGTTGCTTAAAGCATTCATGTACTGAGTCAAAACAATAATTCACGTCCGGCACATAAACGATATTCAGATACATGGCACACTTCCTGCCATGAATTGGACACAACAGGACCATGCCAGTGTTGAAAGAAATGAAAATGCAAATATAACAGGCATACCAACTTCAATAACTGCAAACATGAAATGGACCTTCTGACATAGGCTAGATGCTATTTTAACATAAACAGTTGATACCGCTTCTACAAATGAGACTATGAGAGGCTTCAGCTGGCATTAGGTCAGATGCTGGATTAGACGAGTAGATATCTTTCTTTTGTTTAAGATTAAAATTGTAGTCAAGTCTAGATATCTTTCTTTTACTCAGGATTAAAACCTATAATATTAAATAGTTAAGAATTACCTCAATTTAACTCATTGCCAATCATTATGTGTATTCGTAGATCAACTCAGTAACAGAACCCACCATCCATAGGCAAAGAGCATGCTAAACACGTGTTGGTCTGTGGTTTAGCACATGGAGATAGACATAACCTACTGTTCAAAATAGGACTGGAGGTAGAGGTCTGGGACGTTTGTGTCGCAATTAGTTCATTTCCTGTGACAATGTCATGCTTCATAGGTATTAATAAGTCCAAAAAGGAAGAGAATAAAAGCATTTATTTCATAGATGCTCCTGCAGATGAAAATTGGATTGTAAAATCAAAGTTCATTGATACTTTAGGCTAGAATTTAAAACATTCATTTATAATACCTAAGTAACAAAGTGATAGATTCAAAGCACATTACTATAAGAGGAAACTTCAAAAACATAATTCTTTTTGGGCAAGGTTCGAAATTCGGCTGATACCGATACGTATTGGCTTATCACATCTACAGCTAAATTTCCTCATCAGTTCAATACTTCATCTGACTCTACTTTATTTTACCTCAACATGCTTGCTGGTGAGAAATGATCATCCAGATTATCTGAATGTTTTAATGAATTGCAGAACACGTCCCTTAAATGTTGATTCAAACATTATCTTGTAATTTCCTTTAATGGTCTACTTAATATGAATTGACATTCAGGGAACAGACAAGATTGTATAATAACTATGACTAGTCCTCTCTTTATCTTCATGTTATCGTATGTAAGGCCTCTCCGTTCTGCAGTTGTGCACTTGTCTGTTCACTTGCCAGAAGAATTTATTGATTCTATTTACTTTGGATTGCTATGGATTGCTACTGCTGGTTGCCTTTTCACTTTCTGAGTACATAATGACTATTCACTCCCATCCTATGCTGCTAGGACATTAATCTCGTGAAGCCAGTGTTGTATCAGACAAAAATGTCATCTATATTTCAAATTTTTTCCATGTTTCAGCATATTGTGTCCATGTCAGGGGTGTCGTGCATGTGCAATATGATGCAATCTGTACTTAAGTAACAACTGTTTCCGATCCATGAGTATTATCAATAATGTAATTATGTAGATTTCAACATTAGGGGTAGTCGTGTCTTCTAGAGTTTAACACGCTTATTCTCTCAAAGCATGCTTTAAATCTCCCCTGCAAGAAGACTGTACTTGATGCACATTCATTGGTTGAGTATTTTGCGTACAAGGTTAGAACATTGAGTTGGTATTGCATATGATTAGTGACTCTACCCATTGACACTTTATGGATAAAGTTGCATAGATTGTTCACATCCCCTCCTCCCTTAAGTACTTGATCCACTTCTCTTAAATTGTCACTGGATCTTCTGCCTTTTCTTTTTGTTTATCCTTATTATTCTTTTTGTGCATCCTTGTTTTGGTGCTCAATTACCATGGCTTTCTTCAATATGGTTCTTTAATAACAATGATATTTGTTTTGTTGCTGCTTCATTGAAATAACTTTTCAGTGTTCTGCTATTTGCTTTAAAGTTTGAAGGATACTTCCCAATCTCCTTTGCACAAATGTTTGACTTGGGTTCTCTGTAATGTTTCGTATGTAATGTTTCGTAGGTATGTTCCTGTTTGTGTTCCATAGTGATGTGTATATTCTTTGTTTAATCCATAGTGATGTGTATTTCTGGATATGCATTGTTTCTGTTTTGTGAGCTAAGAAAGACATTATATCACCATCCATTGATAAATTGTAAATAACCAAGCATGTTTTGGTTTTATGCCTTTTTTCTCCTAATGGAAATCTGAGAATGTGAACATTAAGAAGTCATATTTCTTTTGAGAAGCTGAAATCCTAGTTCTGTCCTAAACCCCAGCTATCACAGTTTTACAAAACTCGTGAGATTTGGGGCAAAATTAATCCTTTATATTATTCCCAAAATTTGTTTTGTGCTTACAATGGAAGTGTGGTGGAAACATCAATTTCCTTATGTGGTAGTGATCTAAACTTAGATCTTCTAAGTTCTACAAACTCCAGCCTAGCTTAAGTAAATGAACATTCATGATTTCAGCTCTTTAGAAGAAGAGTGGAACATGATATTTCTAAACTCTGTAGCATTTTAGCCATGCTAAATTCTTTAGTCATGCTTTCTGCTCTTTCAGCATGTTCCACTCTTTTTCTACAGAGATGTTAAACTCTGCAGGATTTTAGAAACATCATGTTCCACTCTTCTTCTATGATTGAACTACTGCACAAATTATCAATGCCATAATAGTGGTCAAGTTGATGGATGAACATGTACTTCTAATATTTAAATTAGTGATATCACAGCTCGTGTAATGTTTTTAAAGGTACTTCCCAGTTTTGATGCGGTGACAGTGTAATGTAACACTTGCATTTCATGTTCTTTCTGGTTAGTTACCAGGTCTGCAAGATTTTTTTGGCTTCCAGGACATAATGTTCATGTTTGATGCGGTGACAGTGTTACATGCTTGATGCAGCTCGATATGCGGCCAACATTTGTGTATTGGGGAAGGTCTTGTATGCAAGCTGTTTGTTTGCCTGATTCAAGCATGCTATGTAGTGATCATTTTCAAATTCTCCCATAGCTTAACAAGTCCATTTGATTTTCCATAGATTAATGATGTCATTGAATTTCCTCAGCTGGTCAATTACCTCAGTTTTTTGTGCTTGGGTGCCGACTAATGTGCTTGGTCATGTGCACAAATTGGTCCTAATGTTGTTTATATTCTGAAGGTCCCCCAATATGTTGCAAGGCATGAACAGCTTATGCTGTTAGAGTTGCTTTTCCTATACATACTGTCAGGCAGGAATCCTCATATTACTTTATGTTGAGCCTTAGTTTTCTTTATGTTTCACTTTTTATTGTATAAGGTATTTGAATATTTTATTGTATAAGTTATTTGAATATATTTGTTTTTTAGACTTAAATGTCTGTAACTAGAATGACAGTAACTAATCACTTTTTCATTGTATAGGAGAGCATTCGATTACACTCACAACATGAAGGAGTTGAGAGGCAAGGAAGGGATGATGCTGTTGCTCGTGTTTTAGGAGAAGACCACCCAGGTCGGGTGTTTGGTCTTGGTTCAAGTGGGTCTCAATCTCGGATATTCGGTACATATAGAAGATTTGTCCCTGCTCCTTCATTCGGTTCTGACGGTGCATCACGTCCCAGTTCAAATATGGTGACGCGGGAGGAGTTTGAGAGGCAACAACAACAGCTTGATCAATGTAGGTGATCACTCCATATTTTACACCTTTTTTCTGCATATTTGCATACCGTTTTGATCGCCCATATCACGCTTATCACGATTATTCGACAATATTGCGATACTTTTCACTATTTCTTGTTTTTGTCGTATTTCAGGAAATATGGAGCGATTTGGATCGATTGTGAGATCAAGAGGATTTGCACCCACTCCGGAGTGTCAACCATGGCCCTTTTGAGGGTTATTCTGCAATGGAAGAGGAGTGGAAGAAGAAAGAACGTCGTAGGAGCGACGGGGGAGCGAAAAGATGAAGATTGGGCATTTTCAGCATGCCACTCGGCCGAGTGAAGGAGTCACTCGGCCGAGCAATGAGACCCCGCTCGGCCGGCCAGATCGGACACGCAACAGAGATGTATCAGCGTGCACTCGGTCGAGCATCGCACGCCGACTCGGCCGAGTGCGGAGACTCCGTCCGCCCGAGTGGCACCAAGACGACGGCAAGCCAAAATGTCCAACTTACTGTAATCCGTCAGTCTACCCCAGAAGCCCGACTCGGCCGAGTGACAAAAGCCGTCCGCCCGAGTACCAAATGCCCCTCGGCCGAGTGACATTTGCCACTCGACCGAGTGATGCCGAGGACATGCAGCGCCCAGATTTTCAGACAGCCTCTCACTCTTTTGAAATCTGCTATCATTCCAGCAATCAAAGTATTTTTCTCATATTTTTTATGGATAGTAGACTTCATGACGGTTCCAACGCCGCCAAGAACGTGCAAATCGGAGGTCGGATGAAATCTGGGGAATTTCTGCAAGTTGATGCTGCAGTGCTGGAATTTGCATGTCAGTGTCACTCGGCCGGGTCACATATTCCACTCGGCCGAGTGCGGCCTGGGCCCAGATTTTAAGTTCCGGTTTGGGCTGTTTTTGGGCACGAATTTGAGGGGTTTTCTAGGGTTATTTGCTAGGGTTTTGGGAGAGTATATAAGGGTTTTGTAGCCACCATTAGAGAAGGATCCCCAAGATGTTTTAGGAGGATTATTTTAGAGGTTAGGCCATGCCCTAGGCCCCCTCTTGGATCAAAAAGCTTGTATTTGGATTGGAATTCTTCATTTAAGCTAAGTATTTCTATTCTTATTATTTGAATCTTTGATTTTCTATCTTTTCATATGCAAGCAATGGTTTTTATTGATTCTTATATCCTTCTTGCTATGCTTGAGTAGATTTGTTGTTCTAGGGTTTGGGGATGAACCCTATGGATCTAATTTCATATTTGTGAAGAATGAATTCTAAATTGCTAGAATTTCTAGGAGGTTAGGTTGTGATTGATTTACTACGGATAGCTAGGGATTTCCATCGATTTGGGATTTGCAAGAGATTGGATTCTAATCGATGGGAAGGCCTAGATATTCGATTTAGGTTTACAATTGGGTTTCTTTGCAAGAGATTGGACCAAAGCTAGGATTTTTAATTGTAAATCTATACACATATTCGTTTGCAAGAGATTGGACGAATACGAACTATCACAACCTAGATCGTAACTCGAGTTTGCACGAGAGTGGGCTCGAGGGGCGATTGAACGATGATGTCGATCCTCATGCTAGCGGCTTAGGTTAGGGTTTGCAAGAGATTGGGCCCTAACCTAGGTTCGCTATAGACCGGCAATAGCGTGACGGCGTGAGCTTGGTTCTACATTAAGTTGCGACTAGTTCACCTCAACGCAAGTCTAGTAATATTGAGATTCACTATTTACGATGATGTATGACGATCCGTAGTGGGAATTCCCTAGCCCTAGACGTCTTTATTTGGTTTTATATCCACGTACTTTGCCCGACGATTGTGACAGGATCGCCGCAAGGCAAATTCCCTCTTTTATTATATTGTATTTGAATCGATATTTGACCGATTTCTTTATCACCGACACCGACATCCACCACCATTTCCATTATATCATACCATATCCATCTCCACCAACAATACATTCGTAGTCAAACCAACCTAGGATAGATTGGAGCCAACACCACCTCCTCGTGTTCGATACCCGCTCGCCACTTTGCCGTGCGCTTGCGGTAAAACTACAATCGTTCTCTGGGTGTATATCCGGGGCCGATCAAGTTTTTGGTTGTGCTCTTGGGTTGCATTTCGGGGCGATCAAGTTTTTGGCGCCGTTGCCGGGGAGGTGTTTCCCGTTGGGTGCCAATTTGTCACAATTAGGTTGATTAGATTACATTGAAAAAAAAAATCAAAAAAAAAATCAAAAAAAAAAAACATTGAGAGATTTTTTCCCACCACCTGCTATTATTATCTTTATCTCTCTTTGTACCACTGACGTCTTTTCCAGGTTGTTTACTTTGATTGATCAGGTACAGTTGTTGCAGCGATGGTGCTTCCAAAGAAAATGCGAGCGGGCTCTATACAATCCTACATATATCTCGCTGCATTCTATCAGGCTGATGGAGAATCCTTCGGGGAAGCCTTGTCTAGGTTTGAAGGAATGTTAGAAATGTTCCAGACGGAGTTAGACCATGAGTGGAATGACTCCACGCTATTTGATATCTTCACTAGAAGGCTAAAGGGACCCTCACGTGAGTTTTTGAAGAGGATGCAAGTGGGGAAGTTCAGTGATCTACAGTTGGCAGCAGCCTTGGAGCAAATGATAGATGATGCTCGATCTACCGGTTCACTAACCGTTACGGTAAGTAAACCATACGACCAAGTATTCATCGATTTTGTTATGGCTAATGTCTCTAGCGCAGGTACTATCATAGATGGAGTGTATGCTTCACTTGAAGGTGATCATATCCACCTTTACACCATCAACACTCCACAAATAGAGACATCTGAACTGTCAAAGGAGGACACATATATGGACCTATTGAGAAACATTGTTGACGTAGTTCGAGATTCCGGTCCATTGACAATAACGGCAGGTGAACCTTTTGAGCTCGAATTTCAAAACTTTATTACTCATTGTATCTCTTCCACAGGCACAATTGATGATGGAGTCTATGCTCTAGTTGAGGGGCACAAGACCCACTTTTATACCACGGTCAAGATACATGAGCCCATAGAGCCACCTGCACCTACTATTGAGGAGGCCAAGCCATGCAAACGGGTGCCTCGAGCTCCAGGTCAGAAACAAAGAAGGAGGCATGAAAAGGAGATGATGACGTTTACATTGCCATCTATACCTGAGGAGCCTGAGGAGGATGTCCACGTTCAGCTTGGGGGAGAGTCAGCTTGTGCCATCGTCGCTCCCCCTTGCCACCCTCATGAGCCAGAGCTTGCTATTGAGGAGGCCTTACTTGCGGAGCCAGAGCTTGTCACCGAGGAGGCCATGCATTGGGACGAGGACACAGCCATTCATGAGGATCCCAAGCATTACCCTCCTCCTTTCGAGCTACCGCAGCCATCCCCACCTTCTACAGAGGCTGAGCATCCCTCAGAGGACCACGCTTCCACTTATGCTGAGGACAATCCCACAGAGCTTATGGCTCCCCTTCAGGGGGATCTCTTTACTCCCTCGCCCTTTACATTTGATTCCCCTCCCGTATATGATGCTTGCTATGATTCAGATTTTGACGACTCATTGCACCTTTTGCAGGATTCATGTACATACGATCAAGAGGTACGATGGGACGTATACGAGGAGGAGAGCGAGGAGTTAGCACCCATGGATGCTATTAATTATGATCAGGAGGTGCGATGGGATAAGTCTGACGATGATGAGGAGCTGCCTGATGAGACCTACGCTTATATGCCCGAGCTACCTGAACAACCTGAGGCGAACAATATGGAGTTGATCGATGTGGTACACGAGAGTAGAGATTTATTTCCAGGGAAGTGTTGTCAACCGTTTTTAATTTTAAATACTTATGTTGATGACCCTCTTTGGAATACATTTATTTTGGGGAAGAATTATCCACATCAGATTGATGCGGCTTATCTCTTGCAGGGTACAGGTGGAGTCCTTGGAGAGATGCTGGGAGCCGCATTGATGGAATCTGATGGAGTCCGTGGACATGTGCGCCTGGCAGAGCCACGGAAGGAGCAGTTGGAGCAATTGCCTGCACCAGCAAAGATACTGGATCCGCCTTTTGCTATAGGTGATATCAATCCAGTAGTGTAGAAATTTTTATGCTTTAAATAAACACGAATTCTCTCGACAACGAGAGAACCGTATAGATTTGCTTGAATAAATATCACCTCATATGATGGCAACAAAAATCTTTTACACCCCAAACCCATTATATATATTAATTCCCCTCTCCATATTTTGATACGCCACATCCTTTTGCTCACCACCATCGAGCATTTCTTTCAAGTGAATACTCACTTTCTTATTCATTTGACTTGATCACGCTTTACAAAGCCATGACATTTTTGATTGAGTCACTTGAATAGGATTGTTTGGTATAAGCTTGGGGGAAGGCGCTCTCATGCATCATTGTATGTGCATGTAGTTGCATTAGGATTTCATGTCAATCATTTCATCATTTTTCATTCACCCCCCTTATTATTATCGTTGTTCCTCATATTATTCCATTATGATCACATTGAGGACAATGTGAAGTTTAAGCCTGGGGGAGTGCATTTCCATGTCATTTAGATGCATTAGTTGCATTTTTACTTTATTTTAGGATTTTTTTTTTAATTTTTTCAAAATTTTGCATCATCTTTTTGAATTTTTCATCTTATTTTCCTTTTATGTGTGTTCATGCATCATATTGTGTGCTTGTTTTTCTTTTCTTTCCTCTCTTTTATTTTTTCTTATTTCTTTATTTTCCTTTCTCTTCTTTTGCTAGATGTGTTCCTTATGATGATATCTCTTATTGCTTAAGTAGCCATCACGATGCTTATTATTCCTTGCCATGCTACTTAGAATATTTCATAATCTTGCTATTCACATGTGCTTGCAAAACTATTTCTTTTGATGATTCCTCTATATGAATGCATGATATTAATTGAAACTGAATGTATGGATTAGTGTTTTGTATACTTTTGTTGGAAATGCACCAAGATTCACGCATCATTAGTATATCTGAAGCATCAGTTTTATTGTCTCATTCACCTTCTGTTGCATGCTTGATATGATTGTGCGCTTTACCGCTTGACTTCACTCTTTATTGAGATGATTGAGAATATCCATGCTTACATATGAGTTTTAGTTGAAGTATTATTTTATTGAACCGTTCGTGCACATCTTAGAGTGAACCGAGTGTTACATTATTTCTTTCTCCACATATATCTTTTTATTCTCTACATGTCACTTGAGTTCACCTCCTAAAGCTACTTATATCGCATCTATTTCCCAAAAATCACCACAAAAGAAAAAAGTTAGCTCCAAAAAGTCCAAAAAGCCAAAAAGGAGCCAAAATCCAAAAAAAAAATACAAATCATATAGCTCCTACAAAAATCCAAATAGAAAAATGAGAAACAAAGTCCAAAAGAAAAAAATATATATTTCTCTATCTCATTATTGGAGCCACAAAATACTTGGGAAAACCAAGGCAAAAATCCCATTTTCCACTATCATATTCCTTTAGATGCGATGCCTCAAGCTAAGCTTGGGGGGGTTGAATTCATTTGACCATATGAGTGAGTACGACATTAGAGTGGAGAGGTGCACGAATGGGGAAGTTTGATAATGCTGAAACTTAGCAAAATACCTAAGTTATGGAGATTTCTTATGAATTGATATAAATATGTGAATGCCATGATTTATTCCATTCTCCATTGCATGTTTGGCGTGATTCTTATATGCTTCAGTTATAACTCTTGATTGAAAAGTGCATCGCCAACATTTGTATATTAAATCCTATGAAATGCGTGATGTGGATATGAATTGATTGTATGAATTTAGAGAATCCCTTTTGTTGTTCTTAAAAACTTGCAAGTACCATGTTTATGTAAGATATGAAATCCTTATAGCATGTGATTTGTATTTTCCGAGTTATCGTTATGTGTAGCTTAGGGCTTGAGATCTGAGAGTATAATCTAGCTACCCCTTCCACTTCGTATTCTTTTATTTCATTTCCCTTATTTTTCATCTCCCGAGTTCGTCTTTTTACTTATCTTCCTCGAGGACGAGTAAGAGGTAAGTTTGGGGGATTTTGATCACTCCATATTTTACACCTTTTTTCTGCATATTTGCATACCGTTTTGATCGCCCATATCACGCTTATCACGATTATTCGACAATATTGCGATACTTTTCACTATTTCTTGTTTTTGTCGTATTTCAGGAAATATGGAGCGATTTGGATCGATTGTGAGATCAAGAGGATTTGCACCCACTCCGGAGTGTCAACCATGGCCCTTTTGAGGGTTATTCTGCAATGGAAGAGGAGTGGAAGAAGAAAGAACGTCGTAGGAGCGACGGGGGAGCGAAAAGATGAAGATTGGGCATTTTCAGCATGCCACTCGGCCGAGTGAAGGAGTCACTCGGCCGAGCAATGAGACCCCGCTCGGCTGGCCAGATCGGACACGCAACAGAGATGTATCAGCGTGCACTCGGTCGAGCATCGCACGCCGACTCGGCCGAGTGCGGAGACTCCGTCCGCCCGAGTGGCACCCAGACGACGGCAAGCCAAAATGTCCAACTTACTGTAATCCGTCAGTCTACCCCAGAAGCCCGACTCGGCCGAGTGACGAAAGCCGTCCGCCCGAGTACCAAATGCCCCTCGGCCGAGTGACATTTGCCACTCGACCGAGTGATGCCGAGGACATGCAGCGCCCAGATTTTCAGACAGCCTCTCACTCTTTTGAAATCTGCTATCATTTCAGCAATCAAAGTATTTTTCTCATATTTTTTATGGATAGTAGACTTCATGACGGTTCCAACGCCGCCAAGAACGTGCAAATCGGAGGTCGGATGAAATCTGGGGAATTTCTGCAAGTTGATGCTGCAGTGCTGGAATTTGCATGTCAGTGTCACTCGGCCGGGTCACATATTCCACTCGGCCGAGTGCGGCCTGGGCCCAGATTTTAAGTTCCGGTTTGGGCTGTTTTTGGGCACGAATTTGAGGGGTTTTCTAGGGTTATTTGCTAGGGTTTTGGGAGAGTATATAAGGGTTTTGTAGCCACCATTAGAGAAGGATCCCCAAGATGTTTTAGGAGGATTATTTTAGAGGTTAGGCCATGCCCTAGGCCCCCTCTTGGATCAAAAAGCTTGTATTTGGATTGGAATTCTTCATTTAAGCTAAGTATTTCTATTCTTATTATTTGAATCTTTGATTTTCTATCTTTTCATATGCAAGCAATGGTTTTTATTGATTCTTATATCCTTCTTGCTATGCTTGAGTAGATTTGTTGTTCTAGGGTTTGGGGATGAACCCTATGGATCTAATTTCATATTTGTGAAGAATGAATTCTAAATTGCTAGAATTGCTAGGAGGTTAGGTTGTGATTGATTTACTACGGATAGCTAGGGATTTCCATCGATTTGGGATTTGCAAGAGATTGGATTCTAATCGATGGGAAGGCCTAGATATTCGATTTAGGTTTACAATTGGGTTTCTCTAGATTTGGTTTGCAAGAGATTGGACCAAAGCTAGGATTTTTAATTGTAAATCTATACACATATTCGTTTGCAAGAGATTGGACGAATACGAACTATCACAACCTAGATCGTAACTCGAGTTTGCACGAGAGTGGGCTCGAGGGGCGATTGAACGATGATGTCGATCCTCATGCTAGCGGCTTAGGTTAGGGTTTGCAAGAGATTGGGCCCTAACCTAGGTTCGCTATAGACCGGCAATAGCGCGACGGCGTGAGCTTGGTTCTACATTAAGTTGCGACTAGTTCACCTCAACGCAAGTCTAGTAATATTGAGATTCACTATTTACGATGATGTATGACGATCCGTAGTGGGAATTCCCTAGCCCTAGACGTCTTTATTTGGTTTTATATCCACGTACTTTGCCCGACGATTGTGACAGGATCGCCGCAAGGCAAATTCCCTCTTTTATTATATTGTATTTGAATCGATATTTGACCGATTTCTTTATCACCGACACCGACATCCACCACCATTTCCATTATATCATACCATATCCATCTCCACCAACAATACATTCGTAGTCAAACCAACCTAGGATAGATTGGAGCCAACACCACCTCCTCGTGTTCGATACCCGCTCGCCACTTTGCCGTGCGCTTGCGGTAAAACTACAATCGTTCTCTGGGTGTATATCCGGGGCCGATCAAGTTTTTGGTTGTGCTCTTGGGTTGCATTTCGGGGCGATCAGTAGGTCTCTCTTGAACTTCTTCGTGACACATAACCATACTCCAGAACAACTGCAGAAATTACAGGAAGACCCTCAAGTTCGAAATCTCTTCTCGTCGTCCCAGTCTTAGTTTCTTTTTTCCTTAATTTCTTTTTTGTTAAAGACTAGCGTTTTTATTAATTATCATCATGTGGTGTATGTTGTGTTGAAGACTTGAGTTTTTATTAAATATCATCATGTGGTGTATGCTCATGTGATGTATGCTGTGTTGTGTTGAAGACTTACAGTTTTTATTAAATATTATAATGTGGTGTATGTTGTGTTGAAGAATTACAGTTTTTATTTAATATTATAATGTGGTGTATGTTGTGTTGAAGACTTGCTTTTTTTATTTAATATTACCAAGTGTTTGTGGTTATATTTTGTGTTTTTTGGATGCCAGTTTTTATTTTTTTGTTAATTATTTTTGTTATCAGCGGTTTAGAACCCCATTCAAATATATGATTTTTAAATTTTTTTAAAATTTAATTGCATTTTTAGCGGTTAGTAACCGCCATAAACACAACAATTTTTCGCAATAAAAGCGAACCAAAACATATATTGTGGCGGTTTGAAACCGTTGCAAAACGATTTTGTTTTGGCGGTTTAGAACCGGCATACATACGTTTTGTGGCGGTTCTTAACCGCCAAAGACAAATGGAATTAATTTAATTTTTTGTAATGAACAACCCGCCAAAAACGTAGATTGTGGCAGTTTGAAACCGCCACAAAATTGTGGTGCCGGCGGTTTGGTAGTGACGGGTCGTAACCGCCAGTAATGACGTTTCTCTCGGCCATTTCAGTGGCGGTTTCCAGAACCGCTTGAAACGGGAATAGTGGCGGTTACGACCCGCTAGTAACGGATTTTGGAACCGCTTCTACTATTTTCCCTTCTTGTAGTGGTAGTTTTATTGTCCTAGGGCATGGGGATGAACCCTATGAACCCTATTTTTGAATTGTGATGAATTGGTGAAATTCTTGCTAGAATTGATTAGGGTTAGGTTGGGATTGATAAACTACGGATGGCTAGGGATTCATATCGATTGGGATTTGCAAGAGATTGGATCCCAATTGATAGGAAGCCCTAGAGATTCGATTTAGGTTTACGATTGGAATTTTCTAGAATTGGTTTGCAAGAGATTGGGCCAAGGCTAGGGTTTTTAATCGTATTTCTATACAAATACCCGTTTGCAAGAGATTGGACGGGTAGGAACTATCTCAACCTAGGTCGTAGCTCGAGTTTGCACGAGAGTGGGCTCGAGATACGATTGGACAATGATGCCGTTCTTCACGCTAGCGGCTTAGGTTAGTGTTTGCAAGAGATTGGGCCCTAACCTAGGTTTGTTATAGACCGGCAATAGCGCGAGAGCGTGAGCTTGGTTCTACATTTAGTTGCGACTAGTTCACCTAAAATTCAAGTGTAGCAATGATGTAACCTATGAATCACAACGATGATATACAGTTCGTAGCGGGGATTCCCTATCCCTAGGCGTTTTATTTCATTGATATTTCTATCGATATATGAACGATTGTGACAGTTTTACCCCAAATTACATTTGACCATTTCGATAGCTAGGTGATTAGAAGAGGAAACTGTCATTGTCCCTCCCTGAGTTCGATACCCGCTCGCCACTACGCCGTGCGCTTGCAGCAAGACTACGAGTCGCTCGTCCCGGTTGCGTGTGCACACCGGGCGATGATCATGCATCATTCCCATCATGCATTTTTCTTTCTCCATTTCATTCTTGCCTCTTTCTAGAGATGAAACCTCAATGATATTTTTCCACTCATGCTTCACTTTTCGCATTTGAGCACCTTTTTCTATCACGCTATTTCTTTGATTATTCAATGCTCATATATGTGTTTTGCCATCTTTTGGGTTTATTTGCTATATTTCGATATTGTTGGTTGTGATTGTGTTTAAGGCATGCTCCTAGCTATATATCATATTGTAATATGCCCCTCTATTTGAAGTTCCTAGATTTTCACGCTTCATTTCCCAGAAACGGTTATTTTACCATCCTACCCTCATGCTTCTAACTCTTGCATGAAATACTATATGTGTACTCTTATCGCATGTGTTAGCTACCTTTCAACGGGATTAGGATAACTACACCTTTGTTCCGTGCTTTAATTCATGGAGGATTTTCTTGCCATGCTTGGATTTCTAAAAAATTCTCTTTTGTTTTACTTTGTACATTCCCCCTCGTCGTGCATCGTTCTCCCATTTGGGGGAGTGCACACTTTTCATTTTCCACAAAAAAAACATTACCCAAAAACCATTAGACACCCAAAAACTACCCAAATAGACGCTTTTGTACACATTTTTGTATAATGGTCCTTCGGGGTTCTTCGTGACCCAACGCCCTAAAGCCATCTGGCTTGGGATGCGTAGGCCGCCCTTGCATTCCATTGCGATTCCGCAAGTTTGCAAGACAAACATATTAAAATCAAATCAAAAACAACAAAAACAAACCAAAAACCAAAAATATGTATATATGCCACATTCTCCTCTTTTCCGTCGCTCTCCACATCTCCTATATTTAAGAGCACCAATATATATAGGGAAGGCGAGAGTTTGTACAAAGTGATCTTTCCACATCTTCTCCATCTCCTTTTGAAAATACAAGCAAGGCAAGAAAGTGTTTCAAAAATCAAAAATGACAAGTGTGTGTGGTGATTCCTTTCATCCTAGAGATTGATAGTTATTCACATGATTCATATCTATTCTTTCTTACTTCTTCATTCTTGTATGGGTATCTCGTATTCACCGTTTGGAAGATTTGATATGAATTTTGAGCTTCCTCATATTTGGGCATATTATCTACTATAACATGCTATGATAGCTATGCATTTGCCAATGTCACGCTTTTATCTCTTTTGTGCTCCATTGACATGAACCCATGATGCAATATTATGAGATTGAATTCTTGATTTAGATTGTGATATGCTTTTTCCCTTGTGCTTAATTGTGTTGTTGATTACATTTGTGGATTGGAGAGGGTGATCAAGGATTCTTCGCTTTCCATTCTTGCTCTCGCACCCGATCTTCATTCCAACTCGTCTTCCTCGGGACGAGGAAGAGTTTAGCTTGGGGGCTTGACGCGTGTTCATATTTCATCTTTTGCACACGCTCTTCATCGTGTTTTCATATGCGTTTTATCTCATTTCATGTTGCATATATCACATTTTGGTTCGTATTGACTATTGGGTGTATTGCATATAAATGTCGGCATTTCGGTGTCTTTTGGAGTCAACATTGCATGTCCGGACCAAAGCACGCCTATACGGCAAAGATCCGATGGCCAAAGATGAGGATTTGAAGTTTTGGAGCTTCACCCGGTCGTGTGGATGAGCCACCCGATCGGTTCGTATCATGGTATCAGTCATGCGCTCCACCCAGACAACACAGTGCGCCACCCGATTGGGTAGATGACCGGATGCTGAGGAGACAGAGTGGCATTCATGTGAGAGCTTTCCAATTGATCGGGTCATTTCCTCGGGTCATTTTGGGGAAGAACTCACCCGACCCGTTGACACTTCAACCGATCGGGTGGCCTTTTCTTCCCCTTTCGTGCACTTCTGCTGCATTCATTGAAGATATGCTATCATTCCAGTGGAATTTTGGGTGATCTCTTATTTTTCTAGCGTCGGCATCGTCGTTAGCTTTCCAACGATAGGTCGCATGCCCAAATCCGATTTTTCTACATTTTTCTGGAATTTTCTGAGCGCATCTGGGTGCTGAAATTCTTGGCTGTTTGGAATTTGAACTTCAACCGGTCGGGTGGGCTATCTAACTGACCGAGTGAGCCCATTTTCAGCAGTTCAGTGTCTCTGTTTGTTTCCACCCGATCGAGTGAACTTTCACCTGATCGGTTGGCCCTTTTTCAGCAATTTTAGTTGGTATTTGTACCCGAACTGTTAGGGTTTTGTGTGAGCCTATAAATATGAGATGTTGGACGACTTGTAAGGGGTTCTCCCTCTATTTTCCAGGAGCTTTCAGCCCCTTTCATAGGAGCCTTAGATTAGTTTAGATTAGGGTTTCTCTTTCAATAAATCTTGTAATGGATTGATGGATTCTAATGCAAGATAAGTATATTTTCACTTATTTCCATTGCTTTGTGTTATTTTCAATAAGCTTGATAGTGAATGTTTGTTTGTCCCTTTTATTGCTTGCTATCATGTTCTTCACCATTGAGTAGTGTTTGATGAACCCTAATATGGGTTAGAGTATGATTGATGCTTAGGATATTTCATTTGACTTGATTGCATGGCAAGTGTTTGATGGAATGTGTTAATGGGGATGTCTAGCAATCTGAGACCACCCCGTATGGCAACACACTAGATGGAGTTGGGGGTTGGGCTCCGGATGCTTGTCCCGTCAAGATCCGCATTGATGTATTGATAGAAATCACAGTCGACCTATTTGGCCATTAGGGTTACGCTAGGGCGTTTCATTGTCATCGGCGGGAGAAAGACCTCCTTTGACCGTTGGGCCAAGAGGAAATAAAACGGGAGTTTAATTCTCTAGTCGTAGCTCACGCCCTAGCATTGACATTGAGTCCTTGCACGTGGAAACGTCTTGGATGAAATGTTGGGAGCTATCATTGTGGCCTTAATGCTCTCAGTTGCGGAGGGTGTTGGACATGGGAATGCCCACCGTCCGAAACCGGGTAGACTTAGCGTATCATCCCGGGCACCGACCGGAATATCGGGCCCACGGGACACTAGGTACCACCTTTTGGGACAATGTCTCACCCTGGGTCGAGTCAAATACCAAGTATCATGAGTACTCTAGCCCGTGTTAGTGGGGATTCATTTCTTGTTTTTTACATTTCTTTCCTGTGTTTCTACACTCCCCACTCATATCATCCGCGTAGCTCTCACACAACCTAGGCGATGCTAGTAGCCTTCAAGCCATCCACCTCCCTGTGTTCGATACACCCTCACCCTACACTAACTGTGCACTTGCGGTAAAACGACACCGCGCCCTAATCATAAATGGGGCACCGGTCAGTAAGTTACCATTTGAATTCTCACCTACCCTCTGACACAGTGCAGCAGTAAACTGTGTTTTGTTCAACAGTCGACTGTCGCGTGTGCAGATTCTATCCGTTGAGCTTTTCTTCACAGATTTCAAAGGGGCTTTTTGAAATTCTATTTGAGGGGTTTGAGAAAACTATAAAGCCAGCCTCTACTGTTCCATTAAGAGGTTACTCATTTGGTTAGCAACTCACTCAAACATTCAAAATTTCAATCTTCAAAGATCAAAGCTCTCAAAATCCAAAAGCCCTAGAATTCCTATCTTTTATCTCTTGCTCTCCAACCTAGAAACAAAGAGAAATCTTCTAGGCATTTGGTACAGTCAATAGAAAAGGCTTTCCTCTCTTCAAGAGTCATTCAACACATAACACACTCTCCTTCAAGTTCTACTTCAAGGCATATGTGATTGTAAGTGTTGTTTATTTCATATTTCATAACTTTCGTTATTTGATTTACTCTCGGGTTGTGTGAGTGGTTGCAAGTTGTGGGAGTCAAGAACAATCGAGTGTACTTCGATTTCACTTGTTGGATTGCTAGAAGTGAGTTTTTAAGGAAACCTCAAGTTAGGGTTCTAACTTAAGTATCTGGTGGTATCTGGATGGAAGTGACGTATGATTGCCGGGAACAAGTCGGGATTTGACTTGGGTAATCCGAACCCTTGAAACATATCTGTGTTTGCATTGTTTCACTTTAAGGTTTAATTTTCATTCTGCACTTTATTGTTGGTTAGGAATTTAATTTGGTGTAACTATCTTTTTAAATTGTATTAAAACTATTCAACCCACATTCTAGTGTTTTTCTCATAGCCAGGGACTCTACAATTGGTATCAAAGCGCTGGTATATAGCTATGGCATCCACCAACAACAACGTTCCTCCACCGACTTCGTACAACAATCACGACCGTGATGGAGCGTCCACCGTCTTCGATATTACTTCATGTACTTACATATCTTTGAGGCAATATCGGCCGCTCATTAATTTGTAGTTCTAAGTCATCCTTTTCATTAAGAGTTTATTCTGATATTGGCTAGGTTGATGATACATATTTCGTACTATTATTGGGTTTTGCATTCTATTATGGTCTTCTCTTATTTCCTGATGCAGTAAAAGCAAGATGTTGTATCCCGCTTAAGTTAGCCTCTTCAAGGACAACATTGCCTCACATTCCATCAAAAACTCAAGTCGTCGATGTGTTTATGAAGGCACAGCCTACTTCTCAATTTTGACATTTCCGCTCCCAAACAATCGGTTCTTGATCTACCATGAGTTGGAGGGAGGGCGCTAAGAAATGAGTAGCACATAGGTTGTATATAGATGCATATGAGTTGTTATACATTGTACACCTAACATATATAGACTCTGGATGTGTACGGTTTCTTGTACATATCACAATGTAAAGCATGAAGCCAATGTACATGAAATTCCTTCACCGAATCCTAAGAACTGTTATCCTGTTGTAGTCGAACCAGCTGATTATATTCACCTTCAGGCTGCCCGATAAGTTCATCATGGGTGCCAGTTTCCTGCACCTTTCCATCCCGAAGCACAGCAATCATGCTGGCATCACGAATGGTTGATAACCTGTGTGCAACTATGATGGTCGTCCGTCCTTCCATAAGTTTATTCAAAGCCTCCTGCAGCAGTTTCTCAGAGGCCGTATCCAAAGCGCTGGTGGCCTCGTCTAGAAGGAGGATTGATGGGTCTTTTAAGATGGCGCGTGCAATCGCCACCCGTTGTTTCTGCCCTCCTGAAAGCTGTGCGCCTCGTTCTCCAACCGGGGTGTTATATCCTTCAGGAAGTCGGCTGATGAATCCGTGAGCATTCGCTGCTCTGGCAGCCCTCATTACCTCAATTTCTGAAGCTCCATTCTTTCCATATACAATATTTTCATAGATTGTTGTCGAGAAAAGTGCTGGCTCCTGCTGAACCAACCCAATCCTTTGTCTCAGTGTTCTCAAGTTCAAGCTCCTAATATCCTCTCCATCAATCAGTACTACCCCTGAGCATGGATCGTAGAATCTCATCAACAGTGCGATCACTGAGCTCTTTCCTGACCCGCTTCGGCCTACCAATGCAAGGCTGCTTCCCTCTGCAACATGTAAGCTCAGGTCTTTCAAGACAGTGACATCAGGCCTGGTTGGGTATCTGAAGTTCACTTTCTTGAGTTCTATGTCCCCTTTGATTTCTATAACCATTTTTGAACATGTATCGTCTGGGTTTATGGCTGTTTTCCTGTCAAGAATAGAAAATACCGAAGCAAGGGCCTGAGATCCCTTTATTATATCAGGTGTCAGCGAGAGCGTGTCTGCTATTCCAAACGCTGTGATTATCAGCACCATGAATGCCTTCATGATGTTGCTAAAGTTAGAAGCGCCATGCCGAATGAGCTGTGACGCATACCAAAGGCCAAGCGCATAGGAACAGAATGCCAAGAACTGGGACAACCCAAATCCCAGTCCTGATATGTGACCGCGGAGGCAAGCTTTCTTGTTTGGGTGCTCCAATTCACGCGCAAAGTCCAATGCAATTCGGTCCTCAACCCCAAATGCTGCCACTGTTCTGATGTTTGTGATGGCTTCTCTCGCGACTGAACTAGCTTTGGCATAAGCTTGGGTGTAATTTCCTCCGAATCCCATGAGGAATAGGTGCTGTATAACATAAGATTGTTGGATATCAACTAAGAAGGCGGTTAGCTTCAGCAATTTTTTGGCATATTGGACGTTAATACCTCGGCTATTTTTGCAGCAATGAGGAGAGGGAATGTTGCAATGACAACTGCCGCCATTCGCCAACTTAGTAGAAATGCTATGACAAAAGCAGTGACAGTAAGGGAGATATTCTGAGTGATGGTCGATATCCTGTCCGCAATGGCGCTTCTAACCAGTGTTGCATCAGCTGCTAAGCTTGAGGCAAGTGATCCACTGCTGTTTTCATCTCGGTCGAACCACCCAATCTCATTTTTAAGGATATCTGCATTGAAAAATTAAATAAAGAAAAGAAAAAGAAGAACATACAGAATAAGTTTCTTAGATTATTATTGGTTAGATATTGTTATTTTAAAGTGTATAAGAATTTATTGAGTCTTTAACGTATCTAAGATTTTACTACACATTTAAGATTTTACTAGATTCATGTATAGGTGCAGAAAATAACATTATGTAAATTTTGATTAATTCTAGAGTTTCGTCAATGATATTGGTCTCATTTACATGCCGTGTCACTATGTACTAATCTGTAAACTCCTTTATAACTATGTCCATATTTTGAAGGAAAAGTTAATGAGTGGTATCAAGCCTCTTAAAATCCAAAGGCAACACCAAAAACTAAACAGTTATATGAGATAATGTTGAGTTTTGATGCTAATAGAGTTCTAATCATATCCGTAATCAAATTCAAAGTTATGTTGAAGAAGAATAACAATTGATAATCTCCATACAAACGCTGAATTGAAGACTCCTACTTAGTGTAGGAAAGAGGACAATTATTTGAGTTAAGGTTAGATTTTGTTGCATGAAATTGAAGACTCCTACTTAGTGTAGGAAAGAGGACAATTATTTGAGTTAAGGTTAGATTTTGTTGCATGAAGTTCACATGAGAGAGTTTGAACAGGATTCAAGTTAATCCTATTGGTTAGAAGACAATAAATTGAGTTCAACTCAAATTTCTCTTTCCTAATGCAAATGACGGTTCTTGCAAGGGAAGTGTTTGAATCAGAGAATGTATTTGGAAAGAAGGGATTTGAAACTAAGAAGAAATTTAGATGCTTTTAACTCTCTCAACCTTAGTCGATTTATATATACATGATAATTTCTCAACCCCTTACAATTATGTTGCTCTAACAACCACTCAGTTAATACTCTCATAACAACTCATACTTGCGTCACTCATCTCCAAACTGTTGGGATCCTGAGATGGCAAATAGAATACTAGAGGGAGGATTAATAGTGTTTATGTTAATTATAAAGTCCTTTACTAATTCTACCTAATTTATTAACTAGAGTTACCTAATTATAACATACTCAACAATAATGACTTGCAATAATAAAGAGTAATGCGGAAGCTAACAATTATTGCTAGTACACAATAAGCACAAAGAGAGTCACACTCGTAAACACAAAAATTTATCCTGGTTCGGGGGCACTTCCCTTACATTCAGTCACACGCCCACTCTAGGGACAAATCCACTAAACACGTCTCAAATGAGACAAAGGATTATAACACGTCCTCACAAGGACAAACACATTACAAATGGAACAACACGTCCAACAATGGACAAACACGTCTCAATGAGACAAACACCTATCTAATGAGAGAAAAACAATACTTACAACTCCTTTTACCAATAGCCAAAATTTGAAACTCTTGTGTGTTGTAGCGTGGCTATAGTGGATCTCCAAATGAAGTAGAAATGAAGCTTTTGAGATAAAGAAACTTTGGAAAACTTTTGGCCAAGAAGAAGGTTTTGTTGCTTAAAAGCTTTTTGGACTTAAACTCTTTTTTTTCTTGTAAAATAATCAATTTATTTTTTTAATAACTTCAACAACCTCATATAAATACCCTTCAATTCTACCCCAGCAGATTGACTAAACAGCCCATCAAATGGATAAAAAGGGTAAAAATCTGCCCGCTATAGACTGACTGGGCACTGGTAGTCGACTACGATACACATAGTAGTCAACTACCGGAGGTGACAATCGACTACTCTGTGTAAAGAGTTGACTCCTAACCTCTTCCAGTGTCCAGAAAGAGCCAAACATGCATAGTAGTTGACCCCTACACTAATAGTAGTAAACTCCTAGCTAATATATATGATACATGCACTAAAACTAAGGAAATAAGTTTCAATATATTTTAAAAACATTTTATGTGTGTTTCTAAAGGTGTGTGAGCTTCAACAAAGACTTTAACATACTATCTCGACTAAAAATTACAACAAAATGAAAATATTACATAAGCTCTTGATACAAATTACTCTTCATTTCTTTGTCTTAGTTGCCCTTGAATTCCATGGTCTTTATTGGCTCCACAATTCCTAGATCTGCATTGTTTGATCAGGAAAACACACTATACATATTCACTCAAGAAGATATTAGTAACAAATATGTTGCTCATGTGGTAACTCAATATACAACATTCTATCCCTTTTTATGATGACAACATATTTCAAATAAAGTACTAAAATTATGGAATGCATAAATGTATGTGTGTGTGTACATATTTCTCTCACCCTTTGGCATAATTAAAAAGATATAATACTCTGTCCTTTATAAAAAATATAGTGACTTAATATTCAAAGATATATAGTTTACGCTCTCTAAATAGGTGATCCCTTGGCATATAAACTCTTTCCAAAAGTGAGGGTATGTGAGATGCCAAGTG